>OX465101.1:0-600000 GCA_949987565.1 Luidia sarsii | reverse complement strand
CGCGGATCCCATTCTTTTTGCTGTTTTCTTCTGGTTGGGTATAAGCTGAGCTATCCAAGGTCTGTGCAGTTGTAGGTGAGGTCTCCGTTTGTGGCTTGTTGTGTTTGCGTTCTTGGTGTCTTTTCATGCTCGAGCTGTGCTTGAAATCTTTCCCACACAGATTGCAAGCATAGCCCCTCTCATCACTGTGACTTCTTTGGTGTCGACTGAGTTGGTTCTTGCGGATGAACGCCTTGGGACATTTGTCACACTTGAATGGTTTCAGCTCACCGTGGGTGAGGATATGGACTTTGAGATGGCAGCTCTGTTTAAATGCTTTGTCGCATAAGTGGCAACTGTAGGGTCTCTTAGCGCTGTGGGTTGCTTTGTGGGACACAAGACTCCCTCTGTACTTGAAGGACTTACCACAGAAGCATACAAACGGCCGGTCATCAGTGTGCATGACTTTATGTCTCTTGAGGTAAAACTCTTGGTTAAAACTCTTCCCACAAACTCCGCATTTGTGGAGCTTTTCCGTGTTGTGAATGGCTTCATGGACCCGCACATGAGAGAGTTGAGCAAAGTTCTTGCCGCAGTAGTTGCACAGGTAGGGGCGTTCCTTAGTGTGGCTGTTTCGGTGGACGTAAAGGTTGCTCCGACATCGGAAGGATTTGCCGCAGTATTCACAGAGAAACGGCTGCTCCCTGGTGTGGACTCGCATGTGCACCTTCCAACTGTGGGTGAGCATAAATTGCTTCCCACACACTGCGCAGGTAATAGGCTTCTTCATATCATCTCGACCTCTCCGCTCAACTGTCTTGTCTTCCTCCGTCTCCTTCTCCCCGGGGGAAGGTCTCTCAGTACAGGAGGTCCTCTGGTGGTACTTACGATTAGAGTTGTGGTTGAAGCCCTTCCCGCAATACCAGCATTTATAGGGCTTCTCTTTGGTATGGGACATAATGTGACTCTTCAGGTGCGCACTGGTCAGGAAGCTTTTGGGACAAACCTTGCAAACAAACTTCCTCTCGTTGCTGTACTTTCGGAGGTGATACAGAGCCTGCCCCGACTGCTTGAAGATCATTCCACAATCCCTGCATTTATAGGTTCCTTCATCTTCGTTGTAGTCGGATCGATGTTCTCTTCTCTGTCCCATCTCGTCCGTGTCCGTTACTGCTTCCATCTCAGCAGCCTGTCCGTGATTCTTCCTTTGGTGCATTTCTTGATGCTTCTCGTAGTACATTCTCAGTTTGAATTCCTTACCGCACTCTGAGCACTTGTAGAGTTTCATCTTGGAGAGTGCAAGCTCTCCCTCAGGGTCCAGGCCTAGACAGCCGTTCTTCTGATGCGTCTTGAGGTTGCATTTGTAGTTGAATCCCTTCCCGCATCCCTCGCATTTCAGGGGTTTCTCCGTCGTGTGTACGAGTTCATGAGCCTTGAGGTGCGGTTGTGTGAGGAAGGCTTTACCGCAAACCTTGCAGACATATTGTCTCTTGTTGCTGACCTTTCTCTGGTGGTAAAGAGTCTGGCCTTTTTGTCTGAAGGTCCGATTGCAGTCCCGACACTCATACAGCCCCAGCTCCTTGTTATAGAAGCACTGATGCTGTATCTGCTCCTGGCTGCTCTCAGTCTCTCCTTCCACTTCCTTGTCGCCATTTTCCCTCGATGTTCCCTCCTCATCTTCCTCAGATTCTGAGAGATGCGGCTGGTTGTTCCTTAGTGGACAGTTAGTGTCAGGATTACTTGGCCTCTGTCGGCATCTCTTTAAATGACTGGTTAAATTGCTCTTGTAGGTAAACTCTCGTTCACAGTGTTCACATTTCAGAGCTTTCGTCATTGAATGAGTCCGCATGTGAGCCTTCAAGTGAGCCCTTGTGAGGTAGGATTTGGAACATTTGGTGCAAGAGAATGACCTCACGGTCCTCTCTTTCTTCTGGCGGGAAATTGCTTGACCTTTCTGCTTTAAAGTCTTCCCAGAGTCCTCTGATTTGATGGACACAGATTTGTGGCGTGAATCTGAATCATTTTCTTCTTCACTGAGGTGATTAGTATCAGTGTCTGAATGTGATGGTTTTTGTTTTACACGTTGGTTCTGATGTTGATGAGTTTTTTCATGGTTAGTCAGGTAGCCCTTCCTCTTGAAGTGTTTGCCGCAAACCCGACACTCAAAGCCAATATGACTGTGATGGACTGAAGAGTGTTCTCTAAGCTCAGACTGAGAAGGAAATATTCCCTCGCACGTCGTGCATGTGTATTCTCTCTCGCTCTCTGCATGAGAGCTCTCGTGTTCCACGGCCTCCTGTTTATTTGTGAATCGTCGGCCACATTCCTTGCACATGAAGGCAGCTTTCCTAGCACGGAAGCATCTGTGATTCTGGAGTGACGTCGGCGAGTCAAACTCTCTACCGCAATCCTTACACTGATTCTCTTTGAGAGCGGAATGCTGCAGGAGATGTTCACTGAGCTGCCTTTCCTCCGAGAAGCTGTCTCCGCATTCCTGGCACTCGTAGGTCGTTGCCGGGACCTTGCGTCCTGTCCCAATGTGCACCTTACGCTCGTGCTGCTGAAGTTGTGAGACGGTTGAGAAGCAATCGGAGCAGTGCTCGCAGGCGTACTCAATGCGCACCTTCTTCATGTGGCTGTATCGATGCTTCTGAAGCATGCTCTGACGACGGAAGGCTTTTCCACAATGCTTACAGGTGAACATCTTGCCGCCTTTGTGGAGCTTTTCGTGAAGCTGGAAGCTCAGGAGATTCCTGAAGATGCGACCACATTCTGGGCAGGTGTAGCGCCGGTTCTCCGAGTGAGAGGCAAAGTGACGACTCAGTAGACTCTCGCTACCCATGGCCTTACCGCAGATGCCACACACAAAGCGAGTGTCCTCACTGTGGGTCTGCTGGTGCGCTTGTAAGGAAATGTCATTGGCAAACGTCAAGTCACACTCGGGACACTTCAGAGGTTGTTCTGGGATGCTGGTGCTTGACTCAGGCAAGGAGGATGGCGTTAGGGAGGCGTTGTTGGCTGGTGGATCCTTCGTCCCTTGATGAAACACTGAAATGTTGGTCTCAGGATTCACAGATGAGAGGTTATCGGAGATAGTCTCATCCTGACATGGTGACGCGTTATCAGGGTCACATCGTCTTGACTGATGAGAACTGCATTCATCTGAAATATAACATCAATAACAAGAAATCAGTATGCAATCTCACACAAATTACAGAATGCTAGAATGCAACATCACGTAATTCCATTTTATCAGAACTCTGAATGTTTGTGGTGACTCCCTTGTAGAATCTTTGGCTTTCAGCCACGGGCTCTTCTCAGAGCAATCCTCATTCCCCAAAGACATGACTTACATGATGTCAGAGCAAAGTTGCCACATTGATTAGAACCAAGAACCAAAAATGGAAATCTGTTGCTAACTGCTTACCAACCCATTGGACCTGTGGTAAAATGCAAAATTGTAGTTAGTGGCCTAACGTTTTGATCCTAGCAGGACCTCCATCAGTGGCTAAAATAATTTCTTTTAGTCTGCGCCTGCTAGGATCCAAACGTTAGACCACTAACTACAATTTTGATTGGAACCATAAGATTCGAAGTTAATTAATTAAAAA
Organism: Luidia sarsii; assembly: GCA_949987565.1. Lineage (NCBI taxonomy): Eukaryota > Metazoa > Echinodermata > Asteroidea > Paxillosida > Luidiidae > Luidia > Luidia sarsii. Next base: position 596,410 of record OX465101.1, on the reverse strand, counting down.
CATTTTGGAATTGCACAAAATGAAGCAATTCCAAACTTCAAAGTCTTCATTCGTAGGTTGTTTTTTTTCAGTGGCATTGTGTGAATTAAGATGAAATCAGCTGATCTCAGAAGAAGTTGCAAATTGTAAGTAAAGGTGTGAATCAAAAACTCACCTGAGCTGTTTTCAGAGTTAGTTGTAGTCTTGCTCTTGCTTCTGCCTGTGAGATTTGATGGACTGGTTGTGTTCGATGGAAGGCCTCCATCCTTACTCACACTGCCATCTACAGCAGGAAGAATGCCATCATCTGAAGGACAGAGGATAAATGTTGAGATGTCTTAAAGCTGTGATTCCAGAAGAATCATTCTTGAAGTGATATCTAAGAACAGGAAAGCTGATGGATTTCTAGTTTACGTCTGGGCCTGACAATTCCATCCTAGACTTTTTCTCAAAGAAGGACTGCCTTTGAGAAAGGTCCTGCAAGGATCGAAACGTCAGGCCCTCCTAATTTGTGATATTTGTATTTTCATCATTTTAGTCAGTAAGCAGTTTCAACATTTTTGTATATATCTGGCAATCTGTTTGTCCATCTAAGCATCCATTAAACGATGCTTTGGCTTCTGGAGCCAATCTCATGAAATCCTAAGATGCATCTCAAGCTCCCTCCACACTCTACAACCCAGCTATGACTGCAGTGGTTTTAAGTCACTTCACATTTACTAGTCTCGGCATAACTAATTTTCCCAGTCAATAACCCACTCAGATTATAAGCTGGGAAAGTTGATCAGTTGAATGTATGGGACGAAATGAATAGAGAAGTAATCACCTAAACATTTCTGCAAATTACTGTAGTTTTATAATGGTTGAATTGCTTCTGACTGGCGCCCCCACCTCGGCAAAGACTAGTTGACTATTAGGGAAGGCCACCATCTAAGGGCTGGATAGCTCAGATGGAAGAGCACTGGTACGTTAATCCAGAGGTCTCGGGTTCATATTCCGGTCCAGTCAAAGTTTTCTTTGCCAATTTTTCAATTGGTTTGATAATATATGACAAGGGGATTCTGTGTTGAATCTTTTACCTGGTAATTGTTTGACAACGTGAGGCTGGACGCACTCACTCAAGCTGGATACACATGAAGCATCCGGTTGATCAGAAGCTAAATGTGTCTGTTGCCTTTCATCTAACCCACCATTGGCTGTACAACTATCAGACGGCATCTCATCTGTAGGAAAATAATATTGTACCTTAATGACAGTCTAGTTGTGCTTGGAATGTCTAGGATATTAGCATAAGTAGACTGTCGGATAGCGGTGAGCGCGAGGTCATCGTGCAAGCACGTGTACATGAACCCATTGACCTCCCGCAGTCAGGAGATTAACCTCATGAATATTCAGTTGTGACGTACAGCATTTTACTTGGCTGCCCCTAAGGTCTAACGAATTTTACCTGATCTAAATTGGTGGGTGGGTGGCTTGCCATGGATGGGAAATTCTTATCTATTCACCTGAAACAGAACTTGGTAGTATCAGGGTACCATCTTCTGCTTCCTGTAGGCCTAAGATGTGAGGCCTCTTCCTGCTAGTGCTACCATCTGCATCAGAATGATCCATCACAGACAGCTCTACACAGAGAGGAAACAGAGGACGTCTGTGAAATGTATATAGGAGAAAATACACGAGTCAAATTAATGTCAAAAGTTTGTATCTCAATCTCAAAACTCAAAGATTTAGAGTGTTGGGTGTTTGAATCATAGCAGGACATTGTTTTCTCAAAGGCAGAGATTTCCTATCAGGGAGGGCATGCTGAATTTCAGAGAGATACATGTACATACACATACTTTTTAATGTACATGTATTTGGTGAGAAAGGTCCTGCTAGGATCGAAACGTCGGGCCCACTAAATTTTAAGATTGACATGTATTTGGTTTGTTTATCGTATCAAAATGTTAAATGTTTGCCGATTTGGGGTTTGGGGTTGTTATGTAATCATATCTGGATAAGTGCTACAGTACCAATGAAATAAATACCACATCAATAATAACAGGATTTGATTGATTCAAAGCTAAGGAGGAATTCAATCTAGCAAAGTTAGATCTATGGTGAAGGATCTTGAACAAGTTGAGAAATCAAATAAATATTGACAATGACATTTCAATGTACAAACAAAATAGCAGAAGTAGAGCTAACTTCAAAATGTTGTCAAGACTACTCCTCATATTGTAATTCAAAATCTTAACCACAATTTACAATATTGTAATTCAAAATCTTAACCACAATTTACAATTGAATTGTTGATTGGATAATATTAATAAATAAACTTTTGGAAAGATCATGTGAAACTGAAAGCCAGTCAAATAAATAAGGCAGTCGACCTAGTCATGCGGAAATTGTGTAAACTACTTTAATTTGGGTTAGCCTAGTTTGAGAACATATTATCAACTCAAAGATTGGATCAGTCTCAAAAACTCTCAATTTAAATAAATAAGCTGTGGCAGTTTAGGGAGGTACTTGGTACTAGTTTGTCAGGCCAATCAAGGCCAATCAAGGGCCAATCAAGGGCCAAGGGGTAAATGTTTCTAAGCAAGAGCCAAGGCCATGGTCGTAGTGAGGAGCTGTCATCAATCAATGAATTATCACTTTCACAATTTACCTGTCACTATGTCAGTGTCATTGTCACCATGGAGGAGTGTGTCACATACATGTTTGATCATCCACATTATTATTACATCATTATTAAAAATATAATTATTAAACATAATATCACTCAGTAACTTTATTTATGAATGATGGTCTATGCAGGATGTTCGTCGGATTCCTGTTTCAGCTGATCACAAAACAAACTAAATGATCGTATTTCATGAATTCGTGCCAATGAATTTCTAGCGTCTTACCCCTCTCACTTCCTGTCCAGTGAGTATGTAGTTACTAGGAAGTAAGAAAAGGCCGAAAATGTCGGCGATCTCATGAGAACTTGGTCCATCTTTCGATCTTGGTGAGACATCGATACGGTGCACATCGACACAATGGCGTCTTGATTAGACTTGCGCAAGTCGCTCCAGGTGCCCAGATTTGAGAGCAAGTGCGCCCTCAACGATTAGCCAGCTGGTTGTCAGTGAGCTCTTTCCATTTTATAACTTGCACTTCATGTCCACACGCTCAGTTCTAGTATTATCATTCATAGACCTTCTCTCTCTATGATAATACCAACAATTGCACGCATATTTGTACATGCTAATTGGGAAAACAGGTGTATGACTGTGGCTGAAAATAACCAGCTTTAGGCAGCAACAAGCCAGTCGGCTGTTTCCATAGTTCTGCCGAGAACGTGCTTTGCCTGGGACACTGATTTCAGCCTCCGCTTTGTACGATAGAGCATGTACATGTACATACACAATCATGATACATGTACTGTACATGTAATTGGAAAATTTGTCCTTCGGTATGAAAAAGCGATCATAAAATGACAGCTCATTTAAAATCCAAATAATACAGCTGGTGATTATTTATTTTAGCTTCGGCGTTTTGATAGACAAATCACAGATTTTTCTCCGAAAACCAAAGCCATAAAATTATATTCATGCCTGTTGGAAGTATCCATAACTGGACTTCATTTACTGACAGGGATATGGTTAGGCTCACAATCTTCACATTTCCTGAAGGTAAAAAGATTATATGCTCCGAAAATAAGCTTCTGTTATTTAAGTACAGATCGCTGAGAAATTTTCGCAATATTTTTGAGATAAGGGAACTTCAAATATTAACACAATGAGGAAATAACCATTCAACTAATGGAACATATATTTAATACAATCCATTACATTACACACAACTTTAACACGAAGTACAAAAATGTGATATTGGTGGCAGGAAATAACTGAACTGAAAAACCTTGGTTTTCTTAGAAATGATTACAGATGAAATCAGCCTTCCATTCTGTCTGTGTAAATGTCATGCATATTTTTCAAGCCTTGCATTCAGTATTAAGTTACAATTTTAGACCTAGTTTCTTAACATTTGGCACCCAAGAGAAACTACCAATCTTAGAATCAGCTTCCAGAAAAATATTAATATTTACACAAACTGGGGATGTCTTGTGGCGTCCGCCCCCCCCCCCCAATTTTTCATGTCAAATCTACACATTTCTGATAAGCTATCTACTTGTAAAATGGTTCTTTAAGAGCCTTTCTTGTAAACAAAGCACAAATGTAAAACATGAACAATTGGTTTTCATTGCGAATACTTATGTATTATGAAAGCATGTACCACAGACTTCACTGGGATATGTACAATCTGAACACCTTAAAGTTACACGGACAGAGTTGCACATTTAACTTGTTTACGTCTCAGTGTCCTTGTACCAAAGCAAGTGGCTTCTACTCATCGTGGATATGTCTTTTAAGTGGATTTGACAGTTTTATTTCCTGCTCACAGATTTCTCTGACTACCAATGATTCACAGCGAATCAAAATGCTCAACCATTCTGATTCCTTTAATTCTTTACTCTTTCCACACTGTCAAGTTGAAACAAATGTAGTCTGACTGAATAGGAAAAAGGTTATTGCCATGTACAGTCGGCATTAATTTGTAAGCATCATTTAAATGGTTCTTAAGATGCTTTGAATGGTTGCAACAGTTTCCATCAGATTTGGTATGGTCTTGTGACCCATTCAAATCATCCGGTTCCTCGTCAACATTTCTCGCCCTCGTTGGTTTTAATCAACCTCCTCCATCTGCGACGCCTCATCCTCTCCACCCTCTAGTGGTGGCATCTCCTCTGGCATCACCTCTTCTGCTGCTGGGTCATCATCGATTCCTGTCAAATCAAAACAAGTATTCAATTAGAAACCTTGACTTTCTTTGTGTCTTCTTGCATCATTGTGAAAAGGGAGTCTGCTTGAACAGTGGAACGTCGCTATAACAACATCCCAGGATCCATGAAAATAGTTCAGAGTATAGCGGTTGTTCGTTATAGCAGTTGCGGCCACATATTTTGTATCAGGAGCCAAAGGGCATGTTCGTTATAGCCGAATGTTGGGCACATCGGCGTTTGTTACAGCGACGTTTCACTGTACTGAAAAAAATTGGGCAAGGAAACTGCCGCAACAATACAACTGTAGATGCTTGTTTGGCCACAATTGAGCAATGATCTCTGCCCCTTATAATCAATCCCATGGCATCTCTGCAATGTTCATTGCAAAAGCCACACATTTTTAGAAAAGAGTCCACTTATTTTGGGGAAGGAAATGTCCAGCACTAAGTACTTACCAAGACCAAGCTTGATCATTCTGTGGATGCGGCCGGCATGCGTCTGGGGCTCTTCCAGGGAGAAGCCAGACGAGAGGAGGGAGGTTTCAAAGAGCAGCATGACCAGATCCTTGACAGACTTGTCATTCTTCTCAGCGTCGGCCTTCTGCCGGAGTGTCTCCATGATGGAATGGTCGGGGTTGATCTCAAGGTGCTTCTTGGCAGCCATGTATCCCATGGTGCTATTGTCCCTGAGAGCTTGCGCCTTCATGATGCGTTCCATGTTGGCTGTCCAGCCGTACTGGCTCGTCACGATGCAGCAGGGAGAATCTACCAGTCTGCTGGAGACCACCACCTGTTCAAAACAAAGCCCGGATATCAAAGTCAAGTGGATATGGGCAACACCTCGGTAGTTTTTCTATCAAAGCGGATCTTCGTCAGCAGCTCAGCAAATATTGGGTGCATCATTGATGCATCAGCAATTAAAACAGATTTTGAACATCACAGCGGCTGTAAGATCTCTTTTAGGTCAAGTCATTCTATTTCTATATTAACTCTGGCTTATTTCACAGAACTGCTGAGACACCAAAATATGCTTGGGTACAGAGGCCTTGCTACAAAAATATCAGGTTGCCAGTATAAGTTCCAAACATATGGTTTACTTGAGAGAATGTCAATGCAGACAAACCATTGTTGGTAATTCAGTTAAGCATGGATGAATTCCCGCTAAGCAGATTTAGGTGACGGAGCAGCTCTGTGACAATCATCATTGGTCCCTCGATCAAGCAACAGATTGAGAGGGGCACGTACGCTAACTAAGGCTGTTGTTCTATAAGTCTCACCTTCTCCACCTTCTTGTCCAAGATGTCCTTCATGACCTTGCACAGGTTCTCAAACTTGGCCTTGAGTTCCTCTTTCTTCTTCTTCTCCTCCTCAGTCTCGGGCAGCTCTAGTCCCTCCTTGGTGATGGAGACCAGTGTCTTGCCCTCATACTCCTTCAGCTGCTGTACGCAGTACTCATCAATGGGCTCCGTCATGTACAGGACCTCAAAGCCTCGTCCCTTGACTCCTTCCAAGAAGGACGAGTTAGCCACCTGCTCCTTGGATTCACCTGTCCAGGGGAAAAGGAGAGAACAGCAATGTTATATCAAATTTAGTATCTGAACAGTGTGCTGGAGTTGAGGGTTCAACCTGTCCCCCCCCCCCAAGCCATTTTCATTTCGGTCAATTCAAGATCATTGTGCATCGTCAGATTTAATCTCGCTGTAGATTTGGAAGAGTCAAACCGTGTTGTGCTTGTAGCAGCATTTTCCCACTACTGAGCCTTTTAAGGAGATTGATACCCCCCCCCCCATGATACCAATCAGAGATTGATGCAAGAGCTACTGACCTGTGATGTAGTAGATCTGCGTTTGGTTCTCCTTCATACGAGAGACATATTCCTTCAAGGAGCTGGTCTCATCACCGGAGTGAGATGTGTGGTAACGCAAGAAGTTGGCCAACTTGATCCTGTTCTGGGAGTCTTCATGAATACCGAGCTGTCAGAACAAAGATGAAAAACAGTTATTGCTGATGGCTCAAAAAAGAAACAATTTGCCCTTGCGACCCATTTAAGCTGGATGTCAAAAGAAGATTCATTTTCCAAAGAGTCAGGGATTCAATTCAATAAAATTGATGACAATGTAATCACCTTGAGGTTCTTGCTGAACTGTTCGTAGAATTTCTTGTAGTCTTCCTTCTCCTCGCAGATCTCTTGGAAAAGTTCCATGCACTTCTTGACGATGTTCTTGCGGATAACCTTGAGGATCTTGCTCTGCTGAAGCGTCTCACGGGAAATGTTCAGGGGAAGATCTTCAGAGTCCACAACACCCTTCACGAAGTCTGAAATCAAAATCAACAAAAAATTTATCAATTGAAGCAGTAACTGGTGCTGCAAACCAAGCACAGACTATTATCATTTTTCACATCGAAGGGCTGACAAATCTAGAAGACAAAGCTACTAACCCAGAGGCTCCAAGGAACAAATCCTGGTTCAGTCAGATTTCTTTTTCATTGCAAACGTTTCTTACTCAATTCTCTCCCTTGTAAGAAAAGACAATTCTTCTGAAAATAGCTTTTTAACTTACTGAGGTACTCAGGGATGACGTCTTCACAGTTGTCCATGATGAACACTCTCCTCACGTACAACTTGATGTTGTTCTTCTTCTTCTTGTTCTCGAACATGTCGAAGGGTGCCCTCTTGGGAACAAAGAGGAGAGCCCGGAATTCCAGCTGCCCCTCAACGGAGAAGTGCTGCACAGAGAAGGAAGATGGGTGATCAATGATTAGAACCTGCAACTTGTAGGACGTTCAAGAAAGTTATTTGATTTGTGAAGTTAAACCAATATGATTGATCACTGGTGCTCTATGCACTCAAGAGCGTGCAAGTGCTTGCATATTGCTACTTTTCCTTAGCATACCAGGGGTGGATTTCACAACGCCTTACGATGCATCATAACTCAACTAACGATGGATAACCCATCGTAAGTTGTGATAGGTCGTATGGTTTCTGTGCATCGCTCACCGTCTTGCGATTGATCGTAAGTTACGATGGGTTTGGTGAAATCGACTGCAGGTACTATTGCATTACTGAGTGCAAGATTGAGTCAAGTGTGTTGCTTGTGGAAAGAAGCATAGTCCGTGGACATTAAGAAAGAGGTCCTCCTATGCTGTGCCCTCCCACAATGCTGCACGACTGTCAGACCGTTGGCATGAGGCCATCAGCACCAGACAGGCATGGTTTCCTCTCCTTCCATATGCACTGCCAGAAGCCGTCAGAGTCACTCAACAACCACGGCCCATCAGTTCCCAGTCATTGGGAGTCAGGGTTAGTGACAGTGGATGACTATGGCCTAGCGCTTCATGTGCTGGAAGTTCCTCAGTTAAATAATTATCTGCGACACTCCTATTGGTTGGAAGTGGAAAACTCTTCTCATCCATAAACAATAATACATTCACGATATCAGTCCTGCAAATCAGTTGCTACTGCTTTTGTTGGGGCAAGAGCCTGCCTGCACTGACTCATACGCGACGTGTGGCAAACCATGTTGGCTTTGGTACTTGGAAACTGTTTCCATTCAGGTATGAAACCACACTGACCTTGACAGCCAAGTGATCCTCCCAGTCATTGGTCAGACTCTTGTAGAACTCTCCATACTCCTCCTGGTTGATGTCATCTGGGTTCCTGGTCCACAGAGGCTTGGTCTTGTTCAAGATCTCATCCTCGGTGTACTTCTCCTTGATCTTCTTCTTCTTCTTCTCCTCTTTGCCATCCTCTTCGTTCTCGTCCAAGTCTTCAATCTTGGGCTTTTCCTTGTCCTCATTCTCATCAGCCGCCTCCTCCTCTTCCTTCTTCTCCTCTTCCTCTTCGTCGTCACTCACTTCCTTTTCACGCTCCTTATCCACCTGCAAAGTTCAAATGAAATGCTCTGCCATTAATATTGAATGTTATTCACCCTTACAGACCCTGCCTCTGAGAAAGGTCCTGCTAAAATCAAAATGTCAGGCCCAAATTTTATTTATTTTTGAAAATGTTATGATTTGTATTTTTGATCAGTTAAGTCAGAAAGCAGTTAACTACACTCTAAGAGATGGATAAATTCCTGAAACAAAATGTTCTTTTTTGAAATGGATCTGAAAAACTGATACATGGTTCATGCACATGAATTGTATTATTTCTGTAGGTTGCCTTTGTTCTGCTTATTCCATTTCCAGTGGTTTTTCATGGTTTGCCTCAAGGAGGAGGCATGACTAGTCATGGCTTTACCTGGAGGGAGATGGGATAGCCAATGAACTGACTGTGCTTCTTGATGACATCCTTGATTCTCTTCTCATCAATGTACTCCATCTGATCCTCCTTCATGTACAGCGTGATCATGGTACCACGTTTCAACTCGCCAGTATCTATGGGGAAATGTTCTTCATTAGTTAGTCACTGTGCATTCCACTCAAGTTGCAACTAAGTAATGACTGATTCCGGTGAAGAGGGAGGAGGGAGGGTGAGAGAGGAAGGGGAGGGGTAGAGAGAGAGGAAGGGGAGGGGTAGAGAGAGAGGAAGGGGAGGGGTAGAGAGAGAGGAAGGGGAGGGGTAGAGAGAGAGGGGAAGAGGTAGGGAAGGGAGGTGGAAGGAGGGGAGAGGAGGGAGTGGGAAGGTGGAAGGAGAGGAAGGGGGAGGGGAGGAAGGGGAGGGGGAAGAGGGAGGGAGGGGTAGAGGGGGAGGAGGGGGAGGAGGAAGAGAGAGACGGTTGGTAGGACAAGAGGGAAGGAGGGTGGGAGGGAGGGAGGGGTAGAGGGGGAGGAGGGGGAGGAGGAAGAGAGAGACGGTTGGTAGGACAAGAGGGAAGGAGGGTGGGAGGGAGGGAGGGGTAGAGGGGGAGGGGGAAGAGGGGGAGGAGGAAGAGAGAGACGGTTGATAGGACAAGAGGGAAGGAGGAAGAGGAGAGATCCTATACTCACTGGGGAGAGACTTGACAGTGAAGGAGCCTCCGGCAGAGGATTCCCACATGTAGCATTCATCATCGGTATGCTTTGAGCAGACTGTCACCCTATCAGCCACCAAGTAGGCTGAGTAGAAGCCCACACCAAACTGACCAATCATGGAGATGTCAGCACCGGCCTGTCATCAAACAAATGTCAAAGATAAGACACGTTACATATCATCTCAACTCTGTAGAATTGAGCTATTTGCAAAGTAAATAAGGTTTGCCGAGAGTAAGACTGACGTGAGTTTACAATATGCAATCCTACAATGCTTGCAGTGATAAGAATTGGGCAAGACCCTTTGGAAACATCTGTCGCTCTGAGGCTAGATGAAAACCATAGACCATGTAAAGAAAAGACAAGGGAAAGTTGGAATCAAAGAGTGGGAATTTTCCAACAGAACTATCTAGTCAGTAAAGGAGGTGTAGGTCCTTAGCAGCTCGTTTCTTTTAAATCAAGGAAACTAAACGCGTTTAAATTTGAAACCATCTTACCTCCAAAGCCTCCATGAATAGCTTGGTTCCACTCTTGGCAATTGTTCCCAAGTTGTTGACAAGGTCAGCCTTGGTCATTCCAATACCAGTATCGATGATGGTCAAGGTCTTCTCCTCCTTGTTGGGGATGATCCTGATGTTGAAGTCTTTGCCTCCTGGTTCTACTCTAGCTGGGTCAGTTAGACTCTCGTAGCGGATCTTGTCAAGGGCCTGTTTGTCAAAGGGAAGAATTTGGAGAAGATTGAATGATAAAATATGTAAAGTGCATTGCATAATTGGTTTCAAGATTTTTCTTTTATAAATATCAGTAGTGACGTCAAGTTGTTGTAACTCCCATTCTTTAAAAAAAAAATTAGTGGCAGAGTTTTTCCCCAACCAAGATCAAATGTAGATTCTTTGGTCAGATTAATTTTCAGTGAATTTTAATCACTGATACTTGAACAATTTGCAGATTATTAAGATTGAAATAGAAACTGCATTAGAAAATTTTGCTTAAGTGTTACAATTTTTCATTAAAAAATTAAGAGTGTCTGACATTTTAATCAGGACCTTCGGCATTTGCAAAGGCAGATTCTTCACCCTTTCATCACTAATTTCATTTGGCCTTAAGGTATTGCCGAAGTCAGGGTTTTTTTTTCTGGTGCTTTCCGAGACTTACATCGGAGGCATTAGAGACCAACTCTCTCAAGAAGATCTCCTTGTTGGAGTAGAAGGTGTTGATGATAAGACTCATGAGCTGAGCGATCTCAGCTTGGAAGGCAAAGGTCTCAGCCTCGCTCTCCTCCATGGCTTGTGGCTGCTCTTCGGTAGACATCTATATCCAAGGAAGGGAAATCAATAACGTCAATCAGTGACACATGAAATACATTTCCCTGACGTGGGGCAATGCTGGGCTTCACAAAAAACACAGTGGCTGTTACGGCAGTCGTCCGTGTGGTTCCCTGACTTCACAGTATTTGTCAGGATGTTTAGCTCTTGGAACCAGACTATCAGCTAATAGACTGGTTCAACCAGCCTGCACTGCTGACGAAATACAATCAAGTCAGGGAACCAAACGGACGACTGCCGTAACAACAGCCACTGCGCACAAAAAAAAGGAGCAAATCTGGCATTAGAAAAATCCCCAGAGACCTAAGCCCTTAGGAAATCGAAAACAAATCTGAAAAAGGGGAATTTGAAAAGGAAGTTACCGGTAACTTAACAATTTTTCTACAAGGACCGAAGGAGCAAGGACCTTTTTAACAATTTAAAATTGAACAATGTTCTGTATTATTTCAAGTGCGCAAAATATCAATTCTTAAGAAAAGATTGTCATTGAGTCATCTCTTTTAAACTTCAAGAAAAAAATAAAAAGCAATTTCAAGAATATGGTATTAACTATTAATTATATATGGCTAACTCTTTCTCAACACGTGCTTCAATTCAGAGTACTATAAAGTTAACAAGAATTTGCCCGATTTTATTTTAACTGTAAGTGTAAAATCGCCCCCCAAAACTAACTAACGCCATCCATAAACTAGACCACGAGAACAGGAAGTTTTATAAAACGAGTTTTGCGAGTAAAACCCCCACAAAATATCAAAACAAGAACACATGTATCGAAGTAATTTCAATTAAAAGACGAGTCTTTGTCGGGCCCTGGTCGGGCAGAGTGGTGGTGTGATGTCGATATGTTCGACTTGGGAAACACGCAAAACACTTCAAAACGTTGCTTTTCGGCGAACAGCTATTAATCAAGGCATTTTTAGAAAACTCTTCGAATAAGAATATGTTAAATAGAAGAAATGATCAAACAAAAACCTACCTTTGTTGCTTAAAAGGAACCAATTTCGTAAACTGGACAAAGAATGCTTCGGCACGACCCTCACAATATCGAATCTTGAGGAAATTTAGATCTACCGGGTGGAGCACATGGCCTTTTATTCGCACATGGCAGACAGAGCGTCATTTAGGTCATTTAAATTAATATTCATCCGCTAATGCACATAAAGAAAAAGATTTACACCCCAAAAATACATTTTATGAAGTTTAAAGTATAACGTTGAGATTTATGATTATAAATACACTATATTATTAACCAAAAATTCTTTCAATTAGGAAAATTGATCAAGAAAATAGGACTACTTTTTTGAAGGAAGTTGTAGGCATCAAATGTGAAGCGACTTTCTAGCAAATTCTATACCGGATGTTCATTGGATGTCTTCATTATTTCTGAAGGGGTACACGTTAGGCCGAATTACACAAAAGCACACATGACATCTTCAAATAGAACGAACACATACAATTTCCACGCAGTAATTTATCCGTAAAATAGCGATTATTTTTTATTTAGCAATTTCAGGCTTTTAATTTGTAACATTGTGGAACGAAAAACAGCCCAGCCAAGCTGTTGTCTAAAGGTGGGTGGGGTAAAACAGTCAACACCCTTTTCATGGAATGGTCCGAGCCGCAGTAACGCTTTGAGTGCTTGCTTGTTCAGTCAGAAGGAATTCTATGGCACTGGTGGGCGATCTTTCGATCTAATTTTGCGATTCTGTGAATTTCTGATCAAGCGGTGACATTTCTTTTTCCATGCAGTGATAAGTTCGCTTGAATATTAATGTGGGTCTTGCTTCAAGTTCTATTTGTTCTGTTCTGTTCTAAATCTTTTGACGTGTTGAAACTCTTGTGATGCAGTGTATGATACGGAAGGATACCTCCTTGGTCAAATGAACTCAAAGGGCTTATTATATTGCACTCATCTAGTTATGGAGCGCCGGACTGACTGAATCATATAATCATGATTGGGGATACGGCTGCCCATTGAGGAAGGACCTTCCTCCAAGCCATAGGCTGGGTATCATTTGCTGGACACATCGCACACCTTAGGCCTATACACTTTTCATTATACATGTTAACATTCACATCATTACCCTGTCGGTATGAAGTTTGTCAGACGATTACTGTAACTGTAAGTCTGTAGTTGCCTTCAATTTGAGTCGCTGGTTGACTAGTTCGAATCACGTGAATTAAATTAAAGGTGGTGCGTTGGCATTTCCACTCTTTGTTTTTTTCCCACATGAAATTTCATCAGGATGGGGATTTCCCCCTTTGCTCCACTAAACTGCAATACTCCGCTCCACTGGTCTTTTGCGAGTTAATTCATTATATGACGAAAATAGGCCATACAAATACTGAAAGATGATATAGGCCTATACCCATGGTCGGTTTCTTTCTCAAAGACAATTTTGTCTTTGAGAGAAGTCCTGTTTGGATAAAAATGCATCCCCTAGCCCTCGATCAAAAATTAATTTAATAGGAAATGAACCTTTGAACCCGGCCGTTAAAAAATTGTGTCGAGCGCTTTGTTCGATAGTTATTTGTTTGGCAGTACGCCAGAAAATTATGCACATCATGCAAACATTTCCAGGCCGGCGGATTGAACAGGATCCGAGGCTGAGTATAACCTGGAAAGTTCTCGATTTGTTTGGTTGGCATGGTCTGGCGGTCTGACGTGGTCATTCCAAACTGTATACCCACAATTATCTTCCAGAATGTTCAGTCATTATTCTAGTTGTTGCCGGTAGCTCGATATATTTTTCAGTCTTTTTTTTTGCGATGCACAAGCCACCGATTAGAATCGAAGAAACAATTTAAAGTATGTTAAATAACAGTCCAAAAATTAATACATGAAGGTAAAATGCACACGACTTGTAAATTTGAAACAATCAAAGTGTTCATTTCATGATATCGTACATGTATTTCGTTGCCGGAATACATCCATCATTACGTCATCCTTTTTACTGTGGCATAATAAATCATTATTACACATCATGTATATTCGAGTTTTAGTAAATTCGAGGAATTAGTAAATCGTTCTGAATGATTTAATTCTAATTCTCAGTTTCAATAAAGAAATAATCAGCAACCAGAGTGGTTTGTGTAAATAAAACCCACAAAAATGAAATACTGAACTTCGAGCTCTATCGTTACTAAACTCGATCTTCCTGTTAGTTCTCATAGAGTTTTCATATACATGTAACTGTATGTATACAGTACACTATCTACACGTTCGTATTGGAAATGGGCATAAGGGAGAGCCCGTGACATGACGTCACGCAATATGGCTGCCATGGACTCAGCGGAGTGGTCCGTGGTAAAAGATGGAAGTTTATATTTGGGCGAGCAAATTACAGCACTTACTTACCACCCGAAGTTAAACACCATCTTAGCCGTTACTGGAGGTCCTTATGTGCGTGTTGTAGACGTCAATTCCGGCGTGACACTTCAGAAATCAGCTCTTTCAGGTAGGCATAAGTTGGTCTGAATTCACCGGGTTAAGTACACTGTAACTGTGTAAGGCGGGGTACTACGACGACATGTTTTGCAATGTTACTTCATTGTTACACTGTACTGTAGTTGTACGTCTGTAGTCTGTAGACTTGCGGATTGCAAGGCGAGTTAAGATTTGGGGAGTTGAGTGCGTATTGTTTCTGGTCCTTTTGGGGTGTGGTTTAGCTGATAATAAAAGTAATATGACTTTATGAGCTAAAACTAAGTAACGATTGCTTAATTACTAATTAGTAATTGGGAGTTTGGCTACCTAACCAAGGCTCGTTCAGCCAGTTTAATAAATAAGGCAGTGTATATTGACCTGGCAATGACATTCTTCCCGCAAATGCTATTCTACCGATCCCTTACTTGGATTGTCCATCTGCCATTTACGTCGTGCTGGCTGGCTTGTCTTGCCCAAAACTAAGTATATTCAAGAACAACCTGGGCAAGAGAGCCGGCAACATGAATGACGATTGGCCACTCAGAGTAAGGGACCGGCAGAGTAGTGTTTGTGGGAAGAATTTTGTTTCCGGGTGAATATAACCTGCCAATAATAATGACGCAACTTGAAGCAATGGTTTGAAAACAAATTTGCAAATCCTTATCTGTGGAACCTCTTCAAGAACAGAGATCTCAGCTGATCAAATTAAGAGCGGAATGACTCGGAACAAAACAGAGATAGGTGACCAGATTTCTGAAACAGACATTCCTTTCTTTCTGTTCCTGTCATTGTCAGTTTGCCTTTGAGAAAGGTCTGCCAGAATCCAAATGTCGGTCTCTCTCAATCAATGTTGAGATTTGCATTTTGGTCATTTAAGTTGGTACACAGTTGGCAACATTTTTGCGCAATGCTTATTGAATCAAATGGTTTTAGGTGACACAGTGTAACACATTTAAGGAGTGTGGCTCTGAAAAGATCCAGTAACTCAACGTTTCAGGCAGTATGTACTGTGTGTTGTGGAGAGCACTGGAGCGTGGAGAATCTTTCCCGCCCATCATGACCACTGGGGCATGAAGAAGTGGAGGTTCACTGGAGTGTGTCTGTGTGAAAGTGGATGCCAAGGGTATAGGAGACTCAGGAGGCAGACGAGGTGACGGATGACGTGGAGTTGTCTGAGGGCATAGAATTTAGAAGACTCATTGGACAAGAGAGGTCGCCATATGTCGCTGATGTAGACATTGATATTCTGAGGGACCATGTTATGCTTGAAGAACTCAATGTCCTGCCTCACCAGACAAGGCTGCCATCTCTCAATGCTGGTGATGAGTTTGGCACCGCTCCGCAGGATGACATGGTCCTTCTCATGCAAGTGCTTGATGATCCCTGACTTGTCAGACTTTGTGCTCTTCAAGTCTGGTAGTGAGGTCCCTACGTATAAAGGCTCTCAAGCGTATTCTTTGTCACATCTGTAAGGTATCTCATAAACTCCAGGTCCTTGTGGGTTTGGGTGAGGTTCCAGATCTTGTTGGGTGCCTTGTGCAAAACTCTAATGTTGTGTCTGTTTAGGGCCAGCTGGATCTTGCGAGAGATACTTGACCTTGGGTAGAGGAGACCCTTTGGTCGTGGTGCGCTATTGTGTCTTGGCCCTTGGGCCTTGATTTGGCATCCAGAGTAGTCATTCCTCTGTAGGGCTGCCTGGATGTGACAAAATTTCCTCCTGTAGGTGGTTCCCCTCACAGGTCCTGTCAGCACATTGAACCAGAGTGTTGTTGACCAGGCATCTGATGCCAGACACTCCGTCTCAAAAGAGATGACTTACGCAGTGTCACCACAAACCTTCCTCTTTGTTCTTCCACCATGCAAACCTTTAAATCTAATCTTATGAAATCAAGTTGAACCAATGCATCAATCTGGAAGTAAACATATCCTTGGGAATAGAAGTTAACATTTCCAACATTCCTTTCATTGTGCATAATTTATATGCATAAAAGATTCTTTCTTAGGGTAAGAGATATTAGGGGTAGTCACCAACTCATTTAGTTGGCTAGCACATCTACGTACATTGTAGCACACCAAGCAGGGTCACTTAAGCAGTTACCGGTATTCAAGTTGCTAAAGGATCTACTCAGACAGTAGGCCTATTGACTGGCTCGGTATATAGTGGTCAGGTGGTGCAGACAAGTTTTATGTTTCTGTTTGAGTGACTGCTGAGTGTTGACCCCATAATAAAGACGTGTAAAGATTGATCAATTCTAACACGAGGAAGAAGGTCCTGCCATGGTCAAAATCAGGTTTTCTTTAAACAGTAATTCTCAAAAAAACTTAGATGGCCTGACATTTTGACAAATTTCCTGCCTTTGTGGAATGTCCTGCTGTGGTTGAAATGTTAGGTCTTCAATTATTTTTTAGAACTTCTGCTCTTGTTTGTTAAAACTAAAGCTAACAGTAATAGGTCTTTTGCTGAAATTCCTGACCTTTGACTTTCTCTCTGGTGTCTATCATTTGTCAAATTGCCACCATAATGGCTGATATCTTTTCTTTACAGCGCACTGGGGATGTCCAGTTCACTGCCAATATCTGAGTGACACAGACCAGATATTCTTGGCCAATGGGGGCGCTGTTGGACTGCGTAAAGATCTGAGCGGTGTCTTGCTCCTAGACTCAGCGCTGCAAACTCCTGTCAATAACACTGAGGAGACCATAGTCATAGAGTTGCCGTACTCAGAGGTGAGTTGATCCCTATTGAGCTTAGTCAGCTCCAAGTAGGCGTGACTTTGTTTGCATGAAGGATTTACATCACTTTTGATGCAGTAGATCTACAATTTACAAGCACTTGTAAATACCTTTACCGGTACTCAAAATACACATAATGCAACTGGGGTTTACTGGGATTTGAAACCAAGAATATATTTTGCCAAATTTTCTTCACATAATATTATTCAACTGTTATTAAAACTTTACATTATGACTGATTTTCCAAGTTACATATCCTAGTCAGTTTTCCTGTTGCTAATGTTACAGTTGAATGTTTGTGACTAAGTTGGAAGATCACAGATAGATCATAGCGTACGGGTCTCTGTAATCATTGCCAGTGCTGAAATCCAACGCAAAGTGAGATATCCCTTTCAGTGTCTCAGTCAAATTTAAAGACGCATGTAGCTTGTGGTCATTTTGTAAGCTGAGAGCAATGATAACAGTTTATGAAATTGAAAGGAATTATATTGCCTCCAGAATTATATTGACTCTTGATATTTGCAAAACACCATCAAATATGTTTTGCTTTTGGTTTTTAGAGCAGTTCAATGCCATTGGGATGTGTTCCATAATATCAGGCCTTGAATTTGGTAATTTTTAGGGCAAGGCCACTTTGGCCTTGAATGATGCAAAATTTTCGGGGGCACCAAGGCCAGTGGGTAGGGCACCAAGGCCAAAAAATAAAATTGGGAAAGGGCACAGAGGCCAAATGGAAATAAATTGTACAAAGTTATCATTTTTGCATGCCCTGCTATATACATGTACTATGCATACAGTGAAACCTGCTTATTCGGCCACCTCTATAAAAGGGTCTTTTGTCACCTTTCAAAGTCCCCATCGACATTGCAAGTTACAAAATTGCGGTCACTGTCCAACGCGGCCAGCGGCCAGACCTCTTGGAACGGCGCGTGTACATTTGCATTGAGGATAAACCTCCACATTCTGGCAAATGAAGAGATAAAGGGCGCCCTCTTTTGGCGCACCAAATCTCCAAAGTCAGAAAACTAGACGTCTTCTATGTTGGTCACACGTTCTTGTGTTGAGGGTGCCGCCTATTTATTTCCGATGCATGGTTACACATTAATGCGGCTGTTGTCGACACGATCGCGCATTATTTTGACTTCTCTGTCTTATCGAGTTGACATCGCTCCCCGATAATCCAAATAAAATACATGTAGTCTAAAAACAACTGTAAATATGCTTACCAATGCAAAAAAAGGGCACGACGGCCAAGGTAAAAATAGGGCACGGCCAAAGTGGCCGTGAAGACGGGGATTTTTGCGGGGCACCTCGGCCAGTAAAGAGGGCAACGACGGCACTGGCCGTCGTGGCCGTCGTTCAATTCAAGGCCTGTAATATTCAACTTCAACAGAATCTAAATGTTCTCTTTCCTCCTTGTTCATTTCCACTTGCTCAGGCGTCTTACCTCTTAGAGTGTCTGAAGAAGTCCATCAAGGCATCCTCCAGTCAGCAGGAATATGTGGATGAGGTGCTGACAAGATTAGAGACAGAACTCAGTCTCGTTGGCAGCTCCATTCAGTCGCAGTCCTACCACAAAGTCACAAAAGTAAGTAGGCTCACCTTGAACTGAAGATGACTTCATGCACTGGTATCCCCCAGGGTTCTTAGGCAGGAAGTAGACTGCCAGACACTGTGGACCAGGGAATATAAAATCCTCTAGGAACTGATGACAGATTAACATTGTACATCAAGATTTGAATTTCAGAAACAAAATGTACCGAACATCAGGTCTAGTAACTGAAGACTCTTACTGGACCTGAACTATTTTTACAAGACCTGTGTCATAAATATAAAAAAAAACACATTTTGCATGTAGTGAAAGGAATACCATGAGAAAATACTGTTATTGTTAAAATACTGTCACTGTTAAAATGTCAGTTATATTTGAGGGCCATTTTCTTCATGGCGAAAAAAAAAAACCTACTAGACACCCGGTCCAGTGCAGTCACACTCAGCACTAGACCGACGCTGAAATCACTAGACTCGGACCATGGTCTAGTGGATATTTTTAGCCCAGTACACCCGTCTCTTGTAGCCATTGGTTTATGGCTATGGAATGGTCTGTTTTTTTTTTTTCACTAGTAGGTGCTGAAATTGGACTAGGATATATGCGTCAAGAGGATGTGATTGTAAAGAGTAGACTTTAGCAGTCAGGCTTGGAATTAACCTTGGTTGAGACAGAGCTACTTTTGTATTGTAAGGGGATTTTCTAAAGGAAAATTTGAATGTTTGCAATTCTTGAAGGGTACTCAAAGATAATGAGCAGTGTAGCCATGGTCATTATAGCCCTTGGTATGATAAAGGTTTTTGCCAAGGAGTTGATGATTATAGAATAAGCCGCTACCACAATACACTGATCCAGTAGGCCATGCCCCTTGACAAATTGACCAATCACAACACGCGTTTTAAGGTCTGACAAATTGCCGCCATTTTGTCCGACATAACGTTTAAATTGCGTATTCTTTACTACACACTTTTCGTTGTGTTTACTTTTGTTTCGTATGCTATTCCTTTGCAGACCCGAGTTTTATCCTTAACCATGGTCAAGCAGTGTTTATATTCTCATTGTAATTCTGACTCTCGATACATTGGCAAGAGAGGAAATGTACATTTTGCCTTTTCCAAAACCAAAGTCCAATGCAAAGAAGTGCTTTCGGTGATTGTGGGTGTGCAGTGGACGTGCACGGCGTGTGGGCGATTGTGACACGTGTGCATGTGTGCGGTTGCTTGGCCATTGGTATGGTG
The DNA here is from genome assembly GCA_949987565.1 of Luidia sarsii. NCBI lineage: Eukaryota > Metazoa > Echinodermata > Asteroidea > Paxillosida > Luidiidae > Luidia > Luidia sarsii. The sequence continues at coordinate 576,400 of OX465101.1, read as the reverse complement.
GGTGTGGCCTACTGGATCGGTGAATTGATTGTTCCTTTCTTTGTCCTTCCCCAGTGGGCCACCATCCTGCTCCGAGTCTCCCTCTGTGCTCTGCGCTCCGTTTGTCGCAGTCTCCTGGATGAGTTAAGACGCTCCAACCAGCATGTGAGCGGTCTGTCCATCGCTGCGGCTATTGCAGACAGGCTACAGGCCTTGTACCCTGAGCCCAGTCGCAGTGTGGGCACTCAGACAGTGGATAGGATTCAGATGTACAGTGAGGCAGCAAGGAGAGAAACCTTCAACACATGGCCTCATATGAACTACAAGTAAGTGGCAGGGAATTCTAGAAACACAATCAGTTTGGCTTTCATTGTTGCCTCATGTAGATGACATGGAGTTTGTAGGGTGCCTTTAAACAAGGCATTGGGAAGGTTGCCCGGGAGTGGATTTCAAAAAGCCTTACAATGCATTGGTTTGTTTGATCGGCCTTATGAGAAAGTTCCTACTAGGATCAAAACGTCAGGCCCACTAAATGTATGATATTTGGTCATTTCAGTCAGTAAGAAGTTTGCAACATTTGTGCATGTTACTTTTCTTGTTTCCTTACAGATGGGCACTTCCAGATTCTATGGCACAAGCAGGCTTCTACCATCAGGTAAGGCTGTTTGGATAATCAGTTGTATGGTTACATCTATGGTTTTATGGCTGTAGCTATTGGTGTATGACTACAGCTATGGCTGTATGGCTGTAGCTATTGGTGTATGACTACAGCTATGGCTGTATGGCTGTAGCTATTGGTGTATGACTACAGCTATGGCTGTATGGCTGTAGCTATTAGTGTATGACTACAGCTATGGCTGTATGGCTGTAGTTATTGGTGTATGACTACAGCTATGGCTGTAGCTATTGGTGTATGACTACAGCTATGGCTGTATATGGCTTATCAATTCAGTAGACCCATTAAGGCAATCTGTTCAATTGATTGACTTCTCTCTGTGTCTGTGTTCTATTCTCTAGCCAAGTTCAGCTGGTGATGATCGTGCTATGTGTTTTACATGCAACGTATGTCTAGTATGCTGGGAACCAACTGATGAACCCTGGTAAGTCCTGCTTCCCTGCTAATGCTTCTGTACTCTCATTTACCCATCTACTTACAAATGAAAGAAAATCTCTCTCGCTGGACGAGGGACCAAGCATTTAAGAGGTCAGGAGTTGATTTCTTGTGTCTTTTGATCCATTGTTAATTAAAGGAAGATCAGTCAATAACCCATGGTACCGAAAAGGTAGAGGGCCTTACAGTTTAACCTTAGTAGGATCTTTCTCAAAGACAGAGATATACAAATATTGAAAACAGTTACAGGGATTGATATTCCATTTATGATCGGCTTCTTCCCTCGTTCTGCCTCCATCTGGGATTCCCTTCCTGCTTTCCCCCAGCCTATGATCTAGCCCTTTATAAAAGGAATGTTAATTCCCATCTCCAGCCTTCCTGAGTCCCTCTCTATCTCCTTCTTTCTCTAGCCCTTAACCTTGAGTGGCTTTTCAGCCTTGTTTTGGGTGATTTGGCATAAAAATATTGATATTCTGATCCTTGAAGGACATTTTTCAAAGTCAAAAACTGATGATGCTTTGCTGACTGTATCCCAAAGGTCCGAGCATGAGAGACATTCTCCCAACTGCCCGTTTGTTCGTGGTGAGCCGACGGAAAATGTGCCCTTGTCCTTCACGCTAGCAACGGGACCTGCCCAGGTCCATGGCGACGGCTCACAAAAGGTCAGGCTGTTACTGCAGGCATTGATATGTGATTACAGAACTTGTGTCAATATGAACAAAAAACCCTAACCCCCTAGTATTGTTTACTTGGAACACTCCTCAATCCTCCACAATCCTCCACAATCCTCCACAATCCTCCAGTGTAAATTTTACAACCTTCCCCAATTGTCCACAATCCTTCTTGTATGTGGCAACAGACTTTTTTGCACAGTAAGTACATGTACATGTAATTGTACTAGTACTCATGGTTAAGTATTTGTTCTCATAGTGAAATACTAGTACTCATGGTTAAGTATTTGTTCTCATAGTGAAATACTAGTACTCATGGTTAAGTATTTGTTCTCATAGTGAAATACTTGTACTCATGGTTAAGTATTGTTCTCATAGTGAAATACTTGTACTCATGGTCAAGTATTTGTTCTCATAGTGAAATACTTGTACTCATGGTCAAGTATTTGTTCTCATAGTGAAATACTTGTACTCATGGTCAAGTATTTGTTCTCATAGTGAAATACTTGTACTCATGGTCAAATGTTTGTTTTCATAGTGAAATACTTGTACTCATGGTCAAATGTTTTTTCTCATAGTGAAATACTTGTACTCATGGTCAAATGTTTGTTCTCATAGTGAAATACTTGTATTCATGGTCAAGTATTTGTTCTCATAGTGAAATACTTGTACTCATGGTCAAATGTTTGTTCTCATAGTGAAATACTTGTACTCATGGTCAAGTATTTGTTCTCATAGTGAAATACTAGTACTCATGGTCAAGTATTTGTTCTCATAGTGAAATACTAGTACTCATGGTTAAGTATTTGTTCTCATAGTGAAATACTTGTACTCATGGTCAAGTATTTGTTCTCATAGTGAAATACTAGTACTCATGGTCAAGTATTTGTTCTCATAGTGAAATACTTGTACTCATGGTCAAGTATTTGTTCTCATAGTGAAATACTAGTACTCATGGTTAAGTATTTGTTCTCATAGTGAAATACTTGTACTCATGGTCAAGTATTTGTTCTCATAGTGAAATACTAGTACTCATGGTCAAGTATTTGTTCTCATAGTGAAATACTTGTACTCATGGTCAAGTATTTGTTCTCATAGTGAAATACTTGTACTCATGGTCAAATGTTTGTTCTCATGGTGAAATACTTGTACTCATGGTTAAGTATTTGTTCTCATAGTGAAATACTAGTACTCATGGTCAAGTATTTGTTCTCATAGTGAAATACTTGTACTCATGGTCAAGTATTTGTTCTCATAGTGAAATACTTGTACTCTTGGTCAAGTGTTTGTTCTCATAGTGAAATACTTGTACTCATGGTCAAGTATTTGTTCTCATAGTGAAATACTTGTACTCATGGTCAAGTGTTTGTTCTCATAGTGAAATACTTGTACTCATGGTTAAGTATTTGTTCTCATAGTGAAATACTTGTACTCATGGTCAAGTGTTTGTTCTCGTGGCCAAATACTTGCACTCATGGTCAAATGTTTATTCTTGTGGCCAAATACTTGCACTCATGGTCAAGTATTTGATCTCGTGGCCAAATACTTGCACTCATGGGAATGTACTTGTCCTTGCCGTCAATCTAGACATCTTGTTCTCTCGCAGATCACATGCGTAAGCACCTCCTCCTGTCCACACTTGATGGCAACCTCCAGTCGCCATGGTAACATCAGCATCTGGGACGTATCCAACCAATTGGAGCTGATCTCCAACTTCCAGGTGGACCCCCAGGACCCGATGCTGAGGGGCAAGACTGGCCAGGGGGAGGGTGAGGTGACCATTGGCAGGAGGAAGGGCTCACAGATCCCTGAGGCATGGGTGGAGGAGACCAGTCTGACGGAGATTAAAGGCAATGCCAAGGAGGATGAGAAGTGAGTAGTCAGGGTGCTAGACCAGTGTTTGTGGGCCTTTCTAATACTGTGGCTTTGACTCTGGCTAAGGCTTAGTCTCTGGTTTGGGCTCAGACTCTTGGTCTGGCTTTGGCTATGGCTTGAATGAATCATCGAATATTGGAAATAGTGCTCAGAGACTTTGTGTCTCGCTTGGAATTAAACTGTAGTGATAATTCATTATTCTCTTCCCAAACAAATAAAAGAAAAATTGACTGGGAACTTTTGAACTATTCTGAAAAAATGACAAAGAAAACGTTGACCGGATCGTGACTTTAACCTCAGACCTCTGGTTTTGTGTACCTCTGGTTTTGCTTTTTGTTCTTCTTTTGTGCGTGAGTTGATTGCCATTCTGATTGTTGTGGTTTTTAAGCAGTGCCAACGTGAGCAGTGAGTGCAGCCTTGATGTGAATGGAGACGGGGAACCAGACCAGGAACCAGACCCTCCATTGACCTCACTACACGAGGTGATTGTCAACAAGGGTAAGCAGGACTCAATGGACAATCAGCTCTCAGTCAAAGCCGTCAACAAGGTCCGATCATTGGTCTACCACTCTTAGTTCTCACTGGACTTGTTGGGTCTGATATGTAAGGCAGAAAATTCATTTTTAGCCATTTTCCAAAGTGTGGCTTTGGGCATGATACCAGTTTGCCCTTTCTTATCGAAGATTTGGTAAATCTGGGACTCTGGTATTGTTCAGAGTTTTGTTCAGAAATGTGATATGAAACTAGCCAAAATGCTTTGTTTTCATGAAAGTTAATCAAATGTTGACGTTGAAAAGAATGTTGGAAAGAAATTGAGACACATTAAGCGGGATCCTGAATTGACGACAAGATTCTATTAGGTACTAGGAAGCGCTCGTCCATGCATACTTGAAATATGTTGGACTCAGTTACTACCCCCTAGTACTGTTTACTTGGAACCCTCCTCAGTCCTTCACAATCCTCCACAATCCTCCACAATCCTCCACAATCCTCCACAATCCTCCACAATCCTCCACAATCCTCCACAATCCTCCAAGATCTCATTGTAGCATGCTTCCTCAATCCTCCACAATTCATCAGAGTGAATTTAACAACCTTCCTCAATCCTCCGTAATCCTCCAACTGGAAAATTGTTCCTTCTTGCCTCAATCCTCACAACCCAGAGGCTTATGGCAGCTGAGGATTCTTTGGATATCTAAGGTTTCTCTTAAGGAGCTGTCTTGGCTATAGGTATTTCCATAGTTTCCTTGTAGTCACGGAAAAAACATCAGAAATTGGGATTTTTTTAAAGAGAAGATTGGTTGTACCTTTGCAATGCAGATAAGAGTTATGGTACAATTGAAGTGATAGAGGTTGGTGGAGCATGGAGGAACTGTAATGATCAACTGACAGACCTGGGTGGCACATGTGAGACTGTGAAAACCAAAGGTATGCAAGCAGGCTAGTCCACTGACTCAGGTTTCTGGATGCTCTGCACCATTTTTGCACAAGCTGTAGTTCAAACCCATAATTTGCAATAGCCGATAGAAGCTATCAACCATTAACTGCCGTATATCTAAATGGAGCATGCCCTGTTTTCATTCAGGTTCTAGCAAATTCAATTGTAGACAAATCAATAATGAACAGATTTACAAATGACGCTGTCAGATGCTGAGGCTAGTTGACAATTAAGGATCAAAACCGAAGAAGGCTTTTGTGAAGAAGACTTTTGTGATTTTTTCAGATGATTCTTTCTTAACTTGCTACCTTCATCCCCAATGGCCTGATATCTCATCAACTGACTTCTTTCTCACTCCTAGGAAATCCTGAATCCTTTCCCAACCTCATCGTCTCATCACTGGGGGTTGTTCAAGGATTACCCAAGGATCCATCAGCCAGCGGCTCAGACGCAAACCCTGCCAGTGAAGAGGAGACACTGACGACTCCATGCCTCATCGCTGCCTTGTGTGTACACAAACCGACGAGTACCAGCGCAGACGGTTCCCATGACATTCCTCATGAGGACAGTGAAGACGACCCATCGCTAGCTGCTGCGGCTCCATCTAAGGGCGTAAACCCTTTTGCCAAGGCCTTTGAAGAGATCCGCACAGGAGAGGACGCAGGTCCTGAAGACGAGGCGGGTCTAGGTGTGGATATCTCCAACCTGAAACTAGAATATGCTGATAACTATCTAGGAGATGAAGTCGATTCTAAAAGAGGCACAGGAGTCCAGGAACTAGACCCGCATCATTGCAAGTGTTTGGTTGTGTACGCTGCTTCACCCTTGGTTAAGACTACGCCTGTTCATAAGAAGACGCCGGATAAGACCAAAGGAGGCTTGTTCACGTCACAGCCAGGTCCTTCCTCCCTTCCTAAGATGTACATGTCGCAGATTCTGGAGATGGAGGAGGAACAGCAAGCCTTAGTGGAGGAACCCATGGAAGACTTGAGCACTGAGCAATCGTCAAGCATCACACTGGTTGATGGTATGAGTGCTAAGCAGTACAGGACCACTGAGACTGCTGTCCAGTGCATAGACTTACCACAACGTGCACAGGCCAAGGACTTGTGGGTGACGTGTATAGCACCGTGCCCGGACAAGAAACACGTCATGGTTGTGCTAGGACCACATCATGGGCAGTTGGATAGTGAGGATGTGTCTAAGTCTCAGTGCAATACTTCACCAAAGGAGAATCTGTGTAATGAGCAGAATGACCTGAATAAAGACAGTAGTGTCGGGCAGGATGAGGCGGGAACCAGACCTAACATGGACACAACTCCTTCCTTGGAACCCAGTGCACAAGCTGCTTTTGATCCCAGGATCAGCCCGACAGAGTGCAATGACACTAAGGGTGGCTATGTCTTGATTTATCAACTGACCACCCAGAAGGGATCGACGGTACTGCAGGAAGAGCCAGTCGCCATCCACGAGATCACCTCTCTGGATGAGAAAGTCGAGACCCTTGTGCCGTTACCTGTGGATCTCTATGACATAACAAGCGACGAAGAAGGAGAGACTACTCAACAAGATCCTAGCCGATCTGAAGGCCCGCTGAACGCAGGCCTAGGATCCCTATCTGCTGAGTTGGCTGGCCTAAGCCTAGATGAACCAGACTCTAAAACACCGGACAAGCAGCTTGGCACTTGTGCCGTACTGACACGAGGTGGCACTGTCCGCATCATGGAGATACGTAGCTGGTCTGTCCTTGCATCATACCCAGCCCCTCTCAAGCACTCTTCGGCCAAGGATCAGTTTGTTGCTTTGACGTACTGTGCAGGCATGGAGCGACTGTGCGCATGCACTGATTCGGGGCACATTCAGTTCCTTCAGTTGCAAGTCAAGAACGCCAACGGTACCCTGGGACGGGGGAAGGCGGCCAAGAAGGACCTCTCTGAGCAGGAGACGATGGTGGAAGAGGAGACCGATGCACCTGATGAGAAGCAAGGTTAGAGCTGAAGATATCAAAGCTTAGATGATTAAAGGCCCTATACAACATCGGTAAAGGTCAAAAGATTGCCACAGTTTGTGTGTTGAACCATGAAACATTAAAAAAAAGAAATCCTGCGAAGGTTTTAGCTGAAATGGTAATCTGAGAATGTAGAAAAGTGCAAAAAAGCTGTCACGTTTATGTACCAGCCTGTAGTGTAGGAAATAGCTTATTACTCGCTGGTAATAAAACTATTTGTCAATGTTTGAGTGAAGATTTCAAGAAAAGTACAGTATCCCAGATTCTATCATGACCATCTACAAATTGTGTAAATTAGGAGAAAATCTGTGGACATCAATGTTTTTCGATCTTCCTTAAGTTGTATTGGGCCTTTAAAAGATGGTAGTCTCTATACAGCTTCTTCCCTTTCCAATATATCTAGGACCAAGCAACTGTCCAACCAATTAGATGATTTATACTCCATGGCACCAGAAATCTTTGCATAGACACACCTTATTAGGCCGCCACCTAATACGAACAAGGTGAAAGCTGAAGAATCTTAGATTGTAATTAACATTACATCATTGAACCTGAAGCTGATGATCTTTTAACGGCTGCTCTTTACACAGATAACTAGGAGCAAGATTCAGACCTGGAATAAAAGTGATTTTTATTTCTATTCTGCCTTTGAGAAAGCTCTTTCTTAGATCAAGTTCTGTAACTCCTAAGATTAGGATATTTCATTGCTTTCTAATGTTCATGTTTTCCATCTTGACAGGTTTTTCAGTTTTTTGAACTTACATTTGTCTTTTTGGTGGTTTTCTCGTTCAAACAGTGGAGGAGTTTCTAGCCAACCAGCCCCTGACCATGAAGAACCTGTGTACCCTGTGGCAGCTCACTCAGTTTGAGACTCTGGTGCCACGGTTCTCAGCCACGGTCCCTCCCTGCTGGGTGGAAATACAGCAAGAACAGCAGCAACGAAGGCACCCGCAGCATTTGCACCAGCGACAGCAAGGCGACGCCACGCAGCACACGAGGACATGGAAGCTGCAGCCGGATAGGTGAGACCAAGGCCAAGGCGGAATTGGAATTGAATGGCTGTGGCTACTTAGGCTATTTCTAAGCTCAACATATGATTCTGTGGAAATATATACTGTTTTCCCTAAACACAGCCATAGCTGTAGCTTATTAATCAGGCAAATAGTTGTATTGGAGTCACAAAGTGAACTTGAAGGGACCTGGGGACGATTTCACTAATGCTTTGCGATCCTCGCAAACGCCAAATTCGAGTGCCAAGTCTGAAATCCATTGCAACTTGGCGGAACACCGATCGTTAAGTTGCGATGGATTTCAGACTTGGCTATTGATGATTGCTTAACATTAGTGAAATTGCCCCAGATACCTTGAGTTCACCTGTGGTGAATTTTTAATGAGTTTTCTCCTGTCTGTTATTAGTATGTCTTAGGCATCTTTTGCTCATGTGCTCTTGTGTAAAACACACATGTACATGTATATGAGTTCACAAGAGGACTGGAAAGCAATTACACAAGGCAATCAGGCAAAGAACTATTTATACTATTAACTACTTCCAGCATTGGATTACGACCAGGATTGAATTAAATGAGATTGGAAGGTTTTTCATAGCAGGAGTAATATGTTTGTGGTGACACCATGTACAATTCTCTTTTGTGAGTATGTGTGGTTCTGAAAAGAACCGGAGGAACTCGACGTTTGGAATAGTGTACTCTGTTCGTCTTCAGGAGACTTCATGAGACTTCTGATTGCTGGTCATTGGATTGCAATCTCATCCACACAAATTAAAGAGTCATTTGCAGAAATGTTGCAAACTGCTTTTTTTGCAAATATCAACAAATTAGGAGAGCCTGACGTTTCGATCCTAGCAGGACCTTTCTCAAGGGAATTCTAAAGGTCACGCTAGGATGGAAACATGAGGCCCACACAGATTTAAGTAAATCCAGGAGAACTATACGCCGTCTTTCTTGTTTGCTGGCTTTTTTGGATGGATAACAAGTGACCGTTTCATTTCAGCTCAAGTTGGAAGGAGCATTTGTTTGAGCTAGTCCTGCCTAAATCCTGTTGCGTGGGTCACGTGGACGTCAAGTTCAACCTGCATTTTAGCTGCCCTACTGCTAGGATTCAGCTGACCCTGCTCAAGCAGAGTGGGACCCAGTGTAAGAAAGGTAGGTTGGAGTTTTACTCCTCACTCATTGCTGATAACAATTGCTGGACTCCGCTCAGAAGTTAGGGCCACTAGATCATCTGATTTGTTTTTAATCGATATTTTGTTTGGATAGCATGCTTTTGTAAAAGGATAAACCCCTTGCTCAGTGAGATGCTGTCTTTATTATTTATGTATGTTTGGGTAAGTCTCCAAGTGCTGTTCTTAACGAGGATGTGCCGTGCAAAAATAATTTCATGTTAAATGATAGATCTCAGCTGTCTGATATACAAAATGTTGGATAAACCAACCTCCTATGTCATTAATCTAGTAAAAACTGGGGCTTCGTAGTGCTTCATTCACCCTTCGCCGGGCTCTTTGAGAAAATGTATTAAGGGAGTTGATAAAAAAAACTGTTGCAAAGTGCTCATTGACTAAAATGACCTGCAATACATAAATCTCAAAAGTTAGAGGGCCTGACTTTTCTCAAAGGCAAAGCCTTTGAGAAAGGTCTTTGAGAAAGGTCTTTGAGAAAGGTCTTTGAGAAAGGTCTTTGAGAAAGGTCTTTGAGAAAGGTCTTTGAGAAAGGTCTTTGAGAAAGGTCTTTGAGAAAGGTCTTTGAGAAAGGTCTTTGAGAAAGGTCTTTGAGAAAGGTCTTTGAGAAAGGTCTTTGAGAAAGGTCTTTGAGAAAGGTCTTTGAGAAAGGTCTTTAAGAAAGGTCCTGCTAGGATCGAAATGTCAGGCCCTCTAATTTTTGGCAGTGATTTTTGAGGAAGTGATTGAGGAGCATTTGGGTTGATTCCTTTTCTCAAACGACAGAAAAAGACTCCATGAACATCAAGTCCACCCCCGTGGATGCCAAGATAGACTTCAACATGCAGGCATCTACCTCGGAGCCCAAGGTGCAGAACATTGACATGGACGAGACGGACTCCCCTCCCAGCGCCCCCTCTCCTCTCTACTACGGAGACGCGACCTTTGTGCCCTCCACCTACCTGATGAACCACCAGGAGGACATTCTCTGCGGTCCCTGTAAGATGGAGTGCTTCATTGACATGCCCAGTCATACCGGCATGGTGACCCTGACCAGTCGGCAGCTGATGATGTGTAAGAGTAGATCCCTCCTGCTGCATATCTGTGCCTTGGACAGCGCTAAAGGAGAAACCAGCGCCAAGGGGAAAGAAGGAGAGAAAGAGAAAGGTAATGCAAAGCTGCCTACCAGTTTTCTATTGTGGAGGAATCTTTCCTCTTTTTGGGGTAAAAATGTATCACTTTTTTACAAGCTCTTGACAACAGATTCCGATTGTTGGCTAGGAAATACACATGTATTCCTATGTAGTTTGCTCTGTGATTCCTCTTTTTTTAGCAAAGTATTCCTAATTACTTTAAGATGGGTTGGCAGCTATGGTAATGGGGTCTTCATTCTTAACTCTTAAGTTGGATGAGTTTTTTATAATGTACGGTGAAAACTTGGATTGAATGCTACTGTGGTCAAGTTACAGGGATGAAAGACTTCTGGAAATTTTCGGATTTCCGAAATGGCTGAATTTGACTTTTTATTATTATTTCTTTTTTTCTTCTTCTTATTATTATTTTGTATCTCAAAACGCTAATTTTTATCATTTTGAAACTGAAGGGCGCCTGCACCCCTGCAGTCAATCTTTCAGTCGTGTAAGCGCTCACTCGTAGTCGCACAATTTATTGGTCTTCAGTGATTATCAGGAATGGACTTTGTCGGTCACTTACATCCCTAAAGTTAAATCTCACAAAATAACCAGATATTAACTGTTATGCAATACATGGTAGGTTTTGGGAGGTATTTGCTAGTCTGGTTCCCTGAAGCAGCATCATATCAAAAGGCATGATTTATAGTATGAGAACTGAATGTTTTTGATATCTGTGTGTGGCAGGCTCCCATTTGATAACATTGCTGCAAAACACACCGCCAGCCAGTGCAACTGAACGGCTTGCTGCTACAGCCCTGCGTAAGGAGACTGACAAATACCGGGGCTGTGATTGGATTCAGGAACTGTCTATAACCATACGCAGAACCAAGAAGGTCAACCTAAACAGGGATAGGTGAGTACTTTGCTCACGGATGTAAGACTTCCAGAACTTTCTGGATTCTTAAAAAAAAAAAAAAAAAAAAAAAAAAATTATTTTTCCAATTTTATGTCATACACGTACCAGTTGTGTTCTTACCATCTGAGCAATCTAGCCCTTAGACGATGGCCTTCCCAAATAGTCAGCTAGTCCTTATCCTTTGAATTGATAATACCGGATATTTGTTCCCAGTTTTCCCCCTCTAGTCTGATCAGGTTACAGAGGGTAGCCATTGGCAAATGCTGCCCTTGGCAATAGCCATACCCGTAGCCATAGCCATAGCCATATGCTTTTATGTCTATAATCTGCATCAGATGACATCTTTCCATCTCTTCTTCTCCTAGGTTGCAGAGGGTAGCTATTGGCAATTGCTGCCCTTGGCAATAGCCATAGCCTTAGCCATAGCTATAGCCATATGCTTCAATGTCTATTATTCGCATCAGATGACATCTTTCCATCTCTTCTTCTCCTAGGTTACAGAGGGTAGCCATGTTGGAATCAGCCGCCTTCCAGGAGGCGTTAGTCATGGGTGTGATTGGTGGAGAATCCCCACCCCCTGACATGACCACATGGCAGCATTATAGACAAGTCTGTTTGGATATACTCTGCTGGATTGCTAGTGTGCATATATGTGAGCCAGTCAGGTAGGTGTCAATGGTCTTCAGCTAGCTGCTCACTTTTAGGTACATTTATTCGCGTCCATAGACTTTTAGGTTGATTAATTTGTGTCCATAGACTTTAAGGTCGATTTATTTGTGTCCATAGACTTTTAGGTTGATTTATTTGTGTCCATAGACTTTTAGGTTGATTTATTTGTGTCCATAGACTTTTAGGTCGATTTATTTGTGTCCATAGACTTTTAGGTCGATTTATTTGTGTCCATAGACTTTTAGGTCGATTTATTTGTGTCCATAGACTTTTAGGTTGATTTATTTGCGTCCATAGACTTTTAGGTCGATTTATTTGTGTCCATAGACTTTTAGGTTGATTTATTTGCGTCCATAGACTTTTAGGTCGATTTATTTGTGTCCGTAGACTTTTAGGTCGATTTATTTGTGTCCATAGACTTTTAGGTAGTTTTATTTGTGTCCATAGACTTTTAGGTCGTTTTATTTGTGTCCATAGACTTTTAGGTCGATTTATTTGTGTCCATAGACTTTTAGGTAGTTTTATTTGTGTCCATAGACTTTTAGGTAGTTTTATTTGTGTCCATAGACTTTGAGGTCGATTTATTTGTGTCCATAGACTTTTAGGTAGTTTTATTTGTGTCCATAGACTTTTAGGTAGTTTTATTTGCGTCCATAGACTTTTAGGTAGATTTATTTGCGTCCATAGACTTTTAGGTAGATTTATTTGCGTCACAATCCGGACACCACTATTGTCCGAATTTCAAACATACTCTTTTCAGTCTACCACATTGCAATATGAAGCATGACCAGCATCCACTTTGATGCACGTTGCCACATGAATTGCACAACTAGTGGCAACAATTGCCCAATTGTGGGACCTTTACTGTGGAAGATAGCCTATTCTTTTTGATATATTTCACATGTATATTGTCTCCGATTGTTTTGTGAGATTTGAAAATGTTACATTGAGCTGAAAGCCAGTGTGGTGGCCATAGGCACTGGAGATGGGTCCAAAGTGGTTAAGGATAAGGCTAGTATGACGAACCAAGAACATACACATGTCCCTTGGTGTGAGTCTCCAACTGGATTGGAGTTACCCAGTATTGGCCAATCATTGACCCGGGGCTGGTAGTTTGGCAGAGCGCCCTCCTGTGTTGTGAATAAGAGAATATGACATGCTGTTTTCATTGGTTGACAGTACTGCCAAGTTCACCAGTCTGGTTGGAGTGACACTTTTCCATCTAGCTGAGCTTGTCCAGGCATGCTTCATCCAAGCCAACAGGAGTATCGCCCACAAATGCAGCCAGCTTCTTGCTCTACGTATGGGGTAAGTCTCCTCATTCTCATTCTTAGTCTGGGGAGTCCAATCCTTAACTTCCCAAATCCGATAGATAACCTATCGTTAGATGTGATAGACCGTATGGTTTCTGTGCATCGCTCATCAACTTGCGTTTGATTTCCATTAGTATTGAGTTAGACTTCACAGATAAGATATGATTTTGCGTCAAGGAAAATGTACTTTGCATTACTTGATGTTTGCCCTACTTGAAATTAGACTTTGTTTAATCCACCTGCCACATCTAGATGTTTCATGATCCCCATGTTGTAATAGATATGACAAGAGTCAATCCATTCCTGGAAATGATCTCTCTCTCCTTGTAGGTGTGCTAAGAGCAGCCCTGATGCCAGCATCTACCCAGGCCTTAAGGTGGGACTCCTTCAGAGTCTCCTTCACATCCTGCCCTCCCTGCCGTCAGCCGTCTCCTCAGGCTCCATGCACTGGTTCTTCTCCATGCTGGGAATGGTCAAACGCCAAGACCCTGAGATGACGGCAGAGGCCTGCGCTAACCTCCTCATGATCACCGCCAGGGAGCTGGCTGATCGGATGTTGCCTGAGCACTCCCTCCTCAGAGCCAAGTGAGTGTCTGAGTCCGAGACCTTCATCAGGACTCCACTCTATCCATCGCTAACCCCTGATTGGAACTCAACTCCCAATTGTGATCATGGCCTTCTCTAGATCATCTCAGACATACCAAGGGTCTTTCGTTTTGATTCTGACAGGATCTTTCTCAAAGGCAGAAGGATTCATTAGGGATGTAAGACTTCCAGAAATTTCCAGATTTCCGGAAGTGGCCTGATTTAAAAAAAAAAATAATGTTAATTTATTTTTATGTCAAACAGGTATCTCAAACTGCTCATATTTATCTGTTAAAACCCTGTTCAGTCTGTTCACATGAGGACCTTTCTCAAAGGTCTTATGTATGAGAGAAAACATATGAAAATGTCAGGTTGTGTCATTTTGGGATATTTGTGTACTTGTCATTCTTGTAATTGATCAGTTTGTAACATTTTCCTATGACTTTGCTGAATGATTTGTGTCGTATTTCATGACAGGTTTGGTCTATATGGCATGCCATTAGACCCTATCCTCTTTGACATGGAGCCACCTGTCATCAGCCCCACCCCTAAGCCTACCACCACCACCACCACCTCCTCCACGTCCAACCCCATGCCCTCCACCTACCCCACCTCAGCCTGGATGCCCTCCTCGGCCTTTGCCGCCGATGTTCCTGACGGGGGTCTTGGCGGCAGCCAGGCCGGGAGCAAGCTGAGTAGCGATCCCGTGGGCAGTCCTCTGGGAGGCACTCACTTCATGAGGGGACTTCTGGAGGTGGAACCTCTGCACTTTGTCTGCTGCAGCACGAGTGATGGAACTCACGTGGAACGTGTTGGATCAGGTCAGTCCCGGCAGGACAATCTTTTTTTTTGATACACTGGGGTATCTTTCCCTCAAAATCAGCCCATTGGAATTAACTGTCATTTGTGACAACACTCTTGACTCAATTTTTTTTTCAGCTTTGATTTCAATGGAGGCTAGAACGCTATGAATGCCTCTTCATATGTTTCCATAGAGATTTGTGTTTTCTACAATGGCCGTCACCCTGCACATGAAGAGGAGGCCAGTCATGTGTTGTTCCTCTTTTTTCTTTGCTTCTCTCACAAGACTGAATTTGTTTAACCAGTAATAGGGCCTTTGTTTGAGTCTGAACATGTTGGAGCTTCAAATCTGGTTCTGGCTCAGGCTTTGAATCTGGATTCATTTGTGACATCCATCACTGGGTAACATTGGGCTACAACTTTCAATCAGATCTTCTGTTCCATGCTATAAAAGAGAACAGCATTTCGACATCAAAGACAAAACACAAGCTGTGTTTTCAGTTTATTGATGGCGAAGACAAAGCCTGAGCCCAAGCCATGTTTTCGAAAATACCTTCATCATTATACTTGCTTGTCTTCAATCTTACTGGAACCAGGAATGAGAATGTTAGGTTAAAATGTCCTGATTTCAGGCCTCTCATTGGGCAATTGGTAGGCTTTGAGCAGGCTTCTCAGGCCATCATGGGACTGAGTTGCAGGTTGTGGCATTGCCTCTCAGCCTCCCAATCTGGCACTTCCTCCTCCTTCTTGTGGTTCTTACCCTGTCTCTATCACCTCTCCATCCTCCTAGGGACGGAGAATGTGCAAGGAACCATTGCCATTAACACCAGCAATCCTTCCATGCCTGAGTCCTTGACTTCATCTCTCTCAGCCACGATGGCTTCAGCGGAGCAGCAACTACAACTACTGCAGCACAAGACCCAGACACTCATCAAACTCAATCAACAGGTTAGCGGCAATCCTTAACCTGGGAGGAGCAATCTCACTGAAAGGTTGCAAATGTCTAAGTCTCTTAAATGACCAAATACTCATCCACATCTTATAAGATAGAGTTGGCCTGATGTTTGGGGGTAAAATTCCTCTGAGGAAGGTCCTTCTTGGATCACAACTTTGGCCCCTCTGTGAAATTGAGAAATGTGAAATGAGAAGTAGAATAAAGAAGCAATTATGTGCAGGAATAGTTCAGCCGTAGCATGAATTAAAACTTAGGAGGGCCTGACGTTTCCATCCTAGCCAGACCTCTCTCAAAGGAAGGAAAGGTCCTGCTAGGATCGAAAAGTCTGGCCCTTTTTGTATTTTGTGTATTTACCTTTTGGTTGTTGTAGTCAGTCAGTAGTTTGTAGAAAGTGATCATGTCACAGTAGCATAACTGCATGTTTGCTGATTTGTGATTGAATTTCTGAGCAACTTCTAATATCTTTTGAGGAACTTGTGGACTCATGGTTGCTCATTTACCTGATGCAGATTATGGTCAATGGCTACAGTGAGATCATTTGTATGCACAGTCTATGGCCGCTTATGAAATAAAGGCTTAGGCTCAGGCTTAGGCTTCGGTCACATTTCTCTTACCCGTTATAATATCACAGGCATCTAGAAACAAGCATTTGGCCCCAGTTTCTTGGTGGATACTCTGTACTTATCCATCCATCAAACCTTCAAATTCGGCGTCAAACCTCAACCTGGATTTTCAGGTTTTGTCTGATGGAGACGAAGCCTGAGCCCAAGCCTGATCCATGGATTCGTAGAGGGCCTGTACATGGGTGCATGAAGGCAGGCTGTTGTCCGTAGCCACAGTCATAGTCATAGTCATAGTCATAATCATAGTCACAGTCACATTCACAGTCACATTCACAGTCACAGTCACAGTCACAGTACCTGTCACTGTCACAGTCACAGTCACTGTCACTGTCACAGTCACAGTCACAGTCACTGTCACTGTCACAGTCACAGTCACAGTCATTCATCCACTTCCAGCTTACCAAGCTACCTTACCACACGATTGTCCACAGGTCACTAACTCCTCCCGTGCTTAACCCATCCTGATCTAGAAGCAGAAGCTTGAACAGAAGCTGCAAGAGACCAGCGCCTCAGCCACATCCAACAGCATGCCCAGCAACCATATGTATGGGGAGTTCCTGCCGACCACACCCAAGAACACGCCCTTCTTCATGACCCCGCCCTTGACCCCACCCAATGAGAGCATGGGGTTCCTGTCTGTACCCCCACCTCCTGGGGGTTGGGACTATGGGGATATGTTTAGCTATGGGATGTTGCAAGGAGTAGGCAAGGGCAAGCCATCATCGGGGAAGGCCAAGACAAAGGTAATCAACAAATTCAAAGACCTGAAGCCTAAGGGTTAACCAAGCCTTAAAGCCCCTACACACCATTGTTAAAGGTCTTAGAAATGCGTTCATACCTTGTCTAACCCAGCATATGCATGAAATAACACACCTGTGAAAGTTTCAGCTCAATCCGTCAACCATGTCGCGAGACAATGGTGAAAAACTGGCTCAGTTTTTCATCAAACTGTGTTAGCTTCGAGGATCGTAAAATGCACCTTGAATTTTCAATAGTGCCACTGTGTGTCTAAACCGGAAAATTGTGAGTGAATCTCAAAACAATCAGTAATTGTGAATGGACCATGTTGGATTTGTGCAAATGGTGTGTAGGGACTTTAATCATAGCCATAACATGAATCCACCCCTAATCCTAAGCAGTAACCAATCTCTAACTGTAGCCATAATATGAATGCATCCCTAATCCTAAGCCGTAACCAATCTCTAACTGTAGCCATAATATGAATGCACCCCTAATCCTAAGCAGTAACCAATCTCTAACTAGCCATAACATGTTACCACCCCTAATCCTAAGCCGTAACCAATCTCTAACCATAGCCATAACATGAATCCACCCCTAATCCTAAGCCGTAACCAATCTCTAACCATAGCCATAACATGAATCCACCCCTAATCCTAAGCCGTAACCAATCTCTAACTGTAGCCATAACATGAATCCACCCCTAATCCTAAGCCGTAACCAATCTCTAACCATAGCCATAATATGAATCCACCCCTAATCCTAAGCCGTAACCAATCTCTAACTGTAGCCATAACATTAATCCACCCCTAATCCTAAGCCGTAACCAATCTCTAACTGTAGCCATAATATGAATCCACCCCTAATCCTAAGCCGTAACCAATCTCTAACTAGCCATAACATGAATCCACCCCTAATCCTAAGCCGTAACCAATCTCTAACCATAGCCATAACATGTTACCACCCCTAATCCTAAGCCGTAACCAATCTCTAACCATAGCCATAACATGAATCCACCCCTAATCCTAAGCCGTAACCAATCTCTAACTGTAGCCATAACATGAATCCACCCCTAATCCTAAGCTGTAACCAATCTCTAACTGTAGCCATAACATGAATCCACCCCTAATCCTAAGCCGTAACCAATCTCTAACTGTAGCCATAACATGAATCCACCCCTAATCCTAAGCCGTAACCAATCTCTAACTGTAGCCATAACATGAATCCACCCCTAATCCTAAGCCGTAACCAATCTCTAACCATAGCCATAACATGAATCCACCCCTAATCCTAAGCCGTAACCAATCTCTAACTGTAGCCATAACATTAATCCACCCCTAATCCTAAGCCGTAACCAATCTCTAACTGTAGCCATAACATTAATCCACCCCTAATCCTAAGCCGGAACCAATCTCTAACTGTAGCCATAACATTAATCCACCCCTAATCCTAAGCCGTAACCAATCTCTAACTGTAGCCATAATATGAATCCACCCCTAATCCTAAGCCGTAACCAATCTCTAACTAGCCATAACATGAATCCACCCCTAATCCTAAGCCGTAACCAATCTCTAACTGTAGCCATAATATGAATGCATCCCTAACCATAAGCCTTAATCAAGCCCTAACCCTGACCCCATCTCTATCCCTTCACCGACCTCAATCCGTCAAGAAAGCTATTTCTTAGACACTCTTAGTAATCCTGGTGTAGTACAGGCTCTTATTCAATCAGATTTAATTCCCTTCATGTCATGCACTTTATTATCTATGCACCTTAGTACCCAATCATGGATTGTCTTACGAAAGCTTTTCAATAATGTGCTAATCAAAGTGGATTAATGATTTAATAATCTGTCTGAACCTTCAGTCCACTGAGTCGTCCATCTTGTTGATCTCTTCCTATTCAGGGTGAGAGTTGTAAGCTAGGAGCTGAGATGGCACCCAGTAATCCACTCCTTGTCAGGAATCTGCTCAACCCTCCTCCCTCTCACGTCCTCATTGTGGACAGGATGCACTCTGGTAAGCATCTCTGCCGTCAAGTAGATTCCAGTCTAAACTTTGCTCCTCCAAAATAGAACCCAAGAAGATTGGTGGTTGATGCCATCAAACCCCATCATAACTTATGATCTCAAAAGTTAGAGGGCCTGATGTTTCGATCCTAGCAGGACCTTTCTTTGCCTTTGAGAAATGTCTTTGCCTTTGAGAAAGGTCCTTTCTTTTCCTTTGAGAAATGTCTTTGCCTTTGAGAAAGGTCCTGCTAGGATCGAAACATCAGGCCCTCTAAATTTTGAGATTTATGTAAGGTCATTTTAGGTTTGTAATGTATGCAGTATTTTGTTTGCAGGGCCCCTAGTGCAACAGTGTCCCCCCCCATCTTAGTTAGTGAGCAGTTTGCAGTTTTTTATATTTACTTCATAGTAACTTACAATCAATCGCAAGATGATGAGAGATGCATAGAAACCATTACAGATTGGATTTTAAAACCTATTTTTAATTATTCATCGTAAGTTGAGTTACGATGCTTTGTAAGGGTTTGTGAAATCCATGCCTTGACCCATTGTCTTATAGCTGCCTAAGCACGAAGAAATCCTGCTAAGGATGAAAATACTCCCATTTGTTAGCAAAGCATTTTTCAGAAGATTATTGCAGGTGTTGCCGTGGTATTCCAACATTGGGTGCTTTGCGTGAAATACAAGTGGAACTTTGGGTGGTTTTATAAAAAAAAGTTTCTCATGTTGAAGCAAATTTGGCACCTTAAGTGCCTCTATGAAATAGGTAAAATGTGTAAAATGAAATGTCACCTTTCAGTTCTATCACAATCTGGATGATTGTTTAGAAATTTAAAAGAGGAACTTAATCAAATTTGTAAAACGGGGTACTTGAGATGTGAATCTTGACAAGATGTTTGATGTCTTCATCCTGTAGGTGCGCGACGCTTTGCCGTTCTGGATTTTGGTCACGTAGTCCAACTGACGGACATCTTCATCCCAGCCTGCGCTGACCTAGCCTCCTTGTCTGTTGACGTGTGGACCAAGAGCGAGGAGGTGGACGGTCGTAGGATGGCCGTCGCACTGGACATTGGCACCAGAGACTTGGTCATGAATGACCTCTTGCCCCCAGCTTCCTGTAGGTTCCTGAAGGTAAAGAACGAAGGAATTCAAATGTTCACTTATCAATCGATGAAGAGCAATGACCAGTTTCTGCTTCCAGGATGTCAATGCGTCAAGACATCTAACACTAAAATTATAGATTTGCTTTTGACAAAGTTCCATAATCCCCATGACAGCCCTCTAGAACTAAAATTCAGAAATATAAACCCTCTGAAAAGCAATTTAAGATTGTGAGAGGATTTTTTAAAAATTATTTTTGATTGACAGTTTTTGGTTGACGGATGGAGCCAAATCTTATGCAGATGTAGTTTTTTGTATGTAGATGTTGACCTTTGCAAATGGTGTAACCTACCTTTGATAAGCAAGGACAACTTCACTGACATGGTAATGGAACATGAGACATTGGGCTTAGCATATTTAGATTGTACTTCCTGAGCTATCTGGCCCGTATCTCAAATAGTGAACATGAAAGAGTGTCATTCACATGAACCTAAACACTATGAATGGTATCTGAGCTATGTCATTGAGATTTTTCATACTGTTTTTCTTTCTAGTTGACCATTGTTGGTCGTTATGGAGGGAACACAGTGAGATCTAAGATCCCATTAGGAGTCTTCTATGGACACACTTACATCTTCCCCTTTGACAACGGCCAGCATCGGTTGCCTGATGCCCCTGAAGACTCCTCCTCCGCCTCCTCCTCCTCCTCCTCCGCCCCTGCCACCAGACAGCATCTGGTGCAGAGAGAGCAGTTCCTCAACATGGCCTTGGCCGTACAGGAGGATATCCAGTGTCGCTACAGTCTGGCCTGCAGCAGGCTACAGCGACTGCTGCAGGCGGCTGACATGACCTCAACGGCTGCCGGAGGTGGCTCGCTGTCGTCGCAGCAGAAGGACGAGCAGAATGAGACGAGTCGAGAGGTGCGGCAGTCCTATGAGGTAGGTGGTGTCTAGAATGACGTAGCCTGGTGTAGATTGCTTCATATGTATGGGTTAGGTTTGAGTTAGGGTGACAGGTATGGTTTGTATAAGGGTTAGCCCCACGGTGTCATTTCTTTTCAACTGAACTCTGTAGACACTTTAAAAAAATGGCAAAGGAAACTTTGACTGGACTGGGAATATATGGTTTTAATATTGAATCTATAATGGTTTCTGTGCATCACTCATCATCTTGAAACCGAGACCTCTGGTTTTGTGTACCAGCGCTCTTACCGTCTGAGCTATCCAGCTCCTTAGATGGCGGCTTTTTCTAATAGTCAAGTATTCTTTGCCTTGACACACTGTTAGGAATGAGCCCACGTCATTTACATAGCAGCCAACCTATCTTAAAGGAAAATGGGAAAACTTCTGCTAAAAAAGAGGAATCACAGAGCAAACTACAGTACTGTACATTGGAATACGTGTGTACCGGTATTTCCAAGCCAAAAATCGAATTCTGTTTTTACCAAAAAAGAGGAACGATTCCTCCAAAATAGGAATGGTTGGCAGCTATGCATTTACAAATTGATACTACTCTTATCAAATTTTCATTGTTATTTTCACAAATTTCATCTGAAATACTTGGTCTGCCTCTCTGCTGAATCCAGGAATGTATCCAGTTACAAACACAACTGAATGCCGTACAGAGGACCATTGCTCGTCTCCAGCAAGGCAACGAGGAGGAAGATAAAGGACCCTGCCAAGCATCCAGCACTCCACCATCCGTCAAAGACACCCCTCTGGATCAGCTACGTCTACTGGCTGAGTATCTGCTGGACACACTGCTCAGTCTGACCAACACCAACTCTGTCCTGCCATTCAGCCTGCAGAATGTTCTCAAGGTACGTCTTGGCTTGAGGTTTCATCACAAGCTCCTGGAAACTTGGAATCCTGTCCAAATCAGTGACCTCTGTATTCCTATGGAGCACCTTACTGAATCTATCACCAAGAGAACCTTACTGAATCTAGCAAGAGCAAAAGCATTTTGCAAAAGCAATGATTAATCCACTTCATTCAATTTCATTTCATCTCAAAGCAAAATACTACACAAACGGGCCATAGATCATGAAATGAGAAAATCGTAAATAAGCCAACCATGATGGAATGTAAACAATGCAATGAGAAGGGGAGCTACAAGAAGCAATACAATAACCATTAGCCATTAGCCTCCTGTAGACAAACACAAATCATCTTCTAGCTAAATACTCTTCCTTCCGCTTCTATTCCACCACCTTCCTCATCTCTCGTGTCGAATTATCCTTGGTCCGGACTACGTTCAGTACTATCATGCTCTACAAGTCTGCAGACTTGACTCACTCAAGTGTAGACGAGAGCAATTGAGCATTGCATTTGTAAAATCTCTTAAAAACTCAAAACTTGAAAGCCTTGTGCCAGAAACGAGGTCAATATCTGGCTACAACCTAAGGAACTCAACAAAACATACAGAAATTAAGTGCAATACCTCCAGATTTAAGAATAGTCCTGTGCCACATTTAATTAACCTTTTGAATACAACTCAATAGATACAATACTAATTCTATGTAGTTTTAATCTAATGTTCCTATTTGATTTAAAATTTGATTTAATTTTTACTTTATGTTAATTTTTCATTGTATGTTTTCCGTAATTCAGCCCTTGGCTGCGAGGGAAAATGTGATTAATAAACCATTAATAATAATAATAATAATAATAATCTCTTCTCTCTAGGAGAAAGCCTGCAAGGCTCTCTTCAGGAACCTGTGCGTGATGGGCACGCCATCGCTGCGACTTAGGACAGGGACCTTGTTGGTTCGTGTCTGCAGCAGCCAGCCGTGGTGGGGAGGATTCTTAGCCTCCTCCCTGCAGGAATTCTTCTCCTCAGAGCAGACAGCCGTCTTCCCTCAGGATAGGTGAGGCAATCTTTGTCAACGCAGCAAACCCAGTTGTTGACAAACCTCATTGGTGATATCAGTTTGGTGTATGGAGTAGACATGAATTTGAAAGATTCTGTTGTCGAGTTTGTTGAGAAGTAGTTTAGTGGATTTTCATTATAATTTTGTTCAAAAATGTGGACGTTTCGATCCTAGCAGGACCTTTCTCAAAGGTGCCTTTTAGAAAAGTCCTGCTAGGATCGAAATGTTAGGCCCTCATTTTTGAGATTAGCTTTTTAGTCATTTAAGTCAGTGAGCAGTTTGCAACATTTTTGCATAATACTATGATTTAATTCAGTTCAGGCTCTTACCATCTGAGCTATCCAGCCCTTAGATGACGGCCTTTCCAAATAGTTAACTAGTCTTGCCAGGGTGGGGGGCGCCAGTCAGAAGCAATTCAACAATTAACTGCCGTATATCTCCCTGCCCCTGCTTTCAGTCGGATGCAGACAACCAATGGCATACAAAGACCTGTGGTATTGTTTACCAGCACTCTTACTATCTGAGCTATCTAGCAATTAGATTTGTTGTCATCTCATTGATAGATAGGAGTATAACCCCCCTCCCTCCTGAGTGCTTATAAGAAAGAAGTTTTTTTTAAAATCAAGGATCCTTCCAGATAATTCCGATTTTCATTCTGTTGTTATTCTTGTCATTTCTGCCAATCAGGGTCTTCATTCTGTTGGCTTACCTTGGCCAGAAGTCGTTGGCGTCCAATAACTCTGCCAATGTCCTGGAGAGTTTGCTGAACCTTCTTGCCAAGCTGCTGTCACCGTTGCTGAACAACGCTGGGCAGGGTGGCCATGGAGGTAAGGAGGAAGGATTGTTACCAACAGACCACTGGACATTATCACAAAGCTGATTAGTTAACGAGGAGATAATGAGTGGATCTTTATCTTTACATATTCATCAAAGATTTAGAGGCCTTGATGTTTTGAACCTTCTCAGGACTTTATTCCAAGGTACAGCTTTTGAAAAATGTCCTGTCTGCATTGAAATGTCAGGTCCTCTTCAGTTTTCAGATTTGTATTTTGATCAGTCAGTAAGCAGTTCGCAACATTGATGTCAATCATCTTTTAATAGTGCTTTGGATTCTTTGGTAAAAAGAAACAATGTTTGTATCATAATTGATTCAACAATGCAAATCAATGGCATCACTATGATCATTTGAGACTGCCAGAACACCTGTTTCATGAGATAATTGATTGATTCCATTTGTTAACAGGTTCCCTTGACCTAGCCCTGATTGGATGGGTCTTGCTGTTCCTCTCTCGTACCTTGGACCATACAACAGCAGCTAATCTACCCACGGAAGACTCGGAGGAGATCGGTGGTGCCTCAGCCTCTGCCAAGTCTCACAGCAAGGAAGCAGAACGAGGTAATGAGCATTGTCCCTTCAAATGGACATTGTTGAAGCAATGAGTAATTGAGTTGTTTCCAACAGTTACATTACATGACTTAAAGGTATGAGTTGTTGTCTCCTGATGACGGGTAGAGTACACACTACCCAAAGCGTTGAGTTACCGGCTCTTCTCAGAGCCTCACTCAAAAGAGATGGGTTTACATGGTGTCACTGCAAACGTTCTTGATTGTGACTTAAGCCATGTGCACCTTGAGATCTCAGCTCACTCGTTCCAACATGCTTGGTCTTTCTTTGCCTTAAGGCTCTTCCTCAGCAAGTGCTCGCTGGAATTTCATGGCCAGTCTACCCCAGGTAGTCTCCGGACCAGCCACCCAGACCAGTCGTAGTGCCACCCAGAACCGCATCCATGGAAAGCTCAAACGTCAACTGCTGCTGCACAAGGAACAATTAGCCAAGCTTCAGGTATAAACATTGATACTTGTACATCACACACCCTTCAATTTGAATCACCCAAATGAAGAATTTCAATCGTTTAGACACTTTTCAGTGCACATGACCGCCAAATTTTTTCATAAATTTAAGGTTTCATTTTCAAAACTCTCTAAACAGTCAGGAACATCAACAGGGTGAATCAATTAAATTTCTTGTAAAATATATTTGTGCATTTTTTTTTTAATGTGATACAGTTATGTGTATGACTTTTTGAGTGTAACCTACTTTGGTCTGGTGCCCTCTCTGTCCTCCAGAACATGCACAAAGAAATCCAGGCCAAGATGGCAGTGGGAGCCAAGGAACTAGACCCCATGTTCCAGGTGCACTTGAAGAAGAAGTTACAACACCATGCCTCCAAGGTAAAACGTTGTGTCTCATTCCAACATGTCTGGAGACGTGTTGACCTGCCAATCCAATCTTATCAGCTCCTGCACATTTTGAATTGTACTTATATACTGTGCAAAGTCACATATGATTAGTTTTTTCATTGAGGTGAATATAATGCATGAACATTTGATTTTTGTCAAAGGCCTGTGAAATGTTAATTACAATTCTGATGATCTTAGTGTATGGGGTCTTTACAGTAACCATTCTTGTTAATCAAAATGCACGTCATGTTTTTAGTGGATTATTTTGCTTTTTAAAGCGAAGGAAGTTGAGTATTTGAGAAGGCCTCGCCCTCTCTAAGGGCTTGATAGTTCAGGTGGTTAGAGCTATGACACGTTAAGCCAGAGGTGCCTCTGAGAAAGGTCCTGCTAGGATCAAAACGTCAGACTCTCTATCTTTTGAGATCTTTATGAATTGCTTAAAAAAATCCTCAGTTATCATTTCCTTTGATCGTAGATTAGCTGTGTCTTTTAATTTTCAATGACAAGGCCCCATTTCATCAATCTCGTTCTCATCTCACACATCTCTTTTCTCTTCTCCTTGATAGCATCTTAGAGACATCCTTCGCATCCGGCGCATCACTGAGCGTAACATGCGGTCCAGAGGATCCCTGAATGACCCTCCTGTCCCTCAGGACAAGGCTTCCTGCAGCCTGCCCAAGGTCAACCTGCAGAGAGAACGCTGTATACCTGTTGTACAAGGACTCATGCATCTTCTCCTAGCCATGGACTTCACCTGCCATGCTGATCTATTCCTCTTTGCTTGCAAGGTAAGTATTAAAGAGCTCTGTAGAGGGAAGACAGGCATCTCACCAACTTATCCTTATCTGTGATGCAGCGCGGTACCCACTGCTTACAGTTTTGAATCCACCACACACAACCTCAACTATCACCTCGATCCTGCAAATGATATCAGGCAAGCACTTTGAATTTGAAGCCCCTGCACAACATTGGTAAGATTGAAAAACAAATTTTCACAGATTTACATGAAACTTATAGTTTGAAGATGGTTTTAGTAGAAACCTCTCACTGAAATATTTGTATTAAAATGCTGTATTTTGGGAGAAAAGAGTAAAAGAAATAGTTTACATCTCACCGAGATCTAAACTATTTATCGGAACAGTACGGCGTTGAATGCTGCATTTTCGCGAAACAAATGAAGCGGTTTTCACGATTTTCTCGAGACTCGGTTGGCGGATTGAGCTGAAATTTTCACAGGTGTGCTATTTCATGCATTTGTTGGATCATACAACGAATGGATGCTATTATTGTGTGTAGGGTCTTTAATACTCCAATATCAATCAATTTTAGGTTCAATAAGTTTTTCCTTTTTCTTTTTTATTTTCTTAATGCCACCATACATTTGACAATCTGACTGAGATCTGACTACAGAGAGGATAAGCTTTCTCAAAGTTCCTGCTAGGATTGAAACGTCAGGTCCTCCTAATTTTTGAGAGATAGACGGACAATCAGACTGATATGCCACTTCTCCAGTTAAGAGTTCAATAACGGAAGAAGGTCGAGTAGTCTTGATACTGAGAGATGATTGCATCTTTGCCCTCGTCCATCTTTCTCGTCTCCAGGTTCTAGCGAGAGTAGCCAACTCAACCCGGCCGGCCATCTCCCTGTCAGAGATTGCCACTAGTGAGCAGCTCATACAGCTTCTCATGCTGTGTGTAGGTGCTGACTACAACCGTGGCATGTCCTCATGGGGTGGGCCCTGGTCAACCATGGCCATCACCTACCTCCTGCAAGACACACTGGAAGGTGGGTGTTCTCCTAGCAACCAGCGAGGATGGGGGTTCATCTCAGTGTTGGTTTGCTGATCCAGATCTGAATGAGTGTTTAAAAAAAAAAAAAAAAATTGGCAAAGAAAACTTTTGACTGTACGAGTGCTCTTTCATCTTATCCAAGTCCTTCATCATGAGTAATTTGCTTCTATGGTGTATGGCCTTGATTAACGACTTCTCGTAGTGACCTCTGAATTCGGAGTACCAGTGGAGTTGTTATGCGCCAAGCCCTCTGAATCAAGGACTCTTTGCAGCCTACCACGAAACTATATGGAGCATGACAAAAGCCACACAGACGACCAATTGTGCGTGGCTTGACTGGCTGCTACACATAGTGTTCTCATTGATTTGTTCTGCAGGTATTTAGTGTTATTGTTTTGCGAGCTTTGGACATGGAACATTATTCTAAAACCCCCATGAGGCGGTCATGGGCATTGAAAAGTGGCCCAAGGAAATTAGTTGTACATGTAGTCTCAAGAAGATTACAGGCCTTTACTCTACCCTCTTGAATGTCACAGGAGAGAAGCTGTACCCGTTTTCTCAGGAGCCTCTTGGAGCGGTGGGAGGTCAGGAGGAAGCAGACCTTGATGACGATCTGGACGCAGACGCTATCCCTGAGGACTTGGAGGCTGTAGGAGGAGCCATGGGAGGGGGACCAGGGGATGACAGTGGAGTAGATGAAGGTAGCGTATCACATCCGTGAGGACTAGGAGGTTGTATGAGGAGCCATGTCACATTTGATAATTTCAATTATAACCATTTTTGAAGGTAGGGGTAGCATGCATAAAGTTAAGCAGTATCACCGTTGTGATGTACTTGGGCCTAAGGTTGTGCCTAAGGATTTTTTTGAAGCAACATTTTGTGATGCTGCACGCTCCAGTGGCTGCACTTGACAGGAAAGATTCTCCACACCTCAGTGCTTCCACCATGAATATAAACACCGATGATAGTTGGAATCCAGCAGTCTCCTGACGACACTAGTACACACTACCTGAAACTTTGAGTTCCCGGCTCTTTTCAGAGCCACACTCCTTCTTGAAAGAGAAGTGCTACATGGTGTCACCACAAACCTTCCACTTAACATTTTTTTTGTATTTTGAATTTCCTTACAACCTCAGAGCCCATCAATCCCCTGGGTGACCCTGAGCTGTCGGAATACTCCACCGGAGTGCCCACTGAACCCTACGACCCTCAGTTTGTGATGGATATGATCTTCGGGTCCACCAAGTACGATGACATTGACATGTGGCAGGAGAAACTGCACGGCATCAACAAGGTCACCGGCAAGTTTGGTGGCATCCAGTCCATGGCTCCGTTTGGTAGCAGCGGCAATGTGGCCAATCCCATCCACCGGAAGGGAAGCAGGTAAGAGGTGAAGAGATTTGCATTGCAGAGGAAGGAATACTTAAGATTTTTAAATGTATGTGGACTTTGATATACAAAAATGTTGCAAACTTCTTACTGACTAAAATTACCAAAATGCAAATCTTAAAATTTAGTGGGCCTGACGTTTCGATCCTAGCAGGACCTTTCTCAAAGGCACTCTGCCTTTGAGAAAGGTCCTGCTAGGATCGAAACATCAGGCCCACTAAATTTTAAGTATGTGAACTTTACTAGAGAAATGGTTTTCCATTGTGATCAATGGCGACGATAAGTTGTTCTGTGGCTCACGAGGTTGGCTGAATGGTAGAGACGTTTTGGCTGCGCACTGCCAGACTTGATCGAGCTGCTGAAGACATTTGCAGGGTCTCTATCTATACCCGTGCTTGGTCTTGTCTGTGCTGGATTGTGGTGCTTGATTGGAGCATGCCACGTCCAATGTGGAGACAGCAATGCCTCGGATTGCTTGATTGAGGATGTCCACAGGAGGAGGATATAGCTTGATACAGGCTATCTGTCCCCAGCTGAAATGTCACTAACTTTCAGACCCACATTGTAAGCCACCGAACAACTTACCATCTAAGGGCTGGATAGCTCAGAGGGAAAGAGCGCCCATATTCCATTTCAGAGGTCTCAGGCTCAAGTCCCTGTCTGATCAAAGATCATTTAGCCATTGTTCAAACCTGATATCGTGATGAAGGCTTGTGTGGTAGATCCCCTGACATTTGACATCGGTCATATTCACATCATCCTGCACAGGTACACCAAAGCAAGCAACAACAATGGGGACCAGTCTAAGTCAGCTCTGAACTGCATGCCCAATGTGTCTATGGCGATGGATACCAGACTGGAACTAGGCTTAGAGATGCAGGTGGAGTGGTACTTGAAGGTGAGTGTGACCGTTCTAGTCAACAAGCTGTGCTAACATTTCTGTATTGGTTTATTGTGCTAAAATAGCTGGATAAGATTTCAAGGTTTGCATGAAAAAAGCCTGTAACTCCAGCTCTTTTTCAGAAATTGCGTGATTTCCGGAAATGGAATTCTTTTTTAAAATTAATTTATTTGATGTCAAAATGGTACCTCAAACTGCTCAATTTTATGTTAAAACCCTAAAAACTGAAGGGCGTCTGCACCCCTGCCTTGAATCACCCATTTTATTTGCCTTTGGTGATTTTCAGGAAATGACTTTGACGGTCACTTACATCCCTGCAGATAAACAGAGGACATTTTAATCCCCAGAGCCGTTTTCTCTTTGACCACCAAGGTGACCTCATTGGTAGAAGCCCACTCAGTCAGCCAGACCCTGATGGGCACCTTACCCCTGCCCATCGCCTCTCAGAAGGTCCCCTCTAGGCAAGCAGACACTGCACCTGCTGACTCCACTCCATCAACTAGTGAGGCGTTTAGCACCCAGCCTCGTCGCAGCTCCATGACATCCAGTAAGATGCTGAGTAGCTGCTTTGATCAGCTCTTCACCAGACTACCAACCAACCAGGTAGGCTTCTAAGCAGACAATCTGACCAAGCATTGAGAATCAAAAAGCTAATTACGCAGTGAAAAAGCCAAGCCTTCCGTGAATTACATTCTGATAAGTGCAAGTCTAACATGTTGCCAAATAATGCTTCTGACTGGCGCCCCCATCCTGGCAGCTCTCTGGTATGCCTAGATAGGCCTGAGCGTGGAGCACCATTAAACCAGTTAATTGTTTAAAATTCCAAAAACATACAGTGAATAACATTTTGAAGGGTCTTTAAAAATTAGGATGGCCTGACGTTTTGATCCTACCGTAGAATGGTCTTTAAAAATTATCAGGGCCTTACGTTTTGATCTTAGAAGGGTCTTTAGAATTTAGGAGGGAGTGACTTATCCTAGCAGGACCTTTGTCAACGTCATTCTGCCTGGTAAAATTGAATGGATGTAGAGAGGTCAGACAGAGGCAGATGAAAAGTCCTGCTAGGATCGAAACACCAGGCCCATCAAATGTTTGAGATTTAGTCGTTCAAGTTGGTCAGCATTTGCAATATTTTTGATATCACTTTCTTGAAAAAAAAATCCCTTTTCCTTTGATGTATGATAACAATATGGCCAAAATTCTTTAAGACAGATTGCAGGGATGTAAGACTTCAGGAAATTTCTAGTTACCCGGAAATGGCGTTTTTTTTTATATTATTATTATTTTTAATTTTATGTCAAGCAGGTATCTCAACTTATCTGTTAAAACCCTAAAAACTGAAGGGCGCCTGCACCCCTGCCGTGAATCTCTCTGTCGCGTAAGGACTCACTCGGTCTTATTGGCCTTCAGTGATTTTCAGGAAATGACTTTGTCAGTCACTAATACATCCCTGAAATTGAGAGAAGTGGCTTTCAACCTGTGAATTGTCTCATTTCAGGTCAGTTTGGATGCTCTTCTCAAGCTCTGGCTGACCCTGAATGAAGTCGGCCAAGAAGGAGAAGCCAAACAGGAAGGTAGCTTTGACACCAGTCTGACACCAGTCATTACCCTGAGTGCAGACTCCATAGGCTGCCTACTTCATGCCTTGGCCTGGAATGTCAGCCTCCCTGTCCATACATGGTGTCTGGCCTTCCATAGCCTCCTAGCGCTGGTCAACGGCAAGACAGAGGTAGACGGCAAGCAGCAGAGTGCGGCCAGTGTCATCCTCAACCACGGATCCCTCATCGCTGTCTTAGTCCACTTCTTGTCTGGTAGCACCATGCATGGACCAGTGGGTAGTCTCCATTACCAGCAGGTAAGTCGACTCAAAACACTGTATCAACCACCAGTGATTGGCACTGTGTCATTTTGTGGTAATGTAATTAGTGTTTGTCTGGTAGCACCATGCATGGACCAGTGGGTAGTCTCCATTACCAGCAGGTGAGTCGACTCAAAACCCTGTATCAACCACCAGTGATTGGCACTGTGTCATTTTGTGGTAATGTAATTAGTGTTTGTCTGGTAGTACCATGCATGGACCAGTGGGTAGTCTCCATTACCAGCAGGTGAGTCGACTCAAAACCCCGTATCAACCACCAGTGATTGGCACTGTGTCATTTTGTGGTAATGTAATTAGTGTTTGTCTGGTAGTACCATGCATGGACCAGTGGGTAGTCTCCATTACCAGCAGGTGAGTCGACTCAAAACACTGCATCAACCACCAGTAATTGGCACTGTGTCATTTTGTGGTAATGTAATTAGTGTTTGTCTGGTAGTACCATGCATGGACCAGTGGGTAGTCTCCATTACCAGCAGGTGAGTCGACTCAAAACCCCGTATCAACCACCAGTGATTGGCACTGTGTCATTTTGTGGTAATGTAATTAGTGTTTGTCTGGTAGTACCATGCATGGACCAGTGGGTAGTCTCCATTACCAGCAGGTGAGTCGACTCAAAACACTGCATCAACCACCAGTAATTGGCACTGTGTCATTTTGTGGTAATGTAATTAGTGTTTGTCTGGTAGTACCATGCATGGACCAGTGGGTAGTCTCCATTACCAGCAGGTGAGTCGACTCAAAACACTGTATCAACCACCAGTGATTGGCACTGTGTCATTTTGTGGTAATGTAATTAGTGTTTGTCTGGTAGCACCATGCATGGACCAGTGGGTAGTCTCCATTACCAGCAGGTGAGTCGACTCAAAACACTGTATCAACCACCAGTGATTGGCATTGTGATTACTTTCTCTTTTGCCCTTTTGTATTTCATTCTTTAAAAAAAAAATCATAGTGGAAAAGATAAATGCTGAAGTTCATGACCTGATCTTATATTAGTTATGAACAAAACCATTATCATTTTTTGGGGCAATCTGGAAGTTGTTGAAATAATGACTAAATAGACCTTATGGAATCAGATTACAATTATCGTTATATCTTGGTCATGATTCTTGATATGACATGCATTTATAGAATGAAACCACAGCTATCTATAATGAGGTATGCTTGTGATAAACCATTTGTGTTGTGTGGTCTTGTTTCACTCAGGTTGGTCCCACAGTCACGCAGGCCATGTATGAGTTCCTTGTCAGGTTGAAGGTCAGACACAGCATGTCAGCCACAGCCAATGTGCCAGACTTGAATGGATTACTGCTCAGGGTGGTGCAGATACTAGCTGAGCCTCAGTAAGTCTATGCAACTAC
This sequence comes from Luidia sarsii, assembly GCA_949987565.1. Lineage (NCBI taxonomy): Eukaryota > Metazoa > Echinodermata > Asteroidea > Paxillosida > Luidiidae > Luidia > Luidia sarsii. The sequence goes on along the minus strand of OX465101.1, from coordinate 543,872 downwards.
TTCTTCTTTATGAAAGTCCTTCCTGTAGTGATTGTTTCTTAGATTGTTAGATTATCTCGGCCCTAAATGTGTCGCTTCAAATTATTTTGAAAAATTGGCAAAGTGTACTTTGACTGGACCGGGACTTGAACCTGAGACCTCTGGATTAACACACAAGTGCTCTTCCATCACAGACTAGTTGACTATTTGGGAGGCCACCATCTAAGGGCTGGATAGCTCAGATGGAAGAGCACTGGTATTTGGTCTCGGGTTCAAGTCCCGGTCCAGTCAGAGTTTTGTCTGCCAATTTTTCAACTTGTTCATTAGTTCCCATTTAGTTTTTCCTTGGTATGATTGACTCAAATTATTTTGAGTTAAAGTGTTACTAAAATTTTGCAAACATCTTACGGACTTCTAAAGAACAAAAAATACAAATCTCACAAATTTAGATGGCCAAATGTTAGTCTTTCTAATTGCCAGAATCAATCTTCCTCTTTGTTTAGGAAAGGTCTAGGATCAGTACGGTGTTAGATGTCTTATTTTTACTTTTACTAGCAGACATAATAATGAATCTCAAAAGTTAGAGGGCCTGACGTTTGGATCCTAGCAGGACCTTTCTGAAATTGACGTATCTCTTTCTTTTTCAGCATGTACAGAGGAGCTTTTCACACCGGCACTGGTCCACTAGATGCCCAAGTCAAGATGATGGAGTTCATCAATGACCAGTACTCCTTCCAGCATGCTGATGTCTCTAACATCACCTACACCATTGATGCCATCAGCCTCCTAGTCCACAACCACATCAGCCTGGGCCAGTGTAGCAACCACACCACGGCAGCCAACGGCAGTGCCAATGCACGCTCCTGCTTCAGCGGGATATTTGCCAGCATGCTGCGTCCCGGCGAATCGCGGTCCAGCTGCTGCGATGCCAGCCGCGATCTCCTGATGTGCCAGCTGCTGCAGTTGGTGAACCAGCTGGTTCAGATCCCTCTGGATTCCGAGGCAGCGGCTCGATTCCAGCAGGGCTTGCCCGGACGGACTCTAGGCAAGGCAGCCGCCATGCCATCACAATCTGCTGAAGCCACAGAACCCAGGACTCTGACCTCACCGCCACCATCTCAGCCACGATCAAGCTCCATGAGCGATGACGATAAGGAGAGGTCCTCTGAGTCAGGATCTTCTGAGACGCAGACGCCGTGCATAGCAGACGCTGTCCTGACCATGGGGGACTCCATCCCCCTGCTCCTCTCCTCTCTCAGTCACTGCAACAGCAACAAGATGGCCTCTTTCCTCAGCACCCCTCCATCGCTCTACTCAACTCCCTTGGACCCCGTCGCTAACATGGAGCCCGTCTCAGTCGGGGATAACATCTTTCAGGTTCTGTGTAGCATCGCGGCCAAGGTCACCTCGGTGGATCTGATGCTGCGACCCATCTTGACGTATCTGGGAGACGTGAGCGGGAATGGTAGAGAGCAGCAAGGGCCTTCTTGCGTCCTGTCTGAGCCTCTGCTCTGGCTCATCCTGAAAGTCTTATCCCCTGAAGGAGCCTTGCAGTCCTTCCATGAAATGGGTGAGTAGGTACCAGACTTGTCCGTCTTCATGAAACAAACTTAAAGACATATAAGGCTGCCATCTAAGGGCTGGATAGATCAGATGGTAAGAGCACTGGTACGTAAAAACAGAGGTCTTGCATTCAAGACCTGTTCCAGTCAATTTTTTTCTTTGCCATTTAAAAAAAAACCCAGAATTTCCAACTCTCATTTATTTTTTGCCAAAAATGTTGCCTAGTGTTTACTGACTGAAATGTCCCAAATGCAAATCTTAAAAAGGCAGAGGGTCTGCGGTTTCAATCCTAGCAGGACCTTTCTCAAAGGCAGAGTCAATCCAACTGTTTGCCTTCGAGGAAGGCTCTGCTAGGACTTCAGGCCCCTACAGTGTTGTTTGAACAGATTGAGATTCTGCTCACATTAAGCAAACCGACCAGCCTTGATGAAAGGAAACATTGCAATTTTGAGTTGTTGAGTTACAGAGACACAGTTTTGGTTTAGAAATAAAACCAGGAAGATTATTCCTGTGGTACATTAATTTGGACCTTTTGGCACGATTTGCAGAGAACAGGCTATAAAAAGAACTATATAAAAAGAGTTATATCACAACACGCCTTATATCTGATCAGTGGTTTCTCAGAGCGCACGATTTAAGAAGGCCTGAGGTTTGAACCTAGGAGGATCTTTCTGTCTTTGACAAAGGTTCTGCTCGATTGGCCCTCTAAATTGATAAGAATTGTAATCTTTGGTCGTTGAGGTCAGTCAGCAGTTTGCTAGACTTATTTTGACAGAAGAAAGCAAGATTTCTCCTTTTTCATTTGCTTTCAGGCGGTGTACAGTTGATTTGTCGCAACCTTGTGGCCAGCAATAGGGCCTTCATTGATAGTTCTCCTAGCAGCATCTCAGCCATCATGCAGCATCTTGGAGTCTCCATGAGAAGCACGGCATCATCAACACGGTGGAGTAAAACCAACACAACCACCTCCACCTCATCGTCATCCGCAACGCCTGCCGACGCAGAGAACTCAGAGGGACTCACCAACTTTGCTCCTTTTGGTAAGGCGTTTTGGGTCATGGAGACCTGGGGCTGATTTCACTGACGCTTTGCGATCCTCGCAAACGCCAAAATCGATCGCTGAGTCTGAAATCAGTCGCATCTTAGTAGTACACCGATCACTAAGTTGCGATGGATTTCAGACTTTGCGATCTATTTTGGCGTTTGCGAGGATTGCAAAGCGTTAGTGAAATGGGCCCCTGCATTGCTATTGTCTTTCTAGATGCAATTTTGGTTTCTCTAAGGCTCCTTTGTACAAACGGATGCCTTTTTATCAAAGATGTTCATCAGGTGAAGAATGTGTATGGCTATTGTTGAAAACAACAACAATCGGAGTTCAGAGCATACTGTTGAAAGCCTTTGCTGTCTGGACGTGTTTTGTCTTCTGCAATTAACTTAAAGAATGGAATCTTCGAAAACACAGAGTTTGACAATGTTAGACATGGATTTCATGAGATGATGACTGGATGAGAGAAAATGTGACATACGATCGTTTGTGGCAAATTTGTAGACAGAGCATGCTTCTGTAAAAATCAAGTTTATATAAAGTTCTTTTTAGACCCATTTCACCCGCAATGACTGGGACATGAATATTCATATATGCTAAGTTTGTCGTGGATTGTTTTGCTGTAGGCTCCATCAATTCCAGCAGTCCCACGGCTCAGCCAGCCGAGGTTCTACTCCAACCCACTGCACCTCACCGCAGGGCTCGCTCTGCTGCCTGGTCCTACCACTTCTACCCAGAGGAGACCTGGTGCGATCTGACCATCTCACTACCCAGCGCTATCCTACTCAAGGAAATTCACATCCAGCCTCACCTGACCTCACTTGCAAGTAAGTCATTGAAGTCTCGCCATCCACACCAGGACAATCGTAAGGAAGAGTTGATCTGTTTTAAGCAGGGATGTAAGACTTCCGGAAATTTCTGGATTTCCATAAATATCGTGATTGTTTTTTTAATTAATTTATTTTTTACGTCTAACAGGTATCTCAAATTGCTCATTTTCATCTGTTAAAACCCTAAAAACTGAACCCCTGCCGTGAATCTCTCGGTCGCGTAAGCGCTCACTCGCAATCGCATCTCTCAGTCATGTAAGCGCTCACTCACAGTCGCAAAATTTATTAGCCTTACCAGAAATTGATTTTTTTAATTTTATTTTTTATTTAATTTTTTTATTTATTTGATATCAAAATGGTACCTCAAACTGCTAAATTTTATGTTAAAACCCTAAAAACTGAAGGGCGTCTGCACCCCTGCCTTGAATCTCCCAATTTATTAGCCTTCAGTGATTTTCAGGAAATGACTTTGACGGTCACTTACATCCCTGCAGATAAACAAATGATATTTGAATCTCTGAGCCATTTTCTCTTTGACCACCAAGGTGACCTCATTGGTAGAAGCCCACTCAGTCAGCCAGACCCTGATGGGCACCCTACCCCTGCCCATTGCCTCACAGAAGGTCCTCTCTAGGCAAGCAGACACTGCATAGCAGAACATAAGTCTTTTGGATCCCTACACTGGATTTTTTCTTGAAGTATCTGATAGGACTCAACCTTTGTCTTCTACAGCTTGTCCATCGTCTGTCTCCTTTGAGATCAGCAGTGCCCTAGGCTCCTCCCCCACCCCCCTCTGCCCTCCTGTGGCAAGCACCGGTCTGACTTACATCAAGCTACAACTACCCCAGCCTGAGGTGGTGACGTCTGTCTGTCTGCGACTCCATCGTCCCTTAGACTCCAGCACCATTGGCCTGTCACAGGTCATGCTGCTAGGCACGGCAGCGTTTAGCGGCGGTGGTGGCAATGACGGCGCAGGGTCTAGCAGTCACAGTCTGACCTCATCCAGGGAGGACCATGCAACCAAGACAAGGTCAGTCAATTATACATGATGTCAAATGCAAAAAAACCAGTGAAGTGAAAGTTAATTTTTAGTTTTTCATCAGAAAGTGGAGATACATCCCTCATTGTAACTAAGAATGTAACCATTTACTTTGAATAATATTTCCTCAATATTTCCCACTGCAAACTTAAGAGGGATACTGACGCCACAGTTTTTGAAATGAAGAGTGTCTCATAATTTAGTGGGCCTGACGTTTTGATCCTAGCAGGACCTTTCTTAATCGAAATGTCAGGCCCACTAAATTTTGAGGTTTGCATTTTGGTAATTATAGTCAGTTATAGTTATTGTGTATATCGAAAAAAGAAGAGTGTATATTTCATGAAATAAGTAAAACCCTATCTTATTGAGCCATTTATTGTATGGAATTATTTGTGTTTTTGTTATTTTCTGACAGCATGAGATGGCTTCGTCTTCTACACCACTGCCTGGCACAAACACCCAACTTAGAGTCTGCCATTGCTATCACTGCATCCAGTATGCCCTCCTTGCTGACAACCTGCACAGCCTTGCTTCTATCTCCTCACTGTCAGGATCATGCTGTCTGCATGGAGGCAGTGCTCTTCAAACTGGGCCTATGCAGCACTGGGGTTGGACTGACGCTGTTTGATATCCTTCTCAGGAACATCTATGGCAGCGAAGGAGGTAAGGAGGTGATCAGATTGCATCTTGAGAATAGTAGGACCTTTCTCAAAGGCAGATTGAAGATTACTTTTTGTGTAATTTAAGGCAAAGGAGAATAACTTAAAGTGATATCAGATATTAGTGTACTGGGCATAGAATCCCTTGGTCACCGTAGTAATGCTGTCCGTCTAAGCCGTGAGAAAATGTGGATGAAGCGTCTTCGGACTATTCAACCACATGGTCTCAACATCCAGGAGGGTAATGACTAACACCATGCAGCTTTCTGATAATCCTCCTTTTGTGTTCACTCCTCCACACTCTCTTTGATCTTTCCCCCTCTTCTCACTAATCCCTACCCTACTCCTTGCCCTTCCCTTTGATCTCTCCCTACCAGCTTTACTCTTTGTCCTTTGTTTCTCATCTGTGTCACTCTCTTCCCCCTTCCTTCATGTACATGTATCTGTTTTGTCCTTGTCACTCTGCCTTTGAGAAAGGTCCTGCTAGGATCAAAAAGTCAGGCCCACTAAATTTTGACAAAGGAGAATGAGTGAGATGTTTGATCCTTTCTGATTCCATCTTTCTATTTGTAGATATCCGAGCTCCTCTGATGGGCAGGAATGCTGACGTGTCTACGGAGTCTACCGTAGACATCATATATCAGCTGGGTACCACTCTAGATGGGGGTACCAGGGAAAGGTAATAACCACTCTGAACATTATCAGAATGATTACAGAGAATCGTGTGTAATAGTTTCCATCAGCCCTTGGTTGGACTTCTGTTGGAGATTAAAGAACATGATGATCATGGATACGATATGATGTTTACATCACTGAGTATTTTTTTGTTCAATTAAAGTACATGGGATAGGCAGTGGGCGCATATAATATCTACAATGGGAAAGTATACATGCATACATAATACACAAAATACATTTTAACAACAGAGATGTAAGACTTCCGGAAATTTCAGGATTTCCGGAAATGGCATTTCTTTTTTAAATTCAATTTTTTTAATGATATAATTTTTGAATTTTTTTAAATTTATGTCAAACTGGTATTTCAAACTGGACAATTTTTATCTGTTAAAACCCTAAAAACTGAAGGCCGTCTTCACCCCTGCCGTGAATCTCACAATCGCATCTCTCGGTCGCGTAAGCGCTCACTCGCAGTCGCACAATTTATTGGCTTTCGGTAATTTTCAGGAAATGACTTTTTTGGTCACTTACATCCATGTTAACAAGCATGCAAAAAGTTGATGAGTACATTGGTAAGTAAAGCATGAGTATACAGTGCCGCTACTTTATAGAAAAAGTATGGAAAACCCTTATTGATATATAAGGGGAAAAAAATAGTTCTGCTTCTGGTTACCCGACCGACCCTATTTCTAGCCTGCGACCCTAAAATGTTTTATTGGGAAACAATGATGATAAAAATTCAATGTGTCATTTGATCGTTTTATTAATAACCTTAAAGGCTTGACCACATGCAGATACCTCTATATAATTGTACACACAAAGAATTGGCAAAAAAAAAATTCCCTACCTACCTACCCTATTTTGAAATGCCATGTAATCGGAAGCAGAACTATTTTGTTTGTTTTTTTGCCTTAAGTGATACTGTAGGATCTATTTGACTTTTATCCTTGAACATTTCCACCAGGGTACAAGCCCTACTGGATTGGCTAGGAGACACAGCCCGTGTCCATCTACATAAGAACAGCAGCTTCCATCGGAGCCCTTTGACCTTCTCCCCCACCGAGGTCAGCCTACTCAGCCCCGCCCCCTCCCACATCCAAGCCGTGGCGTCGATCATCTGGGCCAGTCACGAGATGTCTACGCCATACGACCTGGGAAGTCTAGTCACCAAGGATCTCTTCAGGTCAGACCACCCAGCAAGCTCACTAGATCGTTATTACTCACTCAGTCAAGTCTGTCATAAGCCTTTTGTTGCTGTCATCAAGCCGTGCTCTAATGGATTTGTTTTGATTCTACTTTTCCATGGTATAGCCCCTAATTGAACCATCAGCTTTTCTCTCTTTTCCCCTTCTTGTGTTTTGGAGACCATCGTCCAAATCTCTGATGCTGTACATCTACATCTATAAGCTCACTCAAAACTAATCTGGATATAGGATGTCCTTCTTTTATGTTTTGTCCTTGTCACTCTACCTTTGAGAAAAAGTCCTGCTAGGATTGAAACATCAGGCCAACTAAATTTTGAGATTTGCATTTTGGTAAAATTAGTCAGGAAACAGTTTGTAACATTTGTATAAATTACTCTCAGTAGGAGCTTAATACAAAGTAGCACAGAGATTTGACTTTTATTTTTCTGGATTCTTGAATGTCAAAGAAAATGTGACTACCAAGACTCAAACCTAAGTACCAGCACTCTTACAACCTGAGCTTTCCAGCTCTTAGATGGTGGCCTTCCTAAATAGTCTTTAAATAAGACTTAAGGCTTTGCATTCTCTTGATGATGACCATAGCACACTGGTCGGAACGTCGAGTTACCACTCAGGTTCTTTTCAGAACCACACCTCTTCCTTTAAGAGACTTCCTTTAAGTGTCACCGCAAACCTTCCTATATTAAATAGTCTTTGTCGGGATGTGGGTGCCAGTGCTGCCGTATATCTCCTGGGAAGTCACCCCGGTTTTTGTTCATCATCTTGTTGTAGCTCCTTATATGAGTGGTCAGTGGTGTTACCACTCAGCTCACCACTCAAGCAGGCCACAGGCTATGTGCTGTGTGCTATGTGCCATGTCCATCCAGCCTTCTACGTCTCCATGCTGGCCTGGATGGGAATCATCAACCACGAGGAGGAGGTCGAACTTGAAGAACCTCTTACAGGTAAGATGTGGGAGGTCAGAGGTCGAAGGTCAACGAGGACAGGAAGTGTGATTTTTAATTTAAAAAACTAGAGATTTATGTCTGTTGGCAAACAAAACATAACGCTTTTCCGCATCTGGCTCTTTAAAAAAAAAAAAAAAAAAATTGACATCAGCGGGATTCGAACCCGTAACCTCAATTTATACTCAAAAACGCACGTGCATATTTCGTGCACAAAGTGTATGGGACTTCATTATAACATTCAAAAAATCATAATAATTCTGAACAATGGTCAATTGCTTCGAAACTCAGGATTTAGAATGTCTATCCCAATAGCTAAATGCATAACAAATTTCGAGACGATTGACTTTTGGCAAATATGCGTTTTAAAAACAAGCATTTTGATGACGTCACGATTGCGTCATGGCATTTTGGCTCCGGAGGGTGTTTATAAACTACATCCCCAATAGATATAATCGAAAAAATGAAAAAAATCTTGCTCCGTTGGCCAAATATGCTCAATTGAATGTTAAAATCTTAAAAGTTTATGACCTCATTAATATTCATGAGATGACGTCACGATCAAATGAGGGCAATATTTGGATACACCTTTTCCCAACTTAGATATACTGCAAAATTGAAACCAAACGAACTTGTACTTTTGCTTTTATTGGAGTTTGAAATTTGTCCCTTTAAAGCGCTGTCACGTGACACGTGGTGACGTCATGAAGTTTTAAAGACAACTGTGCACAACTTCAGCAAGGACTCTATGCATTTGTCAAGTTTGAAAAAAATCCAAGTGTGTTCAATGGCAAAAGTGCCGTCCACAAAAACCCTGTGCTTTGTCTATGGGATTTTTACGACCAGAAAAAGAAGAAGAAGAAAAAAAAAAAAATCAGAACAAAAACAATAGCTTTTCCGCTACGCGGCGGAAAAGCTAAAAATTGTTTATTATTATTTTTTTTTTATGTCAAACAGGTATCTGAAACTGCTCATTTTTATCTGTTAAAACCCTAAAAACTGAAGGGCGCCTGCACCCCTGCCGTGAATATCGGTTGTGTAAGCGCTCACTCGCAGTCGCATCTCTCGGTTGTGTAAGCGCTCATTCACAGTCGAACAATTTATTGGCCTTCAGTGATTTTCAGGAAATGACTTTGTCGGTCCATTGACAAATGGATTACATTCTCATCCACAGAATCACTAGGTAACATCTATGATTGTAATGACTCTTTGAATCTATGCCAATACCTTCAAGCCTGGTCTGCACTTCCTTTCCATTTCATTCTCAGACGACAGCAAGGATGCTCAAGAGTATGGCCAAAGCCTGACGGATGACACCAAGGAAGCAAGTCAACAGCCCTCCAGCCGACCCATCCACATCAACATGCTGGACCAGCTCCACCTCTCCACCCTGGCCCTGGCCTCTCAGTCACCCGCAGCCATCAAGATACTCCTGGAGTCCAACTTTGCCAACCTCCTGGCCAACGCCCTGATGGATTTCTGTAACTATGAGATCTATCGCAGCCGTCAGGGAGGCGCGGAAGGCAACTCAGCCTGGCAGACTGACTCCTACAAGCTGATCGAAGGACAGGGCTTGTCCTCTCCTAGGACCTACAGCACGGGCAGCGCCGACGGAAGCACTGTGTCCGTGGTCCACATCACCTCCGATAAGATCGCTCCGATCTTGGATCTGTTTACGGAGCTCAGCAGTGACCTGGTGATGAAGAATTGGCTGGGAAGCCCGGAGGGCAGTGTCTTCTGGTCATCTCTACTCATGCTCTTATGCAGCGTCAGCTCCAACATCGTGCAGCCAGGACCTCCAGCCGACGGGACTTGGACGTCCAAAGTCATGACGCCCCAGCAACGCTCCGCTGTTGAGACCTCCACTATTGCTTTCTTCAGCCGAGTGGTGTCCTGTCATCCGGCCAACCAGCGTCTCCTCGCGCAGGTTGTCTGTGAGGTGGCCTGCAGTCGCAGTAGCCAGGCCGGTGTCAGGCTGACAATCTCAGGCTTCACTCGACGCCTGATCCTGCAACTGATGCTGGAAGATGAGAAGGTGCTGGTGTACATCCAAGGGGCTTGCCGGCTCTACAAAGGGCGGGGCAAGGTCACAAGCATCGGAGCCTTGCACCCGCAGTTTGGTGTGGGACACAAGTTCAGAGTAATGGAACCCAAGATGACAGCAAGTGTTGGAGCTCTGGTGACAGATGTCTGTGGTAAGCAAAAACAACTACTGTTGAAATCTACAAGAATTGTATTAAAGGCCCAATACAACATTGGAAAGATCGGGAAACATCGATGTCCACAGTTTTCCTTCTAATTCACATAGTTTGTAGATGGTCATGATAAAATCCTCATGTTGAAATCTTACGATCTGGGATGCTGTACTTTTCGAGAAATCTTCACACGAACATCAACAAATATACTCGCGAGTAATAAACTATTTCTTACACTACACAACGGTGCGAAAATCGTGACTTTTTTTGCCTTTTTCTACTTTCTCAGATTACCATTTGAGCTAAAACGTTCGCAGGATTTCTTTTTTTGGATGTTTGATGGTTTAACACACAAACTGTGGCAATCTTTTGACCTTTACCAATGTTGTATTGGACCTTTAAAGACAGGCCTCGTGTGCCTTTGGTCTTGATCCTGATGTCCTTTCAGAAGCTCCCATGAACTGATTCCTGCAGTGGAATCAATTACTTGCACCTGCAGAGTACCCTTGTCCCTTTCACAACAAAACTCATCTCCTGAAACTAGACTTTTGTTTCTTGATCGCAAGGATATCTGAAGTTCAACATTTTAATCTCAAAAGTTAAGGGTCCTGCTAAGGCTCCCCACCCAAAAAAGGTGTGCTTCCTTTTAAATTGCATCTGAAATTAGGGTAGGTATGTAGGAACTTGCTATTTTCATGCTGAGTCATGTACTGGCTGAGTGTTATATAAACATAAACATGATTTGCATATATGCAGGGTTTGTTGATTTACATGTAAATCAAATCACGTTGAATTATATCACTGGTCGTGCTGTCGAAATACCCGGTAGGGTCTTGGCGACACACTTTCCCCCAAAGAACTTTGACCCTATTTTGATGACCCGTCAAAATAGGGTCGGCCGGGAAATGGGAAGCACAATCATTTTTTGTTGGCCTAAGCTTGAAATGTCAGGCCCTCTTAATTGTTGAGATTGACTTGATTAATGAGGATCCTCTCTGTGTGCAGACACTCTGTCCTTAGTGAAGAACTCTAGTGCTCCCAAGGAGGCTAAGAGCAAAGCAGACAGGACTAAGAAGGAGCAGCCCTTTGTGCTGGTAGACTACGGACCAGGCAAGAAGGAATTAGTGGAGTCAGAGCAGTACATCAACTATGCCACTCACCAAGGTAAGCAACAAGGCTCCACATCGAATGATTCTAATCCTCTTCAAGTCATAGGCTTCTTCCCTCATTCTGCCTCCATCTGGAATTCCCTTCCTGGTTCTTGCTTTCCCCCTGCCAATGATCTTGCCCTTTATAAAAGGAATGTTAATTCCTGAGTCCCTCTCTATCTCCTTTTTTCTCTAGCCCTTAACCGTGAGTGGCTTTTCAGCCTTGCTTAGGGCGATTTGGCATAAAAAAAATTCATAGAATTTTGCATGTTTGAGAATGAAAGGTGTTTGACCTACTTGATGCGCGGTTAATTCTGTATGGTCCGTGTGTTGTCTAGGAGTTGCGGCTTTACATTCAACCAAACTGCCTTCGATTTTGTTCAAGCAGGCAATCCGAGGAAGCAGTTTTATCCAAGTATAATGTGCTATATGGCCACTTCTGCACCTCTTTTCAGTGCCTCTGGTTTTTTTTATTAATAATGCCCTATCTTCAAAACTTGCTAAACAGTTGGTAACAGTAAAAAGCTGTGAAGTGAATCAATAAGAGCATACCATGCGTACAAGCGAGTCAAACCTGGCTCAATCGGACATTTGTGTGGCTTTTGTCGTGCAACATATTGTTTTGTGGTAGGCTGAAAAGAGTCTTGGTTTAAAACTCGGATGAGATTGGTGCCTAGATTTGGAGGGCCCTGTGCATAGCAACAACACTGGCACTCTGAAATCAGAGGTCAGGGCATAAAGTGGTTAATAATAAGGGTCAGCGATCTCTGATTGATGTCTTTCCACTTTCCTTTCAGAAACCAAACCCAAGAAGACCATGACGTCATCCCACTCGGACAAAGACCTGAGCAACCTTCAATTCTCCACCTTCTCCTCGGCTTTCTCCCTCCTCCCAAGCTCCAGCGGAGCCTACTCCAAGACCCCCTCTTCTTCCTCCTCCTCCTCCTCCTCCAACCACGGTCCAGCAGTGGCCAGCAAGACCCTGACCAAGGACCCCATGCAAGTGCCTGTAGTCACCCTCTGCCATGACCTGGTTCCAGGTCTCTCCCTGCCCGATGGCTTGACCCTAGGCCAACTCCTTGCTGTGCTGCAGAGCAAAGGGTTCCCTCTGGGAGCTCCCTTCCTGGATCTAACCTTAAACCTCAGCATGCAGGAGATAGGAGCTACGGCCAAGACCGACAGCTCTAAGAGAAGGGAAGCTAAGGAAGGTAAGGGAGACATCTTAAAGCGTCCACCATCTTGTCCTATCATTTCTGGTCTGTCAAATCCTACCCTCTTCAAATCTCACAAGCTCTTTCCTGAAACAATTAGTTTAAATGCACACTAATCTGTAGAGAATTCTTACATTCTTTCATGTATGTTTTCATTTTATGTCATTATTCTATTGATGTTAGTAAACACAATGTGTTTCTCCCTAACACCTCAGAAATCAAACGTGGCTGTATTATTGTGACGGTTCAGGCAGGATTAATCATTAGGATTAATCTTCAACCCGAGATCTCTGGGTTACATACCAGTGCTCTTCCATCTGAGCTATCAAGCCCTTAGACAGTGGCCTTCCCTAAAAGTCAACTATCGGTAGTCTTTGCCCGGGTGGGGGCACCAGTCTGAAGCAATTCTCAACCATTAACTGCCGTATACTAATTTTAAAAAATGGTAAAGAAAGATTTGTTTGGACAGGGACTTGAACTTGACTTCTGGATTAGAGGTTCACAAAACCGGAGGTCTCAGGTTCCATTCCCAATTCAGTCCAAGTTTTCTTTGCCATTTTTCAAAGTCTAGATTGATCAATTACACTACCTTTTCTTTGATCCTACAGCAGCATCAGTGAGTGGGTCTTCCTTTACGTCTTTTACCGCCTCGACGGCCAGACTACCAGGTCCCTCAGAGATTGGAAGCAGCCCAGAGACAGCCTGCTTGCTAGAGGCTAGCCCTATGCCATCCTTCCTGCAGGTCTTTGCTGGTCTAGGAGGCTTGGCACTGATTGCTGAGCACCTGCCTGTTGTCTATCACGACGTCCCCAGACAGATGGCGGGTACGAGTGCTCGAGCCTCTGAGAAGAACAGCGAGGGAGGCATGATGGCTTATTACTTGGCTTCGTCTGAGCATTGGGTGTCTCAAAGCATCATGGAGGAGGAAGATGTGAGTCCAGCAATCAGAACTCTTAGAAATAACGTCTCTCACGGACCTTTCTCTAAGACATGGTCTGCCTTAGAGAAAGATCCCACTCTCTTAGAAATACCGTTTCTAAAGTTCAGAGGTTCTGACATTTCAATTGTAGCAGGACCTCTCTCTAAGACATGGTCTGCCTTAGAGAAAGATCCCACTCTCTTAGAAATACCGCCTCTGAAGTTCAGAGGTTCTGACATTTCAATTGTAGCAGGACCTTTCTCTAAGACATGGTCTGCCTTAGAGAAAGATCCCACTCTCTTAGAAATACCGTTTCTAAAGTTCAGAGGTTCTGACATTTCAATTGTAGCAGGACCTCTCTCTAAGACATGGTCTGCCTTAGAGAAAGATCCCACTCTCTTAGAAATACCGCCTCTGAAGTTCAGAGGTTCTGACATTTCAATTGTAGCAGGACCTTTCTCTAAGACATGGTCTGCCTTAGAGAAAGATCCCACTCTCTTAGAAATACCGTTTCTGAAGTTCAGAGGTTCTGACATTCCAATTGTAGCGGAATCTTTTCTCTAAGACAGAATCTGCCTTAGAGAAAGGTCCCACAAGGATCCAAACCTGGGATGCTCATAATTTTTGTAAAGAGAAAAATTACCAGAGAGAATTGATATAACTTTTAACTGATGGGAATTGATATTTTTATTTAAGCTTGAACATTTTGTGGGCTTTAAATTTCTACCCAAGTGGGACCATTTTGCCTTTGAGAAAGGTCCTGCTAAGATTGAAGCGTCATTTCAAGTTTTGAAATCTTCTATTTTGTTGGATCAAGTCAGGAAGCAATTCTCATCATTCTTGTGTTATTTTGTTCCCCTGTGTAGATATCCTTCTCTCACTCAGGAGTGGAACCACCTCCCCCTCCTCCCGGTGGTCTTACCAATACCACCGCCGCTGCCTCAGCCTCTCACAGTCCAGTCAGTAGCACGGCCGTCATCCCACCGCACTCCCTGGCAGCTTTTGGTCTCTTCCTACGCCTGCCCGGCTATGCCGAGGTCCTGCTCAGGGAACATAAGAAGGCTCAGTATCTTCTCCGACTGGTGCTTGGTGTCACAGATGATGGCAATGGAGGTGAGATAGTCAAGCCGTGTTTCCACTGGACTTTTTTGGCTCAAAGTAACCGAGACGATGGTTACTTTTCCCATTTTAAGTCCAGTGGAAACGGCACAGATAAATTTCCTCTCGGTTTCTTTAACCGGCCAACCTCTGCCCCGTTAAAATGACCAGGGAAGTTTAACCGAGCCGAATGGTTACTTTTACCGGCCAACCTCTGCCCAGTAAAAATGACCAGGGAAGCTTAACCGAGCCGAATGGTGACTTTTACCGGCCAACCTGTGCCCGGAAAAAGTGATCGGGAAGTTTAACCGAGCCGATTGGTTACTTTTACCGGCCAACCTGTGCCCGGAAAAAGTGATCGGGAAGTTTAACCGAGCCGATTGGTTATTTTTACCGACCAACCTCTGCGGAGTAAAAGTGATCGGGAAGTTTAACCGAGCCGATTGGTTACTTTTAACCGACCAACCTCTGCCGAGTAAAAGTGATCGGGAAGTTTAACCGAGCCGATTGGTTACTTTTACCGACCAACCTCTGCCGAGTAAAAGTGATCGGGAAGTTTAACCGAGCCGATTGGTTACTTTTACCGACCAACCTCTGCCGAGTAAAAGTGATCGGGAAGTTTAACCGAGCCGATTGGTTACTTTTACCGACGAACCTCTGCGGAGTAAAAGTGATCGGGAAGTTTAACCGAGCCGATTGGTTACTTTTACCGACCAACCTCTGCGGAGTAAAAGTGATCGGGAAGTTTAACCGAGCCGATTGGTTACTTTTACCGACCAACCTCTGCGGAGTAAAAGTGATCGGGAAGTTTAACCGAGCCGATTGGTTACTTTTACCGACCAACCTCTGCCGAGTAAAAGTGATCGGGAAGTTTAACCGAGCCGATTGGTTACTTTTACCGACCAACCTCTGCCGAGTAAAAGTGATCGGGAAGTTTAACCGAGCCGATTGGTTACTTTTACCGACCAACCTCTGCCGAGTAAAAGTGATCGGGAAGTTTAACCGAGCCGATTGGTTACTTTTACCGACCAACCTCTGCCGAGTAAAAGTGATCGGGAAGTTTAACCGAGCGGATTAGAACAGATGAGAAAAGTATAGAGAGATGATTGTACATAGGTTTTTAGTTTGAGTTTGGAAATCCATGAATGCTGCACGTGACTACACCCTGGTTATTTCTGCCTTGTTGAACCCCATGTGTGATCTATTCATCCACAGGTCACATCCTATCCTCCCCGGTAGCATCCTCCTTACCCACCCTTCCCTTCACAGTCCTGGTGACTCTGTTTGATAACACACCACTCACCACTGATGACGGTGTCTTACTGAGGAGAAGGACTCTAGAGATTGGAGCCGTGCACCTCCTACTGGCCTTCCTGGCTATCCTGAGTCACCATGGACCCAGAGTCAACCAGACCCCTACCACGCAGGAGGTTAGTCATCTCTCTTACATCTGGAGTCCAACTCTGCATTGCAGTTCATTTCTTCAAAGGCTTAAAATTTAGTGGGCCTGACGTTTCGATCCTAGCAGGACCTTTCTCAAAGGCTGAGTCACTCAGCCTTTGAGAAAGGTCCTGCTAGGATCGAAACGTCAGGCCCACTAAATTTTAAGATTTACATTTTTGGTAATTTTAGTCAGTAAGCAGTTTGCAACATTTTTTGTATATCACCTTCTTTAAAGGCTGTTATACACCAAGGCACATAAGCACAATGTATCAACCAAGTGTAGAAGTTGAGCAGATATTTCTATCCCTGCTCCTCACTGTACTGGTCACTATAATTTCTGTGTATGAGTTTATGACCAGCTTATGACCCATTTTCTTTTACCATTTAGCCCAGATTTTGTTATTTTCTTTTGGTTAAGAAAGGAGTTTGTAGCTTTCAGGAATGGATATATCAGCATTGGATATCCGTTATTATTTCAGCACTCGGATGATCCTGGAACAGAACAAAAACACTAACTAAATGCGTATGATTTCTGAGAAGTAAGGATAGCCAAAGAAATCAATTTAATGTTTGTTTTAAAATGACAAAGATAACATTGACTGGACCGGAATTGGGACCTGAGACCTGTGGTTTTGCGTATCAGCGCTCTCACCATCTGAGCTATGCAGCCCTTTAATGGCGGCCTTCATAAATAGTCAGCTATTCTTGCCCTTGATTTGTTGGACTCATTGTTTTGTGTGGTTTTTCTCCAGCAGTGGAATACCTCACAAGCCAACCAGGCGCCTAACCCACCAGGGACTGCAGCGGATCAGAAGCATCATTCCTACTGGGCCAAGGGAACAGGCTTTGGCACTGGCTCCACCACCTCAGGATGGAACGTGGAACAAGCTCTCAACAAGCAGAAGGCTGAGGAGGAGCATGCTACCTGCCTGCTATTGGTAAGATACCGGTATACTACCTGTCTTCTAATTTAGGAGTTATATCTCCAGGGATCATTTTCATTCACAGGGATGTAAGACTTCCGGAAATCTTTGGATTTCTGGAATCGGCGTGATTTTTTTCGGATTTCCGGAAATGGCGCGATTTTGTTTTTCATTTTTATGTCAAACTGGTATCTCAAACTGCTCAATTTCATCTGTTAAAAACCTGAAAACTGAAGGGCGTCTGCACACCTACCGTAAATCTCATAGTCGCATCTCTCGGTCGCTTAAGCGCTCACTCGCAGTCGTACAATTTATTGGCCTTCGGTGTTTTTCAGGAAATGACTTTGTCGGTCACTTACATCCCTGTATTCAGATGCAAACAACCTATTGATGGCTACAGCAGTTTGGGGATCTCACAAAGTTGATGCAGGTCTTACAAAGGATTTTCTTATTGATTTTTCCTCTGCTTTAGGTTCTATCCAGTTACATCAGTCCCAACCCTCAGCGGTCAGGAGATCCTTTGACCTCACAGAAGGCAGAGACGGATAGTGCACATGTAGGCGCTGACCAGCTGAGGAACATCTTCCCAGAGGTCATTGTAGAGTTGCTCAGTAACTCCTGTCTCATCCCAGCTATCTCATCCTACCTCAGAAACGATTCAGGTCAGTCCAGCTACATATGGCTTCCCTTGGCTCAGAAAACCCAGCCTCTGTTATCACTTCATGACAGGGAAGGCCTTAAGTAGGACTACTCGGTAGTTATGAGAATGTAGAGGGCCTGAAGAAATTTGATTCCAACAGGACCTTTGTCTGCCTATTAGGAAGTTCTTGCTAGGACTGTAATGAAAGTATGAATGAAGCCAGTAATCTAAGTCAAACAAATACAGGAAAAACTGACTGGGAACTTCTGAACAAATTAAAAAATTGGCAGAGAAAACTTTGACTTTAGGTCAGTAATATGTTTGTAACCTTGTTGTATTACTGTACATGATATTAAACAGACTACACACTAGCCAAATTGTTGAGTTACCGGCTCTTATTAGAGCCACACTCACTTCTTTTTGAAAGGGACATGCTACATAGTGTCACTGCAAACCTTCCACTTATTGACTGATTTCATCATTAAATCTGAGAAGTTTTCATTAAATGACTCAAAAGGATCATTGACTGAATGTGACTTTCATTGTCTTGAAGATAATGCGTCTCTATGAGGACAGCAACTTGGAATCCATTCCTCCCTAAATCCCACTGACTCGTATCTGTACCCCTCGTGTTCCTCTTGCAGTGCTAGATATGGCCCGTCATGTCCCTCTCTACTGCGCTGTCTTAGAGGTACTCAGAGCTCTGTCCCAGAACCCTCTGCTAGCTCCTCTCCTCCTACCCAGAGAGAGTGACCAGTCGGAGATGTCTCTGGTAGCTCTCCTAGAGAACATGAAGTCCTGCGTGGATACCTACACCTCCAAACTCAAGTAAGCCTTTCTATCCTAGTGTGACCTTTCACTCTGTCTCAGACAAGCTTTTTCAGCAATCTTTGGGTCCTCTGTGCAAGGACACAGATGAGAATGACTTGCATCTTATCATCAAACGATGTCCAATGATCATAGATATAATAGCATTTTGCATTAGGCAGAATACACATCGATGAAGTACCACTCGATTGTGATTGAGTTACTTTTGGCGATCCTTCAGGGATGTTACCATATACATGTACAGTAGAACGTCGCTTTAACCACTTCGCGCCGGGACCTCCGAATCCGGAGGTCAATTGGATTGCCTTTGCAACGGGGCCCTCCGAATCCGGGCACCACTATTGTCCACATTCTAAACAAAGACTCTTTTCAGCTTAGAACAAAGCAATATGAATCAGTACAAAGACCCTTTTTGACGCACGTTGCCACATGAATTGCAAGATTAGCAGCAGTAATTGTGCAATTGTGGGACTTTTACTGTGGAGGATCGAGGGATACCGCGCTGCAGCTGAATGCACGCGGGGGACATTGTCTTTGCATGCCACACAGCCCAGCGGTCGTCGGTCTGGCAATGGAATTCCCCCCACATTCTTTACCGTAATCTGTACGCTCGTTTGTGGCCGACCAACTCGAAGATTTGACTGCCTGGAGTGGAGGCTGGAGTCTGCGGTCAGGGATTGTCAGCAGCGTACACGCACCCACACACACACGTCCGTTACGGTCCATTGACGACGCACAAAGGGCCCTTTTTCGAACGGATAATCTCTTGACAAAGGCCACAACGACGTCCGAATTGTGCCAGGTTTTACTCTCTTGTACCCATAGTATACCCTTATTGATTTATTTCACAGAAATATATTGTTCCGATTGTTTTAGGAAGATTTTAAAATGATGCATTGTTCAAAAACCCCCGTATGGCGGTCATCGGCGCTGAAAAACCCCCCGGCGCGAAGTGGTTAACTAACATCCCGGGATCCATGAAAATTGTTTGGTATAGCGATCGTTCATTATAGCAGTTGCAGTTGCAACAAAAATCGGGAGCCAAAGGGCATGTTTGATATAGCCAAATGTTCGGTATATCGGCGTTCGTTATAGCAATGTTCCATTGTACACATACTGTTTGTTTTTTTGTCACTTTGTTAATGTTCATGTTTGTATTGCGGCATTTTATCTTTCCCTGAGAAAAACTCGATGAAATAAAATGAGAGTGTCCTTACTTTCGGCAATCAGACAAAGCATGCAGTCCTTATTATCCATCAGTTAAGGGGGTAAACTTTAATTGTATTATGCCTAAACTGTGAACGTCCTTGGCTACAATTCATGGCATAGGATGCTAACTACCGGTACTCATCTAGTGTAGCACACCCTGATGGGGATAGATTGACATATCTAAGGTTGTATTTGTCTTCCCTGACAGGCTGAACAAAGACCCAAAGAGTTCTCACCATGTGAAGCATGTCAGTGCAACCAGTGCTGAGGAGGATCTAGAGGCAGAAGGGCTGACCCTCCTAGTGCCACAGATTCAGCACACTGTGGACATTGTCAGGCAAGGGACCAGTAAACTCATCGCAGAAACACTGAGTAAGTCCAGTAAACTTGAAGACTAAACCTGATCAAATGCTGAATAGAAAAGAATGCTAAAGAGGCTGAAAGCTGTATTATTTACCTTATTTCTAAGATGTATATCAATTGGTCCGAAATAAAAATCCTTTTAGGGCCACAAAGTTAAAAACTAATATCAATTTTCAAAAATATTTCAATTCCTGGAAATAGAAATAAAAAAAACACATTTGACTGAGAATTGAACTCAAGACCTCTGGTTTAACTGTTCTAGCGCTTTAAAACAATACAGGGTACAATGTATGTGCTATTCAGCAGTAAGATGGTGGCCTAAGGGCATGAATGGTTGGATAGCTCAGGTACTGGTACATTGTACCTGAGGTCTTGAATTCAATTCTTAGTCTAGTCGAATTTTCTTGCTATTTGTATTAATAGCCTACAATTTCTGAGTTAGTTTTTCTTTCCTATGATTGTACGTACATAAAGGTTGAATTTCCTACCGTCTATGAATGTTTACTGGTGGTTCATCTTGAATTTCCTACCGTCTATGAATGTTTACTGGTGGTTCATCTTCAATTTCCTACCATCTATGAATGTTTACTGGTGGTTCATCTTGAATTTCCTACCATCTATGAATGTTTACTGGTGGTTCATCTTCAATTTCCTACCGTCTATGAATGTTTACTGGTGGTTCATCTCAAATTTCCTACAGTCGATGAATGTTTACTGGTGGTTCATCTTGAATTTCCTACCGTTTATGAATGTTTACTGGTGGTTCATCTTCAATTTCCTACCGTCTATGAATGTTTACTGGTGGTTCATCTTCAATTTCCTACCATCTATGAATGTTTACTGGTGGTTCATCTTGAATTTCCTACCATCTATGAATGTTTACTGGTGGTTCATCTTCAATTTCCTACCGTCTATGAATGTTTACTGGTGGTTCATCTCAAATTTCCTACCGTCGATGAATGTTTACTGGTGGTTCATCTTGAATTTCCTACCGTTTATGAATGTTTACTGGTGGTTCATCTTCAATTTCCTACCGTCTATGAATGTTTACTGGTGGTTCATCTTGAATTTCCTACCGTCTATGAATGTTTACTGGTGGTTCATCTTGAATTTCCTACCATCTATGAATGTTTACTGGTGGTTCATCTTGAATTTCCTACCGTCTATGAATGTTTACTGGTGGTTCATCTTGAATTTCCTACCATCTATGAATGTTTACTGGTGGTTCATCTTGAATTTCCTACCGTCTATGAATGTTTACTGGTGGTTCATCTTGAATTTCCTACCGTCTATGAATGTTTACTGGTGGTTCATCTTGAATTTCCTACCGTCTATGAATGTTTACTGGTGGTTCATCTTGAATTTCCTACCGTCTATGAATGTTTACTGGTGGTTCATCTTGAATTTCCTACCGTCTATGAATGTTTACTGGTGGTTCATCTTGAATTTCCTACCGTCTATGAATGTTTACTGGTGGTTCATCTTGAATTTCCTACCGTCTATGAATGTTTACTGGTGGTTCATCTTGAATTTCCTACCATCTATGAATGTTTACTGGTGGTTCATCTTGAATTTCCTACCATCTATGAATGTTTACTGGTGGTTCATCTTCAATTTCCTACCGTCTATGAATGTTTACTGGTGGTTCATCTCAAATTTCCTACAGTCGATGAATGTTTACTGGTGGTTCATCTTGAATTTCCTACCGTTTATGAATGTTTACTGGTGGTTCATCTTCAATTTCCTACCGTCTATGAATGTTTACTGGTGGTTCATCTTCAATTTCCTACCATCTATGAATGTTTACTGGTGGTTCATCTTGAATTTCCTACCATCTATGAATGTTTACTGGTGGTTCATCTTCAATTTCCTACCGTCTATGAATGTTTACTGGTGGTTCATCTCAAATTTCCTACCGTCGATGAATGTTTACTGGTGGTTCATCTTGAATTTCCTACCGTTTATGAATGTTTACTGGTGGTTCATCTTCAATTTCCTACCGTCTATGAATGTTTACTGGTGGTTCATCTTGAATTTCCTACCGTCTATGAATGTTTACTGGTGGTTCATCTTGAATTTCCTACCATCTATGAATGTTTACTGGTGGTTCATCTTGAATTTCCTACCGTCTATGAATGTTTACTGGTGGTTCATCTTGAATTTCCTACCGTCTATGAATGTTTACTGGTGGTTCATCTTGAATTTCCTACCGTCTATGAATGTTTACTGGTGGTTCATCTTGAATTTCCTACCGTCTATGAATGTTTACTGGTGGTTCATCTTGAATTTCCTACCGTCTATGAATGTTTACTGGTGGTTCATCTTGAATTTCCTACCGTCTATGAATGTTTACTGGTGGTTCATCTTGAATTTCCTACCGTCTATGAATGTTTACTGGTGGTTCATCTTCAATTTCCTACCGTCTATGAATGTTTACTGGTGGTTCATCTTGAATTTCCTACCGTCTATGAATGTTTACTGGTGGTTCATCTTCAATTTCCTACCGTTTATGAATGTTTACTGGTGGTTCATCTCAAATTTCTACCGTCTATGAATGTTTACTGGTGGTTCATCTTGAATTTCCTACTGTCTTTGATTGTTTACTGGTGGTTTTTATT
The DNA here is from genome assembly GCA_949987565.1 of Luidia sarsii. Classification (NCBI taxonomy): domain Eukaryota; kingdom Metazoa; phylum Echinodermata; class Asteroidea; order Paxillosida; family Luidiidae; genus Luidia; species Luidia sarsii. Next base: position 521,336 of record OX465101.1, on the reverse strand, counting down.
TCTTCCAGGTAATATCAGACCCAACGTTGGCCTTGGATCAAGCAGCTGTGGTGTCAGTGAGGCCTCGAAACTCTCCTTTGGAGAGAGATACTGCAATGTCATGAAGAAGCTACAGTTTGGTGAGTCTAACAAGAACAATCCAACTTGTCACTTTACCAGGGATGTAAGATTTCCCGAAATGTCGTGATTTTTTTCGGATTTCCAGAAATGGGATGATTTTTTTTTTTCATTAATTGTTTTCATTTTATTTTTATGTCATACTGCTATCTCTGCTCAATTTAACTGCTCAATTTTTATCTGTTAAAACCCTAAAAACTGAAGGCTGCATGTACCCCTGCCGTGAATCTCTCAATCCCATCTCTCGGTCATGTAAGCGCTCACTCGCAGTTGCACAATTTATTGGCCTATTGATTACTTACATCCCTGCACCACATTTTTAAAAATCAATTTGGTTGACTGTCACAGGAAGTTTCTGTGGTGAATTTTGTAGTCAAACAATTTGGAATGCCCGACCTTTTGATCCTAGCAGGACTTCAAAAGCTGCCGTTGAGATTGACACATAAGTTTATACAAAAACTGCTCACTGACTAAAATGACCTGTAATACATAAATCTCAAAAGTTCTATGGACAGACATTTCGATCCTTGCAGGACCTTTCTCAAAAGAGAAAGGTCCACTCCTGCTAGGATCGAAACGTTGGGCCCTCTAACTTTTGAGAGAGATGACACAAATTATCTGGTCTACCTAATTAGGAATCAAAATAAGTCCACACCTATATAGCAGCACAACAAGACGTCTGCACTCCAAGGCAGAAGTTCACCCGAACTGCGTGTTTTCAATCATGCAGTGGTGATTATACGTCAAGAAAGGTAAACCCTTGTTGAACATCAGCAACGAGACACAGTGAGGCCTTCCCTACTTCAGATTCCAGTCAATGCTTTCAAGTATGTTTGATTATTGTGTTTGGTTTCTTTCCTGCATAGACACGTTCCCAATGGTCGGAGATGATGAGGATGGTAAGATCTTCCTCAAGGTGCCCCATCACTACGCCTCTAACATCAAGTCCTACGGCAATGTCAGCAATGCTTCCAGGGCTCGACGTCTAGCTCAAGAAGCCGTCACGCTATCGACATCTCTTCCCCTGTCTGCTTGCTCCAGTGTCTTTGTCCGATGTGATGAGGAGAGACTGGATGTCATGAAGGTACGGCCCCAGTCTCCTGAATCAAAGATTCTCCTTTCTCTTCTCATAGTGGAAGAGTTTGAATGAAAGATGTACATCACAAGGTCTAAGGACTAAGGACCCGATGTGACATCAGGCTTATGATTTGAGGATCTTACCACCATAGATATCACATGATGTTTGCGTCAAAGAGAATGTAATTCAATGAGGGTTTGCCCTGCTTGATGTGATAAGCACTGCATGCTCAGTGCTTTGCCCGATGCCTAATAGAAAAAAATTCAGGCAGCTCGGGCAGGATTTGAACCCATGACTCCTGCTTTCTAGTGCAGACGTCTTTCTAGTGCAGACGTCTTACCAGGAGCTTACAAACTGAACCACCAAAGCAATTGTTTCATTTTTTGATCGCTCAAAGGAATTTCTAAAAGGAATTTCATTGGCATTTGTTGTCACTAGATTTTAGTTAGTCACATTGGTCAGTGAGTGTTAATTTTTCAGGTAAGAAGATACTGTTTATACTGCACCCAGTCCACTTTTTAAGTCCAGCTATTTGTGACAGCATTCCTAAAACCTTAGTCACTGGTGTTCTACTGACATGGTCCCCTCCCAGGTTCTGATCACTGGTCCCTCAGACACACCGTACGGCAACGGCTGCTTTGAGTTTGATGTCTACTTCCCCGGAGACTACCCAAGCTCACCGATGCTAGTCAACCTTGAGACGACCGGCCAGCACGGCGTACGGTTCAACCCCAACCTCTACAATGACGGCAAGGTAAGTCCCTCTGTCAGCCATTCACGCACCACAAGGCCTTGGCTCACTGAACTCTTTCACGACGTAGTTTATCTCTGACTTCTGACAGAATTCATTTGTAGAAGGTTTACAAGGAGCCGCTGCCAGTGGCTTGCTGGTCGTAAAAGCACTTTGCTTGAGTCACTGTATTAGCGACACTTACCTTAGCTGCATCACCAAAGGGTCTAACTCAGATCTTGTTTATCTTCAGGTCTGTTTAAGTGTCCTGAATACCTGGCACGGCCGACCTGAGGAGAAATGGAACGCTCAGACGTCTAGTTTCCTGCAAGTCTTGGTGTCCATCCAGTCCCTGATCCTGGTCTCTGAGCCCTACTTCAATGAGCCTGGATACGAGAGGTCTAGAGGCACACCATCAGGAACCCAGAGCTCCAAGGAGTATGACGCCAACATCATGCAAGCCACTGTCAAATGGGGAATGCTGGAACTCCTCAGAAACCCTTCGCCAAGTTTCAAGGAGGTGAGGATGAATGTAGCTAGTAACTAGGTCTTAGTTAATAGAAAGAATAGGGTTGTTCATTGCGGTGGTACAGACAATGAGAAAATGTGATCAAAGTAACATTATGTCGTGTTGCTGGTAGCGACATTTCAGTTGCTAGGACAGCTAACCTTTATTAGGCAATTGACGATTGGATGCAGGTCTTAGTTGTTGACATGGAAGTTAGCAAAGTACTAAGAGACATTCTCAAAAAAGTATGAGTGCTAAAATAAGTTTTTTTTTAAATATGTTGAAAGGGTTGATATTTTGAGCTTTTGATCTTGAAGAGTCACCCCCTTTTCATTTTTTGTGACTTTTTCAGCTCATTTTAGTCAGTAAATATTTTTTGGCATGTTTGTATTAGTCTTGAAATTTTTGGGTCAAATAATTTTATAAGTTATTTTATCAAAAGGAAAAACGATTCGCAAAATTTGGTTTTCAAATTTGGTGATAGAAATGACTGTACAAAGTCTGTTAAAAAAATTGTTTTTAATCGTTTTAAAGTAATTCAGCATAATGCTTATCTTGAAGTAATAACCAATGTCTCCTTATCCTAAACCATGATTGGTCTGATGTTTGTATTGATTCCATACAGGTGATCCACGCCCATTTCTTCTTGAAGAGAGCTGAGATCATAGGACAGTGTGAGGAATGGATCAGCCAGCTAGAGCAACTCTGTAACGACAAGAGAGTTGGACGTACGGTGGCTCATCATTGGGTAGCTCTCAAGGTAACCGACAATTGCAAACATTGGCCCATTGCTCCATAACATGTACTGGAAGATGTGATTGCCCATAAGGAGTGCTTGGTATTAGAACCATTGCTGTGTTACTTTGTACTAGTGAGGCTCTTTACAGCCACTGCAGCAGATGCAGGGATCTTGTTCCTTATAGGGGGTTGTCAGTGGGATTACTGTTAACTCCACCGTGCTTAGCTTCAGATACTACTGACTATTCAGCATGTACATGCTGTGTCATTTGTCTTCTTGCTTATGAGGCAAGTAGCAATTATGTTATGGCCCTTTACACTTTTGAAGGTCAGTTGTCTGCTGCCCTCATGTGGCCGTAGGTGAATTAAAATTCTTAAAATGTTTGTCTACGCATGCCTACGTACGCTACGTCATCAACCAATGGATATTTTACCTGATTTGTGATAGGGTAAATGACCACACAATACCCATGCGATGCCCTGCACGTTACACCAATAGCACGCCATCATTCATGGGGCTTTCTGTGGGGGATTTCCTCGTTCTTTGTAAAGCAAATAAGAATATGCTGCGCAGTTTGTTCAGGCACCACATTGACGGGCCGGAGGTGAACATAGGCCCCAGTGATGCGTGGCAGCATTGAAGCAGCCGACCCCTGTGCATAGACGTTTTAAACACCCATTCATGTCTGGAGAGGATGGCCACTCAGTGGACCCATTCACAGCCACAGGTGTGGATGAAATGACCCTATTCAGTTTGTACACAATGGGCCATTCAGTGCACCCATTCACAGTCACAGCTGTGGATGCAATGACCCTATTCAGCTTGTACACAATGGGCCATTCAGTGCAGCCATTCACAATCACAGCTGTGGATGCAATGACCCTATTCAGATTGTACACAATGGGCCATTCAGTGCACCCATTCACAGTCACAGCTGTGGATGCAATGACCCTATTCAGTTTGTACACAATGGGCCATTCAGTGCAGCCATTCACAGTCACAGCTGTGGATGCAATGACCCTATTCAGATTGTACACAATGGGCCATTCAGTGCACCCATTCACAATCACAGCTGTGGATGCAATGACCCTATTCAGTTTGTACACAATGGGCCATTCAGCGCACCCATTCACAATCACAGCTGTGGATGCAATGACCCTATTCAGCTTGTACACAATGGGCCATTCAGCGCACCCATTCACAATCACAGCTGTGGATGCAATGACCCTATTCAGATTGTACACAATGGGCCATTCAGTGCACCCATTCACAGTCACAGCTGTGGATGCAATGACCCTATTCAGCTTGTACACAATGGTCCATTCAGTGCAGCCATTCACAGCCACAGGTGTGGATGCAATGACCCTATTCAGCTTGTACACAATGGGCCATTCAGTGCACTCATTCACAGTCACAGCTGTGGATGCAATGACCCTATTCAGCTTGTACATAATGGGCCATTCAGTGCACCCATTCACAATCACAGCTGTGGATGCAATGACCCTATTCAGCTTGTACACAATGGGCCATTCAGCGCACCCATTCACAATCACAGCTGTGGATGCAATGACCCTATTCAGCTTGTACACAATGGGCCATTCAGCGCACCCATTCATGTTGAATTGTTATATCATGCAATTGAAGAATGATTTTGGATTGATTTTGATGTCGATCCTTCTTGTCTTTACCAGAGACACACGGCGCGCCTTCGTGAGGAGATGGCCAAACTCAAACCTCCGTCCTGCATCCTGGACGAGTTCCCTGACTGGGAGACAGTCCCAGAGTTCCAGAGTGAACGTCTGGTCAGCAAAGCATCCGCCTCCACCCCTACCACTGCCTCCACCCAGGCAGCCTCTACCAGCAGCAGCAGCAGCAGCAGCAGCAGCAGCAGCAGCAGCAGCAAGGCATCTACCAGCAAGGCAGCAAGCACCTCCAAGGACCTAGCCACCAAGGAGAAGACGAGCAGTAAGCTGGAGACCCTAGCCAAGGCGACCGTCAGCGAGAGTATGAGTAAGGCTCTTGCTAAGGAGGAAGCCATCGGAGCTAGTAGCGGCATGATTGATACCATCGTCATAGAAGGAGAGAGTATGTCCTCTGCCTCCTCCTCCTCCACTCCTGGAGACTTGTCTGGAGGAGATGAGGCTGGCTTGTACTAAGACTCTCACTAAAGAGTCACTCACTAAGGAGTCCGTCTCTCTTACAGAGGGTCTTGGTTTAGTCTGCATTGTGCTCTAGTCTCAACTGTTGTTTTCCATTTACCACTTCATGTCAGGATATCGACTTCTGGAATGATCATGCATATGCCTACCCAATTTCTATTAACCGGAGCTGTGTATACAATTGACCTTGTTCGTCTGATACACAGTAACCTATTCAGTGCATCACAATGTCAGCATTCACACAGGTCTCTCTCTAGCCAGTTGAAATAACTGTTTTGTCAGTGTTGTGTTCTCATACGGGAACCTTATTGTTAGCAAGCTTTGTTCTCTCAAGAGTGCTTTATAGAACCACGCTTTGCTTACGAGAGATTCTGCAGATGTTGTCTGACAAAGCTTTTACCTTATGAACGTTCAAATCTCACCCCAGAACAGTTGTGTTTCCATCCTTGCAGGAAGTGTTTTGTCTCTTGGTCGCTGTCTGTCTTTGCGTCTTGTGAATGTCTTGAAGAAGAGTTTGTTGTTCGTTCTTGTCTGCTTGTGATTCCACCTCATGACTTTGTCTATCAGCCTCACTCATGTACAAGCCCCTCATTTCCTCGTCTCAGACAAATCTTGTCCAATTTGGTTTCTAACTGAAGAGAGATATTTCCTATTTGAACTAAGACAAATTATTAAATTACATTACGAATGGATGAATGGGTGACTTAAAGTGGATATTATTAAACTTTAGGAGTGGAACTTATTTAAAGAATTAAAACAGATATACAAAATATTGTGTCTTCAGTTTTAAATGTTGAGTGTTTTTATATATGAGATGGGAGACTGAATGAGATAAATGTGTATTTTTATTTGGAGATTTGTTTATTTGCAAAACCTTGTGAGAAATATAATGCATTGATATAAAGCAATAACATTGGTTAAAGAAATCTGTATGTAAAGTTTTATTTTAATTGTTTCTTGCTGGTTCCTGTTTGTCATTTGTGTAAGTGTATCCAATAAGAAGGGTGGTGTTAAGAGGTTTATTGTATCCCAAAGATAGGGCTTTGAATTCCCAAAATAAGATTTGTTTGAAACATTTTGAAGAAAAAAAACCCCAGAGATTGTATTGTTCCAAAACTAAGATTGAACTGTTGCCAATTATATAGATTACTTTATCTTAAATTCTTAAACCTCAGATTGAAAGAATACAACAATATATTACAAATATGCAGATGTTTCCTTGAAGTCATTCTTATACTTGTACCTATTTTTAATCAGACATTTTACTTCTAGCTATTTTGTATGATCAGTTGTTAGGTTTCTTACTTTCTGCTTCATTTATTGAGAGAATCTTGTGATTATAATATATTCATAGCTTCTGAATCGCAACCGTTGATGTTGAGACAAAAATATATATGGGTGCATTTGACCTTTTGACCTTACATTGATCTCAGAGGTGAAAGTACTTTGAAAATTGGAACAATTAAGGTTAACTATTGGGGTTTGTATGCATTCAGAATGTTGTCACCTAATACATGTCTGCTAAATCCCCTGGTTTTACAATGGTACAGTGTTGATATTAATCTTTACAGGCAGTTGATAACAACAGAATCTATGGATAGATTTAGCGATGGATTCATGACATAACCATTGGCAAGGCCTGATTGGTGAATTGTAGCACAACCTTACCCTGAGGCAGAAGGTTTTTGCTAACAGGTGTCAGATTCAATCAAAAGTACACATTCGAAAGATTGAAATAAAGAGTGAATCCTTCTTGTACATTTAGTCTTAGAGTTCGCTGCATTTGGCCAGAAATCAGAGAAATTGTAGTTGCGAATTGGGATTTGGGAAGTGAAATGACTGCATTTAAGGGTGATAATTGGAGTTAAATGTTAAATGGATATGAATATGTGAGGTGTTAACATTTACTGACTTATATGAATGATATCTATATTGGAGTGATAAAATGACTCAAAACGATTATAAAGGGCAAGTATAAGGTAGTAACTTCAAATATTTGAGCTGTTATGTTAAAAGCATTTTTTCCGTTCTTTTTGTGTTCAGTGGTTTATGGCTTTTTGGCTCAAATTAAAAGTTTGTTTTTGAAAAAAAACCTGGAGTAAAAAAAGAAGACTTAATTGACTCGACGGTTGAATTGGAAAGCAAATACATTCGATGACAGTATGTCAGAAATGAGGTAAGAAAAGTGATGAAATTATGTATTTATTCTGGCCATTGAAGACTTTCAATGCAATCCTTTCTGTATAATATATCCGTGTAAATGTGTATTTACTGTGGTATGTAATAACTGGTCTGTGAAAGAAAATTCTACATGTACAATTGTTAGCTTAGTACTACAAAAAAAAACTCATTTATTTTACAAGTGATCTTTGGTGTACAATAATTTTCTTTTTATATTTCAGTTGGTTGCTTCACTTTCTAAGGAAATGTGGTTTGTTATAAATTGAGGCAGTGTATTATGATGTATCATAGAGCATTTGAAATGAAAAATGAAGCTTTTATCATCAGTCGGTGAAGAGATTTGCCAAAGATGAATTTTGAATATAAAAATAGTAAAACTGCAGGAAATCCACGATAGGTTTCTGTGGCAGTTAGTAAACCTCACGGTGGTTAAAAGAACATGCTTAATTCTAAAAACATAAGTACACAGAAAAATTGCCTATTTTATATAAAAGGGGTATATCTTTTGTGTCTTAGCTGCCAATGTTGTAGGTAGTGTTAGTGACTAGAGTAGAGGACAATAGCAAGCTTATTGCAAGAATGGATTAATGATCTAAATTTCATTACAACTTGCTGAGTACACAAATGACTATACAGGAACAACTACAATCACCTGTAAATTGTACACAGGAGTCTTCATTGTGAGTTTTGTTACAGAAAAATAAAAAATGTACAAAGAAAGTTCACTTAATGCTTTGTCATTTTTATTGTACACAAAAGTAAAAAAAATTGTAAGTGAGCGTTTTATTGAAGATACTAGCTTACAATTAGTGTTCATCTTATGAAGTAGCTGTACAGTAGCTTCAAAAGTTCATGCCTCATTTTGGTTGATTTACCTTAAAGTCTTACAAACTGCTATCATTGATACAATTACTGTGATATTTTTCATATTCCATTTACACATTGAAATCTTTCAGAAAAAGTACATTTTTAATTGATTGAAACAAAACAAATGTAAGGATACTGGGATAGTCTTAATTAGTGACTCCATTTAATACCATTATCTCATTAATATCAAATACGCAGTGGCTGTGTTTACGGCAGTTGTCCATATGGTTTCTTGACCAATATTTGTCAGGATGTTTAGCTCTTGGAACCAGACTATCAACGAATAGTCTGGTTCAACCAGCCTGCAATGCTGACGAATACTTTCAAGTGAGGGAACCACACAATGGACTGTTGTAACAATAGCCACTGCGTATCAAATATCTGTATACATAATTTTCATAACTGCTGCAGTAGCTACTGCAGAACCTGTTGTTCCCATGTAGGACTCCACAGCTACGGTACGGCAGGCGCCGCTCAAAGAGGATTGTCGATGAACGCCATGATCTTTGAAGATTGATGGAGCCCAAACAACCAACTTTCTTCTGGGAACAATATAGAAATACTGTAATTATATGCATACATAACCTTTTTCACACACTCTTGATTCAATAATTCAAATATGATTTTGTTGATGACACAAGTCTGACTTAAATATATGATATGCTATTATTAAATAACCAAAGAAAGGAAAAATTAACTGGAAACTTTTGAAAAACTTTTGAACAACCAGAGCGCTGGTACGGTAATCCAGAGGTCTCTGGTTCAAGTCCCAGTCCAGTCAAAGTTTTCTTTGCCAATTTTTCAATATATTATATTTTATTGGATTATTGGATGTATGTTATTGTGCTGTCCATTCTTTCCAGGAATTCAACATCATCATCTTCACGTTCTTCTCCTCTCATCTACGTCTGCACTTCCAGGGAGCGTTAGGATTCGCCTGCAGCTTGGCGTAACACACAGCAGAGCAAAGATACCCATCCACAGGAGTGGAGGTAGGTCCAGTCACTGTGTGAGCCACTCTATGGAGGTTGAAGGTAAGACGATGCTTAGCGTAGGGGTAGAAGCATGGTCCCCCACATACACACCACCTGACCTGGTCTAGGAGATAGTAAAGATGTCTGGGTAGGTCTGCTTCTGTATAAGTGACTCTGCGACAAAAAGACAAATGTTACGTCTATGAAGTAGCTACCAGGGTACATGAAGTATGAGAATAATAGGAGAGTAAAACACAATACAGTGAGGATCTTGAAATAGAAAATCTTATAAAATATTTTCAAGCGAAAGTGCCTTAGAGATTGCAGTTGAAAGTAGCTGCATGAACTGCAATACACTTGGTTCTTTAAAGCAGGAAAATTAAAACTCTGCGTTGGATCTGTCTCGTTATAAGTCTTGGAGTCATTACCCTGAATCTTCCTGGCCATTTGAAATACAACAACTGAGTTAGTTTTTCAAAGTGTATGGAGTTCAGACTTCAGACACACTATTGTAGCTTGAGGTGGTCAGCAAGTTGGTCAGATGGGAATGAAGAATGCAGACTTTACCTCAGGTTCTGGATGGCCCGTGCAGACACCTCCAGGAGAGTTGGGAAGCTTTCTGAACCTCTTTGCAAGTGAGTTGCACTGCCTTCCACCATCTCACTCTGGAAGCTATTCCCAGTCAAGTCCACACTCTCCATGCCCAGGTCCATGAAGGAGAAGGGCAGGACTTGGAGTTGGTTCTCGGCAGCGCTGAAGAACCGGAGTTTGCAGAGTCGGCCAAACTGCTCCGGAAGAGCAGTCAGTTGATTCTTAGAGACGTTTAGCCTGAGGAGGGACGTCAACTGGCATATCTGTGGAGGGAGGAACTTCAGTTGGTTGGCAGACAGGTCTAGATGCTGCAGGGAAGTCCTGAAGCTGCTCAGACAGAGAGATGGTGGGAGTCTCTCTATAAGATTGTTATCAACCTTGAGTTCTGCCAGGAGACTTAGTTGTCCAGGATTATCAGGCAAAGCTCGGACACGATTCTCACTCAGGTCGAGAGATCGTAAGTGTCTAAGCTCCAGAATTCTGGCATCCACTCTGGAGAGTCTGCAGCCACTGACACGAAGGCTCTCCAATCCTTTAGGGAAGCTCTCTGCCACCGGGTAGTCCGAACGCCGGAGAATCACCAACTTAGTCTTGGGTCGTTCCACCTCGGCTGTTGTAGCCGGGGTCAGAGTTGAAAGGTGAAGCTTACGGAGGTCGCTACCTTGACCCTTGCTGCTCAGCTTGACCACAGACAGGAAATTCTTCAATTGCGAAGGATCCGCCTTGGAGAGAGATGAAAACAAAGATATACATGTAAGACTAATTTCTGACTATCATTATCAGGACATCTGACATTCTAGTTGGATGTCATACGGTAGATAAGACTTGACGGTTTGCATGGTGGAAATACTAAGTGGAAGGTTTGCAGTGACACCATGAAGCACTTCTCTTTCAAGAAGGAGTGTGGCTCTGAAAAGAGTTACCGGCTCTTTTCAAAGCCACACTCCTGCTTGAAAGAGAAGAGATACATGGTGTCACCGCAAACCTTCCACTTGGATATCACTTACCTTACTGATGCAAATATCTTGGGCCGGTTCTCTCAGACGGAGAGTGGCTTTTCCTTCTTCCACAAATCGCGCAAACATCTGCTCCACATTGTCCTTCAGCTAAAGCAAGAAAACAAAAACTGATTGACTATCAAGCACACATGGCACTTGACAAAATGTCTTCTGACTTGCTTACCATGATGATTGGACATAAAAGCCCAAAACAGATGATTTGACGGATTGTACGGTGGGTTCAAAGATTTGAAGTGACACCAAGTACACAAGTAATGTGTGACTCTTAAAATTTAGTGGGCCTGACGTTTCGATCCTAGCAGGACCTTTCTCAAAGGCAGAGTGACAAGGACAAAACAGATACATGTACATGGAGGAAGGGGGGAGAGTGAATAGGACACGGATGAGAAACAAAGGACAAAGAGTGAAGCTGGTAGGGAGAGATCAAAGGGAAGGGCAAGAGGTGGGGTAGGGATTAGTGAGAGGAGGGGGAAAGATCAAAGAGAAGGGCAAGGAGTAGGGTAGGGATTAGTGACAAGAGGGGGAAAGATCAAAGAGAGAAGTGTGAAGGACTGAACACAAAAGAAGGATTATCAGAAAGCTGCATGGTGTTAGTCATTACCCTCCTGGATGTTGAGACCATGTGGCTGAATAGTCCGAAGACGCTTCATCCACATTTTCTCACGGCTAAGACGGACAGCATTACTACGGTGACCAAGTGATTCTATGCCCAGTACACTCATATCTGATATCGAATGATCAGGGAGATTGAAGTGATACCCAACAGGGGTGTCCATTTTACCGGTTTTGATAGTAGACCTATGGCCATAGATCCGTTTTTTGAGGGTGTTTTTGGTCTCGCCAACATACTGAATATTACAAACTCTACAAGAGATGAGGTATATGATGTTTGAGGTAGTGCACGTGATAGAGCCATAGGTCGTGTGGGTAGTTCCAGAAGAATGACCATTGAAAGAGTCTATTTCCTTGACATGTGTCTTGCAAACAATGCATTTCGAGGTACACTTAAATGTACCAAATTTGGTTGGAGGGGAAGAGTCCAAAGGGGGAACCTCTGCTCGGACAATTAAGTCACGCAGGTTACGGGGGCGCCTGAAAGCCAAAACAGGCGAATTAGGAATGGCTTCAGCCAGACGATCTGAAGTGTGAGTGTGAGTTTGTATGGTTTGTGAGTTTGTATGGTTTGTATGGTTCTCAGAAGGGTCAGTAACACCAGATAAAACTTGAAGGTTTGCATGTTGGGTTCATAATATTAGTGTTTGATTTTGGTGGTGGCACCATGTATATAATCTCTCTTAGAATCATGTGTGGCTCTGAGAAAAGCCAACGGCCAAGAATAGTTAAAATAACTTCTGAACAATCCTAGTACACAAAGATGTAATATATCACTTTTGTGTTGAGGAGAATGTAATTCAATGAGGGTTTGCCCTACTTGATGTAATAAGCTCTGTGTACTTCCTGTGGTGTGGTTTCCTGATTGCCTGCTGAAAAATACACAGTCAGCTCAGGTGGGATTCAAACCCACGACTCCTGCTTTCTAGTGCAGACGTCTTTAATAACCACTTGACCGCTGACCTGGTTGAACCTAAGACATCTTCAATTCAAGGCTTTATGCTGACTGATGCGATGCTCATACAAACCTTGTACTTAGTTCCTGTTTTATCTTTGGCTGAGCACAGCATGAGGAAGACAGCGCCCTCTATGTTACTGCTGCTGCTTCCCCGTCGTCCAATGGCGAGGGAGCATCTCATGGGTCGGCTTTTTCCTGTCATTCCGTGGCTTGGTAGCAGTCTGTTCTTAAGATCCACATCACATGACAGACGCATTGTGACGCCACTATGTACCTCAGCATGCAGTCACAACAACCTGTACAGTCAGTAGTTGCGTCTTACTTTTTTCTTAGTTTCACTAAATGATAAATTACGCAGTGGCTGTTGTTACGGCAGTCGTCCGTGAGGTTCCCTGACTTGATTGTATTTTGTCAGCATTGCAGGCTGGTTGAACCAGTCTATTAGTATTAGTATTAGCTGATAGTCTGGTTCCAAGAGCTAAACATCCTGACAAATACTGTGAAGTCAGGGAACCACACGGACGACTGCCGTAACAACAGCCACTGCGAATTAAATAAGGCCTTGCACTGGCTACAGCATCTTTTGCTTTATTTTAGTTAGTGCAAAGAAAGAGTGATAACATTTTCCACTCAAATTTATTAAATGTTGCCTACAAAGTGTAAAGTTGAATTGTACACAATAATTGAGCCTTGGAGTTGCTAGTTGTGGTAATCGATTCCCTGACTTCACAGTATTTGTCAGGATGTTTAGCTCTTGGAACCAGACTATCAGCTAATTAATAGACTGGTTCAACCAGCCTGCAATGCTGACGAATACAATCAAGTCAGGGAACCACACGGACGACTGCCGTAACAACAGCCACTGCGTAACATTAACATTTAGATTTACACTCAAATTTATTAAATGTTGCCTGCAATGTGTAAAGTTGAATTGTACACAATAATTGAGCCTTGGAAGTTGGAATTGCTAGTTGTGGTAACATAATAATTAATTACCCCCAGAACTGTGGGGTTGTACGTCGTCCGCTGCTCTCCCTTTCCGGTCGGGAGAGCAGCGGACGACGTAGAACCCCACAGTTCTGGGGGTAATAATTAATAATATTGTCAAGATGAGAATGTTTGAACAAGTTTTATTTACGTTTGTTCCGATTTTTCAGTCTCGTCGGTGAGTGAATTTAATTATGAGAAATTGCTGGATGCAATTCTTGCGTTTTTGCTTTGGTGCATCACTTTGAAACTACACAGAGAACTAGAACTTACCGAATATGTTAAATATTTGATCCAGTAAAGTAACCTCTTCATTCAATCATTGACGAAAGGTTTACAACTCGGATCAAAAATGGCGCGCCACCAGATTGACATTTCCTGAATAGTCTGACACCTTGAGCCAATAATATAACTTGAAAAGGGAAACTTGTCCAGAAACCAGACTAAAATATGCCTGGCTGTTTATGAATGAACTATTGGTGGCGCTATTTATGTCGCCCGTAGAGTTCCATACATAGAGCTCTTTGAGTATGATTTATCACCCTGAACTTTTTATTTTTGTGGCCTATTATCATCATAATTTTTGAAAAAAATGGTTAGTGTGTGCAAGCCAAGTTCTCAAAAAATTAAACTATCTATTTCCAAGGTAATACTTTCCAGGGAAGAATCTGTCCTTAGTCATTTTTAGTGTATGACTTGTTTTCAATCAAATTTTCATTTTCGTATTCACACTTGAATGTTATGAATCTTACCCATTATCAAGAATCCATTTTAACCAAATGCATCCGTTTTTTCTTTAGATGAATTAAGTTCAGCCAATATGAGGAAGTTTGATAGTCATTCAATTTTAAGAACCACTTTGAAATGACTGGTTTTGAACAATTGATTTGAAGCAATTCCTTTGAATTGAAGGAAGGTATTAAAATAATAGTATTTATTTGATAAACAAAAATCAATTTCTTTGTTTCTTTTCTGAACACTCGAACGTTATCGTGTAGAGTCTACCTATTATAAAGAAAGATTATTTTATGGTCTTTTGTGATTGCCCCCATAGGCTCCGCAGTAAGCTTTTTTGCAAGAAACCAGGTTGCTTTGATTAATTATAGAAATTATAGAAAATCGCTATAGAAATAGTAGGGCAAACATTTAATCTTTTTTTAATAATTATTAATCCCACAAACAGACAAAAAAACCATACCTTCACTTTCATCGTTTTTGTTGCTCTTTTTTATTAATATAAATCATGTGATATGAAACAAATGCTACTTAATTCAAGGAAGTTGAAAATAATATAAAACACAAGGTTAATTTCTATCCACAAACATTACTTCTGGAGCTGTCACATGACCAAAGTGAGGTATGTTTTTGTAGATTATTCAGGAAAAATTGTTCAGGAAGTTTGTCATAATGTCAGTGTTTGGCAAACATTAGTTAAATGTCCTGAGTTCTCATAATGGATGTTTTTAAGGACTGTTTAAGTTCAGATTAATGGTTTGTTTATCAATGTGTTTCCTTGGGTCCATGAAATTAATGTGACAATAAGCCTTCCAAATTTGATGGAAATTGCTGAGCAAAATAAAACATGACAATAATTCACATAATTAGTTGTATAAAAACCAAACACGTTACAAACCTAATCAAAAACTCTAACTACATTCTAATGTCTGTTCTCCAAATCCACAAATCAACAGACATGCCCTCACTGAAACCGAGGATTACTTGTATTTACATGAAAAAGGTTTTACAAATATTTACAAGTCATTTTTCGATTGAAAAACTAAAGTCGCCGATCCATAGGCATATACCTGTATCCCTGGACAAAAGCCAAATTGTATTACTTCATAAACCGTACCCTCTGACCTCCTTTACTTAATTTCAAATGTTTCAACCGGCACCCAGATTCAGAGAATAACTCGAGTCATGACTTTGATTTTGAAGATATGCAGATTCCAGCATCCAATCCTAGCATTCCAGCCAGGATGCCAATGAAGACAAGAACGGTCGCCTGGAATTAAAGGTTTCTGGTTTGAGGTAGGGCCTTAAATTATATTATAATATATTATATTAAGTTGCCAATAATTTCATTTTTTGTTTTACAGAAGTCACCATAAACCTGACGTAATATCTTGTCACATATTTCAAAAAGACCTGCAATACATAAATCTCAAAAGTTTGAGGGCCTGACGTTTCACTTTGCCTTTGAGAAAGGTCCTGCAACAAACAAAACGTCAGGCCCTCTAACTTTTGAGATTTTGATGACTAGTTACAAAATGTAATCCTGGCTGGGAACAGTTGACTTGATGACATCATTTTCATGTTGGTAAATAATTACGGCACTTATAGAGCACCGAAATTTCCACATCCATCACTAATTTTCTCTAATCCATTCCATTCTGATACAGATGATGAGTGTGCTTGAGATAGACACCCATCAGTGTTACTTATCCAGATCTGAGTTGGGATTAACACTGGATTAACCTCAGATAATCCATTATGGATACGTATATCTTGCAGACACAATCTTGCAGCATCAAAAATCAAAACAATCTTCTCAACGGCGGCAGCAAAATGACGGTGGAATTCAAGCAAATGTAAAAAGGTACAAAATGTAACATTGGCAACATTGAAATCTTAACATAAAATTTAACTTCTGAGAAATGGACCTGTGAATGGAGGTAAATGAAATCCTGACATAAATAAAATAGAATTAAACAGTTTTTGAGAAATAAATCAACTTGTATCATTTGAGTATTAAATATTTGTCAACAGATTATAGCTGTATATTCAACACCGTAACAAGTCAAGATGTGACTATTTGGGAGTGTACTTCACAAACACTGATCATTGTTAATACCAAGTCAGATGACAGAACAAGCCAACTCACCACAGTGTAGCAACTGATTCTGAAGACACCATCATATGACCCTTAAGATGAGTTTGTAAGACAAAAGTAATGATGCCAGACTAGGGCAAGATGGCATTGGGTGAATGACAGCTTAGAACAAAGCAATATGAATCAGTACAAAGACCCTTTTTGACGCAAGTTGCCACATAAATTGCAAGATTAGCAGCAGTGATTGTGCAATTGTGGGACTTTTACTGTGGAGGATTGAGGGATACCGCGCTGCAGCTGAAAGCACGCGGGGGACATTTTCTTTGCATGCCACACAGCCCAACAGTCGTCGGTCTGGCATTGGAATTCCCCCAACATTCTTTACCGTAATCTGTACGCTCGTTTGTGGCCGACCAACTCGAAGATTTGACTGCCTGGAGTGGAGGCTGGAGTCTGCGGTCAGGGATTGTCAGCAGCGTACACGCACGCACACACACGTCCGTTACGGTCCATTGACGATGCACAAAGGGCCCTTTTTCGAACGGATAATCTCTTGACAAAAGCCACAACGACGTCCGAATTGTGCCAGGTTTTACTCTCTTGTACCCATAGTATACCCTTATCGGTTTATTTCACAGAAATACATTGTTCCGATTGTTTTAGCAAGATTTTAAAATGATGCATTGTTCAAAAACCCCCGTATGGCGGTCATCGGCGCTGAAACCCCCCCCGGCGCGAAGTGGTTAAGGATTGGCACAGGACCCAAACTGACACACACTGATGTAGAAAGGAGTGAACAAACATGTACATGTAAGGGGATGGCTCCTGAGATGGACCTAACATTTTAGGGTCTGAGAATCTGATCTTAGCAGGAGCTCTGCTAGGGTTCAAAGTCCACCATCAGGGCAATCTATTTCTGAGATTTCATTTTGGTCTTTGAAATTAGTAGGAAATTTGCAACACCTTGGCATTATTTGAACCAAAATCTTATATTGCTCTAGCCTTTGCTATGCAATGATCAATCTTTGGTTATCCAAATACGACTTAAGGCTTTGCATGGTGGATGAAACAATATCTATAGGAGGGTTTGTGGTGACACCGTGTATAAGGTCTCTTTGGGGCCCATGTTGTCGACCTAGTAGATGGGCCCTTGTAATGAGTCTCGCTCTTCTGATTGAGCCAAGGCGAACGACAATGACTTGAAGAAAGCAGCACCTCTAATTGCTGCTTGCCTCATACGCAAGACGAAAAAGGTCTCTTTAGGAAGAGGTATGGTTCTGCGGTTCTCTTCAGAACCATACCTCTTCCTAAAGAGACCTTATAGATGGTGTGACCACAAATCCTCCTATATCATTGATTATCAACTGAATGGTTGTGAAGGAGGTCAGGTGGCACCTGGATGACAGGTGTGAGGAAGGATGACAGGTGCAGATCAGATAAGTCCTCTCATCTTCTTATATTCATCTAGGTTCAGAGATCTCCTGGGTGCTCCATCCTTGCCTCCACTCTCCGTGTTAGAGTTCAGTGTCATGGGGCGGGAATCTATGCACATCAAAGGTCAACAAAATGAAAGCTTGAATGTCATCAATTCATTGATGAAGAGCGACGGGGCAAAGCACTGCATCAGGCAAAGCACTGCTTACTACGTCAAGCATTGAAATCCATTCTCCTCGAAGCAAACATGTTATATCTCAGATGCAATGCGGTACCCACCGCTATGCATTCAAATCTGCAACATGACGTCGACCAACTCGGTCTTGTTAAGACGTCTCCACTTGAAAGCAGGCGTCACAGGTTCAAATCCCGCCCGAGCTGCATGAAATTTGTTCATCAGGCATCGGGCAAAGCTCTGGTGTTTCAGTGCTTATTACTGTACGTCGAGCAGGGGAAACCCTCATTGAATAGATTGTGCCTGCAACACCATAGACTTAAATGCTAGCTCATGCATGCACAATATATATGTACAATACTTGACAAACATGCACCTTGTTTTGAGCACAGGTCTTGTAAGATGCATCTGCCACTAGACCCAGTGTCCAGTGAATTTGTTCTCCACACACCTGACCCCTTGCTACTGCCACCATGAATAGTTTGAAATCCCATGAGCCACAACCCAACTGAACAATCCTAATGATTTTCTAAGATTCATTGAGCCAACTCTCACCTGAAGCAGAGACATCGAGGTCAATCTTGATGTCAAAGTCATGTGCCTGGAATAGGTCCTCAGACACCTTACGGTCCGTCACCTTAGCTGGCAAACCCTCTTGGGACAACTCACTCAAGATGTCATCCTGAAACACAAGTCAAAGGTCACAACCACTAAATACTGGAGTTCAAGTAGCATATCACAGATTCACAGAAGAATTAAATCTATTAGTCCTACAAAATGCATGAAAATATTGTTCTACTCACAAATAAAATTGGAAGCCTATTAGATGAAGCTTTTAAAAAATTCTGATTTGGCAGAGAAAAATTAATGACATAAAGTGACAAAATGGTATTCATTTTCAAATACAAATCTTCCAAAAGTTCTGTCAGCTACCTTGAGAATATCATCCCTTCCTTGGTTCCTAGATCGTTCCTCCTCCAGTTTCTTCAGAAGTTCCGAGTTCATGATGGCTTCATCCTTGGCAGTCTTTATCAACAAGAAGAACAATTAATGATCAAAAACATTTCCGGATTAAAAACAATTACTGAATAAAGACATTTCCAGATTAAAAACAATTACTGAATAAAGACATTTCCAGATTAAAAACAATTACTGAATAAAGACATTTCCAGATTAAAAACAATTACTGAATAAAGACAAATATTGATTAAAAACAACCTAGGTTTTGTTGGGCAGGCTTTAAGTACAGAGGCTTTCATCTACATAATTTGAAACCAAGTATTTTGTAAATAAGTTTTACATGTTTGGATAGACAGAGAGGAAGAATTTGTCCTAACAATGGTCCAAGCATACTGTATGGATTATCCAGGAACTACATTGTTCTCCTTCCTTTTTACAAACATTCACAGTGGAACGTTGCTATAACGAACATATCTGGATCCATGAAAAATTTTCGGTAAAGCAAAATTTCCGGAAGTCTTACATCCCTGTGTAATTTGTTTCAGGTAATTCTAGTTGAGAAGCAGTGTGTTATTGTTATGTTTTACTTCAAGACACTTGTAGATGGCAGAGGTACCTTAGTGACAAGCATAGGTCTGCACTGTCTCCTGGTAAAGGGGTCAGCTTTGGCGTTTAGAGATTCCTTGATCTCCTTCTTCATTGCCTTCTCAGCTTCCTCTATGTTCCGGGTTCTGTTGCGCTGATTAATGTACCTTGAAAAAGAAAGCACCAGACACTGTTAGTGTAAAGCACTATATAAGAACTTATATGGTATTGTATATTGTATTGTAAATACTAAATCTAATTATCTCCATGTATCCTTACGTGATGGCCGTCACATTCTTGTTTCGAACTCTGTTGAGTTCCTCTGCTCTCTCTTCCAGCTCCTCCAATTCCTGGGCGTATTTCTTCACATCGTCCTCTCTGCCTTCCACTACAGCCATGTCCTAAAAGAAAGAGAAGAAAGAAAGAGAAGAAAGAAAGAGAATAAAGAAAGAGAAGAAAGAAAGAGAAGAATGAAAGAGCAGAACGAGAATAAGTAAGGATCCATCTCATGAAAGTAATCTTCAGAATCAGCATCAAAATACACTCATGCACAAACCTAAATGTATCAATTCCAACCAAAGTATAATTCTCCAACTTTGGTTGCAAACATTCTAACTTTACAGGATTACAAAGAGTAGTAACTGGTTTGCTGGTATGAATTGATGACGGCCAGAGCATACTGGTCGAAACGTTGAGTTACCCTCAGGTTCTTTTCAGAACCATACCTCTTCCTTTAGAGACCTGATACATGGTGTTCACCGCAAACCTTCCTATATTGATTCACCCACCATGCAAAGCCTTAAGTCTCATTTATGAATTTATAAAATGAAATTACAAAGTGACTTATTACTAGAATGACTTGAGATAGCCTTCAGCAATCTTCAGTAGAGTGTGCACACTTCAAGACTTTGTAGTTCATCATTATTCAAAAATATAAATAAAAAAAATGAAGGAAAAATTGACTGGTCGTGAGTGGTAACTTCTGAACACCAGAGGACTTGGGTTTAAATCACAGTCCAGTCACAGTTTTCTTTGTCATTTTTCAAAATTAAATTATAAATGTTGTATACAATGTCACACAACATGATTTATCAATCATGACAAACCGTAGGGAAAAAACTATGGGTTGGTTCAAAATTTCAGTCACTTAACATTTGACTTTTTTTGATTTGATGACAAAGTACTAACCCTGGTTTTGATGAGACTAGTTTTCTTCATGGCGTAATTACGAGGGTTCCTCCGGAATCTCTCCTTCTCAGTCACAATCTGTAAATTACAAATACAAAAAGATACAAATAGAAAAAAATTGATGGCATTTTATAATCTAATTTTGACTGATTAGGTCTTGAGGGTTACAAGTTACCATGACAACTGTCCAGCCAATGCCTTCTAAAGAAAGTCTTTCAGGTAAGAAAAAATAACTTCTTAAAAACCGTCTGCCAATTAAGCTCCAAATTTAGTGGGCCCGACGTTTCAATCCTAGCAGGAACTTTCTCAATTACGCACTGAAAAATATCTGAAAATGGATGAAATAGCAACTATTGACAATGTGAAGTCAATGCTCACAATATAATTTGAATGAATCACAAAGTCTACATTCAACTAATTGATAGTAAGCACCCCCAGCCAAGAGTGTATACTATTGTGTCAATGGCATCGGATAGACTGGCTCTTATGAGGGTTTGCCCTGCTTGACTTAATAAGCACTGTGTGCCCAGAGCTTTGCACGATTGCCTGCATGATCGCGAGACAGCTCGGTGGGATTCAGTCCCGTGACCCCTGCTTTCTAGTGCAGACGTCTTAACCACTTGACCACTGAGCTGGTCGAGGTCATGTGGCAAATTTGAATCTGTATAGTGGTGGGTATTTTGTTGTATCATTGATATTATATAATTTTAGGATAGCCTGGTGTTAAGTGGTTAAAGTTCAAGCCGAGATGTTGAGGTTCTTTAAGATTTGAGATCTGAAGGGTTGACTTACCTTCTCAATATCATCCTCCTTGTAGCTGTAAGACACAGCTTTCTTTATCTGGGCCAATTTCATGTCAATCTCTCGAGTTGTTGGAAGCTGGAACCCACCTACCATCATCTAAAAAAGGAAAAACAAGAAACTTTCTTCATGCAAAATTGCCCAAAACAAGGCTGAAAAGACACACAAGGTTAAGGGCTAGAGAAAGAAGGAGATAGAGAAGGACTCAGGAAGACTGGAGACAGGAATTAACATTCATTTTAAAAATGGCTAGATCGTAGGCAGGGGGAAAACAAGAACCAGGAAGGGAATTCCAGATGGAGGCAGAACGAGGGAAGAAGCCATTCCAATACCCATCCGTTCTACACCTTCAGACAGATAGAGTGGAAGAAAGGCCATATCATTTTTAAGATGGATTACAGAGCAGCCTTAGATTACATGGCTGGTGGGTTGATTTCAACCAATTCATCATAACAGTATAAAGGAGGATACAACATCTTCATTATATGGTATATTCATGACATTAAGCAGAAAAGGGCAGTATCTTTAAAGGGTCTATGCAATCAATATCACAGTCAAGCTCATTGTCTGCTGTCATCTAGGGATCTGAAGTGTACAAACACATTGGCAAGCTTCTTTTTCTTAGTAGAGTCAGAAATTGGTCATCTATTCTAACTTTAAAAATATCCTCATAAAAATGATGGCGCTTTTGTAAGGTCATGTCAAGAAAAATATTAATTTTCAAACTGCAAATCAATCCCTCTGGATTATGATTATGAAGCAAACATTTTGGCAGTAAATCAACAGGTTTAGGGATAGGTCTGCAGGAAAAACCAGAAATTTTCAGAAACTTTTGTACACAACCAATTGAGTTTCTGTTGCATGATCCTGTGATTCACAAATTTCACCATGAATATTGAAATTCTCATTTTGCATAAAAACTGAAAAATTGCAAATACACCCCCAGAACGAGTGTGAAAAACAGTTTGATTGTTAGCAACATTGCAAAACAGTTCTGTAGCATGGATTTAAGAGATACAATTTATGTTGCACAGACCCTTTAATGTAAAAAACATCAATGGCCTAACGTCTTGATCCCAGCAGGAACTTACTCAGGCTCAAGACAGTGTTGCCAATTCTTTATGGTTTTCGGCAAGAACCACATAGCAGATGAAGCTTGATAATGCGTCGTATCCTAAACAGAATCTCCAATAAAATAATTGAAAAATAACAAATCTGATTTCAAATCTTACATCTTCTTTCCACTTGCTGAACTCGGTGTCTGTAAAATCTTGATTGGAGACAAACTCCAGACGAAACACACGTTCCTGAGTAGCATACCTGTGGGGGAAAATATGTAATACCCGGTATTGGTTGGTGGCAAATTGAAGCAATGCTAAAATTCATGTATCCTAGACTTAAAACAAAGGAGAAAACCCGCTATCTTTACATGACCTTTTTCACATAGATTGAAATGACATAAGTAAAATGGAAAGTGGATAAGTTTGTAGGCAAATACCGGGGAAGAGAATACTGTCATGCTTTAAACTAAGGAAGCTCAAAGAAATCTGTACAGAAACTCACTAAAAAGTCAGGCCAAGTTAAGCTTAATGTAGATTGCATGTTAACTTCTTAATTATCATCCAAATGATCTCTTTTGTCCTTGTAACTCTGCCTTTAAGAAAGGCCCTGCTAGGATCAAAACGTCAGGCCCACTAATTTTTGAAAAATCATCAAAATGACACATGTGAAGTGAAAAACTAAGATACCCGTAATTAACTGATCT
Organism: Luidia sarsii; assembly: GCA_949987565.1. NCBI lineage: Eukaryota > Metazoa > Echinodermata > Asteroidea > Paxillosida > Luidiidae > Luidia > Luidia sarsii. The sequence goes on along the minus strand of OX465101.1, from coordinate 498,075 downwards.
GTTGGTAAAATTGTACTCCTGTTGAATAGAGTGGAAAAGTCACACATCAACTGAATTCTTCTGTTCAAATTTTCTACTTCAGTATTTCTGCAAGATTTACCTCAGTCGTAGACCTTTGTTCGTGCGGTTGCCACCAAGTTGGTAGATTTTGGCTGTTTCTACGCATTCTGTAATTTCTGCAACCTGAAAATACAATGGCAGTTGATGTTTTTAAATTGTACTTCATGCCTTGTTAATCACTCCAAACTATCTCTTACATTGGCCAAATTCATCCCTTGCAACTTTAAGATTGACCATTGGATCAAGGAATCAAGTTAAAAAAGAAAATGTGTCAAACAAATAAAGGAAATACTGACTGGGATCTTTGACTGGACCGGGATTGGAACACGAGATCTCTAGTTTTGTGTACCAGCGCTCTTACCATCTGAGCTCACAGAACATTTACATACATCAAAACTAGGAATGCAGACCATATGATTATTATCTACAGACTAAGGAGTGGATAGATAGGAATTACCATGGTAACTACTTACCCTGTATATGGGTCTCCCACTATTGGAACCAATCCCGATACGTACGTAACAGCCGATGACGGTATCAGCAAAGAAGGGCATATGTACCCATCTAAGACAGCAAGCAAATTAAGGATAACTATGGTCAGAAATGGTTTCTATTTATGCAGTCATTTCTACAAGGGGCTGTCACATCAGCTCATGCAATGCCCAGCGGTCAATATTGTAGAGACGCTTAAGCATCAAAAATTGCTGAAGCACAAGAGATTTACCTTTCCATTTTGTGTCTGGACAACCTGATTTTACTCAGCTCTTCCTTGGTGGAGATAAAGGTAATTCTGGGTGATTCATCTTCACTGTATCCACAAACAAGAAAGGAAAACAAGATAAGACAAGTGTAGACCACAAGAGACTAGATACCTTATGAGTGTGATGTGATACCTGTACTATGTCATCCACAGGCTAAACGAAGGCAACTCATAGGCCAACCCTGCCCACTAAACGAATAAACTGGATAACACTTGAAGGTTTGCATGGTGGAAATACTGAGTGAAAGGTTTGCAGTGACACCATGTAGCACTTCTCTTTCAAGAAGGAGTGTGGCTCCGAAAAGATCCGGTAACTCAATGTTTCAGGTAGTGTGGACTCTGCTTGTCATCAGAGTAACTTACTCGCTGCGTTCTTCATCAGAACCACCATAGGAAGAACTACTTGAGGAGTCTGAGATATCATTCTTCTTCTCTTCCTCCTCATCTTCATCATCGTCGTCTGAGTAGACGTCGCTGGCTTTCAGTGGTTCCCTCCTTGTGAGCATTGTGTCTGCTGGCAGGGTACCAACCAAATGGATGAAGTGATTACAAAGTCCCAAGACCAATAGCACAGGGTTGCTTAGGCATTAGAATTCACCGGAACACAAATCAATCTTGCAACATCTATGGGATGATTATGCATAGCACATTACACCAGAGTTAGAATCAAAAGCAAAACTATCACCCAGAAATATGGTTGCAAACTCATTTCCAACTTTGTATGCTTAATATGCTTCACAGATTTGTGTATTTAGGCAGCTCTACAAAAACTCGAACAACTAGAAAAAGTGTTAATTTCACATTAGGCGTAACGTAAACCAATCAATGAACTACTGCACATTTTGTTATCATTTTTTAAAAGTTTACAAGATTGTTTCTTAAAGATTATAAGCTGATTTGAGACAAGCTCGTAGCTTGAGCTCATCACTCCTGATGTCTTGGCTTGCTCTCTAACTCCTTACCTGTCTTCTTCTTCTCCTTCTTCTCTCTCTCTGCTTTTAGATGTAAGATGGCTTGAGCCTTACGGTCTTTCTTGTCCTCAATAGTACGTCTTCTCTCCTTGGTAATGTCACTACGAGACGCTAGCCTAGAGCTGCTGCTTTGACTGCTGCTGTTGCCTTGTTCCTTGGCCAGCTGGTCTCGTTTCTGTCTCTTACGCTCACGCTTGGCCTGTCGTAGTTTCCTCTCAATTTCAAACCTGTGCCGGGACGAAACGAAATTGAGCACAAACATTAATTAAATAACAAGTGCTGATTCAAAGAACTTTTAAGGAACTTTGAAGTGCTAGTCAGAAACGTTGCAAACGGATTAATGACTGAAATAATCAAGCCTTGATAAGATTAAAAGGGCCTGATGTTTCAATCCTAGCAGGACCTTTCTCAATGGCAGACACTCTCAAAATTAGAATCATTCTGTCTTTGAGAAAGGTCCTGCTAAGATCAAGGCATCAGCTGAAAATATACGGGGAGGATACTGAGGAACTATTAATGGTAGTCATACTGGGCTTTGCTAAAAGCAAATCTTTGGAAAAGACTTTTTTAAAGTCAGTGGTAATCTGGCTGCCTTTATACCATGACTTTGGCTCGGGCTCAGGCCCATCATCCAACAGCAGAGGATTTCTTTGAAATAAATGAATTTATTTCTTAAACAAAATGGAATATCATTCATCCTTAAAATGCACCTGAAACTAGCATGTGATGCATTTCAATTTAATAAGAATGTCTGAAACTTGAAGACGAAGCATAAGACTATTTGAGCAAGCTGTGGTTTAGTTTGTGTCTGACCTTGTCTTGGCCACTTCTCTCTTCTCCAATCTGTTGAAGATTTCCTGTTCTCTCTCCATCTCAGTCATCTGAGCCAATCGGGCCTTGTCTTCTTCGTCACCCATAAGGTTCTCATCGTAGCCATCCTTGAACTGGGGCTCATCATCCGAGATGTCCGACACGCCGGAGGCTGACAATGAGACGCTGCTCTCTGAATCAGAGACCTCACCTGGAAAAGAGGTCAGGTTTGCAGAGTAACAACTCATACTCTTTGCACGGAGACTTTATCACATTTGACATTTTAGGAAGCTCGTTATTTGCAGGAAGATTATCCAGGTTTGTTTTACCCTCTTCCAGCGATGATTTGTCAGAGTCACTGTTGAGGGCGGAATCTTCGGACTGAGCTTTGGAAGCTCGTCTGCTTGGAAACTTCTTCTTGACTCTCCGCTTTTTCTTGTTTCCACCAACTGTCCACTACGAAGAAAGAATCCATACAGTATTTAATAATTATTTATGCAAAATCGCCCAAAACAAGGCTGAAAAGCCACTCAAGGTTAAGGGCTAGCGAAAGAAGGAGATAGAGAGGGAGAAAAAGGGAAAGATCGTAGGCAGGGGGAAAGTAAGAACCAGGAAGGGAATTCCAGATGGATGCAAAACGAGGAAAGAAGCTGTTCCGATACCTCTCCATTCCACACCTTGGGATAGATAGAGTGTGTTGGTGAGATAAGTAAACAATTGAATGCAGTAACAATTTCTTAGAAATCTTCAGTTGCAGGTGAAATATATCACATGATGAACCAGGTATTGGCCATGAAGCATAGATGCAATATTCCTAGCGTCGACATTTTGACAAATGTTGACATCAAGTTAGTTCAAATAATTGTAACTTGACCAGCGTTGCAGACATTGCATGTCAACTCTCTATGACCAGTGTGTCATGGCTCAATGGGTTACCCATCATAGGCTATGTGGTAGATTGCAAAGCTGTGTGGTATAAACCCTCAGACTTATCTTCTATATCCCAGCAATCTGAATAGTTGTCCTACCCGGCTAACAAGTGTAGCTGACTAGCTGGTTGTACATTTTGTATATATACAGTGCCTAATATTGGACAAATCACCCTCAGATCATTCAAAGACAAGTATGCAGTATCCTGCTGGCTTTGGTATTGGGAAGCAGAAATTCTCTACAATAAAATCTTTTTTTCTTTCTATTTTACTTGGATGTTTTATTTACCTCATCATCGCTCTCTGATGTATCGGAATCTGAGTCAGTCTTCTGTGATGACTGCACCATTGTCTCTTTAGGACTAGCATCAGGCTCCGTACGTTTACGCTTTGCAAGTGAGAGCAGCTCCTTTGATACAGATGGCATGGAAATAAATTATTGCGTTTAGCACCAACAGACATCTATGATCAAAAGCACACAGGCCTAACCGTCTTGTTGCTGTTTTCATTTTTCAATGATTTACAGCAGTTTTTATATTAAAAATCATATCTTTTAACTTTTTTGAGCACAACATATGAGAATGTAATGGAATCTATTGGAAATAAATTCAGAGAATTGTAATTTTTCTAAATTTACATTCACTTTTTAAAAATTTGAATGGCCACATCTAGTTTAGGTGGAAATAACAATGGTATAAATTAAATAAGAAATGATTATACTTTCTTGTAGTTGTAGTTCAGTTGTATTACTATTATTCCCATGGATATTTATTAAGTAGGCTCTAGGTTTATCACAAGGTTATAAATTAGGTCAGACCACATTGCATTATGACCAGATCATGATCAGGTGCACAGCAAATTTTGATCAATTCAAAGATCAAGACTAGAAGTAGAGACACAATAAAATGATCTTCGGGAAATTGAATGAAACTCCAAACACTATGATTTGTATGAACTTTGGCCTAGCTTAAGTATGATGAGTATGATCTTAGGAGTATGATTCAGAGTAAAATCCATTGAAAACTTGGTGCAAAGTAATTAAACTAGCTTACACTAGTATTTTTAGTAAGTAGTATCACACAGTACATGCAATGTATCATTTTATCAAGTATTGATATGCTACTTGCTAGTGCAGTACACCACACACGGCACGGTCAATTGTGTATGAACAGAAAATAAGGCAGAAAAAATGGGTACCTCTTCCAAATCCGAGCCACTATCCCCACTGGAACTGTCAGAATCAATGATAGCACGACTCTTCTTCCGTTTGGACATGGTGATCTCTTCTCGATTGTTCGTCGATTTCTGAAAACAAAGTGTTTTTTCGAAGTACTGACTTCAGTCGGTCGACACGATTTGTGTTACCATCATGCGAATTGCGTTAGGGCGCCCTCTAGTGGAAATGCCACTTGACCCAAGCCTAATAATTATAATGGCGATCAATGAACAAATTAAAGCACTCATAAGCGACCTAAATGTGAATAGAACATGGCAAATCCACAGGATTCGCATATCCTTGCTAAGAACAGGTTTCACATTCTTCAATCTGAACCTTCCTTGCCCATACAGAACAAAAGTCAACCGTTTGAGCTCGATTTTTTATAGACATAAACAGGAACTTATGGTGTCACCATTACCAGTATCACATCTCCTTGATAATTTTACGAGTCACCTAACCTTAATTGAGATTAGTGAAAATCGTGTCCTCTGTTGACTAAAGTTAACCCTTTTTTGTTATTGTAATTTAGTATGGTTCTTTTTAATAAATAATACTCTTTTCTTGAACATTTCCTTCAATCTATGAGTATTACATGCAAGGGAATCTAAGTAGGGACAGTAAACCAGTCTGCCTGGAAGGGCGAGGTCAAAGGGCATCCCCGACGAGCGCGCCAAGTCCAAGAAAATGACTTGATGAACAAACCACGTCAGTAAAATGTCTGCCTCGAGCTGCTTCTAACTCGACTCTGTTTTCCTCTTAATTATTGCTCGGAGAAAAGTGACTTCAGCGAAAATGCTTGGCGTAGAAACGTCTGAGGTAGGTACCAAAGGTTGGGAGCTATGCTTCGAATATTTTCAGTGTTTGGAACAAGTTTAGCTGAGCCTAAACAACCAACTTGATTTCGGCAAGGCAGAGCGGTAGCGCCATTGCATTATTGAGTTTTATGACAGTACTGTCACAGTGTCAGTAATCGCCGTACAGTATAATTTAATAATGTCGCACGTATCTCATTCTTGTTTGATTTTTGGTGTGCCTAGTAGTACTAGTACTTAGTACTAGTACTAGTAGTAGTAGTACTACTAGTAGTAGTGCTAGTATTAGTAATAGTAATATACAGAAGATTTCAGTATCCTACTTAAAATGTTAAATTAAACCAAAGTTTGGTAGCGGCAGCAATTTTTTGCCAATAACAAAATCTTTTACCCACCAGTCACTCCAGTCCAGGCCTGCACTGCAGGTTCTTAATGATTTTTTTTAGAGCACAGAATTCATAAATTGATTAATTATTTATGATTTAATGAATATTGATAAACCCTTTTTTCAGGTTCATTATATTTCAGAATTAAGGTGGAAACATATGTAACTTGAGTTGTAAGAAAGGAAAAGTTCTTTTTTCCTGCATTCACAGTTGTTGCTTTTGAATTTGACATTAGTTGCGCCTTGCGGTAACCTGCCAGCTCAAGGGCTCGGGATAAATTGGGACGATGAGGGTTACGGTTTCCCCAACTAATTTTATATATATCGACTTGAGACGCACCAATTTTCATGCAGTAGGAATTGATGTTGGTTGAACATTTGTCAAGCTTTTGTCCAGACAATTTTTTGTTGTTAACTTTTGGCCTAGGTATCAACTATCATACTCAGTTTATCATTACTCACTATTCCTTCATGACTCATTAAATAATAATGAATAACATGCCAAGTGACAAATCACAAAGAGCTTTTACTCACACTGTATGGGGAGTTTATTTTTGAGGTGAACCTTTACTAGCTGCTAAAGTCCATTACTTGGGCCAACATAAACATGCAGGGTTGGTCGATTTAAATCACTGGTCGCGCTGTCAAAATAGGGTCGGTTCGGGAAACACGCTTTCCCCCAAAAAACTTAATAAGGGTCGTGCTGTCAAAACAGGGTTGGCCAGAAAACTGGAAGCACATTTTTTTTTTCCGATCTTACTTTTTAAAATAACCAGAATGCAAATTTCAAAAAATGAGGAGGGCCTGAAGTTTGGATCCCTGCCGGACCTACAGGTAGGTTGATTCTGGGTACTACGAAGATGTACCTTGCCAGTTGCTAATGATGACCTGTGATGACCTGTCTTTGAATTTCTGCAGGAGCTGCCCAAGCCACCAGCGAAGGTGCGCCCTCTAGTGTTTGATAATGACCTATTTGATGCGGAGGACAGTGATACGGATATGGACTACACTGCAAGGTCATTGACCCCACCTCCTGAGGATAAGGGGTCCAAAAACTCGGACGGATCGCCATCACATGAAGGTGATTCTCAGCAAGGTTCTAGACCATCCTAATCCTTACCTCCATGAAGAAAGTGGAGATTTGTGAAGCTAACCAGCTTGCTTGTAGATTAGCACATTGGACCAGTTAATAGAGTTGCTTAGCCTATATTCAAATACTTCCTCCTAAAGCATTGCCCAATAAAGTTAGAATGTAAGCCAAAAAGACTTCTTTTTTAATTAAAAAATGATTAAAAAAAGAATCACATTAAGATAAAACTCTATTGAAAACTGTTGCTTACTCCTTTTTTTTACCAATTTTTAAACCAATTTAATGAATTGATACAACTTAAAATTGACTTAGTAGTCACTATTAAGCCAAAAATGTTACTCGGGGAAAAGTGAATTATTATTTATTTCCTTTTGAGCAGCTGAAGAGGAGACTATTAATCACTCAAGACAAATTCTTGACGATGAGGAGGAAGATGTCACTGAGAAGCCAGAGTCTCCAAAAAGCAAAAAGAAGACAGATAAGGTAAGAAAGATTTAGACTAGAAATGTTCTCTTGTACATCTGAGGTGCTCTTATGATAATGATATTTTGACTCAATTTTTTTCCTATTCATATTTTTTTCAAAGTCAAACAAATAAAGGAAATACTGACTTCAAACTTTCCAACGATTTTGAAAGATTTTGAAAAATGGCAACGAAAACTTTGACTGGACTGGGACTTGAACCCGAGACCTCAGGTTCTGCGAACCCATGCTCTTACCATCTGAGCTATCCAGCCCTTAGATGATGGCCATCCCAATATAATAATCTAGTCAACCGGTCTTTGCCAGGATTTTTGCCATATTTTTTTGGGGGGCTGTAGTCCTTACTAAACTAGGTTTAGGTTTTTGTTAGGATCAGTCTAGGGCTCGATATTAACAGTGGCAGAAAATTTGGGGACATTGGCCTGGCTTGGCTACCCAAAATATCGACATAAATAAATATTACCTAGCTGACACCAATATTCAAAGGTGTATCAATGCCTGGATCATCCAAACTTTAATTTTCCATCAAAATGATTGGCTTTGATGCCTTGCCAAGTTGCCAGGCAACCAAGGCGTTTAAGTCCAGCCCTGTGAGTTGTAACATTGTTTCTAACCCTGTTCTCCTGCAGTCTTCCATCGCTCATTCAAGGGGTAGAAGAGTTCAGAAGACTGACATCAAGAAGATTCATAGTGAGAGCCAACGGATTATCAGAGGTGAGATTTGGATCGTCAGTGTACTTCTTAATTCTTACAAAGAAATGAAAAACTGACTGGGAACTTTTCGTTTAACTTTGAAAAAATGGCAAAGACAGCTTGAACTGGACCGGGACTTGAACCCGAGACCTCTTGTTTCGCGTACGTGCACTCTTACCATCTGAGCTATCCAGCCCTTATATGGCCTTCCCAAATAGTCAAGTAATCCTGCCATGGTGGGGAATTCCCACGTTTTAATCATTAACTGATAATAAACAGTAAGTGTATGTGTCATTCTGCTGCTAGCAGTAATTTCCTCAAATGCAATATTGGCTCAGAGAATGGAAGGTCGTTGAGGAAGGGCCTGCTTGGCTGAATACATCAGGCTATGATACTTCTTATGATTAGACAATTTCCAGTAAGTTTGTGGACAAGATTTTAACATTTGGTTGTTTTTGTTTTTCTTTTTCAGAGTCGGATATGAGTTTACCATACCACAAGCCCAAACCACTGTCACTCAACGATTTCTTCAGCAAGAAGCCATCCAAAGCCAACATATTATCGGTGAAATCTCTGAAGGGACTTTCAAAGTAAGAGCATACACAGGGATGTAAGACTTCCGGAAATTTCCGGAAATGGCGTGATTTTTGTTATTATTATTATTTTTAAATTTTTCATATCAAACTGGTATCTCAAACTGCTCAATTTTATCATATCCATGTTATATTAACAATTTTATCTGTTAAAACCCTACAAAACAGAAGGGCGCCTGCACCCCTACCGTGAATCTCTCGGTCGCGTTAGCACTCACTCTCATCCGCACAATTTATTGGCCTTTGGTGATTTTCAGGAAATGACTGTCGGTCACTTACATCCCTGCATATAGGATATAAGATACTGATTAATTAAGAATTTAAGAATGTACAGTTGATTCAATCATTCAGAATCTAATGGCATTTTTTGTTTTGTTTCAGGCGTCAGCAACTTGCTCATCTGGCACAGCATCAGTCTCCAATTCTATCCGAGAAACTGGACGGAAAAGAAGAAGTGGTTGAGACCAAGACATCACCGACGTCAAGGAGTAGTAATCATGTCGAGGCTCATTCACCTTCATTGAGCCCTGAGCAGCCCCCTAATGGGGAGCAGGAGAATCCATTACAAGCAGAGACAGATCTAGCAGGGAGAGGGGAAGATTCTGCCTCAGAAGTCCCCAGCAAGAACTGGCTGGTTCTTGAGGAATCTGAGGATGATGCTGAGAGTCAGAACAAGGACGATGCTCCTTCAGCTACAAAGACAAAAGAAGCAAATGAAAGAGAGAAGAAAACGGTAGATGAGGGAGAGTTTGATGCAGAGATGCCTCATGAGCAGACTCTAGACGAGACTGTCGCCTCTCAAGAGGCTGGACGCCATCCAAGAAATGAATTGGGCCAAGATAAAGATGAGGAGAAAGCAGCCAATGTGTCTTTGAGCAATCGAGAGCCGGACGACGATCCTGATAGAGATAGTGGCGTCCTGACCACCCCTGCCAAGCCGGAGTCTGCCGACGCTAGTGGTCAAGCTCTTTCCTCAAGCCAGTCACCAACTCCTCCTCAAGGACCGTCACCCTCTCAGTCTCAGCGGCAGAAGCTCCTTGAGGCGAGCCTGTCCCAAGTCAAGACCTTGACTCCGAGACTAAGTGGCGTCGCCGATTCCTTCATTGACTTTGATGACGGTGATGAGGAGGTTGGGTCACACTTCAAGACTCCAACTAACTCGGGTTTGAGTCACCTCATAGAGAGGTTTGTGAAGCACACAACGAGGAGTGCCCCCAGGCCAAGACAGGAGGTCAAACTCAGGTGAAAAGGGAATATTTCTATGAAATCATGAAATATAATGATTTGGAGTTTATTTATGCTGAATTCCTGTCAGCTTTGCTTGGATTTGATCCCATGACTCCTGCTTTGTTGTGCAGACTCTTTAGGCCAAGTAAAATAAATAATCAGTTTCTCATCCGAACTTTTTGAAAAAATGAGGATGTGGTTTTTTTTTAAATGTTTTTCAATTTTTTTTTCTTTAAGAGGGGTGGTCTAATTTCCAGTCAGTTTAAGTCTTTTTATCGTTTTACAATTTAAAAAAAAAAATGATGTGGGCGGGGATAAGAAACTAATTTTATTTTTCACTTGACCACATAGCTGGTTGGGGTTGCTTTATGGATTCCAATCTTGGTTGGTATTCAAGTTTGAATTAGATGCATTAATAAATTTTTTTTATTGACCAAGTGTCATTAACAATGAGAAATGTGTTAGATTCTGCTTTTAAATCAATTTGTTTTGACTGACTTAAAGGCAAAGTGACCTGGTCACTCTTTCTTTGAGAAAGGTCCTGCTAGGATTGAAATGTCAGGTCCACTAAATTTTTAATTCACAAAATAAATTGATGAAAGACCATGTGTAAAAAGTCTGTTCAGTTATAAGATCCAAGACCAAAGATGTTAGTCTGTTTGATCAAATTGTTTCAAGAGTTCCTGGCTGACAAATAAGCAAGCATTTTGTCTTCATTTTCTGTCAATGCTTACAGTGTGGTCAGTAAGGAAATGGGAGCAGATGGGAAGGAGGACCTGAAGATGGAGACGGTTGCCGTGACTATCGAGGGAGAAGAGGCTGTTGATCCTGCCTTGAATGTTCCAGGTAAGATGTCTGAGATGCCACAGACTGATGCATTCCATTGATGCTTTGCAGTCACTGTGTATGCTACAACTCATCATCAACTGAGAAGTCTACTACTAGCAATCAGATCTTCTAGGAAGATGCTGGGCTTTTCAACCATGAACGTGATCACAGACTTGAAGTTTAGTGAAATGCACTGTTGCTTAAATTGCAGGTGGCATACTAAGTGGAAGGTTTGCGGTGACACCCTGTAACGATTCTCTTTCGGGTAGTGTGAACTCTGCTCGTTGTCAAACTGATGACGTGCAAAGTACACACTACCCAAAACGTCGAGTTACTGGCTCTTTGCAGAGGTCACACTTCTCGGAAGTGAAGGACTACATGGTATCACGGCAGACCTTCCACTTAGTATTTCGTCCATGTAAACCTTCAAGTCTTATTTTTGGTGACATTTAAAAAAAAAAATTGAAGTACATTGGTTGATTCATTGAAGATCTAAAATCAATTATTTCTCAATTAACAAAGTGTAATCCAATGAGTCCCATGTTTCTTAAAGTTCATCCTTGAAACTTCCGAAGGATTGAACTCTTGTTTGATCGATTGTGGAAACAGTTCATTGACACATTGTAAGCTGGCTTTGGATATCACCGTACCTTGCATGTGGTGTTGATTCTAACAGCTCCTGAAACTACAGGTCATCTGAAACTAGGAATCATCATCCTAGCAGGACCTTGCAGTGCAGGGCTTGAATTTCAGAAAAAAAATGTACTTGACAACAGGTCTAGTAACTGAACACTCTAACTGGACCTGAACTATTTTCATAAGAAAAAAATTGCAGGCAGTGTAAGGAGTACCATGAGAAAATGTTTACTTGTATAGGTCAAAAACGTTAATATGTACAGTATTTGAGTGCCATTTTCTTCATGGTGCAAGAAAAAAACCCACTAGACAGCCAGTCCAGTGCAGTCACACACGGCACTGAAATCACTAGACTCAGTCCATTGTCTAGTGGATATTTTTAGCCCTGCAGTAAAGTACTGCTACAATCAAAACACCAGTCCCTCTGAAGTGTTGAGGTTAACAAATCAAATTGTGGCAGCCCATTAATCTTTCTCGCTGTGTCTTCATCCGCTAGGGGCCAAGCTCTTGAAGCTGAAGGAATCTCTGCAGGCCAAGATGAGGGCAAGGCGAGAGATTGAACGCCAACGTCGCAAGGAAGCCTATCGCCTTGACAACGAGGATTACAATGAGGATGAGGAGGGAGAGATGACGGATAAGAGTGAAACGGACAGTGAGGAGGAGGGCAAACCTGGAGAGGACACGAAGGAGATGAAGGTACAAGGCAGGACTTGTGGCTATTGGGACGGTGTACTGTAGGTCATTGATCCAATCTGCCAAGGAGAAGAAATGAAAACAGTAGTCAGGGATCTATGTTGTAACTGCACTAAGGCATAATTCTGCCTCTGAGAAAAGCTCTGCTAAGATCTTCTTTTGTATGAGACAGCTAGGCAGTGTCACTCAGCTTCTGCAGCCAGCTCACTGTGTCATGGTTTGGGTTTTCAAGGTCCAAGTCATTGGGTGGGGGGAAAGTGGGGCACTCGTAGATGATGTGGTGGGTGGTCTGTTCCTCAGCTCCGCATGGGCAGGCTGCTGATGATCAAAATGTTAAGTCCTCTACAGTTTCCCATTTTGGACCCTTTTTTTCCATTTGGGTCTTTTAAAGTCAATAATCAGTTTGCACCGTTGTGGGATAATATTGTAAGCACAGAGGTATGCTGGACAATACCAATGAATTTCCCAAGAGAAGCGATTGAAATAGAAAATTAATTCTATTGCACAGTCACAGAATTGGAAATCTTGATATCAATTGTTATTTTTTTTCATTTTTTTTTGGACCCATTTTTTCCACATTTGGATCATTTGAGTCAATAAAAAGTTTGCAACATACATTTTGGGATAATATTGTAAGCACTGAGGTATGCTGGGTATGTAAATATTACATAACATTTTCTGAATCGTTTAAATACTGCAAAGTATTTTGATTTGATAAGAACTCTGGTCTATAGGTCTACAACGAATTGTTTTTTGCATTTGAATGGAAAGGGAGGTGTAATCCCTGGAGATAGGTATGGCAGTTAATGGTTAAATGCTTCTGACTACCACCCTCACCCCTGCAAAGATAGCGCACTTTTTGGACTCATGGTGGCTTAAGTGCTGCTATTTTAACCGACGGGTCTTTGGTTCAAGATGTGATCCTGTCCATTTCTGTGTGTGGGTATTTTCACTAAATTATTTTTCCAGGATGGGGTTAACTTTTGCTCTCTTTTTTTCTGTCAATATAATTTCCTTCTTTTCCTTTTGCTGTTTCATTTCCAGATCAAGACTTCTCGCTTTATAAATCATGAAGCAGCTGATGATGAAGATGATGATGATTATGATCCAGAGGCAGACAGTGAGTATGAGGAGGACTCTGATGGAGAGGAGGACGGGGAAGATAACGGAGGGGCTGCGGAGGGGGAAGAGGAAGATGCAATGGAGGCTGAGGTTGACTCCAACGATGAGGAGGAAGAGGAGGATGTCGCCATCAAGAGGGTCAAGCCCTCATCTGCCAGCAAGAAAAAGAAGAAGCTTGTTCTGGAAGATGAAGATGAGGAGGAGGAGAAAGCGGAAGAGGAGAGCACCTTGGAGCTTCATCTGGATGCGGACGATGAATCGGATGAGGCTGGGGACAAGATGAAGGTCAAAGGTGAATCCATTGGGCCACAGAGCAAGTCTTAAATGCCTGTTTATTGGCACAGGCATCAGATTCCCAAAATAACCTCTTTCAATCTGCCTTTGCCTCGTACAAGCCTCAACAACAATCACAGCCCACGAAATGATGACATAAGATTTACATAAAGACTCCTTGTCCCTCTCACAGATTGAGCCTTGTTGCCATGCCAACTGGCCTTTATGCCCTCAATAGTTATTGTTTTCATTCACGGCAAATTTGGCCTTGGTCTAAAAGTTGTTAAAGTCAAGAACTGATAAAGTTGAGATCTATATATTGATTGCTTCCAGATGATATTTCCCTATCTATATTGGTACAAATTAATTGATCACATTTTGTTTTTCATTGTTTTCTTCAGATGAATCTTCCACAGGGGCCTCGTTTGATGATCCCATTCCTTCTTTCAGAGCCAAACCTCAAACTTCTGACACCAATGCCTCCCACTCCATGGGAAGACTTCTCCTAGACTCTGTCAGCAGCATGGATGGCAACACCAATAGCAGTGATGGGGACAAACTAGCAGAGCGACTGCACCGAGGAGCGATGTCTCCTAGGCGAGGGTTATCCAGCCTTGAGGATAAGACTAGAGACCTGTTTGAGTCTACTAGTAACACGGATGGAGGAACAACAGGAAGCAGTGAAGCTGATAAAGTCTCTGTGTCTTTGACTGGTCGTGCCGGCTTCAGTTGGAGTGCCATCAAGAAAACACAAGGTGAGGATGTAATGTCTGACTCCTTCACCCGGGAAACTCTTGAATATTTCAAAAATTGGTCTTAAAGCCCTACACATCATTGGTAAGATTGAAAAACAGAAATGTTCACAGATTAACATGAAACTTATACAGTTTGAAGATGGTTATAGTAGCATATGTTGGATAAGACAATGTATGGATGCTATCCTTTGACCTCGACCAATGTTGTGTAGGGGCTTAAAAGAATTAAGAGGATGTGACGTTCAATCCTAGCAGGCCCTATGAGGCAGGCCCTCTGAGGAAGGTCTTACTGGCATCCACACATGGCCCCCTACATTTTTGAGTCAGTACCGGTAAGCAGTTCCCAACATTTTTTCCCCACCATGTAATAAAACCAGAGGAGTGCCCAGGAAAACTAGTCACAGATATAAATCTTGAAATCTAGGACCATGCACTTTTGACCAAGCACTCGTATTTGTTATCTTTGTTTCCTGCCAGGGTCTGCATCGGAGGAGTCCGTACAGGAGCCTCCTAAGCATCTAGACACCAGCTCTAGCAGCTTAGACACCAGCTTTGAGATGATGGACTCTATGATCCCTCCTCATCAACCGGGAGGCGGTGTAAGACGACAGCGAAGAAAGCCCTCCGTGGAAGGTGCTCCTGAATCCTTTGTACCATTCTCAAAACATCAGACACTCCTGAATGGTGCCCCCAAAGTAAGATGTCATCTCGTTGCCATGGAAATAATGTCCTTGTTGCTCAGGCTTAATAAATACCTACACAATGTACTAGGTGACCAATTAAAAAAAAAATCGACCTTTGAGAAAATTTAAAAATATGTGGCTCCAAATGTTTGAACTATGAACTGGTCATTACTTGTAATACATTGCAATTTTAGTGAGGTCAATACAATAATAAACAAAGGTATGAACTTATTCCTTAGCCTGTACTGTAGACACAAAGAGATTGTTTGTAATATTAAGTACTCCTGAAAGAAAACAAAAATGGAGATATACGGCAGATAGTGGTTCGTGGCAAAGATTAGTTGACCATTTTGGAAGGCTGCCATCTGAGGTATTGATAGCTCAGGAGCTAAGAGCGCCGATATGCAAAACCAGAGGTCTTGGGTCCAAGTCCCTGTCCAGTTCAATTTTCTTTGCCATTTTTCAAATAGGATAGATATTTTTGTTCATTGATCCCTTCTCTTCGTTCATGTCTGTTCAGCCGTCCTCCAAACTGTCAGAGTTGACTCTACCAGTAGAAGACTCCCAGGACCTGTTCAGGGTGGACACACCGTCCCTAACCATCCCCATGGAAACGCAGCAAGGAGCTGAGACCCAGAGCTTCCGGTTCTCCTATGAGGATGAAGAGACGCAGTCACAGTTTCTGGATGAGAACGGGTGAGTGACTTGAGAAGGGAAAAGGGAGCGACAGAAGAATTCAACCAAGGTTTGCTCTACATGATGTGCGGAGTAATAGGCAGAATGTTGGCAAACTGCTTACTGACTAAAATTAGGAGGGTCTGACATTTTGATCCTAGCAGGACCTTTCTCAGAGCCAGAAGGTTTTTTTTAACAGTCCTAGAATTTTTGAAAGGTCCTGCTAGAATTTTTGAAAGGTCCTGCTAGGATTTTTGAAAGGTCCTGCTAGAATTTTTGAAAGGTCCTGCTAGGATTTTTGAAAGGTCCTGCTAGAATTTTTGAAAGGTCCTGCTAGGATTTTTGAAAGGTCCTGCTAGGATTTTTGAAAGGTCCTGCTAGGATTTTGAAAGGTCCTGCTAGGATTTTTGAAAGGTCCTGCTAGGATTTTTGAAAGGTCCTGCTAGAATTTTTGAAAGGTCCAGCTAGGATTTTGAAAGGTCCTGCTAGGATTTTGAAAGGTCCTGCTAGGATTTTTGAAAGGTCCTGCTAGGATTTTTGAAAGGTCCTGCTAGGATTTTTGAAAGGTCCTGCTAGGATTTTTGAAAGGTCCTGCTAGGATTTTTGAAAGGTCCTGCTAGGATTTTGAAAGGTCCTGCTAGGATTTTGAAAAGTCCTGTTAGGATTTTGAAAGGTCCTGCTAGGATTTTGAAAGGTCCTGCTAGGATTTTGAAAGGTCCTGCTAGGATTTTGAAAGGTCCTGCTAGGATTTTGAAAAGTCCTGCTAGGATTTTTGAAAGGTCCTGCTAGGATTTTTGAATGGTCCTGCTAGGATCAAAAGTCTGGCCCTCCCAATTTTTGATGTCTAGTTAGCATTCAATTCTCAGCACTTTACTTGATTGTCTGTTGATTGTCAAACATTTGACCTTTGATTTCAAATGAATGTTTACCTTTTTTCCTATTGTTGTATATTATTCTAAAGGTTCCTGATGCTCCGTTCTGCCAGCAAGCCCAAGATTCCCACGGAGAAGCTGTTTACTGAGGACAATGCCAGCCAGGATCTGGATGAACTATTAGGACTCTGCTCGGGCAAATTTACCAGCGGTAAGACCAAACTTCTGGAATCTGTTTGGCCGTATTTCTCACCGATTGCTGAAATTTTATTCAATGAGGGTTTGCCCTCAAATCATTTAATCAATCTTTCACGTAGACCGTGATGACATGGTGAGTTTGCCCTGCTCGACGTAATACGCACTGAGTGCTCAGTGCTTTGCCCGATGCCTGATGAAACAAATTCAGGCAGCTTGGGCGGGATTCAAACCTGTGACTCCCACTTTCTTTAAGATGTCTTAACCACTTGACCACCGAGCTGGTTGAGGTTGTGTGGCAGATTTGAATAATGTATAGCATCATACATTGTAGTTGAGGAGAATTTAATTCAATAAAGGTTTCGCCTGCTGGATTTAATAAGCATTGAATGCTTGTTATGACGAGGGCAAACCCGCATTGAATTACATTCTCCTTGACACAAAAACATCATTAAATTTAGTGGGCCTGACGTTTCGATCCTAGCAGGACCTTTCTCTGCCTTTGAGAAAGGTCCTGCTAGGCCCACTAAATTTTAAGATTTGCATTTTGGAAATTTTAGTCAGTAAGCAGTTTGCAACATTTTTGTATATCACAAAAACATCATGTTATATCTACCGGGTATGCTAAAATCTTGTTAAGAGTAAGTATCCCCTCCAAAAATGCATCAATAAATAACTGATGCGAATAAGATGCCTTTGTCATTATACTGGAACTAGAGCCAAATTGTCCCATATATTCTTATACTTGCTGTTTGTTTTATGGATGTTTATGTCAATGATATCTTGATGATATGTTGCAAATATCCTACTAACATTAAAATGACCAAAAATGTTAATTTTTATCCTTAATGTTAGACCCTCTAAAAAAATGCAACAAATCAAAAATCATATCAATTTGATACTGGCCCAATTTTATTTTTTCCTTTGTTTTCATGGTTGTGTTTTTTAGCCACAAACAGCGAGAGTAAGATCAGAAAGGGATTGTTTTCTCAGCTGACGAGCCAGCGTGTGGAGGGAACACAAGGCAATATCGATGAACTACTTGGCTTATGCTCTGGGACATTCACGCTGTAAGAAGCAAGTTTGTATTCCTTCTTAGACAAGCACAGACTACTAGCTGCTCAGCACAATCATGCTGTAAAACTCCTCCTCAATTTGGCCGTTGTCATTGGTGTTGTCGTTGTCAATGTCATTGCTGTTGTCATAGTGATTGCTGTTTTTTTTATTACTGATTGCTGTGGCTATTGTCATTCCCACTGCTTTGTTGTACTCAGTTACATTGTCATTACTCTTGATTCTTGTCATAATCATTCAATCAAATCCAATATCAGAAGTGACCAGCATTTCAAGAGGTCATAAAGTTTGGGTTTACGTTTGAACAACCATTAAAGTAACATTTGTTTTAAAATCAGATATCTATCATCTTATCTCTTTTTTGTTGTCATGGAGACAGGCAGAAGGAAGAGCCAGCATCCTCCTTACCTGTCGCTAACGACGACACGGACTGCCGCAGTGAATCCTCCTTCCATATCCTGTCCGATGACGAAGGTCGCCATAGCAAGCAGAATAATGTCCACCTTAGCGACGATGAAGATGACAGCACCCGGAGGAAGAAGAAGAGGAAGAGAATACGCATGATGGATGATGAGGATAGTGACGATGAAGTCGCCATGGGAACAGCCGCTGATGATGCAGAGCAAGATGAGGAGGAAGTGTTTGACTCGGAGGATGAATTGAGTTTCTTGATTCAGCAGGAAGAAAAACAAGAAAAACAGTTGCCAGGAAAACTGCTGAAAACCAAGATACTGGACAAGTGAGAGAATTATATAATGCTATATATTTTTTTTCAGATACCACATCTGTATTTCTGTTTTTGGGATTACGGAATTACAAATATTAAATCTCAAAAGTTAGAGGGCATTTCGATCCTAACAGGACCTTTCTCAAAGGCCTTTGAGAAAGGTCCTGCTAGGATCGAAACGTCAGGCCCTCTAACTTTTGAGATTCATGTATTGCAGGTCATTTTATTCAGTGAGCAGTTTGCAACAGTTTTTTGTATTAACTTCAATTACAAATATTAATGGAAATATGCTGATATGAATCACTGAAAGGTATGAATCTTTAAGGAATGATTCCTTTTCTGTGGTCTTTTTTGCTTCCAGGATTTCCAAAGGCTTCTTTGAGGAGGAGGCTGAGTTGTCTGGGAGTGAGTATGACTCGGATGAAGACTACGATGCTCAGGATATTCCCGATGAATTGGAGCGAGAGGCAGCAGACCAGGAGAATGTGGGCACCGAGGAAGAACTAAGAGAGCAAGTCAACAAAGTTCACATGTAAGTACATATCCAAGACACTCTCACATGAGATATCTCAAAAAACATCCTGTCTTTCAATGCCCTGCTCGACGTGATAAACACTGAGTGCTCAGTGCTTTGCCCGATGTCTGTTACAAATATTTTAGGCAGCTCGGCTGGGATTTGAACCAGCAACTCTTGCTTTCTAGTACGGACGATTCGTGGGTTCGAATCCCGCCCGAGCTGGCTGAAATAATTTGATCAGGCATCGGGCAAAGCACTGAGCACTCGGTGTTTATCACCTCAAATTCTCATGAATTACAAACATTCTGTCTGTGAAGAAATGTTGTTCTCTGATTGAAACCTCAGGCTATGGACGTTTTAAAGTTTTAGAGTCCTGTGTAAAATCCCCTCCCTTATATCCTAGAAGAGATAGGCCGTTTATGAAATGAAGGCTTAGGCTCGGGCTCAGGCTTCGTCTCTGTCCAGATGACAAAACCTCAAAATCCAGGTTGTGGTTTGCTTCTGAATTTGAAGGTTTGTTGACTTGATAGGTACAGGGTATGCCCCAAGAAACTGGGGCCAAATGCTTGTTTTAAGATGCCTGTGGCATTATAACGAGTAAGATCAATATAACCAAAGCCTAAGCCCGGGCCTAAGCTTTCATTTTGTAAACGACCGTCTACAACCTTCTTAGATGCAGCGCTTCTTAGTGATCGGTGCTCTTGTTTTCTTCTTTTCAGGAAGAGGATGGATGATGAAGATGCCCGACGTGTTCGTCTTTATAAAGAGATGTATCTTCCTGATGGTGATCTTCATTCTGATGGCAAGGGACGTACTCGACAATTCAGATGGAGACATTTAGGTGAGATGAGACATCAGCTTTATCATTGATATCTAACACTTTGAATTATATTTTCAAACAAATTAATGAAGATAGAAAACTGACTGGGAACTTTCAAAACAATTTTGAAAAATGGCACAGAAAACTTTAAATGGATCCGGACTTGAACCTGAGACCTCTGGTTTTGCATACCAGCTCTCTTACCATCTGAGCTATCCAATCTTTGCCACAAGCACACAACATGAATCTGTATTTAAATTTTGTCAGTCTTTTATGAAATCAAGTCAAGAAGTGAATTCATGGTTGAACTTTCTCCGAGGAAATGGCTCAAGTCAGCAAATTGAAATAAGCAATGAGAAGGTAAAGCCCCCTGTGGTTGACTTGATTGATTGCCTAGATGACGACTCTCAGATTCACCTGTTCCCTGCTAACTCTGACTTGATTGATTGCCTAGATGACGACTCTCAGATTCACCTGTTCCCTGCTAACTCTGACTTGATTGATTGCCTAGATGACGACTCTCAGATTCACCTGTTCCCTGCTAACTCTGACTTGATTGATTGCCTAGATGACGACTCTCAGATTCACCTGTTCCCTGCTAACTCTGACTTGATTGATTGCCTAGATGACGACTCTCAGATTCACCTGTTCCCTGCTAACTCTGACTTGATTGATTGCCTAGATGACGACTCTCAGATTCACCTGTTCCCTGCTAACTCTGACTTGATTGATTGCCTAGATGACGACTCTCAGATTCACCTGTTCCCTGCTAACTCTGACTTGATTGATTGCCTAGATGACGACTCTCAGATTCACCTGTTCCCTGCTAACTCTGACTTGATTGATTGCCTAGATGACGACTCTCAGATTCACCTGTTCCCTGCTAACTCTGACTTGATTGATTGCCTAGATGACGACTCTCAGATTCACCTGTTCCCTGCTAACTCTGACTTGATTGATTGCCTAGATGACGACTCTCAGATTCACCTGTTCCCTGCTAACTCTGACTTGATTGATTGCCTAGATGACGACTCTCAGATTCACCTGTTCCCTGCTAACTCTGACTTGATTGATTGCCTAGATGACGACTCTCAGATTCACCTGTTCCCTGCTAACTCTGACTTGATTGATTGCCTAGATGACGACTCTCAGATTCACCTGTTCCCTGCTAACTCTGACTTGATTGATTGCCTAGATGACGACTCTCAGATTCACCTGTTCCCTGCTAACTCTGACTTGATTGATTGCCTAGATGATGACTCTCAGATTCACCTGTTCCCTGCTAACTCTGACTTGATTGATTGCCTAGATGACGACTCTCAGATTCACCTGTTCCCTGCTAACTCTGACTTGATTGATTGCCTAGATGACGACTCTCAGATGCACCTGTTCTCTGCTAACTCTGACGGGGAGGAGGAAAATGCGGAAGAAGATGAAACCAGTCAGTGGAGAATGGAGCGATTCAAGAGGGAACAATGGCTGAATGAACAAAAGGTAAACCTATCTCATGTAGTCTACCAAGACTATAAAAAGGTTCATTTTATCCACAGGGATGTAAGACTTCCGGAAATTTCTGAATTTCCGGAAATGGCGTTATTTAAAAAAAATAAAAATATATTTGTTAAAACTCTAAAAACTGAAGGGCGTCTGCACCCCTGCTGTTAATCTCTCTGTCGTGTAAGCTCTCAATTGCAGTTGCATCTCGGTCACGTAAGCGCTCACTCGCAGTCGCACAAGTTATTGGCCTTCAGTGATTTTCAGGAAATGACTTTGTCGGTCACTTACATCCCTGTTTAAAGAAAGGAAGTGATCTGATTGGATAAGTAATGGTTAGGTCAGGTGGTAGAGTAGCTTGCGTCAATCTTGAGCTTCATTGTTAGAACCCCTGTGTAGCCAAATAGATGTCAAATAGGCCTGTCATTGCATGTCCTACATGACCCTACCTTTTACCTTTCTGCTAACACAAATGAAAATCATTTCTTGCAGGAAAAACAAACTACCAAAGAAGCTGTTGATGAGGAGGAGTTGGAGGAAGAAAGCAGTCAGTTTGATTTGTTGATGAAGACGGCAGTAAATAGAAAGAAAAAAGGTACGTAACACTTAAGGGTTTGGCTGGTCAACCTACAATGACAGGACAAGTATGATATACATCATAGCATACACCGTAGCACTTCAATTTAAAGCTGTTTTATGTTCTGAGTCTCCAAAATGTGGGGATTGTTAGGGACATGAATTTTCAAGCATGATTTGATTTTTCTCCTTCTGACCAGATTTGACGCCTGCACCTGTGAACAGAGTGGAACTTGCCCCAAAGAAAGATGACAGCAAATTTAGCAGTCCCAAACCTGTCAAGGTATACCCTCCCTGTCAGTGTTTCAGTCAGTCAGACAGACAGACAGACAGACAGACAGACATGCTGACAGACAGGCTGACAGACAGGCTGACAGACAGACAGACTGACAGACAGGCTGACAGTCGGTCAGTCAGTCAGTCAGTTAGTCAGTCAAGAATTCAAGAAAAAAAATTGAGAAAGGTCATGCAAGGATTGAAACATCAGCCCCTCCTAATTATGAGAGATCATTCCTTCATACATTCACTTTATAACCTTAGAAAATAGTGGTTCTGTATCCGGGATAATTCCAATTTCAGAATTGGTTTTTCTTTTCATTTGAACCTCCAGTTTCGTCACGGTTCCTTTTTAAAACGGAGCAAGGATGACCTTGCCAAGATAGCTTCCATGATGAAACCTTTGACAGGCAAT
Organism: Luidia sarsii; assembly: GCA_949987565.1. NCBI lineage: Eukaryota > Metazoa > Echinodermata > Asteroidea > Paxillosida > Luidiidae > Luidia > Luidia sarsii. Next base: position 475,412 of record OX465101.1, on the reverse strand, counting down.
AACAATGCCAATAGATCTTCAAGGACCATTCTCTACCAATCCATCTCATCACAACCTGAAGAAGAGGAAGAGAAGCCACAGGTAAGATGTTAGATGAAATGCCAGGCTTAACCTATCCCATCTCAAATGTTTGGTTTGCTAGACTCAGTGGACTTAACGTTCGTTTAGCTTAACCCTCCTGGTTCCTGTTGGGACATAAGGCAGCAGTGAGTTCCTTCCATCTAGTCCTAATCCTTGGCTATGTACTGTGCTTGGTTAGTTTAGTTTCTTCATCCCTGTTGGGACATAAGGCAGCAGTGAGTTCCTTCCATCTAGTCCTAATCCTTGGCTATGTACTGTGCCTGGTTAGTTTAGTTTCTTCATCCCTGTTGGGACATAAGGCCACAGTGAGTTCCTTCCATCTAGTCCTAATCCTTGGCTATGTACTGTGCCTGGTTAGTTTAGTTTCTTCATCCCTGTTGGGACATAAGGCCACAGTGAGTTCCTTCCATCTAGTCCTAATCCTTGGCTATGTACTGTGCCTGGTTAGTTTAGTTTCTTCATCCCTGTTGGGACATAAGGCAGCAGTGAGTTCCTTCCATCTAGTCCTAATCCTTGGCTATGTACTGTGCCTGGTTAGTTTAGTTTCTTCATCCCTGTTGGGACATAAGGCTGCAGTGAGTTCCTTCCATCTAGTCCTAATCCTTGGCCATGTACTGTGCCTGGTTAGTTTAGTTTCTTCATCCCTGTTGGGACATAAGGCTGCAGTGAGTTCCTTCCATCTAGTCCTAATCCTTGGCTATGTACTGTGCGTGGTTAGTTTAGTTTCTTCATCCCTGTTGGGACATAAGGCTGCAGTGAGTTCCTTCCATCTAGTCCTAATCCTTGGCTATGTACTGTGCCTGGTTAGTTTAGTTTCTTCATCCCTGTTGGGACATAAGGCTGCAGTGAGTTCCTTCCATCTAGTCCTAATCCTTGGCTATGTACTGTGCCTGGTTAGTTTAGTTTCTTCATCCCTGTTGGGACATAAGGCTGCAGTGAGTTCCTTCCGTCTAGTCCTAATCCTTGGCCATGTACTGTGCCTGGTTAGTTTAGTTTCTTCATCCCTGTTGGGACATAAGGCTGCAGTGAGTTCCTTCCATCTAGTCCTAATCCTTGGCTATGTACTGTGCGTGGTTAGTTTAGTTTCTTCATCCCTGTTGGGACATAAGGCCACAGTGAGTTCCTTCCGTCTAGTGCTAATCCTTGGCTATGTACTGTGCCTGGTTAGTTTAGTTTCTTCATCCCTGTTGGGACATAAGGCTGCAGTGAGTTCCTTCCATCTAGTCCTAATCCTTGGCTATGTACTGTGCGTGGTTAGTTTAGTTTCTTCATCCCTGTTGGGACATAAGGCCGCAGTGAGTTCCTTCCATCTAGTCCTAATCCTTGGCTATGTACTGTGCCTGGTTAGTTTAGTTTCTTCATCCCTGTTGGGACATAAGGCCACAGTGAGTTCCTTCCGTCTAGTGCTAATCCTTGGCTATGTACTGTGCCTGGTTAGTTTAGTTTCTTCATCCCTGTTGGGACATAAGGCTGCAGTGAGTTCCTTCCATCTAGTCCTAATCCTTGGCTATGTACTGTGCCTGGTTAGTTTAGTTTCTTCATCCCTGTTGGGACATAAGGCTGCAGTGAGTTCCTTCCATCTAGTCCTAATCCTTGGCTATGTACTGTGCCTGGTTAGTTTAGTTTCTTCATCCCTGTTGGGACATAAGGCTGCAGTGAGTTCCTTCCATCTAGACCTAATCCTTGGCTATGTACTGTGCCTGGTTAGTTTAGTTTCTTCATCCCTGTTGGGACATAAGGCTGCAGTGAGTTCCTTCCATCTAGTCCTAATCCTTGGCTATGTACTGTGCCTGGTTAGTTTAGTTTCTTCATCCCTGTTGGGACATAAGGCTGCAGTGAGTTCCTTCCATCTAGTCCTTATCCTTGGCTATGTACTGTGCCTGGTTAGTTTAGTTTCTTCATCCCTGTTGGGACATAAAGCTGCAGTGAGTTCCTTCCATCTAGTCCTAATCCTTGGCTATGTACTGTGCCTGGTTAGTTTAGTTTCTTCATCCCTGTTGGGACATAAGGCTGCAGTGAGTTCCTTCCATCTAGTCCTTATCCTTGGCTATGTACTGTGCCTGGTTAGTTTAGTTTCTTCATCCCTGTTGGGACATAAGGCCGCAGTGAGTTCCTTCCATCTAGTCCTAATCCTTGGCTATGTACTGTGCCTGGTTAGTTTAGTTTCTTCATCCCTGTTGGGACATAAGGCTGCAGTGAGTTCCTTCCATCTAGTCCTAATCCTTGGCTGTGTACTGCGCCTGGTTAGTTTAGTTTCTTCATCCCTGTTGGGACATAAGGCTGCAGTGAGTTCCTTCCATCTAGTCCTAATCCTTGTCTATGTACTGCGCCTGGTTAGTTTAGTTTCTTCATCCCTGTTGGGACATAAGGCTGCAGTGAGTTCCTTCCATCTAGTCCTAATCCTTGGCTGTGTACTGTGCCTGGTTAGTTTAGTTTCTTCATCCCTGTTGGGACATAAGGCTGCAGTGAGTTCCTTCCATCTAGTCCTAATCCTTGGCCATGTACTGTGCCTGGTTAGTTTAGTTTCTTCATCCCTGTTGGGACATAAGGCTGCAGTGAGTTCCTTCCATCTAGTCCTAATCCTTGTCTATGTACTGCGCCTGGTTAGTTTAGTTTCTTCATCCCTGTTGGGACATAAGGCTGCAGTGAGTTCCTTCCATCTAGTCCTAATCCTTGGCTGTGTACTGCGCCTGGTTAGTTTAGTTTCTTCATCCCTGTTGGGACATAAGGCAGCAGTGAGTTCCTTCCATCTAGTCCTAATCCTTGGCTATGTACTGTGCCTGGTTAGTTTAGTTTCTTCATCCCTGTTGGGACATAAGGCTGCAGTGAGTTCCTTCCATCTAGTCCTAATCCTTGTCTATGTACTGCGCCTGGTTAGTTTAGTTTCTTCATCCCTGTTAGGACATAAGGCTGCAGTGAGTTCCTTCCATCTAGTCCTAATCCTTGGCTATGTACTGTGCCTGGTTAGTTTAGTTTCTTCATCCCTGTTGGGACATAAGGCTGCAGGGAGTTCCTTCCATCTAGTCCTAATCCTTGGCTATGTACTGTGCCTGGTTAGTTTAGTTTCTTCATCCCTGTTGGGACATAAGGCTGCAGAGAGTTCCTTCCATCTAGTCCTAATCCTTGGCCATGTACTGTGCCTGGTTAGTTTAGTTTCTTCATCCCTGTTGGGACATAAGGCTGCAGGGAGTTCCTTCCATCTAGTCCTAATCCTTGGCTGTGTACTGTGCCTGGTTAGTTTAGTTTCTTCATCCCTGTTGGGACATAAGGCTGTGGTGAGTTCCTTCCATCTAGTCCTAATCCTTGTCTATGTACTGTGCCTGGTTAGTTTAGTTTCTTCATCCCTGTTGGGACATAAGGCTGCAGTGAGTTCCTTCCATCTAGTCCTAATCCTTGGCTATGTACTGTGCCTGGTTAGTTTAGTTTCTTCATCCCTGTTGGGACATAAGGCTGTGGTGAGTTCCTTCCATCTAGTCCTAATCCTTGGCTATGTACTGTGCCTGGTTAGTTTAGTTTCTTCATCCCTGTTGGGACATAAGGCTGTGGTGAGTTCCTTCCATCTCGTCCTAATCCTTGGCTATGTACTGTGCCTGGTTAGTTTAGTTTCTTCATCCCTGTTGGGACATAAGGCTGCAGTGAGTTCCTTCCATCTAGTCCTAATCCTTGGCTATGTTCTGTGCCTGGTTAGTTTAGTTTCTTCATCCCTGTTGGGACATAAGGCCGCAGTGAGTTCCTTCCATCTAGTCCTAATCCTTGGCTATGTACTGTGCCTGGTTAGTTTAGTTTCTTCATCCCTGTTGGGACATAAGGCTGCAGTGAGTTCCTTCCATCTAGTCCTAATCCTTGTCTATGTACTGCGCCTGGTTAGTTTAGTTTCTTCATCCCTGTTAGGACATAAGGCTGCAGTGAGTTCCTTCCATCTAGTCCTAATCCTTGGCTATGTACTGTGCCTGGTTAGTTTAGTTTCTTCATCCCTGTTGGGACATAAGGCTGCAGGGAGTTCCTTCCATCTAGTCCTAATCCTTGGCTATGTACTGTGCCTGGTTAGTTTAGTTTCTTCATCCCTGTTGGGACATAAGGCTGCAGAGAGTTCCTTCCATCTAGTCCTAATCCTTGGCCATGTACTGTGCCTGGTTAGTTTAGTTTCTTCATCCCTGTTGGGACATAAGGCTGCAGGGAGTTCCTTCCATCTAGTCCTAATCCTTGGCTGTGTACTGTGCCTGGTTAGTTTAGTTTCTTCATCCCTGTTGGGACATAAGGCTGTGGTGAGTTCCTTCCATCTAGTCCTAATCCTTGTCTATGTACTGTGCCTGGTTAGTTTAGTTTCTTCATCCCTGTTGGGACATAAGGCTGCAGTGAGTTCCTTCCATCTAGTCCTAATCCTTGGCTATGTACTGTGCCTGGTTAGTTTAGTTTCTTCATCCCTGTTGGGACATAAGGCTGTGGTGAGTTCCTTCCATCTAGTCCTAATCCTTGGCTATGTACTGTGCCTGGTTAGTTTAGTTTCTTCATCCCTGTTGGGACATAAGGCTGTGGTGAGTTCCTTCCATCTCGTCCTAATCCTTGGCTATGTACTGTGCCTGGTTAGTTTAGTTTCTTCATCCCTGTTGGGACATAAGGCTGCAGTGAGTTCCTTCCATCTAGTCCTAATCCTTGGCTATGTTCTGTGCCTGGTTAGTTTAGTTTCTTCATCCCTGTTGGGACATAAGGCTGCAGTGAGTTCCTTCCATCTAGTCCTAATCCTTGGCTATGTTCTGTGCCTGGTTAGTTTAGTTTCTCCATCCCTGTTGGGACATAAGGCTGCAGTGAGTTCCTTCCATCTAGTCCTAATCCTTGGCTATGTACTGTGCCTGGTTAGTTTAGTTTCTTCATCCCTGTTGGGACATAAGGCCGCAGTGAGTTCCTTCCATCTAGTCCTAATCCTTGGCTATGTACTGTGCCTGGTTAGTTTAGTTTCTTCATCCCTGTTGGGACATAAGGCTGCAGTGAGTTCCTTCCATCTAGTCCTAATCCTTGGCTATGTACTGTGCCTGGTTAGTTTAGTTTCTTCATCTCTGTTGGGACATAAGGCCACAGTGAGTTCCTTCCATCTAGTCCTAATCCTTGGCTGTGTACTGTGCCTGGTTAGTTTAGTTTCTTCATCCCTGTTGGGACATAAGGCCGCAGTGAGTTCCTTCCATCTAGTCCTAATCCTTGGCCATGTACTGTGCGTGGTTAGTTTAGTTTCTTCATCCCTGTTGGGACATAAGGCCGCAGTGAGTTCCTTCCATCTAGTCCTAATCCTTGGCCATGTACTGTGCCTGGTTAGTTTAGTTTCTTCATCCCTGTTGGGACATAAGGCTGCAGTGAGTTCCTTCCATCTAGTCCTAATCCTTGGCTATGTACTGTGCCTGGTTAGTTTAGTTTCTTCATCCCTGTTGGGACATAAGGCTGCAGTGAGTTCCTTCCATCTAGTCCTAATCCTTGGCTGTGTACTGTGCCTGGTTAGTTTAGTTTCTTCATCCCTGTTGGGACATAAGGCCGCAGTGAGTTCCTTCCATCTAGTCCTAATCCTTGGCCATGTACTGTGCGTGGTTAGTTTAGTTTCTTCATCCCTGTTGGGACATAAGGCCGCAGTGAGTTCCTTCCATCTAGTCCTAATCCTTGGCCATGTACTGTGCCTGGTTAGTTTAGTTTCTTCATCCCTGTTGGGACATAAGGCTGCAGTGAGTTCCTTCCATCTAGTCCTAATCCTTGGCTATGTACTGTGCCTGGTTAGTTTAGTTTCTTCATCCCTGTTGGGACATAAGGCTGCAGTGAGTTCCTTCCATCTAGTCCTAATCCTTGACCTTAGCTATGTGCTGTGCCTGGTCCCTGGCAAGGTTTCATCCCAGTCAGTTCTCCCACAGTCCTGCACTAAGTGACTTAAGGTCCTCCAGGCTTCCTTTATGACATTCATCAAAGAGCTGTGAGAGAATCCTGCTATTCTCTTGAAGACAGCCAGAGCACAGCCATAGTGGTGTTATCACTCGGGTTTTTCTCAGAACCACATCTCTTCCTTAGTGCCCTTTGCATCTGGTTCCTCCACATTCCTTCCTCGAGTCTTGTTCATGAATTGAAAATAGAATGAAAGAGACCCACTTATCAAGAAGCAATAAGTTATCAATGTTCATCTTGCATCCTTCTTCCTTTCTACCCCAGCTGAAACGTTCTGTCAGCGAGAGTCCTTCCTCCCAGACTCCTCAGGCCAAGAGACCTCGCTTAGAACGCAGCCAGAGCCAGACCAAACCTAGCAGCATCTTCAGTCTGGGAGATTTCTAAGACACCGTCATTCACAGACAGGTATTTACCAATTTCTTTTACTACTATCTGGGATGTAAGACTTCCGGAAATTTCTGGATTTCCGGAAATGGCGTGATTTTATTTTATTGTTATTTTTTTCATTTTATTTTTATTTCATTTATTTATTTTTATTTATTTTATTATTATTAGTTTTTTTCATTTTAGGTCACACGGGTATCTCAAATTGCTAATTTGTATCTGTCAAAACCCTAAAAACTGAAGGGTGCCTGCATCCCTGCCATGAATCTTTTGGTTGCATAAGCGCTCACTCACAGTCGAACAATTGATTGGCCTTCAGTGATTTCCAGAAATGTCTCTGTCAGTCACTGATATCCCTGTACCATGTTTTGTTCTCCAGAAACCCAAACATTGATTTCATCAAAATCAAAGAAGAAAACAATTTACAAGCACATGATATAAAAACAACAATTTTCTATTTCAATTTTGCCATTGAAAGGACGAACAAATTATAATTTTTTGTTGATTTTTCCCCTTTGTTTGGCTTTCCTTTTTTATTATTAAACCAAAAAAATTTAACCTTAGAAAGTTAGAGAGGTTGATTCTACAATCCAAGCAGGATAAATCCCTGAAAAAAATCTCGGATCCAAGCATTAGGTCCTATGACCTTTTAAGATTTTGTAGATTTCATATGATGCTAGGCAATAGTTTCCAACATTGTTGTATCACTTTTATCGTTAACATTTTGTGTTCATTGTTTTTGTTATAATTTTTGTTTGATTATTTTTTGTTTTAATTTTTATTTCATAATTATTGTCATAATTTGGTTTTTTATAGTTATTGTTATAATTTTTGTTTCATTGTTTTTGTTTTAATGTTTGTTTCATTGTTTTTGTTATAATTTTTGTTTCATTGTTTTATTTTGCCCTATGGCAGGTTTAAGGTGTTTGTTCTTGGAATAAGTTCATCCCAGAAGCCTCTATTCGTTCTCAACTGAAGTCTGACCCCTGGGACTTATTTGGACTTGGCTGAACTTCTTACCAGACTGGGTTAAGCACTTCAATGGATCTGTATTATTTATGAAAAGATTTGCTGCAACTACAGAAGTATTACTGTCTTTGGTTGTCCTGCGATCAATTTCATCAAACTCATCACTACATAAGATGGATTGCCAGGCGATGACGATGCACAGAAACCATTATGGCTTGGCGGAAGTTGCCATGGGTTAACCTGGCTGATCCATCCTAAGTGCAGAAATGATGCACCATAAGGCTTTGTGAGATCCAGCCTAGGCTATGTAAACATGAGGAAGTTAGAGCTAGGTCTGATCCTGTCAGCTAGACAACCAGCCTTTTCTTTTTTTGTGTTGTTTTTTCTAAGAAATCTATTTCAACCTTAACCTTGAATGTAAATATGTAAACTTGAAGCAATTTTTGTTGATAATTTTAGTCCAAAGGCTGTTTTATTTCCGTGTATAGTGCCTTTTCCATATTGATGTGGGATGATTTACACATATTTAACTGTAAAAACCTGGATTAAATCAAGTATAATTAAAGTATCTTATATGAGTGTTCGTGTATTGTAATTTCATTTTGATTTATTTTTGTGATAAAATACAGACAGAAAAAATTAAAATTGACACCACTTTTTAACAAATGTTTAATTTATTCGCTTAATATGATACAGTTTTGATTAAAGGGTTTCATTCTAGGGATAAAATTTCCTTTTCATCAAATGCAACCAATTACTTAATTACTTAATTAGACCTGGTATAAAGAAGTTGGCAAGCACACATTAGGCTGCAAACTATCCTCGTCTGTATTCAATATTCTATCAGGATTTATTATACATTTTAGTGAAAAAGTTAATGTATTGAATTCTGGATAATAAAAATTATTTGCAGCAATTAATTTCGGACTTATGCCCGGTCCATAAAAATCGAAAGTCCACCTGCTTTGATAAAAACTACAAAGTAAAAGACCAACAACATACTGCACACAAACAAACAGGTGCTTCCCTTCAAACATAACTTTACTTCAAATATACATGTACTGCACACTGATAAAAACTTTTCATAACATTACACTCCAAATGCACTTTGAATTTCATGATTTGCATTTCAGGCAAGGTTTTTGTTCAAGATATTACATGTACCTACACTGTATTTTATTTATTTCCTTTGATTATTTTTATTCAAAGTACTGTAAAAAATCAGTGTACTCCCAGAAACAGACTTAATGACACGCAAAAATGTTTCAAAAAATATCAAAAATTAGGAAGGCATGACATTTGGACCCTAGCAGGACCTTTCACAATGCAGAACGACAAGGACAAAAAACAGGTAAATAAAAAAAAAATTGCATTTCTTTGCAACTAAATGTCCGTACAGCAAGCTAATTTGTAGGAATGTAATCTCAACACTAATCTGATAGCAATTACTGCAGTTTTTTCATCATCTTTCTAGATAAATATTGGGACATTTTGTTGAATGAAATATATCCAACTCTTATCCCAAGAGGATTGGTATTTTACAGCTCATACTTCACTTCCATGTTCCCTTCAACTATTTCCCATTTCTTAAAAATGTAGCATGTCTGGATTTCGGAGAGCCCCCAGACACCATCAGTTGTGCAAATTCTGAGGTCGCACTGTCCCATTGGTTATTAAACACATGCTGCGCTGGCTAGTGTAAAATTAATGTGGTCTCATTTGGTCTAACAAAAATTCTGTCCATCCCTGCCCAGGAAACAGGCACTGACCACAACAAAACTGACCAGAGTGAGTGCTACCTTCATCTCCTAATTCCTTCTTTTCACTCCAAAAGATAGCTGTGAATTGCATCAGGATTCCTGACAAAAAGGTAAAATCAGAACTTATCCTAGTGAAGTCTTGATTTGAATGTGTAAATAAATGAGATTGCCAAAGACTTGAGTACAAAAAATAGACTGGAATCTGATTATATTTTGTTATATAGCTCATTCCCATAGAACACATGACACTGTGTAAGTGAAGGTGCCTGTCGGAAACCACTAACCATCAACATACTGATGTATCTCCAAGAATCACACCCCATTTCTGCCAGATACAAAGAATACTTAGTTGTATACCCAAGGCACAGCAGCTCACGTCAATTAATCAAAAAGCACAAACAAATTGGACAACCTGATTAGAAACACAGTCCCTGGTTTAACATACCCATGCTCTTACCATGTGAGCTATCCAGCCCTAAGGTGAAACCTTCCCAAACAAAAATAGTAAGCCTTGATAACTGTTACATACAGGAAAAGGAAAAAGAAACAATAAGAAATAAATAAATTAACACTGGCCAATAAATGGAGGTAAAGCAAAAATCTAGAAAAACTTTTAATTAAGACGGGACATTCATGAGCGTTTATTTAAAGATAAGATAAAGAATTAAAAAAATAAATGGCATTGCAGGTGATTGAATGGGGTCTTTGTTCTGGATCTCCTAGCCTGGAGCCCCTAGCCTGGAGCCCTGACTGACATCCTGAGTGACCATTGCTGTAGAAGTGCTTTGTCATCAAGTAGGACTCATGTTGCTGGGGGCACTTGTTGCGAGGAATCATAGATAATGGCAGCCAGGCTAAGCACCAAGGTGAATGCTCCTACTGCAAGCAAACCCACACACTGCAAGACAACATGGGGTAAGAAAACAATGAGAATTTCTTAGTGGAAGGTTTGCGGTGACACCAAGTAACACTTCTCTTAAGAGAATGAGTGTGGCTCTGAAAAGAGCCGGTAAGTCAATGTTTTGGGTGGTGTGTACTCTGCCCGTCGTCAGGAGACAAGAGATAACTTCTTGGCTCCTACTTATTCGGACTGAACACGGATCCCCAAACACTTTGACTCTGAGTTCTTTTAGCTGATTATCGAAAACTTCACTCATGCTGGCAACTTATACTTCACTGATGCCGTATTCCAATCACCAGCAGCTTTACAGTCATTCTCAAGAGTTCATTGTTCTGGTATCATGTGTTCACCCGCTAAGAAACTGGAGGGAGTGCATGAATCGTCTGCCAAGTGGTGCTCATGAACTTTGCCGTAAAACAACTCCTGATTATGAGTTCAAAACACTGATTCATCACGCCGGCCCTCAGGAAATCACAGGCAAAACAAAGAATTGACTCACTGATATTTTCCGGGCAGACTTGAGAGGATCCTTGCCAAGACGCAGGTAGAAGAGTGGAGGAAGGATGAAGACTAGACTCGTTGATGCCGTTGCGCCTGACAGAGAAACAAACAAACAAACAAACAAAACTGTGATGCTGAGTGTGTCCTTGAGTGAGATAGTTTCCAGTGCCTGCCTGTCTATCTCTTCATATTGAGGACATCGGGCATTTAGTGGCAGTCTCAGTCAATGATTGTCAGAGTCTTGCAGACGTGTTCAATGCTCACCTACAATTCCAAATATCAGCTTTAAATTGGGCACAAAGATGGCTATGCACGTCACCGTGGTGATGAGGATTGCTGTGGCAACAATGTGTCGTATCCATGGAAACGATGCGCCTCGTACTGGCAGCCAAGTGTTGACAATCATCAAAAGAGCTTTACGAGCCTGCAGATCAAATTGAAAAAAAGATAACAATAACTTGACGTAGGGTCCAGGGTTGAATCAGTGTTTGGCCAGTAAAATGGCCTCAGGCCACTTGACTGTGGATCAGTGGCCTGAGTGGCCCCTCAAACCCTGCATATTGAACTGTAAGGGGACCCACCTCATTGTCTATTTCCAAAACATGCCACCTAAGGGGACAAAAGAATGTTTTCTGCGATTGCCATAAATATCCCCCCTTGATTATTTTCTCTAGCGCTGTGCTATTCTTGCTATGCTCATTCATATTCATTAAGCAATTTACATTTGTATGAATAATCACTCTTGCGTAACCTTAATTATCTAAATCACGTACGGTGCGACTACAATCAATTTCACGCCATGGTTGAAAAGCCGTTCCATGACAAAGACTCAGACGACATATTTCCATGAGGCTGACTATACTCACGGGGAAATGTATGAGTGGAATGGTGAAGATAATAGCCAGGCAGACTGCCACACGGACAATAAGTATGACGACATCTGTGGAGTCATATAGCTGGTAGCCATCCAGTAGCTCACTACTTACATTATCTGTAGATGAATCGAGAAAGCTGTGTCAGTCTGGCTCTTAAAAGTACTTTGAATATATTCATTCTTTGGATAAGATGGTTTCCGGTGCACAAACCATAGAATGTCAGGTATCCCATCACAGCAGACACCATGTAGAGGGAGAAGGACATGAAGATGGAGGTGTTGGCTACATGCTGCATGCGACGTGGACTGGGCCTGGGTTGAACAGAACCAAATTGCAAGAAATAATCAGCAGGGTTTGACTTGTATCTACTTCTATAAAGTAAATATAAAACAAATGTTACAAACTGCTCACTGACTAAAATGACCTGCAATACATAAATCTCAAAAGTTAAAGGGCCTGATGTTTCGATCCTAGCAGGACCTTCCTGGAATGGAAAGCCTTTTGAGATACTTCTAGATAGGACAGAAACACGTGTCTATGTTTACTGGTAGGGGTTATTGGGGTTCAGCTTGTGATACACTGAATAGCCAATTATTTATTCAAAAAGGTTGTTAACTGCTTGCCCTGTAGAATGACCTGCAATGTGTATCACAAGGAGTTAAAGGAATACTGTTATGATCACCTATACTTGCTATGAACAGCATGTCACACTGTGTCAGCTGAATAGCATGATTGTAGCAAGAAAACAACCATCATAAAAACGTGCTACAGACAACAACTACTTGCTAGAGTAGAATGCAGATGTCAAATTATGTGGCTTAAGAGAAATATCACTTTCCAATGGCATTGGATGAGCATTGATAAAGTTTACGCTTACTTTGAGAGTTCACAGTAGACTGGTAAAACTGCTGTGTGGCAGACAAAAGAGAAGGCCATGGTGGGTAGGGCATAGGCCGTCTGAAAACAAGAACAAGAGAAGAAAGTTGAGTTGAAGATGAGGATGATTATAAAGCCTGAGGTTTGATGCTACAAAGCCTTGTAATCTATTGTCACTGGACTTATGAATGACGACCCACTGATACTCAATGACAATTTGCATTCCTTGATTTGTATTTAGCATTGTGTGCTCAGTGCTTTGCCTAGTGGTTTGCCTGAACAAAAAATAGGCAGCTCAAGCTGGTCGACTACCAACTTCATATCTGCTGGCTTGGGTGCCTAGTTAGTGGTTACAGCCATAGATAATGCATAATGGTTAGCTACATGTACACCCTTGTGTTATACATGTACTTGCTGTTTATAAAACGACTGACCGTAATAGATATATGAATTTTCAATTATATTATGTAAGATGCGATGCAGTATCTGCCACGTTGGTCCAGTGTTTCAGACGTCTGCACTAGAATGCAGGTTTGAATCCCATTCGAGCTGCTGACTTTACCACCAATAAAGCAAGGTGTACTCACTTTGACCGTAAGGGAGACAAACTTTGGTTGGCATTCTGTTGAACCATTCTGGCTTGTTAAAGCGCTAGGGATGGAGTATGTCGTGTCTATTATGTACTGCATTGTTGTATTGTTGGGCGGTATAGGACAGGGAAAAGAGAACCACTTGATGACAATCTGAAATCAAAATGAAAAATGACCCAGAGTAGGTTAAAATGTTTTTTTTGTTTTACTTTAATGTTATTTTAATTCAAGGAAAAACTGAATGGGAAATCACTTGTGTTTAAAATCTATAGCCCAATGCCTGAGCCGACTCAAAATAAATGACTACCCATTCGTTTTCTTCCAAGTATTTGGCATAAACAAAATGTACTATAATTTTTTTGGAGGGCCTGATATTTCAATAGTATTTTGATAACTAATGATAACAGTCCATGAGTGGATTTCACAAAGCCTTACGATGCATCGTAACTCAACTTACGATGGATAACCCATCGTAAGTTGTGATACACCGTATGGTTTCTGTGCATTCCGTAAGTTACTTTGAGTTTGGTGAAATAAACCACAGGACAATGAACACCTCAACATTGATTCTCATCCCCTAATTATGCCGCTTTAACTGAGAAAATTAAGGAGTCAATTGAAGGAATAAATTGACAAAAGTAAGTCATCCTTTTCGATTATTGTTAAACACATCTTCCACAATGATGAACAATTCCTCTTCAATCCAGTGAGGAATGATGTAAGAGTTAAAAACCTCTACCTCCTAATCTACAAACCCAGGCCCAGATGATGTAACTTACCACGATAGTGAAGAACACCATGCACACAATGGACATGAAACTGGTGTAACCAAGGAAACCAATCTTGGGCAGAACGGCGAGAGGTACGATTACCAGCACCACAACCAGTAGAACCAAGTAAGTACCATTCAAGTACCACACACTGTAGAAAATGGACATTTGTATGTGGAAATAACCGTTAAGACTTGAAGGTTTGCATGGCAGAAATACTTTAAAGTGGAAGGTTTGTGGTGACACCATGTAGCACTTCTCTTTTGAGAAGGAGTGTGGCTCTGAAAAGAGCCAAAAATGTGGTCACAGAAAATGGTCCCCGATGAGCTTGTAATTTCAACAATTAGGAGGGCCTGATGTTTTGATCCTAGCAGGACCTTTCTCCAAGGCAGAATGAAGAATGCCTTTGAGAAAGGTCCTGCTAGCAGTATGCAACATTTCTGTACTTTGATAAAACAATGTATGAGAATGGTTGTTATGTTGTAAGCAGGGATAAGTAGCCATTGGTAAATTTGTGACCAATGGTACTAATTCAGAAAGTGATTTGCAAGCTTGGGCATTTGAGAGGAAGACATTTTTCCTGCAAAAAAAAATATTTTGGAGATTTAAGGCAATGATGTCAATTGGAATGTCTTTTTCGGCCTAACTGTCTGTTCTAGTTTGTAATCTACAGACAGACAATGATATTTCTAATCATTAATTTTAATTTGTCTACCTGCCTGTCTATCTATTTATCAGTTCATTTGCCAACCTTTCTACTTGTCTGTCTGTCAGTCTCGTCTAGAAGAATCTCCTAACTAAAACACTGAGACCTGTCTACGTCTCAGCATTCTTATTGATGCAATATGTGATTGGATATTATCCCTGATTGAGACAGACCAGGGAGATATGGTCTGCTTCTGAAAACCTTATTCTTACTCCGAGAGGTCAGAATTAGAGGCAAGGTCAATATCTCAAATGACTCAGATCTAAAAAGCTAAAACTCCATGTGATTTTCCTGAGGAATTCTGACCTTTTATCTTCTATGTGGTTTAAGAATGTTCCAAGGATCTTGGGTAGTTCATCTTTCACAATAAACAAATAACTGGACATTGCTGAAAGAAAAGGATGGAATCACTGAATTATAATGAGATCCAAATAGTTAGCCATCATTATATAAAGTCATAGGCCCTGTACAAATCCATGGATCAGGCTTAGGCTTCTTCTACGTACGACTTTGAAGGCTTGGTTTGTTGGCTTGGTAAGTACAGGGTATTCACCAAGAAACTGGGGCCAAATGCTTGTTTCTAGATGCCTGTGACATTAAAACTGTTACGACCGAAGCCTAGGCCTAAGCCTTAGCCTTCATTTCATAAACTGCCAGTAGTATTATAGTCAACAATGTAACAATCATCCGTACTGGGTATGAAGGTGAAATTGCTTTTTAGTTTAATAGAGCCTATGGAGGAAAATAAGTTCTAACAAAAAAGTTGGTTAACATGGTTAGAGTCTACAGAATCCCACAGAATGAACCCACTGTTGCATCTTGTTGAGTGCAGCAGGGTTAGAGTCTACAGAATCCCACAGAATGAACCCACTGCTGCATCTTGTTGAGTGCAGCAGGGTAAGAGTCCACAGAATCCCACAGAATGAACCCACTGCTGCATCTTGTTGAGTGCAGCATGGTTAGAGTCTACAGAATCCCACAGAATGAACCCACTGTTGCATCATGTTGAGTGCAGCAGGGTTAGGGTCCACAGAATCCCACAGAATGAACCCACTGTTGCATCTTGTTGAGTGCAGCAGGGTTAGAGTCTACAGAATCCCACAGAATGAACCCACTGTTGCATCATGTTAAGTGCAGCAGGGTTAGAGTCTACAGAATCCCACAGAATGAACCCACTGTTGCATCTTGTTGAGTGCAGCAGGGTTAGAGTCTACAGAATCCCACAGAATGAACCCACTGTTGCATCTTGTTGAGTGCAGCAGGGTTAGAGTCTACAGAATCCCACCGAATGAACCCACTGTTGCATCTTGTTGAGTGCAGCAGGGTTAGAGTCTACAGAATCCCACAGAATGAACCCACTGTTGCATCTTGTTGAGTGCAGCAGGGTTAGAGTCTACAGAATCCCACAGAATGAACCCACTGTTGCATCTTGTTGAGTGCAGCAGGGTTAGAGTCTACAGAATCCCACCGAATGAACCCACTGTTGCATCTTGTTGAGTGCAGCAGGGTTAGAGTCTACAGAATCCCACCGAATGAACCCACTGTTGCATCTTGTTGAGTGCAGCAGGGTTAGAGTCTACAGAATCCCACAGAATGAACCCACTGCTGCATCATGTTGAGTGCAGCATGGTTAGGGTCCACAGAATCCCACAGAATGAACCCACTGTTGCATCATGTTAAGTGCAGCAGGGTTAGAGTCTACAGAATCCCACAGAATGAACCCACTGTTGCATCTTGTTGAGTGCAGCAGGGTTAGAGTCTACAGAATCCCACAGAATGAACCCACTGTTGCATCTTGTTGAGTGCAGCATGGTTAGAGTCTACAGAATCCCACAGAATGAACCCACTGCTGCATCATGTTGAGTGCAGCATGGTTAGGGTCCACAGAATCCCACAGAATGAACCCACTGGTGCATCTTGTTGAATGCAGCATGGTTAGGGTCCACAGAATCCCACAGAATGAACCCACTGCTGCATCATGTTGAGTGCAGCATGGTTAGGGTCCACAGAATCCCACAGAATGAACCCACTGGTGCATCTTGTTGAATGCAGCATGGTTAGGGTCCACAGAATCCCACAGAATGAACCCACTGGTGCATCTTGTTGAATGCAGCATGGTTAGGGTCCACAGAATCCCACAGAATGAACACACTGTTGCATCATGTTGAGTGCAGCATGGTTAGGGTCCACAGAATCCCACAGAATGAACCCACTGTTGCATCTTGTTGAGTGCAGCAGGGTAAGAGTCTACAGACTCTACAGGATAGGCTTGGCAGAATCCCACAGGATCCATTGAAATACTTACATCCAATATTTTGTAGAAGTATAGCGCTTGCGGCCAGTATCTAATGTGAGGGAAAACAAGAGAGAATATTAGCTTCATACTGCTCAGAAGAATGCATTTTTTATTCTTGAACATTTCTGCCTTTGAGAAATGACCTGGTAGGATCGAAACGTCCGGCCCTCCAAAATATTGAAATTAAAATTGTTGACTTCAAAATTCCAACATCTCAGGTCACCTTATTCTTTTCTAGAAATATTTTACACTTTGTAAGCCTTTGAGAAAGGTCCTGCTAGGATCGAAATGTCAGGCCCACTAAATTTTAAGATTTGCATTTGGGTAATTTTAGTCTGTAAGCAGTTTGCAACATTTTTGTATATCACTTTGTAAGTTTGTTGACTTGAAGAAAGAACAAACATCAGACCCACTATATTGTTAAGATTTACAGTTTGCGACATTTTGGTATGACTCCATCTAATTCAGCAAAACTCATAAGGGTCACTTGCTTGATTTGTATGATGTTGTCATATCAAAATTTGGGAATTCAATGACACACAGACCCAAAACTCTGCCATTTTCAAAGGAAAGGTCGAATTATGCATAGCAAACCAAGGTAGGAGATTGAAATCATGAGGATTGGTGGTACATGGATGGCCTTGACTTCCAACAAACGAATCAATGTCCTCTGTGTGGGTCTGGGCTGGGGTGCATCAATGTGCATCAATGCCCATACACATCAGATCAAACTCCATGTAATGGTTTCCCACGGGGGACTGCATTTCTTTGGGATGCCATTATACAGCTGTGATCAGATCTGCCTAGCGCAAACAGTCTCCCTTTCTTGAAAAGCACAGCCAATTTCTGTGATGTCAATCACTTTTGACACTCATTTGAATTGCTTTTGAATACAAACTGCACTTTGGTTTGTATTTTGTAGTAAGCATTTGATGGCCATTGGTCAAGGCACTAAGCATACAGTGCTCATTAACATGCAGGTGCATATGCAGCTGTGCATGAAATTGACTTACTGTGTACACAATCGAGCCTTGAATCAAGGCTAGGCAAATGAATGACCACTCACAGAGAAATATCTAAGATAAGATCTTACACCCGTTGGCTATCACAAGGCCATCACAGAGGCCAGTTTGAGCCTTTGAGGACAAGCCGAGGCCAGCCAATCCCATTTCCTTTGACCTCCTTGAATCAGAGAGGTCATTATCTCACCTTTCCTGGTACTCTCAGAGCAAACAGTCCAACCTCTTCGTAGGACTTGACACCAGTTAACGAGCACATCGTCAGCAATAGATGTATGGAAAAGTCGGCCAGAATTGCCACAATCACCAACAAAAGTCTAGACAGAAAACAAATACATTGTCCATTAGTTTTCTCAATTCTCTTAAGATTTCAAAATCCATTGAAAGCTTCGGGAGGGATGTAGAGAGCTAACAGTTGAGCCATAACCAATCACCGCCTATCTTACAATCTACCTGCAAAACCTAATACATTAGTAAAACCTGAGCAGCTTCAACCTTTTTTTATCTCAACAGTGCAGGATTCTGCTTGGATTGCAACAATAAAAAAAAAATAGTAGTTCTATAATCTGTTAATAACCTATTTGCAACTTCTTGTACTTTTGTGAATGAAACCTTGTTTTAATCCAAAGTCTGACCCCCCAAAAAATAAACAATCACACACTTGGGACCTATTCTAAGGCACATGTAAAATTGTACATATAACTTGTTTGTATTTCCAATCTCAATGGTACATGTACTTGGGATGTGAACACTCATTACAGTGATATTTTAGTCCTTACTTTGGGAAGGGCAGCTTTTAAAGAATTTGCCAGACTAAAGAATCATTTACAGAAATCAAAACAATGGAACATAAGAGGCTAGGATTGGGTTCTTGAAGGGGCAAGACCACTTTCCTATCACAATGGTCAATTCTGAGATATAATATTTGAATGCCTTTAAGGACACAACATCAGAGTGGTTTCTGTGGTTATGAGTTATGACTGAAGTGGTTTTGGTTCACCCATGGCGCGTTGTGAAGCAATGTACTGTATTAAGCAAAACTACCCCTGAACAGATACATGGACTGTCTACAATTCTACTCACGTGAAAAGAACAATACCACTTTTGGCCATGGCATAAGACAATCCCAGAATTCCACTGCCCAAGATGGCATTCATCAAGTTGAAGACGGACATCCCAAAGGAGGACTGTCTGGCTGTTCCCTGGCTAGCCACCACAATCTAGCAAACAAACAAACAAACAAACAAACTATCTAATTCAATACCTGCTTTGAGTGCTCTCTCTTTTTCTCTCTGCAAAATGGAGAGTTCAGTGACATGACACCAATTACAATACCGGTATGCTGAATTGCTGACTGCAGAGAGGAATGATAAGGGGATTTGTTTCTCTTTTACATTTTTCATACTTTCAATTTCCTTTAAACAAACACAGGAAAGGAATGAACTCTTCCATCGATTAATCATTTGAAGGGAAATGACTAGACCAGGATTGGAACCTAGGCCACTGGTTTAACGTACCAGTGCTCTACCAACCTTCTGCCCAAACATTAAACTTGACTCAACAATCTTGGCAAGGACATGGCCATCAGTCACATGTAGTAAATCATTGAGAAAATTTCAATAAAGTGTTAATTCTGTCAGTAATTAATTTTGACCACCTATCATATGGAGTAATATTTTTATCAACATTCAAGCAAAAATCCCAAAACCTTGTCGGCAGGTCTAGTAATTATGAGGACTCTTTCTTTGTCTCTATTCTGAGTTCCCGTGCGACTTTGTTTATTCATTTTTTTAAAATCATATATTGATGTCCAATTCATGTGGCACTACTTGAGTACTTCTACCATTTACAACCAGTCAGTAGTAAAGTAGTAGTAGGAGTAGGCCTAGGTCATAGGACGTTACAACTACAAGTCGCCTTTTCTAAAATTTTGGAAGGGTCGCGCCAGACCCCTAAAAAAAATTCAGAAAAGACGACTTGCAAATAATACAAGGTCCTACTCCCACAGTTCCAGTTACTCAGATCTACCCCCAGAACTGTGGGGTTCTACGTCATCCGCTACTCTCCCGACCGGAACCCCACAGATAACTATGCTTTTTTCCCATAGGCTTCTGTGTTACGTTCACTAGTGCTGTGGCATAGGGATCAGCAGGTTCAGCATAACTCCTAAAATACTGCTTCATTTGGCCCAAGATTTCTAGCAAATGTGGTTTACATACCACGCACCTGTGTGCAACTGTCCATGTGGCGAAAATGTGTCGATTTTCCCCCCAAAATGGGAGAAAACCTCCCGGTAAGGTTGCAAGATTCAAACGGCAGCGCCGTAACTGGCAGTCTGGTCCCCTGTAGTATGGTATAGCGGCTAGATGCGAAGACGGCTAGATGTGACGTTTAAAAAAAACCCACAATCTTCTTTCTCACTGATTCTAATTCAGTTATGACCTTTCCCAATGTCACTCCAAAGACACATTTCCTCCTTCTTGGTACTTTCTCTAGCTGCCCTTTTATTTGTTTCATTTTTTATAAAAGCCTATTGGGCGTTTTTGGGCCATGTTACTTTTTGTCTTTAAATAATTATAAAAAATCTTTAAAAAAAATTATATACGCGAGACGCCCTATAGGCTATAGGAGCCTCCATAGTTTTTACCCAGAACGGACTGCCTTAAGTTGCGTGATATATTTTTTTTCTATGGATGTTGGGGTTTGTTATGGTACACTCAGATTTTTTTTAGGACCAACAATAAAGAAAACTGGAGCTTCGAAGCAACTGCCAATTTTGTACCTAGGAAAATAGACCCCAAAAGAGCAACTTTTTGAATCACATGAGTTTGGCCTACTGGAAAAGCCTAAGGCTTAACTTTCAAAATTTTCGGTGACGGACAAGAGTAGGAAACCAACTGGAAGATACGAAGTCTGAGATCGTTATTCGGAGTTGTTTTCATCGTGCGATGTGAGTTAGAAGGCTAAGCGCCGAAAACGTGTATCCTCCAATAACCGGTTTTCGACGATATAAGGACTTTTCTTCAAACTGAACAATGTGGACGAAAGTGTCACACTAAAAAGAGGTCTCAGTCACTTTCTCCACACCACAGACTATTAGAATAATCATAGAGAAGGTTGATCAAGCCTGTCACTTTCGTAAGATTACCCGGTTTTGTTGACGTCCGTGGCGCACCGCGCAGTAAGCATCGTCACCTATTTTCGTCAGTGGTGTTTAGTAAGGTGTCTCAGTGCAGCCAAACGCAAAATAAATTCTTAAAATAACTCAAAATGCTGTGTGGCACTGTAAAATTCTTCCCTGTATGTTTTTTTGTGTTATCTTTGTTTTTGTTTTTCCACACTGCTTCT
Source organism: Luidia sarsii (assembly GCA_949987565.1). Taxonomy (NCBI): domain Eukaryota; kingdom Metazoa; phylum Echinodermata; class Asteroidea; order Paxillosida; family Luidiidae; genus Luidia; species Luidia sarsii. Next base: position 454,420 of record OX465101.1, on the reverse strand, counting down.
AACACTTTCCTCAAATCATTCATAATTTATGCTTAAAACGTATTGGTCTTGTTGATGTCTTCTTTTGTGACGTTTAAAAAAAACTCCACAATCCTCTTTCTCACTGCTTCTTCAGTTATAACCTTTCCAAATTTCACTCAAGAGACACATTTCCTCCTTCTTGGTACTTTCTCTAGCTGCCCTTTTATTTTTTTCATTTTTTTAAAAAGCCTATTGGGCCATGTTACTTTTTGTCTTTAAATAATAATAAAAAATAAATAAAAAAAATTATATAAGCGAGACGCTCTATAGGAGGCTCCATAGTTTTTACCCTGAACGGACTGCTTCAAGTTGCGTGATATATTTTTTTCTACGGATGTTGGGGTTTGTTATGGTACACTCAGATTTTTTTTAGGACCAACAATAAAGAAAACTGGAGCTTCGAAGCAACTGCCAATTTTGTACCTAGGAAAATAGACCCCAAAAGAGCAACTTTTTGAATAACACGAGTTTGGCCTACTGGAAAAGCCTTAAATTTCCACATTTTCGGTGACGGACAAGGGCAGGAAAGCAACTGTAAGATACGAAGTCTGAGATCGTTATACGGAGTTGTTTTCATAGTGCGATGTGAGTTAGAAGGCTAAGCGTCGAAAACGTGTAGCGTCGAAAACGGGGGTTCCCACGATACCGTCGAAAACGGGGGTTCCCACGATACCGTCGAAAACGGGGGTTCCCACGATACATATACTTATAGTCCGAGTAACTTGGACCGACAAGTCACGCTTTTTTTTATCCAATTTTGAAATTTTGAGATTCGGGTGACAGTCACCCGAAACTCAACATTTCAAAATTCGATAAAAAAAGGGTGACTTGTCGGGTCCAAGTTACTTGGACTAATAAGTAATATGCGTACAATTTATACAACCGTACATACACAGCTGTCAAGTCCTACACTGTAGCATGTCATGGTGATTAAACAGTTTGATTAATTAAAGTTTGATTAAATTAAATTATAAACAGCAAATACATACGAGTTGGCCATGGTTGTCGTCACTAGTTCCAGCAAAGAGAGGCGCATTAATGGAACCTGAACGACTGGGCCAACATGTCTCATCAACGGATGTATTAAACGAATCGGCTTCCTCCACGATATATCGACTCCGCTGGCGATCCAGTAAACCCGGCGACTGTGAACGGAAAACTGCCATTATTCAGAGCAATACTGACATCTCTCCTGCTTCGGGAAAACTTCAAAAACTTGGAATAAATAATGATCACTTTGCCTGTCACACGATTACTGTAAGAATGTTTGCATAATGGTTTCGTAGTCTGTACCCTTCTGACGTGCAATTGCTTTAGCTACGGTTGACGTCTAGTTGCCAGACGTTATATTCACTCAGAACGCATGGAGCAAAAGACGTACAGGGGCGTGGTTATGGGGTGGTGTCGCTCGAAAACAATAGGATTATGCTAATGAGTGAAGTTATTCTTACTCCAAACAAACGGGTCTCAATCACGTGACATCCACCAATTAAAAGTCACGCGGATTCGTGTTTCTTTTAATGACTCATTATTTGGGGATTCGTTTTGTTCAAACAGCGTTCAAATGTATTGTAGATAGAGCCTAATTGATTTACCCACTTTGCGATTAGCAATAATTTATTCACGATTTGGTTGGATTTGGTTGCTTATGAAACTTTATAGTTACACCATGGAGGATTCCTCCATGGTATACACTCGAGGCAGAGTGAGACGGAATACCATATCTGAGGGTCCTTGCACTTTCCTAGCTTGGTGCTTACGACTGACCATGGAAGTAGGCCACATATGTCATCTCAAACAACGACCAGCTACCAACCTTTCTCAGACTCAGACTTGATCACACGAGTAAACCTCTTCCCCCACCCTGGCTCTTTGTGTCGAATTCGCGAGCTGTTGACAGTACGGATGTGTGAAGTTCTGTGCTGCAAAGATCAAGACCGTTTGGCTCCGTGTCGCCATTCACTGGATGTAAAGGCACAGAGGCACTTCAACCGCTTCTTGTCAAACAAACCTCTTCACAAACTGAGACATTGTGTCTGGGGTTCAAGTCCCGATCCAGTCATTCATTGTAATTTGCAAAAATCCTTAATTTGCTTGGACTCCAATGATTTTGCAATTCATTATCTATATAATTATATTCAATCTGATTACAAATTAAAATTCGCAATCAAAAATGCTGCAATCTTAAAAAAAGTTACTGACTGGAACGACCAAAATGAAATTCTTGAATTGTAGATGGTCAGATGTTTTGATCTTAACGGATCTATATCAAAGGCAGAGAAAACTTTTGGAAAAGAAAGTTTAAAAAATAATAATGAAAAAGAGTATCATGCAAGAATGCTACAAACTGCTTACTGAATTTAATGACCAAACTATCGATGATAAAATGATAACAATAAAAAAGGATATTCAAATGTTGCAAACTGCTTACTGACTAAAATTACCAAAATGCAAATCTCAAAATTTAGTGGGCCTGACGTTTCGATCCTAGCACTAGCAGGACCTCTCTCATCAAAGGACCTTATCTCTCTGCCTTTGAGAAAGGTCCTGCTAGGATTGAAACGTCAGGCCCACTAAATTGTAAGAATAAAAAAAATTATGTAAATATTTTTAATCAAATATTTGTTCGTGTTTTTCTTAATTCTTATTTCTTATTTATTAATCTCATCCAACAGCAAACAAAATGCCAGTTACAGGGAGATATATAAAAATAAAAAACACTATAATTTGATAAATTAATTTACAATGAAATAAGGTGATATACAAAAATGTTGCAAACTTAGATTTACAATGAAATAGTTAAATAAATAATGGATATATCATTCATAGAACATTGAAACAAACAGACAGACAGACAAACAAACAGAAAACAAGCAAACAAGTACAACTATGCAAGAAGTAGAGATTCAAACCACAATCAATCACAGCAATTCAGTACATAGTCAATGACTGAAACACAAACAGCACATTAAGTATTAAAAGTTGAAAGAGCTGCATGGACCTGGCGGCGAAAAGAATGCAAGGAAGGAGCACCGAACACATCACACATCCCATGCAGCCTGTTGTAAGTGGACGAAATCCTGGAGATGAAGCCACGCTTTGTCACTTCAACTCGTTTGCTTGGGATGTGGAAGATGTGCTCCCGCGCATGCCTTGTCCGCCGCACAGGTACATGCAGACAAAAAGGGTTGGAGTCGGTTACATTATAAATACTATGGAAAAACCTGTACAAGAATAAACAGTCATTTACACTTCTTCTATGCTCCAGTGTGGGAAGCCTATACAAATCACATAACATAAAATAGTCTAGGTCAGAGATAGTTTATATCGTTTGTAGGACCTGGCATTGACACTATAAGTACTTTAAACAATAATTCTCAGAAATCATTAAGGCCTCGGCCTACAGTATTTTGTTGTTCACTATAAAGAACATTTTGTAACTTTCCAATATAGACTGAAAGATACAAAAACTGTATAATTATAATGACTGATTTTTACGTAGCTTTTGATTCCGTAGCTTTTGTTTTTATAGCTTTTGATTCTAAAGAATTGTTTTTATAACTTTTGATTCTGTATAGGTTTTGAAGCATGTAGTTTTTGATTTTGTAGCTTGTGATTCTATAGCTTTTTGAGATTTGAAGGTTTGCATGGTGAGAATAGCAGGATAATTAGGTTTGCGGTGACACCATGTAAATTCTCTTTTGTGAGTATAAGTGTGGTTCTTTATATAGCTTTTTCCTATAAATGCATATGTCCTCGAGGAAAGGATCCAGCTATAGAATCGAATCGCCAGGCTCTCATAGTTTGGGGATTTGGGGCGAATCGATCCCTGGTCGATGCGTGGAGGTTGATGTGACTGTAATATGTAAACCCATAGCAGGAACGTCCTGAAAGGCAGACAGTGTAAGCATGCACGTCTTCTATTCGGAGAGTAGGGGTCATACTAAATGTATTTGCGTGTATATAGGCCTAATGCTTTTTCCATTGGGAAGGTGCGCGCTGTACTTTCTACTCGGACCTTCTCAAGCAAACAGCCGTTATGTAATGCAATTCTTCTGTTATGGTAACGATTTTCTCCGCCTATTGTCCGTCGGGCCGGTGTCAGTTAACGTATCTTCCGGGCGCCATTTTCCTCTCGCTTGAAGCATGGCTATTCTATTATACACATGCTTACAATAGTCATTAAGAACCCTTACAAGGCTACTCAGTGCAGTGCAGCAAGTCTGTCGGAAGGACCAGCAAACCTATAGAATAAAAATGTAGTTGTTTGTACAAGGCAACGAAGGCCTCGAGCTTTGTGTTGGAGAAAATGTCGCAATGCAGGCAATTATTGCGACGCGCCGGCTCCCGCCGGCAGTAGTAAGGTTGCCAGGCTGCCAGGCTGGGAACTCGCCCAAGTAAGCCTTTGTTGCTGAAACCACAACCCCGATGAGAAGCGTTGGCAAGGATCGAGCTGGATGTTGCAATCTTCTGGCTGTGTCCTATGGTACTGCATTTACAGTGTGATCTATGGTTGGAGACTCAAGGCTGCTGGTACTATTCCACTGATGCTATCCGATCCGAAAGGCCGACACTTTCATAGTTACAGCGCTTCTGGATATTGAGAGCCATCTATACCACAGTACACTGCACTGCGATTGCACAGCTTTAATCTACCCAACTCCTGTGAAAAGACTAGCATCATGGTAAGGTGCTCACATCGGCACGTTCTGGGACTGGTAGGTCTCTGCCTGATTCCCCTCGTCCTCATCTACTTCAAGAAGAGCCCTGACCATGGCCTGACCATGAAAGACACACCAGAACAGGGCCGTCCTGGGCAGAAATGTCCGCCGGTAGCCCCGTGTACCTGCCCCGGTACCCAGGCGAAACAAGCTGCCGAAGAGCATGGCAAGGCACCAAACAAAACCTCGGCCCAAAATATCTTCATTCTCACCTGGATGCGGACCGGTTCGTCCTTCTTTGGTCAGATATTTGCCCAGAACGAGGATATGTTTTACCTCTTCGAGCCGGACTGGGTTCTGCATCACAACCTGGAGCTTAACGGCGGTAGATTCATTCAGCCACTGTTCGTCGAAATGCTGAAGAAACTCTACCGCTGCGACACCAGTGATCTCGGCTTCTACATATCTTGGTTTAAGAATGAGCCGCCCAGGGAACTCTTCAAGAAACTCCCTCGAGTAGCCGAACACATCTGCAGTAGCGAGACCAAATGTGGCCCGGTTACGCACGAAAACTTCGAGAAGGCTTGCCGAGAAACGAAGAACAAGGTGGTCAAGTCTATACGGATCACCGACATCGGGATGCTAGATGCGCTGATCGAAGACCCTGAAATTGATCTGAAGATCATCCACTTGGTTCGAGATCCACGTGCGATGGTTGCATCGCGAGTGGTTGCCATGGACGCATTGGATCACACCTCCAACAAGCTGGAGTTCAAATCCTTCACCGATGAGATGATTACGTACCTGTTCCATTATTGTTATTACAACGTGGATGACCAGATAGCTGGCTACTACTTGCCCAAGTACAGCGACAGATACTTGTTGGTGAGATACGAGGATATGGCAATCCACCCGCTGATCAACACCCAGAAGATCTACAACTTCCTCGGGTTAGGACGAGTCCCCGCGAGGGTCAGCAAGTGGCTGGTGAAGAACACGCGCACGCACGACCCCGACATCTTCTCTACCACACGCGTGTCCAACCAGGTGTACCAGTCGTGGCGCACCAAGATGAACTTGGAGACGATCAGAGCCATCGAGAACATGGGCCTCTGCGGTAAGATGATGGAGTTGTCCGGCTATCTTCCTGTGAAGAATGATAATCACCTCAAGAATCTGTCTGCCCCTCTGTTGGAACCGGTACCCAAGCCTCATAACGATGGGACGTATGTACTCATCTGATGTATGCCTGTGAACGGACTTACAGCCCTTCACGAATCCACGAACCAAGCTCGTGCTCACCTGTACACGCGGGCAGTGATTAATCACTGAATTTGAAGGTTTGAAAATTAGGTTTAGCTTATACCATAGATGCCTGCGACACTACAATGGGTGGGAGATACGCTGAAGGCTGCCTATGACAGCATTGAACAGTGCAGCCCTGGAGCTGCGGATCTCGGCTAGAGGGGCATTGTTCTAAGATATTGGATGAAACCTTAGCCTCAGGTCCCGTCTCCCTCACCCATTCTTGAATATTCTACACTCATTACACGAATATTGAAAATCCCAAATTCATGATACTTATGATACTAATTATCCTATAGTTATTCTCTTTGGAATGTTTTCGCAAATTATTTCACGTTCAGGAAACAGGCCAGGAAATAGTTTACTTTTTCAGACGTTGTATATACTTTCGACCCCCCAAATTGTGTTTTTGAACTACGCAGCTAATAATTTCCAACCGAATCTACTGAAAACAACTCTGGTGCCCTATTCCTTATTAATTTTGACATATGTGAGTTGATATAGCTGGAACAAAACTAATTTGACATGTTGGGACGTTTACCAACCCACAGGTACGGTGTAGGCCATACTTTTAATGTTACCATAGTGACCAGTGGAATGTACTAGTTCAAAGATGCGACCTTTCTCAACGACCTTTGGCAAAGGCACTGCTATGGACCTTTTTCACGTGACGTCATGCTGGACCGCCTGACAATGGCAGCTCATCAGTTGTACCAGGGTTGTGGGAACACTTTCCGTAAAAAGCGGTCCAACGTGGCGGCAGTTCTTTTGTTTGGTCACGTGGGTGAAAAGGGTCTATATGGTCCAATCGTCCAACCCTCGAAGTTGTGATTTGTGTAATTTTGTGTAAACAGTTTGGAATGTTTTCTCTACATAACTTTAACTCACTTGATCTCCATAATTATTTGCCGTAGAGGGCGGTATGTCGTGTGTTCGTCTTTGGCTTTAAAATTTGTCATCCAATTATCAGTTTGTACACAGACTTTGTTCAACCGTTCGCGAACATTCCTGTATTCTTGTATCAATATCTTTGATTTCCTTTTAAAACTGAATGGAGTCAAAATGGACTTTGATTATTGATAAGATCAACTGTTGTTTGATTATGGAGGAAGCTAACCCGTGCATGCTTTATGCATTGACCTCCATTTTGTATGGACTGCCGTCAGCTCCCAACAAATTACCAACAGCTGACACCAGCTTTCGCATCAAAACTACCTGTCGGACATTCAACAATTTAAAGACATGTATCGGTATTGTGTGTTTGATATAAAATTAATGTTAACAAGTTACTGAACATGTTTGTGGGCGTCCAGCATGTTGTTGTATAGATTGTATAATTGACTTATATTTTCACTGTGACGGCCGACCATAGTTTGCCAACCACTGGTTGGCAAAAACTGCGGCTGCGCTGTAGCGCAAGAAGTCTACTTCCCAGATATTTCCGGCCCAGGCCTCGATCAAAGTTCAGCTTTGTTTCTAAGAGCAAGGCATGAAAACGGGAGGCTTTGGCTTCGATTATAGACAAGATATCCATTTTTGAAAAAAAGTCTCCCAAGGTTCAACTTCAAGCAAGAGCCTTATAACCTGTGCGTCCAGCCTTTGAATAACGGAGACGAAGCCGGGGCCAATACATCGTGGAATTTTGTGAAAGTCCCCGAGGGTACGTGCGATTTGAATAATTCACCCGTCGCCATTGCTGCCACAGATCGCAACGTGTCACGTTCACTCGTCCATTGCACGTATGGTTTTTCACTAATGTTACTGGATGAAGATGACAATTTGTCCTTGTCAATGATTGTCTGCCTTCGTTATTGTCGTGATCTATCGATCGTCATCATCTGTTCGGTATACATGTAAATTAAAGCCATTAAGGGTTTGTCACAATCCAAAATAATTTGTAGGATTGTGTCAGTATTCTTGTTATGACAAAAATTACTGTCTGTCTCAATCATATGCTTTTAAAAGTGGAGTGACCAGGACTTCACTGGACTGCAGGATCACCCTGGCTTTTTCATGTAGGCCTACTGTCAGATTCACTCGAGCCTTCGTGTTTTCAACGCTGTCCTGTCCAGGAAACCATCCACTTGCTACACTATAGCATAGGATATATCCATCCTCTGTAGCTCGTAGCTAGCTGTAGACCTAATTAGGCCCATTACTTGCAACTTAATTGTAGACGGTTTTTTCTTCTTCTTTTCAAAGGCAAGGCCACGTGGTTTCAGGGTATGGCATGCAGTCTTGGTCTCTATTTTCATACAGACAGGAGAGGTTTTCTCAGGGAAGCATGCATTATTTTGACTTACTACCCTGACACTATCGGACATTTTTACACTTTACAGCATCCTAAATTAGTGACCGTCTACAGACCCCACAGGTCTATGCAGAAGGAAATCTCAACAGGTTCAACCATTGCATTCACGCAGAGTTCTCTCTGTGATTAGGCCGGTACTGGTTCTTTATAAGGGCTTTTCTTCGATTTCAATCAGATCCAATTATTCTAGAAAGACTGGGAAAAAATGGCTGGACCTGGACTTGATTCTGAGATCGCTCACCAGGGGTCTACGCTACGTTTAGAATCTCAGTTTTATTCTAACAAAATCATGAAAGTTTTGTATTGACTTCGTGTAAATATCACATTCAAGCTCATTTTCTGCTGTCATCTAGGGATCCAAAATGTACAAACATATTGGAAAGCTTCTTTTTCTATAGTTGAGTGAGGAATTGGTCATCTTTTTTTACCTTTAAAAATTTTGCTCATGAAAATTGAGATTCTCATTAATAAAATAAGAAAAGAGGGCCTGACGTTTCGATCCTAGCAGGACCTTTCTCAAAGGCCAAGTGACAAGGACATACACAAACAGTTAGGGGAAGGAAAGCCCTCACACACGACAGAGGAAGGACACAAGGAAAGGAAGTGGGATGCAGAATTTACACCAAGATGACATACTGTACACCCCTCTCTTGGTGTACTGTACATCTGCATCCCACTCCCTTCCCTTTTGTCCTTTCTCTGTCATGTGTGTCAGGGCTTTCCTTCCCTAGTCTATCAGTGTATGTCCTTTGCCTTTGAGAAAGGTCCTGCTAGGATCGAAACGTCGGGCCCTCTAACTTTTGAGATTTATGTATTGCAGGTCATTTTTAGTCAGTGAGCAGTTTGCAACAGTTTTTTGTATTAATTCCGTATTTCTCGTTCGATTTTTTACGATAGGAATTTCTAAACCATGTCTTCGGTCTGGAAAATATTCAATCCACAAGAAGAGAATATCGAAACGTTTCTGGAGAAATATCCCCCTTCTATGGAACAGAGGTAACCGGTGCATGCATAGAGTAAACTCTTGATACTGAGCTTTAAATTCGGCTTTTCTTGTAATTTGTTGGACCATATATTGTGAATCCGTGAGAATTATATGTCTATCGCGTCAGTACCGTTTTAATACTCTATGCAGACATGTCGCGTGCGATCTTAGAATTATGACCTCACTTAAGTTCGATAAAGGTCCTGCCTTTGGCTAAGATCGAAAGGTCAAGACCTCTGACATTTTTGCAGCAGACTGCGTTTTTCTGGATGAAATTCGGTGGGTTTTGTTCGTGAAATCAAGTGAAAAGAGGTAGTTTTTCGTGTATTTTAAAAGATTTTAAAAGATTTGGTTTAATTTATTGAGATTGGAAATTCTGATTTCGATTATGCTTATATACCCTTTAAATATTTTGGGGTATTCAGTAAGCAGTATGCTTCTTTATCAGTTAGTTTAGTTTAATTTCAAATCTCAAAAGTTAGAGGGTCTGACGTTTCGATCCTAGCAGGACTTTTCTCAAAGGTCAGACCCTCTATAGAGTCTAACTTTTGAGATTTATGTATTGCAGGTAATTTTAGTCAATGAGCAGTTTGCAACAGTTTTTGTATTACAGTAACTAATTAGTTCAATTAGGCCTATAGTTTATCATTTTTTTTCACCTCAAGGATGTATGATGGCGTTGTGTGCACGCAAACCTAACTGAAATAATGATGCCCTATTTGACCTTTTCGAATATTTCACTTTTGATGACTTCGTTAGTATTTGGGTCTAACAATATTCCACCACGATCATTTGCCTTTTTCTGCATACAAGGTGTCCGTGGATTGCCGTTTACGGGACGGAAGAAACCTGTGAGGTTCCAGGGATAACGTCTGAATTAAAACAAGAGTGGGAGAATTTGTGTAAATCCCGGAAACCAACCCACGAGGACATCTGCCAGCTAGCTAGGGCACACAGGTATTAGTTCTGTTTACCAGAGCGTCTTCAGTAGATTGTAAAATCCAAATACGGCATAATTTCACTTTTAGAAATAGGAAATCATTCTAGATTATAAACATTGTTCAATTTCCGTTCATGTTTCGATGTTATAATTTTATTTTTTATCAAATTTTCTGGTTTTTCTTTTATTGTTGTAAATCTCACAAGTTGGAGGGCCTGACGTTTCGATCCTAGCAGGACCTTTGAGAAAGGTCCTGCTAGGATCGAAACGTCAGGCGCTCTAACTTTTAAGATTTATGTATTGCTGGTCATTTTAGTCAGTGAGCAGTTTGCAACCGTTTTTGTAATTGTTGGAGATTTTCATTTTTATAGGGGGGTCAAAACCTTTTAATTTACTTGAACTAAAAGATTTGAATAAATCGCTTAATCTAAAATATCGTGTTTTTTTAAGTTGTCTGACAGGTAAATGGATAATCTTCAAAAGCCGTGAAGAAGTCGACCAAGTATGGAGCAAGGTTGCTCGTGCGGTCGTGGACGGTCACTTGGACTCCTTAACCAAGGTTCGCCCGTATCGACCCGATCCGGAACAGCGTCAACCCATATGTGTCTTCAACAAGGACTTCACAGATATTGAGGCAGTGAAGCGAGTAGAGAAGAGCCTTCGTGGCCTTGGTATCTATACAGCATTGAGTTATAAACCTGACCTCTTCACTCACCTCAATATTTATACAAACAACAAATCGGGCATCGAGCCAGTACTTTACAGGAGCAAGTACAAGGACGGACTTCAGACAGACTTCCAGTATGTGCAGCCGCGGTAGGTTCAATTGTGTAATTAGTCCTGCCTTTGAGAAAGGTCCTGCTAGTATCGAAACGTCAGGCCCTCCTAAGTTTTGATTTTCGCCTTTTTTGCCATTTTAGTCAAGTTTGTAATATTTTTGCATATAACTTTTTATGAGTGTTAGATAAGCTTCTCCCGTCTTCATGAGCAATAATTTGATAGCAGGTTTTGTAAATTACTTCTTAATGTGCTTCGATAGAACTCAAGAATAGTACTGGGACGAGAGTTCACTCAAACCATACTAAGCCTAGTTTGTCCAAAAGCACACCTTATATGCTTGTGCACTATACAAACGAACGGACAATATAACTTCTTTTGTTTTGTGCTTCAATCGAACGCATCCCAACGGTATAATAAACCAAGAAATTTGTTCTTGTTTCTTCATAGCACCTCGACTTCACTGGCAAAGAAAACAAGGCGCAAAAGGTAATGGATGGATCAATATTTTCAAAATCTAGTGGGCCTGACGTTTCGTTCCAGCAGGACCTTTCTCAGAGGCTTTGAGAAAGGTCCTACTAGGATCGGAACGTCAGGCCCACTAAATTTTGAGATTCTTTAATTTTCATGTAGTCCTAATTCTTTTCGACAAGGCAAACATGTTCAACTTTGTTTGGAGTTTCCATCCTTCTGGCCACCTTGCCACCTTGCCACCTGGCCACCTTGCCACCTTGCCACCTTGCCACCTTGCGACCTGACCACCTTGCCACCTTGCCACCTGACCACCTTGCCACCTTGCCACCTTGCCACCTGACCACCTTGCCACCTGACCACCTTGCCACTTTGCCACCCGGTCACCTGGCCACCTTGCCACCTTGCCACCTTGCCACCTTGCCACCTGACCACCTGACCACCTGACCACCTGACCACCTGGCCACCTTGCCACCCGGACACCCGGACACCCGGCCACCTGGCCACCTTGCCACCTGACCACCTTGCCACCTTGCCACCTGACCACCTGACCACCTGGCCACCTTGCCACCTGACAACCTTGCCACCTGACAACCTTGCCACCTTGCCACCTGGCTACCTTGCCACCTTGCCACCTTGTCACCTGACCACCTGAAAACCTTGCCACCTTGCCTCCTTGTTTGATTAAAATCAGACGAGAAACACGACCGGAAAAGCAACATGACAACATATGTTGTGAAGGGCTGTAAGTCCGTTCACAGGCATAAGTTGCCTTTTTCACTAGTTTTTCCTCGGTCATAGCCACATAGCATTCCCAGTCTTGCGTCTACTATTATTGTGTCTTAAGGCAAAAACAACAATGGAAAACCTGACTAGTTGACAAGTTGTCTATTTAGGGAGGCCACCATCTAATAAGGGCTGGACAGCTCAGACGGTAAAACAACCAGAGGTCTTGAGTTCAAATCCCGGTGCAGGCAAAGTTTTCTTTGCCTGTTTTTCAATTATTGTGTTTTGTTATAATTTAGTGGGCTTGACGTTTCGATCCTAGCAGGACCTTTCTCAAAGGCAGAGTGACAAGGACAACACAGATACATGTACACGAAGGAAGGGGGAGAGAGTGAATAGGACACAGATGAGAAACAAAGGACAAAGAGTGAAGCTGGTAGGGAGAGATCAAAGGGAAGGGCAAGGGGTAGGGTAGGGATTAGTGAGAGGAGGGGGAAAGATCAAAGAGAAGGGCAAGGAGTGGGGTATTGTTATAATTTGTTATATGTTTTGTTATAATTATATTTACTCGCCCTTAGATTTTACTCGCCTGGTTCAAGACCTCTTGAGTATTACTTCAGTCCCCAAGCAAAGAAGGCACCGAAGTCTGAAGAAACTAACCAAGAACCCAAAAGGTGAGACATTCAGAAGCCGTGTAGCCTTCTAGTTAGTCAAGTATAGTGTTGTGACCCGAAGAATTGTCACTGTGTTCAAGAATCCCCTTCCCTAAATTTGTTTTTTGGAATATAATAGTCAGTAACGTAACGCATAAGCGCACTGTTGCGCTAGTTCCTAGCCGCAGCGCGCTTTCTACCAATTGTGGGGTTTGGGAGGTACCAGACTAGAGCGCTAACGTGTATATAAGCGGCCGCGTGCTTGGAGGAGGGGCTTTTTCCTCTGCGACCGTCGACACCAAAGAACGTCCCTCCAGCGGCAACCGTAGTAAACCCCAATCATCTCATCCTTAAATCTATGATCATGATTAGATTAATCCACTCGACACATAGTTGCAGTATATACGGGGGTTCCTTACTTCAATTGAGATTAAAGTGTTATACAAAAATGTTGCAAACTGCTTACTGACTATAATTACCAAAAATGCAAATCTCAAAATTTAGTGGGCCTGCCGTTTCGATCCTAGCAGGACCTTTCTCAAAGGCAGATTCAGATTAATTATACCTGGTGGTTTCTCTGTACTTCCATAAATAATACGTAGGCGATAATCACCTATATGCGAATGGTCTACCCGTTTCCTGTCCCCTTATTTCGCCGTTGATTCCCCGTCTGTCCCTCCTGTGGGGGTGAGAGAGTGTGAGTGAGTGTTCGAGTAGTGGGTGTGCTACATGGCCCGGCGGTAGACTTCCGCCAAGACGGACCTGCATCTCCGGCCGTAGAGATCAGACCGCTCGCCGCTGCTGGCCGAGACCGTCTCGGGCAGTCGTCGGCGAACAAATACCGTTACAATAGAAATCTTTATTGCTGCAAACAGATTCAAGTACGCCGTAGGATCCATCGTGACTGCCGCGTAAAATACATTTAGACATAAAGATTATTGATTAAATATACAGATAAAAATAATGATGATAAACACACTACAAAAAACGATAAAAGTGAAATTACAATCAATACACTGATAAATGTTAGAACAATTAAATACACATATTTAAATAGCCTATAGGGAGATGAGTGAGCGTCGATTGTATTACACAATTATCTTTATCTCGACTCATGCAGTTGCCGGTGATCCACGCAGTTGCCGGTGATCCACCAAAATCCATGCAGTTGCCGGTGATCTACCAGAATCCATGCAGTTGCCGGTGATCTATCAGAATCCATGCAGTTGCCGGTGATCTACCAGAATCCATGCAGTTGCGGTGATCTACCAGAATCCATGCAGTTGCAGGTATAACCGTCCATCTTTTGTTGATTTTAACTGTATTTATGGTCAAATAAACCAAGGAAAAAATGACTGGGAACATTTTAACAATTTGAAAAATTGACAAAGAAAACTTTTAATGGACCGGGGCAAAGGCTAGTTGACTATTTGGGAAGGCCACCATCTGAGGGCTGGATAGCTCAGATGGTAAGAGCACTGGTACGCCAAAGTCTAGTTGACTATTAGGGAATGTCACCATCTAAGGGCTGGATAGCTCAGATGGTAAGAGCACTGGTACGCCAAAGACTAGTTGACTATTTGGGAATGTCACCATCTAAGGGCTGGATAGCTCAGGTGGAAGAGCACTGGTACGCCAGTCCAGAGGTCTCGGGTTCAATTATAGTTTGTTATTCGGGGATTCATTTGAGCTTTTTTCTTTTTTAGAACTGAGAAGGCCTATTTAATAGCTTCAACAGAAATATAAATTGAGAAAAGTTAACTATGGTAATGATTATGTACACTGAAGTGACCAGTGCAAGCAAAATCAACTGACGGTGTCCATGCTAATAAATGTCCTCTGCCAAATACTGTCCGTTCATTAGCATACTGATCGCTGATTGGTCCAATACAGGCAGTTGCGCAAGCGCAGTTGACAAGGACACTATTTGGCACGTATTACGTGCCAAATAGTGTCTGCTTCTAAAATGTGTCCGCTCAAGAGTGGGAATACTGACCGTTCCTTGCCAAATACTGACCGCCAAGTAGCCGCGGACAAATTTTGGCAAGCTTCCGGGATTGCAATGATGTCATCCATGCTTAAACCAATCAGCGATCAGTATGGTAATGAGCGGACAGTTCTTAGCTGGGATACTTTTTGGCATGACACCGGGATTTGATTAGCAGTCCTTAATCGCTGGAAAAGGGAGAATTGTATTTATTGTATTAATTTCTTTACCACATTCAACAGCGGAAGGACCGCCAATTCTCGAGGATCATTAAGCATCAATAAAATATTTCTAATTTGTATATACGCAAATAATTAGTCATTCTAAAACTCTATTCCATTACCGTTTCTTCCACCTTGGTCACAAACATGGTGGCATTTTTCTGCTAAATACGTAATTTCATTTTCTCATTATTTTCTCAATTATGATTCCAAGTCCAGCCCACTTTCAAGCAATCTTCGACTGCTGGGTTGTTTTCGCCGCAACTACATTGTTTTTGCAGCGTTTTGTGTTACAAAGTGGAAGGTTAGCGGTGACACCACGTGTATCATCTCTTGTGAGATGAATTCGACTCTGCAAAGAGGGTTACTCAAAACTCAAAATAGTGTCACCGCAAACCACTTTTTACTAATGAATACTACTATTGAATTTAGTTATATTTAAATGATGCATGAAAGTTTAACACAATGCTAGTGTAATTTTAATTTTACGTTTCATTTTTTTTTTATTAGATATGCAAAATAGAAATTGCCGCGTATACAGTAAATATATACTTGGGATTCAAAACATGAAAGCACAGCTTGTATTTTGTTCCTGTGAGTTTTGACTAAAGTGAATCTCTATATCCCAAAGCCATATTCCCAATTCTAGATAACACGATGAACATTGAAACATGACTTGATTCATTTGGCTGAACGCAAGTCACTATTTCGAAAAAGGCCATTAATTCTATAATTATCAGCTATGAGTGGTGGCGCAAAATAAAAGACAGCCCCCTAACAAAAAATGGGCTTGGCTGGAGACTATGCAATGCCATGACGTGCGTCGCTTAGCTACGGATAAATGAAGGCGTATGACGTCACGCGCATAATAAGCCAATGATGATGATAGACAACCCCTCATGAATAACTGAAAGGCAGGGGCTTGGTATTGCTGTAAGCATACGGTGTAATAAGATGCACTACACGACTGTCATACAATGCTGTCATTCAACACTGCATGCAGTTACAAGGATTCGTGTACAATGTCTTATCACTATTATAGCAGGGGTCGACGTGGTGACTGTATTTTGGAGAGATTTTTCTTTGACTCAATCATGAATATTCGATATATTATCTGGTTGATATTACTATTCGCTACTATGAGGAGGATGAGGGGTGGGGAGGGTGAGGAGGGGGAGTAGGATGAGGAGGATGGGGAGGATGAGGAGGATGGGGAGGATGGGGAGGATGGGGAGGATAGGAGGATGGGGAGGATAGGAGGATGGGGAGGATAGGAGGATGAGGAGGATGAGGAGGATGAGGAGGATGAGGAGGATGAGGAGGATGGGGAGGATGGAGAGGATAGGAGGATGGAGAGGATGAGAAGGTTGAGGAGGATGAGGAGGATGAGGAGGATGAGGAGGATGAGGAGGATGAGGAGGATGAGGAGGATGAGGAGGATGAGGAGGATGAGGAGGATGGGGAGGATGAGGAGGATGGGGAGGATGGGGAGGATGAGGAGGATGGGGAGGATGGGGAGGATGAGGAGGATGGGGAGGATGGGGAGGATGAGGAGGATGAGGAGGATGGGGAGGATGGGGAGGATGAGGAGGATGGGGAGGATGGGGAGGATGAGGAGGATGAGGAGGATGAGGAGGATGAGGAGGATGAGGAGGATGGGGAGGATGAGGAGGATGGGGAGGATGGGGAGGATGAGGAGGATGGGGAGGATGGGGAGGATGAGGAGGATGGGGAGGATGGGGAGGATGGGGAGGATGAGGAGGATGGGGAGGATGGGGAGGATGAGGAGGATGGGGAGGATGGGGAGGATGAGGAGGATGAGGAGGATGAGGAGGATAGGAGGATGCGGATGATTAGGAGGATGGGGAGAATGCGGAGGATGGAGAGGATGAGGAGGATGGAGAGGATAGGAGAATGGAGAGGATGAGAAGGTTGAGGAGGATGAGGAGGATGAGGAGGATGAGGAGGATGAGGAGGATGAGGAGGATGAGGAGGATGAGGAGGATGAGGAGGATAGGAGGATGAAGAGGATGGGGAGGATGAGGAGGATGGGGAGGATATGGGGAGGATAGGGAGGATGCGGAGGATGAGGAGGATGGGGAGGATAGGAGGATGGGGAGGATGAGGAGGATGGGGAGGATATGGAGAGGATGGGGAGGATGCGGAGGATGAGGAGGATGGGGAGGATGAGGAGGATGGGGAGGATGAGGAGGATGGGGAGGATATGGGGAGGATGGGGAGGATGCGGAGGATGAGGAGGATGGGGAGGATGAGGAGGATGGAGAGGATAGGAGGATGGAGAGGATGAGAAGGTTGAGGAGGATGAGGAGGATGAGGAGGATGAGGAGGATGAGGAGGATGAGAAGGTTGAGGAGGATGAGGAGGATGAGGAGGATGAGGAGGATGAGGAGGATGAGGAGGATGAGGAGGATAGGAGGATGGGGAGGATGAAGAGAAAGAGGAGAATTTTCAGGAGGAAGCACGATGGGTAAGGTGTGGAGAAGGAAGATGATGAGAAGACAGAAAATGAGAGAGAGACGTGAAGACACTCCCTTTAAGAGATATTGACAAGAGTATACATGTAACCCAAATCCCTAACCAGAGCACTCTGAGAGATACTGCGTTTGGTTTTACATAGACTCGATTAATGAAAGAAATGCTTTATGAATTCTGTGGTTTTCAGAAGTCAAATATTCTAATTCAAGAGATCCATGAATTGATCATTCGAAGATAATAATATGATAAACAACTGTTAAACCAGGTCATGTTTAGAAATCATCGGGAGTCATCAGAAATGACTGACATGGGCTGTGAGAGGTAAAACATCGCCCGCTACTACGTGGGGAGTTTGTGGTTAAATCACTCATGAATTGCAAATAAATCTGTTATAGGAGTAGAGCAGAGAGGCATAGATTTTATGAAATTTCCTCAGGAGGATTGAACTGAACATGACTAATATTTATGATGTTCAATTGGACAAGATGTCAGCCAGAATGGGTTAAACAATATCACTACCAGACAGCCTAAAACGTACAAAATCGTGCAGATGTAAACACATAAACATGTAACCACAATAATACTGTCATGTACGCATATTAGAGCGATCGATCAAGTGAAACGTCATAGGCACTAACGCGGCACAGGAACTGGTTTTTATGGAAGGCGTGTATTGCACGATCGGTGATGGAATCAGGGGGAGGAGGAGGCGAGCATCTAGAATGCTTCACTAATTATATGAACTGACCGTGTCTATAGAGCAGCCAATGGCTTGCTTCAGACAAACCATGGACGTCTCATTATGCAGCCATGCAGTCAGCGCAGTGCCAGCCCCCGTGTCTATGACGTGTGTACTCCGTATGCGCAATAAGCCGGTGTAGCCACAGCGCGCCAAGGCGCATTGCATTCGCAGCAACGGCGCCTGACAGATACCGCTCGGAGGAACTGACCGTTTTGGTTGAAGACAAACCCCGGTTTTTTTATACCATCTTTGGAAATCGGACCAAGGAGTGGAAAATCCTAGTCGAAAAGGGAAGGGGGCTATTCGGGGGTCACGAAGGGTAATCGGTGAGGGGTTTTGATAGGTGGGATTAGGCCTTGCAAGGTGGTCGCCGAAGACACACTAAGGATGGCGGCTATTGCATCGTCCAACGTTCGCCTGCTAGGATTGTGTGTGATAGCATTGCTGGGCATAGGCCTCGCATACAGCGGCCCAGATGGTGTCTTTACCAATAGCTTCGTGGTTGAGATGCATCCAGACGCCGTGGAGTCTGCCCATAGCATCGCTAAGAGACATGGATTTGAATACCGAGGAACGGTGAGTACCCTTCAAGATGCAGACAAAAAAACACTCCCAACCAAAAACCCCAAGCTCCTGCCATTAGGAACTATTTGCATATTTATGATAATTTCAAACGGTAATATGAGAGTAAATTAATTCAAGTGTCATTCTTACCTTTCATGCTAATTACTGTGACATTATACAGGGGTTTAATAATATTTCCCATCCCACAAAATAAAAGAAAATCGGTTATTTCAACATTTAAAACTAAAACATGATGTATGGTTTAAAAATAGATCACTTTTATTTTTTTCGTTTTAAAACTGTGGACTTTTGATTCAAATTGAGGTACACACTACCCGAAACGTTGAGTTACCGGCTCTATTCAGAGCCACACTCCGTCTCAACAGAGATGTTTTATGGTGTCACCGAAAATCTTTCACTTAAATTAGGGTTACTAAAATTGACGTACTTCAGTTATACAAGTGAAAGGTTATTGTTCGTTTTCTAATGAAGTTTTATTTAAAAAAATAGGAGGGCCTGACGTTTCGATCCTTTCCCGAAGGCCTTCTGCCTTCGGGAAAACTCCTGGTAGGATCGAAACGTCAGGCCCTCCTAATTTTTTATATTCGCTTTTTCGGCATTTGAGTCAGTATAAGCAGTTTGCAACATTTTTTGCATAATACTAAGCTTTATTTTAATTTGAGGACGACAATTTAAGTGAAGGGATTTCGGGTAGGCTATAAATATTTCGATGAATCAAGAAAACAGCCACCGTTTCCAGAGTAAATATCCTGAAAATGAAAGCATTCGTTCAAAATTCAGTCATGGTTTCTGGTTACAGGCCTGTTGGATCTGCTATCGATACTGGAGCTAGACAAATATTCAAGCATTTACTCAAATAAATCATGCAAATCATGCAAAAGTTTTTGTGGATAAGGAGCGTCAGTATTTAACGAATAGAAATCTCATGAAGTTTCCAGTCAATTTCGACTAAAAATCAACCATATGTTTTGGTGTACAAATAGTCCTGCGACTTTTTCTAAATGGCAATCATTTTTGCACATTGCGTGCATGCAAGGTAATTATCCTTTATGCCTAATGAACCACCCAAGTGACGTGTATGAGTGGGCATATGCTTCGCCTTGGTTTTGGCATTTGCATAACAATAACCTCTTAAGACAGGAAGTACATGTATATATAGATGCTTGTAAACACTTTCTCAAGGTAAAGGATGCTGAAGACAGTCGCGTTCAATGATTCTTGGCCTTGCTTTAGCCATTGTTTGTCGATCACTAACTCACTGATTTAATCATAATGGCCATGTATCTCCCCAGTATTGATTTGTTTAGTAACATATTATGGGATAGGTTTCTTTAATAAGTGCATAAATTATTTCCACAAGTACATTCCCCAATGATGGTATGATTGTAAGACTAACGAACTTCAGCTACCGCTAGGCCTGCTAGCTGTGAGGTGGTTTATGTTCAGAGACAAACCACTGCGCAGCCTCGAAGCCCACGCGCGCGTCCCAACCGCCTCTACGCTCAATTAGACACGCACTATTCACGCAGCAATCGTCGTTAAACGCGCGCGTCCTATACAGGTTTGCCACATGACGTCACTTGACCGTCAAAGGCTGATTAGCATGTCCACATCCAGGAGCGTTCATTACGGACGCGCATGCAAATATCCAATCTGAGTATTTCCATTGGACATTTGATGTCTGTAAGGCGCGCGCGTTCCGCGTACATCCGCCTGAATTGAACCCTTACCGGCAAAAAGCACGTGACTGAAAAAAGGGGTCACGATATTTGCATGCACTTCCGTAGATTTGGACGCTCTTGCCAAATGCTAATTAGCCTTTGGCGGTCAGGTGACGTCATGTGAAAAACATCTTTAGCCGTCTAACAAGCAAAATATTGCACGTGCATTGTTCGACCAATCCTAGTAAAAGAAACGCGCTATAAACGCTTAAAAATATCCGCTTCGTGACATACAGCAATGGCGGCGAATTGCTTTCGGTGCATGTGAATAACACGTGAAAAAAATTTGTACAAAACAGTTGCACGTAACATAGAGTTTGTATGGGATAATTGCCAATCTGTACACAACATAATAAGCCCTAAGAGGTAAATATGCGTTAGATATCCGTATGTGTCTACTAGTGATACCATGTCTACAGAACTCATCGATCCGAACCTTTGAAGGGTTCATAATAGCTCTCACTTCAATGAAGAGGCAATGAATTTTGTTCTTTTTTGTTTGTAATACATACATCACCACTCCAACATCCGTTAGTCCTCCACACGAAGGAATTTGATACCAAATTCACAAAATAATCACATCTGCCGAATTCCCACCAATTGGCCTGTAGGCTTATTCTGCCTTCATTTGTTAGATTCCGTCGGAATTAAAAACAGTCCAACTGTAAGGGATTTAGGTATAAATTGTTAACATCAGGAAGTCTAAAAATTGGTTGTAAACAGCAATGCGAGTGGATTATTTTAATCTCTTTAACTTTGGTCAATTTTGGCTTTGGGTTTGGCATTCAGAGACCATTGGATTACGTGTGTTACCGTCTTGCCGTGTCTCCAAATGGATTAGTAGATTTACCCAAAGGCTTCTAGGTCAAAGATCCACGGCACAGCATGGTTGAATTCACGGAACGAGTTGGTCTACGCCCGAATGGTCCTTAAATCATAGGTCTTTCCTGTTACGATATTTCATCTATAGACCTATGACTATTATTTATATTCAAAAGAAAACCTGGCAATGACCATCGACAAGGGAAGACAATTCTGTTAATTCCAAATTTAGCTAATCATTAATGTATTTAGTATATATTTTTTAAAAGGTTGGTACATGCATGGTGAAAAATCCTTCACTTGTCTTCATACCCAAAATAGTAATGGTGGGTTCTGGGAAGGTATCATCAGTGTGTGTGATACTAGTGTCAGGCATTGAGATCTAAAACTCATTATCTCTCGAATGCTCCGCGCACATAATTCGTCCTTGATCTGAGAAGAAATAGCGGAGAACGTGTCGATATGCCCAAGATCAAGTCCACAAACCTGTGCTGAATGGAGGCCTGAATTCCGCATAATAATACATATTATGACACGCTTGCGTTAATATTAAATTTCAGCATAGGTTTGCTTGAGGGCAAATGATGACATGTTGGTCGATGTTTTCATAAATATTTCACTAGTAGGGAAATTATTCCTTTTTGTATCTGAATAGTTGATTTCTTTAAAGGCTGCGCGGCTTCTTTTTGCCAGACTGAAATCCCGTGACATGTCAGCTGTTAATATTGATGGAGTTACATCTGTATACAAATAAGTGCAGCTGTTACTGCGTACATTGTAAGCAAAATAAACAGTATCTTACGTAGGCCTTCAGTGAGCAATGTCGCCCTACCTCGGGCCCGTGGGCTATCGGCATGTCACACTAGAACGAAAATTGATTAGACAGAACCTGTCCGGGTTTCACTGCTCGATTGTGAATAAATACAGACGGAGCAGCGGATAGAACCTCATCATCTTTGAGCAGTTTGGCCATGCACGGCTTAGAATGGGACGGGAGTTGAGTTGCGAAAACAGTTATCAAGTTACATCTTCCATTTTCAGCTGTTTCTTGTAGAGTGAAATAATTGTGCACGTATAATGTTGCCTGGTTGGTACGATGTCACCGGGAAAAAAGCGAAGGCTAAACCAAAGGGGGAAAAATACAATTCAGTCTAAACTCAATAGTTGTTTCTGGATTACAAATTATATCCCTCTGATAAGACTAGGCCCTATGGTACACAATTAATTTGGCAAGTCCAACTGCTGACGTCATTTGTGTCACGTCCGTACGCGCGCGTTTTCTTTATGTTTAGCATAGAGCCTGTTTATTTATAGAGCTATCATGGTGCTGAGGTAAACAACGCGTGTTGGAAACGCGCGTTGAAAACGCGCGACGCGCTAAACAGTTGACGTATGCAGACACTATCGCGCTCAATTTCGCTGGCCCTCGTATAGATTTTTGTCGTTCTCCTGCCCGATGCAATACTTAGCTTTCCTCTGTTACTCCCGCCCTTACGGAGGATTGTCAAGTCAGTCTGAGCCGAGGATTCCTAGCGACAGAACCAATCGATACTTGCTGGAAGGGCGCTGAAAATCGAAGCAATGTCTGGCAGTGCGTCTCCGATGAAATCGTGCTTCAGTTTCCTCGGGCAGCCAAGGCACCTGCCTTGATCTTTTGTCCATCTTACAGATGTCCACTTAACAAGGCATGAGTTGATTGAACAAGAGCTGAACTATGGAATCTGTAAAATCAAGCCTTACCCGAATATAGAGGTAACCATAAGTTCTGAGATTATTAAACAACCATAGCAGGAGTGAAATGCAAAAATGTTGCAAACTGCTTACTGACTAAAATTACCAAATTGCAAATCTCAAAATTTAGTGGGCCTGACGTTTCGATCCGAGCATGCTAGCAGGACCGTTCTCAAAGGCAGAGTGACCCTGTCTGTGAGAAAGGTCCTGCTAGGATCGAAACGTCAGGCCCACTAAATTTTGAGAACCATAACAGGACTGAGATTATGACGAGGGAATCATGTCGTACAATGCTCGGTTTGTTCGCTTTACTTAAAATTTTGCATCTTGAATATCCTCTGGATAATTCTGTAGTCCTAGGTCTAGGCTATAGGCTAAAGCACTGTTCCAACTATCCATTCCCACATCTTCACTTTCTGAGTAGGCCTACATCTCCCATTTCTATTCTCCTTTGATATTCTTTTCAAAAAGCACTTTGTCATCCTTTGAATCTTTCCTTTCCATCCACCTGTCGTATATGTTTAACAAATCGCCATTTTATGTAGGTCTACATATCATTAACCCGCATTTAGTAGGCTCTATACCTTTCATTTCAAAGTGGAATTTTATTCTTACCCCTAAGCCCCGTTGCTCAATCGAGACAAAACAGACTCTCCTCAGAAAACGTTTATCGCATTTCAAAAACAATTTTTTAAATCTCGATTTCAACCTGTTTCTAGCACTCTCCCTTTTACCATGTAGGGATAGCTCCAAATGTATTAAGTTTTTCCCGCCTGGAGCAATGGGCATTTATTATTAACATTTTTTCAGTAGTTGTATTCCGTCACATGTTGGAGATAGCCGTGACTGATGAAAACATTTTGACTACATTATAATATCAATTGAAATGTAATCGGTGAATAAATGTTCGACTATCGCATTGTGGGAAAATCAAAGAAAAGCGACAAATCAAATCCGACCCATTTTTTGTAACGATTTTCCCCAATCGCTTTTTCGTCTCTTCCACAGTGCAGAAATATATCATTTGAGGTTGTTTATAGCAGTGCTTGCAGGTCAACATCTTGATTATGTCAGCAGGTTATATCGTAGATTAATATCGGTATTGTTCGCAAGGAATCATATTGTTCAATGTATCTGATAAATTTAGGCCTACCCAGTTCTTGACAAAACTATATTGTCAAATTTATAAACAGCATAATTTTGTCAGTAGAGTCTTGTATGATGCACATCAGCCTTGATAAGTCCTCCTGAAAGTGGAATTGTAGAAGACACAGTACGTTTAATGAAGTCTAGAGTTACCAATTGTCATTTCGACTTTCCATAAATAACGAATGCTCATGCAGGGAAAATGGTCTGAAAATACATAATTCATATGACATGAAACCAGAAAGCCCACATACGAAGTTACTAACCAACTGTACTAATGTTGGGAAGGGACCGGTAAGCTATGGTCTATATTCCATCTCTCTTAAACTCTTTCCATCTCTTTATCCCACAATCTAAGAGTTCACGCATTGCCGCCTGCAGTCTCGACCTTTGGACTTTGCAATATCACAGATGCCATCATGACAAGTAAAAGGGATCGCCCATTTCATGCGCAGGCCTGGAATTGATCGGCATCTGAGCAAATACAGGCACTAGCTGGCGGCAAAGAGGCTTCTAACTCAAACAAACCACCGGTACTTTAGTAATAGCCGCATGTTAGCCATTCGTTGCTAGGAAGAGAAGAGAGGTCTTAATGAAGAATGAGGTAAACATCTTAAGATAGCAGTCAATGAATGAGATTCATGATATGTATCGTGTCTAGTTTCCGGGCGAATTTTGTGGCAGAATCAATAATTCCACATAGAAATGTGGTCGGTCTAAAACATTTCCTTGTCTCGCGAAATAAAGTTTTTTTTTTTTAATCATTACTGTTTACTGCATAATGCAATTTTGCAGTAAACTGCAATGATTGAATTCACGTTTCCAAATAAAGTGGCACTGCATCGAGGCTCGTGGTTCTAATCAAAACTATGTTGAGTGCAGATCCATGCACTCTCTGCCGAACTGTATGGGTTAATTAAATATTGTGAGCGTTGGCGTAAACGGCTTAAAAAACCCCAAAATACTTTCTGACTTAAATGACAAAAATATAGACAAATTTCCAAAAATAGAGGGCCTGATGACGTTTCGATCCTTGTCACTCTGACTTTGAGAAAGGTTATACTAGGATCGACAGGGATTTGGCGGTGCTTTTTCGATAAATCATGACCAAACTTACTCTCACCAACTCCATATTTCTAAAAATAAACATCCCTCCTTTGTTATTAAGATAAAGTTGTTTGTCGTTTTGTTAATCAATGTGAAAATGGCTCAAGACTTTGATAGATTATCTCGTTAGGCGAAATAGCCTTTTTTGAGAAACAGAGCTTGCCCCAGTCCACGGCACACCAGGAAGACTGTATATCATCCAGACAGAAACATACTAACTAATAAAGCTAGGAGCTATGAACACCATGTCTACGTCAACCCATCGTCTATAGATATACAGGCAAACTCGGTGGCTCAAAATACATCGAGGAAGATTGACTTCAAACTCACATGGGACTGAGAAAGATGGTGTTGTCAGTGATAATACAATATTGCATTCGAAATTGCATTTTGTAGATTCAATCTGCGCTGTAAAAATGGTGAGAAATTTTTAATGTCGATTTTTGCGAAACTACCAACAGAGAAGGTTATTATTTGCCAATAAATGCCGCATGTTGGATTGAAATTGTTAAAATCAATCACAAACCCCTCATATTTCTTATTTATAAAAGCCTTGTTAGTCAAACATTTGGTTGAACACTGCTCAACGGCTGTTTACAGTAGGCCTATAGAATCGGCATGATACTTCGCTACAACCTTTGCTTGGATGACCTTAAACACTCGTCCAATGGATTCAGTCTGCACTCTACACTGACCTTCATCTATTGCTCGACTAGATCACGGGACAAATCAAGACCAATATCGGAGTTCTTTCATGATTTGTGATGATCGGTGATCTTAAAATTCTGCATGGAAAACAATAGGTTTGGATTGTTGGGCCTTTGAGGAAGGTCCTATTAGAATGATCCCCCTTTTAGGTACGCCTAATATTAGTTTTGCAAGCATATTTCAACATTTTCTTTTACACGATAAAAAATTATCTCTATATAAAAAATATATCTGAAATATAGACCCTATCTGATATTGGAAAAAGTCTCGGTCTGATACCAGAGTGGATACATTTGTCTTGAAAGGTATCATGTATCCGGAGAGATGATTTAGTGCTAGCCGTAAATGTCTGTTAGTATTTGATTTGTCTGCATCGTTGCATTAGTAGGACTGGCTTAGGTGGGTATTTACTCTGTATACTGCGAGGGAGTGTTGTCCTCACAATAATTTATGACATCCCAAGGCGTCTCCCTGTGCCTGCGCCACTTCTTACCGTCAACACTTGCCTCTATGGTCTACACACTGACTCGTATTTATGAAGAACGATCACCACGCATACTTAATATAAACGCACTGAACAAGTAAAGACATTGCCCTGTCCCTGATGTGAGACTTTCCCCTCTATTTAGAACTACAAGATATTCACATAGACGGGCCTTCTAGGAAAAGCATAATTCGCCTTTAATCCCTGGGTAATCTTTTTCAGGCAATCGGTAATAATTACCTCGATGCTCAACGTATTCTCATAAACATTTCCAACCACCATGCACGTCTTCCTATGTATTTCTGAGATCACTCATTTGTCCATATGGATCGGTGTAATCCACATGATGTCACGCTATACCGGTGTTTATTTAATAAGGTGCATGGGCCATGTCTTGTGCACGTCTGTGTAAATCAAAATGATCATGTTTAGGGTAAGATTCTAGCTTGCACTTTAATTCCAACTGATGGGGAGGGGGAGGGTGGGCTATGAGAAGGAAATTGGCCGACGGTTTTTTTTCTTCATTTCGTGCTGCGTAGGTTGGAGTGATCTGGGAATAACGTACGTCGTATGTGGCCCCTCGTCCTAGCATTCATGTCATTCAAATGACGACTTGAAGAACGTCCCTGGATGCATTACTATCACTTCCATTATCCACCATCCATCTTGGCAATTTTCCGTCGGAAAAATTCACAGTAAATCTTCATTCCATGCAAGGGATAGTTTTTAATGTACTTGTACTTAACTCTAACAATACAAGGCGTAGGCACGACGTTTACATAGAAGGTGATTGGGTATAATTTGCGGACGTCATTAAGAAGAGGACAATGCTAGCTGTCCTTATGGTTGCCATGGCAGCCCTCCGGTTGCCAAGTGAACGTAGATTCATTTAAATTTGCTATTATTCAACCATGGCCAAACTGAGCAGGGAAGCATTGATACAAAAAAAAAATGTAATCAAAATCAGAAAACAAGGTTCCCCCTATAAATCAATGCGTAATATTACAGAAGCATATATAGCCTAGGTACATTGCAGAACAGCACGTCATTAAATGAATTGCGTCTGGCCTGATTTTAAATGCAATATTCAAATGATATTTCATGCACAAATTGAAATCTTGCTTTTCTGTCTATCAATTCAGGTTTTAGGTAAGGATAATCTTCACCATTTCGTTCACAAGCGCAGTCCATCGCACGCCCATCGACAACGACGAAGCCTTGAACACCTCAACACCCTTGAAGCTGAACCCATGGTAAGTCATCTCATTCTGGCATTTTCTGATCACAGTTTGTCTAAATATTGAAAAACAAAGTCTTTGAAATAATCCTTTGTAGTACGGTCTGTATCCAATGAATCACCGCAGTACCTTACGATTCGATACAAGCACAACCTTTATCAAAGTCAAAATCAAATCAGATTAAATTCCATGCTTCAATCATCAGCTCAATGATCAATATTGGTTAAGACATTAAGCACTAGAGTCGTTGCAATTAGCAAGCCATTGGGAAAAGCACTGACCACACAGTGCTAGATTTACCCCTAGGACGACAAACCATCATTGAATTACAATCTTTGTGAGATATTCTAATAGTCAAAGGAATGAAATCTGTTCTCACAAAAATCCCTGTAATTTACGGCAAGAGCGAGGGAACACAATAGTTTCTTTTCTAACCTTTCATACTCAAAATTCATCTTGCCCACAGTCATCGGTGAATTTGTATAGATTTCGACAAAGTATAACGCTGGTCAAAATATTGTTGCCATTATTGGTCAGTAAATGCCAAACTATTGGATTGTGCTGCAGCGTGTTAGTGAATGAATCCCACAGGATCGGAGTGGACAAGTATTTTTGGTTATCATAATGTTGGTTGTTGTATTCTTCGTGTTTACTCGTTGGTTTGTTGACAAAGCCGTCAGTCTTATGGAATTGCTTTTTCCCGCCCACTACTCCTGTCTACTCCTGAAAAAAACCCGACTCACTCGCAGGAGTCCCGGGTTAGTGTTGAACATCCTCCTGAAAAGGACACTTGCGGTTCTGCAATGTCCCGTCCTTTTTATGCCGGCAAATCTTCTCGTTTATCGACATTTGAATCCATTTTTCCTCAGGCCTGCGATCGGGTTTGAGACTAGATCCAATGTAAGCCCCTTGCCTAGTCTCGGGGGAAATTGCCTCGACTACCGCCCACTCCTTTCTGAGATCCAGAAACCACATCCTATCGCTCAGCTCCCGATAAAGGGTCAGCATAGGCCTGATCCGTTGACTGATTCCCAAGCCTCTAATTGACTATTAATGAATTAAGAAACAAATTGATCATTAACTTTTTTAATTGACTTTTTAACGCATAGATACATATCTAATTTCATCTTGTACATGGGAAATTACCCCTCTAACATCTCTGAAATGTCAGCAAGTATACTGAGCTATTCAGTAGCTTTGTTTTACAGGCAATCCCATATCATAGTGAGTCGGTTTTTTTTATTCGACTTGCCCGAGGCCACAATTTGATTTCCTCGTGGATTGGAGACGCCGCTACGCTGGGAACAGCCGTGGTGAGGGTTGAAATTAAATTGTCTGACGGTCTGTCTATCTCTTGTCTTCTTGGCCATTCGTTAGCACCGCGCGTTGCCACAAGCAATACACAACATACTGTACCTTTTCCCCTTTTTTCTCTTTACTTTCTCCTTTACCATGGCAATATTCCATTCCTTCGTATGGCGTGACCTGTGCAGTAAGTACACCATGGCAAGAGGATACACCCCGTACTTGTCACTTGCTCCTGCTTCCACTCTTTTCATTTCATTTTTTTTTTCCGTGGGTGAACGTGCGACTAATTACAGAGCACTTGCGTGAATTAAGACCGTAATGTAATAGCTGTATGACTTCATAGACAGCCTGGTATCGGCTTTGACTGCAGTTCCCATAGGGGAAGCGGCGGTTGCCCGACGCGTGGGCGCGCATGGGTGGAGCATTGTAGAGAGCGCGATCAGATGAGATGGAGACGACAAGACGAAGATACAAAGGCATTGTTCAGGTTGCTCGTCTTGTAGCTGGGATCTTGTCGGAGGGATGTTTGCCGAGGGAGGCATGCCCGAATTCACTGACATTTTCCCCGCAGCTCGACTGAGAATTTGACAAGAAAAAATCCCCTTCGTCAAGGGTGACTCCTAGGCTTGATGCAAATCACTGGAATCATGACATTTTAGAAGAAAATTCCCACAAGGAAAATAATCTAAATCTAAAACAATCACCAACAATTCGACGCTCATACTATCATCAATACAATATTATACGGAAAATAATGAAATATGATCAATACAAGAAGAAAGGATAAAAAATGAACGATATTATTTGATACAAAACCTTTTTATGCAGAATGCACCACGAACAAGATGAAGATTTAAATAACCAACGTCATTTATGCGAGCACTTAATTATGTAGCATTACAATACTGTGAATGTTAGAATCAGTTTATACCTCATTACACAGACAGTGAAAGTGGAATGATCGCGTCTTTTTCGGCATCAGGCACATGCTATACTTGGAAAAGACCTGCCTCCAATTGAGGATTGGCAAGGCCCTGGCGTCTGCATGACAGAAATCTGAACGGAAATGGTCATTTCGATGCTTCCATATGGAACGACTCCATGACGTAGGTAGTCGACCACCGTAGCCAGCCGAGCAAACACTAGACGGCGCTAACGCACCCAAACCTTAACTCTTGCCCTTTGGTGGTCGTCACGTGACCTGTGTAAGGCTAGAGCCCCCAGCGCTGACGGGTTGCGAGGCAGCTGCTCTATCTGGAACGGATGTAGCCTGTACACGGAAAGTGATGACGTCAAGAAGCCAAGATAATTACCTCAAGAACAATGACTTCACCTGACGCCTGTTTGCGATCAATGGGGACTATATTTGATATTCTTGCTAATTATCTTTGTATAGGGTTGCTTACGTCTGATTTACTCTTAAATACTCAGCGCAATTAAACATAGGCCTATTGACGCAAATATGTCTACCATATGTTAGACATATATATCCAATGCAATTCAATCCAATCAGTTCCAATCCAATCCAATCCCAATCCAGTCCAATCCAATCCAATCCAATCCAATGCAATCCAATCCAATGCAATTCAATCCAATCCAATCCAATCCAATCCAATCCCAATCCAGTCCAATCCAATGCAATCCAATGCAATCCAATCCAATGCAATTCAATCCAATCCAATCCAATCCAATTCAATCCCAATCCAGTCCAATCCAATCCAATCCAATGAAATCCAATCCAATCCAATACAATGAGATGCAATCCAATGCAATCCAATCAATCCAATCCAATCCAATCAAATCCAATCTAATCCAATCCAATCCAATCCAATCCAATCCAAATCCAGTCCAATCCAAATCCAGTCCAATCCAATCCAATGCAATCCAATGCAATGGAATCCAATTCAATCCAATCAGTTCCAATCCAATCCAATCCCAATCCAAACCAAACCGATCCAATCCAATGCAATGCAATCCAATGCAATCCAATCCAATCCAATCCAATCTTATCCAATCTTATCCAAATCCAGTCCAATGCAATCCAATGCAACCCAATGCAATCCAATCCAATCCAATCCAATCCAATCCATTTCCTTTCTTCTTCATTTCATCCAGGTTAAACGAGTTGTTCAGCAGAGTGGATTCAAACGAGACAAGCGAGGCTTCAAGGATTTGCACCAGGTGTTTAGCCGACTGAGACGGGACACTGCTCAGCAGCCGGCCGAGGAAGCCACGGACAGTCAGGACAACTGGACAGACTTCAACGACCCTCTCATACCCAAGCAATGGTTCCTGGTGAGTCAACTATGCACCTCATTGAAGCAATGTCTCAGCTTTGTCTCAGTCTTCGCTTAAGTCATTCGACAGCTGATAATACACAATTTATTGTGTGTTTCACTTGTCAATGGATGTCATCAATGAATTCTAAGCCCAATTTGTTGCTCTAATAATTAACTCTATCGTCTGTCAATCCAATCCAATCCAATCCAATCCAATCCAATCCAATCCAATCCAATCCAATCCAATCCAATCCAATCCAATCCAATCCAATCCAATCCAATCCAATCCAATCCAATCCAATCCAATCCAATCCAATCCAATCCAATCCAATCCAATCCAATCCTGCACAAGCTATAGAGACTTTACGTGAGTCAAGGCTATGAGTCTTGTTCCATCTTCGGCTTTGGCTTTTCTCTTTTTCTCAAATCCATATTTTTCGTTTAATTTGAGGGAACCTACAAACTCTGATCTATCAAAAGGCATAGACAACCCACTAGCTATAATATTTTAAGTTCAGGATGACTAAGACGAAGCCATTAGCATAACCCAAGGCGTGATTTAAAGAAATAAAGGTGTCATAAGGAATGAGCGGTCCATCACCATTGTTATAATGACGTCATTGAATGACAGTGTTATTACTGACAGGTGTTATTGCTAATTACTGTTTCACACCTGATAGTGGCATTCTAATAGTCTCATGTTTGATGAATATTAATTAGTTTGAGTCAGTTAACGAACTGCCTGTCCTCGAAATTAATAAACTACGTGGCGGAGAAAAACACCAACATGGATATAATTATGTATTTCTATATCATCAGATGTCATCGATTATTACTGAAATAAGCATCTTCAATCTTTTACAAACCTCATTGGAATCCTAACTATTTACATGGACTTCTTTTCAAATGAGAATGTCTAAATCCACAGGATGTAGGCTCTATAGTTGTGGCTGAAAGTGGTGAAAAAACTGATCGTTTGTGAAGAACTTGATTGACGTTTTGCAAATACT
Source organism: Luidia sarsii (assembly GCA_949987565.1). Lineage (NCBI taxonomy): Eukaryota > Metazoa > Echinodermata > Asteroidea > Paxillosida > Luidiidae > Luidia > Luidia sarsii. Next base: position 421,985 of record OX465101.1, on the reverse strand, counting down.
CTGCAAATGAACATACTGAATGTGACCTCCGTATGGTACCTCGGTACTTGTTTAAGTGATCACTGTTTTTCCATGAATGATCGATAGAAGACGACCTGTCTTGGGGTCTACATGAACGATTGCAACATTATCCAAAGCTAAATGCCAGTGAATCATAATTAGCTCACGAATATTGGCGAAAGAGGGCGCTGTTTATAAACTTCAATACAATAAGTCACAGACATAAATAACCTATAGGTTATTTATGTCTGTGCAATAAGTACAATAATTATTATTAGTACAATAATTATTATTATGCGTTCGTTTAGATGAAACGATGACTTTGTGCTGCTGTATGAAGCATACATATCTTAACTTAAATATATTATTTTAGTTACATGATATTCGTGTGAAGTGCACTGTAACGGATTATCCAGAAAACCTTGAAACAAAAATATTTGAGGTCAGATTTTTTGTGAGAAAACTTGTCTTTACCGGGATGGTTCGCGCGCCAGTCAGAAGCAATTCAACCAACAACTGCCGTATATCTCCAGGGATCACACCACCGCTTTCATTCAGATGCAAACAACTACTGGTAATTGTTGTAAACCTGGCTACGGCAGCTCGGGGATCACACAAAGTGGATGCATTTTTTTTAAAATTTAAGCCAATCAAACAAAGGAAAAACATATTGTTCTCAGTAAGTTTTTCCTTTGTTACTTTTTTGGGCTCGTCATATTTTTGTGTCACAACTGTGTTTAGAGTTTGAAAGCATTGTTTGTTAATATTCATGGACGTCTAAACCATGATGTTTTCTTGTTTACTTTATGCGCAGAAAAACACAGGTCAAGCCAACGGCAAATCGGGACTGGATCTCAATGTTGAGGCCGCCTGGAAAAAAGGCTACACTGGCAAAGATGTGACCATTGCTATTATGGACGATGGTGAGTTCATGTACAACCAATTCACGAATACATATGATTTTCAACAAGAACTAAATAAGACTTAAGGCTTTGCATGGTGGGTGAATCAATATGGAAGGTTTGCGGTGACACCATGTATAAGCAGTCTTAAAGAAGAGGTGTGGTTCTGAAAAGAACCTGAGTGGTAACTCGACGTTTTGACAAGTATGCTCTGGCCGTCATCAGGAGATGACGTCATATGGTGTCACCGCAAACCTTCCTATACCAACAAGAACTAATTCTCACTGTCAATATTGATCGATCCTTTGGTTGTCACTCCCGTTTTAAGTTTTCACCATAACATAGTTCTAGAATTTCCAAACGTCTTGCGTTAATTGACTTCAATTGACGTCAATTCCTTCCAGGTATCGATTACATGCACGACGATTTGGCGCCAAATTTCAACCTGGAAGCCAGCTTTGATTTCAGCAGCAACGACGCCTACCCGTATCCTAGATACACAGACGACTGGTTCAACAGGTAGAGCGCCAACCTATCGAGCCTAGTGCGCAGCAGTATAATCATTAGAAATCCGCCATTAAAAAAGTCTTAACATTTAGTGGGCCTGACGTTCCGATCCTAGCAGGACCTTTCCTTTGAGAAAGGTCCTGCTAGGATGGAAACGTCAGGCCCACTAAATTTTAAGATTTGCATTTTGGTAATTTTTGTCAGTAAGCAGTTTGCAGCATTTTTGTATATCACATTAAAAACGTCACTAACAACACACAGGTTTCACTTTATAAACCGTTCAAAAATACGTTGAGTAAAATCATTATTTTGCTCATCACTTCGTTTGCTTTTATTTTAAAATTGATCGAAGTTTGAGATAATGACAATTAACACAATCGAAATGTTGTACTTGTAGTGAGCAATGATATCAGTAATTGATATTTTCATCAATATGGATTTCAATTTTTTTTTTTAGTAATGCGCATTATTCCATAACTATTTTTCTAGCAGAAAGAAGGTAGTCCTCTATACAAACACCTCTTTATTAATATAACGGTTTTCATACGTCTTGGTGCAGCGTCACGATTATGGGTACAAAAGCGCCGAAAGAAAGTTAGTCGTGAAAAAAGTCCTCACAAAATGTTGCAAACTGCTCATTGGCATAGATGACAACAAAACATGTACATATCTAAAATGCTTTAATAGAGGGATCATCGTTTCGTTCCTAGCATGATTTTTCCCAAAGACTGAATGGCTATACGTTTGCCTTTGTCATTCTATTTTAAATAAGTCTTTGTATGGTGGGTGAATCAATAATAGGAGGGTTTGCGGCGACACCTTGTATAAGGGTCTCTTAAATAAGAGGTGTGGTTCTGAAAAGAACCTGAGTGGTAACTCGACGTTTCTGGCCATCATCAGGAGAATTAAGTTTCTCCTGATGACGGCCAGAGCATACTGGTCGAAACGTCGAGTTACCACTCAGGTTCTGTTCAGAACCACACCTCTTCTTTAAGAGACCTTATACACGGTGTAACCGCAAACCTTCCTTTTATTTTAAGAACGGTTCTGACTGTATCCAGTCAACGTAAATGTTCACTTACACTTCCATCTGTATTTAGATAACAATCCTCTACATTCGATCATTTTCAAAACATGTATCGTATTGCCTTGGTTTTCTTTCTATCAGTCACGGGACTCGATGTGCTGGTGAAGTCTCCGCAGTTGCTAACAATGGCATCTGTGGCGTTGGCATTGCATACAACTCCAAAATTGCAGGCAAGTTTTATAACACCCAAAGTAAACATATTCCATGTTAACTAATTTAAATGACCGTTCTGCAATTCTCAACTTTTTTTAGGACTGGCGTTCCGATCCTAGCAAAGGCTTGACCTTTGAGAATTAAGGTTTTGTAGGATTTGAACTCCACCCCCTCTAAAATAATAATCAAAGTAACAATATCCGCCCTAAGAATCATCAGAAGAACAGGCTGAGAGCCAAGTAATGTACTGTATTTCTTGACAATATGCTTGACGGTATGGTATCTTTGAATGGCTTGTAAAACCTGTCTGGTTCTTTTGGGGTGAAATAGTCATGTGGATCATTCACATGATATTGAAGGGTCTCCTGAAGACGAGCAGAGTACAGTATTCGAAACGTCGAGTTCCTCCGGTTCCACACTAACTCACAAAAGAGACATTTTACATTGTGTCACCGCAAACCTACTCCTTCTGGATCATTCATAATTATCATAAATTTGGCGTCTAAAAAAACTAACTGCGACTTTATAAAGAAGGATTCCCGCAAAGCTCGCTCATAGGATTAAAGATATCTTCCCCATCGGAGAAGAATGTTTTCAGTCAAAGCCAGAACCCTCTAGAAACTTCCTTCTTTTTTTCCTTTCAAACTCCAGGAATCCGCATGTTGGACCAACCCTTTATGACGGACTTAATTGAGGCTTCCTCCATGAGCCATAAGCCACAGCTGATTGACATCTACAGCGCTAGCTGGGGACCGCAGGACAATGGCAAGACGGTGGATGGACCACGGGACCTGACCTTGGAGGCCATTGCTGACGGTGTGAATAAGGTCAGATTGCAATGCTGCAATCCAATTATATACGTCATCAACAGTTAAATGGTCTAGTTCCTCGAATTCAACAGAACTATAGAGCTTGATTATCCCTTGGGTGCCTGACTGACATGACGCCTTGTGCTCATGCGCTATGGTGTAAAGCACCACATGATGAGAGCTAATCACCAATGGCTACGGCTTGATCGTACCGCACAAGTCTATGAAGTTGCCCTGCAGCCACTTCCGTAGACTCATGTGTAATTGAGAGCCGTAGTCAACTGATTCGCACAGGGACTGAAATGGATTCAAACCATGGCAGATGAAGAGTGTCATTGTCCAATTAAAGATGATGAGTAGTAGGATGACGTCACATGACTAGCTTTGGAAGCCGCCATCTTGTCCCAGGTCTCCGTCACCTCACAGAGGAAAAAACATTGAATAGAATTTTCGATGAAGTTTCGATGAAGAATTTACTCTTTTGTGAAACACGAAATTCATTTCGATTCTTTTACCAAAAAAGCTGATGGATGGCAACTTGTTTACTGACGTCATTGACCAAACGATAAAGGTCCTGCTAGGACGGTATCAACAAGCACATTGACAAAATTGATGAGCACATGCTGGATTGGAAGACTAAGCTCTGGTTAAAAAAAATGCCAAGAGTTTGTTTTCATTGGGTGCTCTTTGTGTGAACTAGTCTCCTCTCCGGTCGTTTTATGCAGGGACGTGGTGGCAAGGGTAGCATCTACGTGTGGGCGTCTGGTGATGGAGGCCCGAATGACGACTGCAACTGCGATGGCTACGCGTCCAGTATGTGGACCGTGTCTATCAACTCGGCCATCAACGACGGTCGCACCGCCCTCTACGACGAATCCTGCTCATCCACGTTGGCTTCTACCTTCAGCAATGGAAGGAACAGGCACCCTGAGGCAGGAGTGGTGAGTTCATCGACAATTATTCTCAACATTTTAATACGTGTTCTCAACATCATCCAAATTCAAAATGTGCTTGGGGTTCTGCGCACGCGCACTAGATAAAAATCAATGTGTAGTTGTTCGGGGTCGTTGCTATCAACGTCTTCTTTTACAGATAGTTGTTCGTAATGAAGAACAAAATATTTAGTATCTATTTACCTTGCAAATAAATTATCGTGAAGTTAATAATAAAAAACGGTTTCAAACTGCTCAGTGACTAAAATGACATGCAATACAAAAATCTCAAAAGTTAGAGGGCCTGACGTTTCGATCCTAGCAGGATATTTTCAAAGGCTTTGCCTTTGTCTTTGAGAAAGGTCCTGCTAGGATCGAAACGTCAGGCCCTCTAACTTATAAATTATCGAATTCTTGCGTCTAAGTGGTGTATTGTCTAAGCGATAACATTGTTGGATTGTCTTCATCTCTTCTATAGGCCACAACGGATTTGTATGGTAACTGCACCCTTGCCCACTCAGGTACATCGGCTGCTGCACCAGAGGCAGCTGGTGTGTTTGCATTGGCTCTGGAGGCCAAGTAAGTATATATGCCGATCATCTGACTCAAATCAATCTACATTCCCAACATCGTCTGACTCAAGACTAGCCTTAGATCCAAAAAGAAACTCAAGTACCTCTCGACATCAAGGCATCCATCTTAGTATCTGATCCCCTATCCATTCCATTTTATCTCGATTCCCCTTTTAGTTCCTGTGCGCACTTGGTATTAGCCTATTCCAATGACATCACCACACCGGTGATGATCTCTCAGTATGTGAAACAATAAAAATGCTCAAATGGGCCAATGCGCAGCCTCTTGACAAAACCTCAACCCTTCGTCAGTTACTTAAATTATGTCATTTTGAAGCAAGACAAATAATACAACATGCAATCACTAAATGATTGAAGTAATGTGTTCTGGATTTGAATCAATAATGATCCTTCATCTTTCCAATTTTCCAGCCCTGATTTGACTTGGAGAGACATCCAGCACCTGACCGTCCTGACATCCAAGCGCAACCAGTTGTACGACGAGCATTATCACTGGCAGTGCAATGGCGTGGGGCTAGAGTTCAATCACCTGTTTGGCTTCGGTGTGCTGGATGCTGGCGCCATGGTGGAACTAGCCGAGAAATGGAAGACCGTTCCAGAGAGATTCCACTGCTCTGGAGCCAGCTATAAGGGCGTCAGGTTAGTTGCCTAGGCAACCGATTTATCACTGGCAACCGGCCTTAACTATTAGGTTGAGTTGCATTATTTACTCAAAATTTAGCGGGCCTGACTTTTCGATCCTAGCAGGACCTTTCTCAAAGGCATGATTTACTGGTAGCTTTTGCTGTAGCTATAGCTATAAACGTAAACGCAGTTGAGCATGTCTGCAAAAGATATCTCAACAATGTCAGAGATGTTTTGTTGAAAATAAATACATAGGAAAATCATACAAGGAAATCAATACATTATAATTTATCTGTATGCAACATACCTTCAGCAAAATGGAAGAGATTAAGAACTTGCCCATTATGTCACATACACAGTTCTGATCGCATATTAATTGTTCTAAATCCAATTCTTGATCTTTGTTAATAATTTCAGTCAAGTTCCGAGTGGTCAGACTGGTGAGAAACTGGTCCTGCGACTGAACACAGACGCCTGCGATGGTCAAGACAACATGGTCAACTATCTGGAGCACACCCAGGCCATTATTACCCTGAACAGCACACGCCGCGGTGACGTCACCATCTTCCTCACATCTCCCATGGGCACACATAGCATCCTGCTCAGCGAGAGGCCGGCCGATGATGACGTCATTGATGGGTTCCAGCGTTGGCCGTTCATGACCTCGCACACGTGGGGCGAAGATCCGCGCGGTGAATGGGTCCTGGAAGTAGCTATGGCTGATGGTAGTCCCCACACCGCCACGCTGACCGAATGGACATTGGTACTTCACGGCACTAAGGACGGTCCGTACATCGAAGAGGCAAAGTCTACGTCCAGCTGTAAGGCTGCCGTCAAGGAAGCTGCCAAGGAACAAGCAGAAGAAGAGCAAGCCCAGAAGGAGTTGGATGAGAAGACGGCGAGTCTTAACCTGGCTAAGGAGGTGCAGCTCCTGGAGCAACTGGAGGGGGAAATCGACCAAGAGGAAGATCAAGAGCAAGACGGCGGGGAAGAGGAGGAAGTGGAGGAGGAGGTTGCAGATGGGGAGACTGATGAAGATGAAGATGACAACGACGCCCTTGAAGACATCGAAATGGACAAGGGTCTCCCTCCCCTCACCCCCGAGGAACTGCCCCAACTCCAGCCCCTCCCCGACTCCTTCTACCAGTATCCCCAGGATGACTCCTGGTATCGATCCAACGAGCTCTTCGCCGGTCAGCAAGATGGCGCTAACTGGGACGACTGGACGGACGAGGGCGCCACCAACGACGAGGAAGACATTGATTGGAAGGACCCAGAGGTGTGGAGCAAACTAAGGGAGTTATTTGAAGAGAAGTACGGGGACCAAGCCTACCCTTATCGTTATTAACCCCCACCTATCAGTCCTACGTAGGACGTCCTAAGCTCAGAAAACAAACCGAAACAGCCAGTTACATCTCGATACATTTACCACAAAGCAACTTCCAGTTGTTCAAGTTGAATGGCCAAGCAAGGAAACTAACATTTGAAATATTAAACCCTCACTCATAAATCTTAATACTATAACAAATCTTAACTCATTGATCGGTACCGCAAAAAACCCTGCCACGCCGCCATGTTGTACAGCGCCCCCAAGAGTTTGGAACCCTTGAGAGATCCCTTCAACCAAACGTATCTGCAAAGAATGCAGTTTCTCGTAATTCAACCGTCAACGAATAATTAAAAGCAACAATTCAAGAAGCGGCGAAGACAGTTTAACATCAAAAGACATAAATGGTCAGCAGTAAGTGTGGAGTATCACTTTATTTGTTCGATTCATCCATCGATTGTTTTATTTTAGTGTGTAATAATGATGCGATGTAGTTTCACTATGGAGTTCTTAACGAGTGTGGTAATGGTGCCTTCGACAACACAAGAGGGAGCCCTTGTCATATGTATCAGTGTGTGTACCACACGGTGAAGTAAGTTTACGTAGATTTCTCATAAACCCACAACATATTTTTGTTTCGTATTTGTATTGTCACGTGACTCAAATGCTTTCGTGACGATTATTCACGAGGTTTATCTCAAGCTTGATATCGGGCCTTGATATCGAAACGTTGGCTTCCACCTCGAGTTCCGGTTTCGACCCATGGTTGTGGAGAGAGTGGCCTGTCGCTGATGTATGCTTGGATTCATGAATTTGATTCACATTTCATACTCACGGCCAAGTACTCATACTCATTGCCAAGTACTCATACTCATGGTCAAGATAATACTCATGGCCAATTAAGTACTCATACTCATGGACAAGTACTCATACTCATTGCCAAGTACTCATACTCACGGCCAAGTACTCATACTCATTGCCAAGTACTCATACTCATGGTCAAGATAATACTCATGGCCAATTAAGTACTCATACTCATGGACAAGTACTCATACTCATGGTCAAGTACTCATACTCATTGCCAAGTACTCATACTCACGGCCAAGTACTCATACTCATTGCCAAGTACTCATACTCATGGTCAAGATGATACTCATGGCCAAGTACTCATACTCATGGCCAAGTACTCATACTCATTGCCAAGTACTCATACTCACGGCCAAGTACTCATACTCATTGCCAAGTACTCATACTCATGGTCAAGATGATACTCATGGCCAAGTACTCATACTCATTGCCAAGTACTCATACTCACGGCCAAGTACTCATACTCATTGCCAAGTACTCATACTCATGGCCAAGTACTCATACTCATTGCCAAGTACTCATACTCATGGTCAAGATGATACTCATGGCCAATTAAGTACTCGTACTCATGGCCAAGTACTCAATCTCATGGCCAAGTACTCAATCTCATGGCCAATTAAGTACTCATTCTCATGGCCAAGTACTTATACTTATGGCCAATTAAGTACTCATACTCATGGCCAAGTACTCAATCTCATGGCCAATTAAGTACTCATACTCATGGCCAAGTACTCAATCTCATGGCCAATTAAGTACTCATTCTCATGGCCAAGTACTCATACTCATGGCCAATTAAGTACTCATACTCATGGCCAAGTACTCCTACTCATGGCCAATTAAGTACTCATTCTCATGGCCAAGTACTCATGCTCATGTCCAATACTCACACTTTTGACCAAGTATACCCATGACCAAGTATACTCATACTCATATCCATGTACTCATACTCACGGCCAAGTACTCGTGTACGTGGCCATATACTTGGCCACGTACTTGGTAATACCAAGTATTATACTCATGTACGCATACTCGCGCACTCATTAAACTTTAATAATACTTCGAAGCTCCATTCAAGGATTTCCAAAGGCCCAGTGTGAGATCAGTATTAGACATCATCCCTTAGCATGCCACAGTCTGGTTCGTTTATTGCACCCATATCTTGCGTCTTGTTTCGTTGTCTCATGCTCAAGCCCCAAATTAATTTTTTTCATATGTCAAACCAAAAAGGCGGAGAAAGTTAACATAAACCACAGCTGTGTTCTTCCTTGGAACTTGTACATAATATGATTCGAATAATTATGTGAAGTCTACGAAGAGAGTTGTTGATAATATTATCAAAAAAATAATCTGAATAAAGTTCGAATGTAAAATAGTAGGCCTTGTATTAGAAAAAAACCTTCCAAACTAAAAAGCAAATTTTTGTATGATAATTCTGGGCATGTAGTAAAAATGCTATGTGCCCATCCCATTTGCAAATTGCGGAACATTTTATTGATTCGGGGGGAATATTCAATCTATGACCTTTCTTCATAATTCGTCTTCTAATTTTCCTCTTCGGATTTCAGTGTTGCTACAAAAAAAAATCATATGTTACTGAATCTCAAATTAAATTTCAATTATAAATACCAATGAGTATTCTTACGTCATCCTTCGACAACTCATCTAGAAAATGTAACTATTAAAATAATTTAAACACCTCGTTTTCTGAAATCAAAATATATTCATAATTTGTCCCACAAGTCCTTGATTTTGTGTCAGCGCGTATTTGAAAGCATGATTTAATGAATATTTCACTTAATTTAAACTATGATTATGTGCGAGTTTTCAGAAATAAATAGGAAATAGGTTACCCAGAGATTTGAGCTTAAATATCCACAATGTATTTCTTGCCGAATGAAAGTGCCGCTTCAAGTTACTAATTAGTGCGTATTGTTAATAATTGTTAATAGACGCATAAAGTAAGTTGTAGAGTATTCTTGTATAAAACATCTAAAATATGAAATATCTAAATCTACGTATTATTAATTGAGTGTTAATGATTACTGATGTTGTGATGTACAATTTGTAAAGCAAAATGAAAGTATAAATTTATTTGTATAAGAGACGATGATAATCTCGTCTCGTGAAGACAAAAAGATATCCCAAACTAAAGGATTTTTAAAAGCAAATCAAACTAAAAAAAAACTTACCTTGAATAAAATTAATTTGACAAAACTTTATCATATATCTACCGAATGTGTTTGGAAATAAAGTGTAAAATTCTCTGTGAAAATTTGCCCCATTCTTCATAAATCTATTATTGAATTTTAGAAAGATTAAACAATATCATTTTCCCTAATTTTCACTCAACAAAAGGACGATTGTGAAACTATTTTGGTCTGGCAATATTGCATATTGGACGATATTTTTTGATATTATTAAACCGAACAAAAATGTCATTTTCCATGGGTTATAAGATATGCTCCACTCCTACTACCGATAGTTTTCATCGCAAACTCCTGCATGACATGTATATTTGATGTGCCCTCTTCGGGAGACCGTTGGTGGCGTATAGTTGGTGATATAAAATAGTAGTTGAAGCATAAGGTGTCTGCTTTGTGGCTTTTTGTCGTGGATGTGTGGATGTGTGGATGTGTGGATGTGCGGATGTGCGGATGTGCGGATGTGTGGATGTGCGGATGTGTGGATGTGCGGATGTGCGGATGTGTGGATGGGCGGATGTGCGGATGTGTGGATGTGCGGATGTGCGGATGTGTGGGTGTGGATATGTGGATGTGCAGATGTGTGGATATGTGGATGTGCGGATGTATGGATGTGCGGATGTGTGGATGTGCGGATGTGCGGATGTGTGGATGTGTGGGTGTGTGGATGTGCGGATGTGTGGATGTGTGGATGTGAGGATGTGCGGATGTGCGGATATGCGGATGTGCGGATGTGTGGATGTGTGCGTGTCCTTAGACAAGAGTGACTGCACCGTACACACTGCACACTGTTGTCAAACCGTCGTCATTGCTTTTGAGTAACTTGACACAGATTTGTTTTCTCACGATTAAGGTTGTTTACCCCACATAATTTAAGAATGTCAGAAGGAGCTAGGACAGAAGGGCGCCCTCTATGCAGCATGGGGATGCAGGAAATAGAAGCTCAAAGACGCCATCGATGTTTTCGAATCCCCATGTCGCGAAAATTTGCTGGTGTTTGCAAGACGAGTGGAGCGAACTTGTGCAGATTTCTTGTACCATCCATCCAGGAACGTTCGAACATCCAGACTGTGTGCTGAACATTTTGACAGCGACCAAATTGCGGTTTCTGGAAGAAATTCTGGAAGGTGGACAATGCCCGCGTGCTGCTCCCGAATCCCTAACTGTTCCCTGTACGCAATGTACAGTGACACGTACTATTCGCTGGTACACATTCGCCCCACGCGTTCGGGCGTATCGGATAGCCGGGTACCATCGAGAGGGCAAGGCCGCACTTTCTATGTAAATGGTGACGTCTGTTTAGCATGGTCTTCGCACTTCTTTCTGATTTTGTATTCCGAAAAAATCACCTGAATTGAAAAACTATGGATTTGAATTGAAACTGGATTTTTTCCACGGACAGAGAAACAATGCCGTTGTTTTTTCGTGGTCTGATCTTCCTTCCTCGAATGGTCCGTTGTACCGCGGCGGTGTGCTCACGGTCCCAAGTAAAAAGCCTTAATTTAGGACTACGGTCGTAGCGTAAAATGCATAATCTGAAAATTACTTGGACAAAATAATTATGGAAAATGTGCTGCACGGAAGTAGGTTATCTTTTCCTCCTTTAAAAAAAACTGTATTGGGAAAGACGTGGTGTACAGTACATGCGTGAATATTTTTCTGTGTCTGCCTGTGAATACGATGCTCCGCGGTTTAACCGTGACCATCGGCTGATGGTGGCGTACGGTCAGAAAACTGTTGCTGCACGGATCGTGTCGGTCATTTCCCCTCCGTACTCCAGTAGCCGACGATGTTGGACTGATCTCACACAGATTGATGCTTAAAATCGAATTGTCATAACACAAGAGGGCGCTCGTGTCTTTTTAGCGGACGAACAATGGGTGCAGAACACTAAATAGAGCTCCCATTGAACACTGTACAAAAACGGTGATATACAAAAATGTTGCAAACTGCTTACTGACTAAAATTACCAAAAAGTAAATCTAAAATTTAGTGGGCCTGACGTTTCGATCCTAGCAGGACCTTTCTCAAAGGCAGAGTGACAAGGACAAAACAGATACATGTACACGAAGGCAGGGGGAGAGAGTGAATAGGACACGGATGAGAAACAGAGGACAAAGAGTGAAGCTGGTAGGGAGAGATCAAAGGGAAGGGCAAGGGGTAGGGTAGGGATTAGTGAGAGGAGGGGGAAAGATCAAAGAGAAGGGCAAGGAGTGGGGTAGGGATTAGTGACAATAGGGGGAAAAGATCAAAGAGAGAAGTGTGAAAGACTGAACACAAAAGAAGGATTATCAGAAAGCTGCATGGTGTTAGTCATTACCCTCCTGGATGTTGAGACCATGTGGTTGAATAGTCCGAAGACGCTTCATCCACATTTTCTCACGGCTAAGACGGACAGCATTACTACGGTGACCAAGTGATTCTATGCCCAGTACACTCATATCTGATATCGAATGATCAGGGAGATTGAAGTGATACCCAACAGGGGTGTCCATTTTACCGGTTTTGATGGTAGACCTATGGCCATAGATTCGTTTTTTGAGGGTGTTTTTTGTCTCGCCAACATACTGAATATTACAAACTCTACAAGAGATGAGATATATGATGTTTGAGGTAGTGCACGTGATAGAGCCATAGGTCGTGTGGGTAGTTCCAGAAGAATGTCCATTGAAAGAGTCTATTTCCTTGACATGTGTCTTGCAAACAATGCATTTCGAGGTACACTTAAATGTACCAAATTTGGTTGGAGGTGAAGAGTCCAAAGGGGGAACCTCTGCTCGGACAATTAAGTCACGCAGGTTACGGGGGCGCCTGAAAGCCAAAACAGGCGAATTAGGAATGGCTTCAGCCAGACGATCTGAAGTGTGGAGAATATGGTGGTTTTCCTTAGTTATCTTCCTGAGAGGAGGAAGAGAAGGGTGGTAGGAAGTAACTAAGGGAACTTTGGGCTTGTCCTTGGGACCTGGAGGCTTTTGTTTTAGTGCCGAACTTCTGGGAATGGAATAGACTTTAGCAATGGAGTTCTTCACTTGGCGAGAACTATAGCCTCTAGCAACCAAGTTACTGGCCAATACACGTGTATGGCGGCGAAAGTCGGACTCATTGGAACATATACGCCTCAATCTGAGGGCCTGGCTGTAAGCTATACCAGTCTTACAGTGTCTAGGGTGACAACTGGAGGAATGGAGATATTGATGAGTGTCGGTGGGCTTAGAATACAAGTCAGTAGTTAGTGTATTGAGGTCTTTCCGGACGGTGACGTCCAGAAAGTGGGTCTGTTGAAGAGACTGCTCCCAAGTGAATTTGATGGTCCTATGGAAGGAATTGATGTGGTCAAAGAACGCATTCAAGCTGCTACCGTCCCTAGTCCAAATGAAGAACACGTCATCTATGTATCTCCACCAAATCCAGGGACGGCATGGAGCCTCACTGAGCATGCGTTCCTCAAGGTCACCCATGAAGAGGCATGCAAAGGAAGGAGCCATGCGCGTGCCCATGGCAGTGCCATGCACTTGAAGATAGTGCTTGCCAAGAAAGGAGAAATTATTCTTGGCCAGCACTAACCTCATGAGGGTGGTTATGTCGGAGATGGGTGGAGAAGACTGTTTTCCCTTGGCCAGGGCCGAGGAGCAAGCTTGAATGCCTTCTTCCTGGGGGATGTTAGTGTATAGAGAGGAGACGTCAATAGTACCAATTATGGCAGTGGCAGGGATTTGATCCTTGACACTTTCCAACTTTCGCAGAAAGTCGGGAGTGTCATGGACGTATGAGGGGATTTGGGGAACCAGGGGTTTGAGAAAAGAGTCAATGAAAAGAGATATGTGTTCCGTAGGTGAACCATTGCCAGAGATGATGGGTCTACCTGGGTTGTTGGCCTTGTGAATTTTCGGGAGAAGGTAGAATCTGGCAGTTCTACAATTGATAGGTGATAGAAATCTGTGAGCTTTTTTACTCAAATGATCACGTGATCGCATGTCATCCAAAACTTCCTGAATTTGCTCTGAAAATTTGCCAGTGGGGTTAGAGTCCAGACATTTATAGTGCTGGGGATTGTTGAGTTGGCGATTGGCGATTGGCTTCATCAATATATGAGATTGAGAAAGGTCTCTCTAACCTCAATTATGTTCTCACCGACAGGAGAAACAAGAAGATTGGTGGCCTTGTTGCCAAACAACGCAGACACAACCGCTTCAGACGCAGTCCCCAGTCTACACCTTTACCCCCCACTAACACTGTTGTCAACCTTTCCTCTTCTTCTCTAACTGACGCAGAGCATACGTTACTTTCCAAGGGCTTGAACTTTTGTCCTACTCCCCCCAAAGTTGACCAAGTAATGCTCAGTCAAGATCTCACTGAGTATTACCGCAGACTTCGTCTGACTGAGTTCTTCTTTGATTCTGGCTCCAGTAAAGAAGAACCTTTCCGTGTAAAAAGCACCTGGGTCCCCCCCAAGAACCGTGTTCCAGCCCTTGAAACGTATGTGCAAGCAGTCAGTTCTCAAGTTTCCAACTCCTCTCATCTTACCCGTAAGCCCCACGACAATCTCCCTAGGGAAGAACGTCTTGCTCTCAACACTCTACGTTCCCGCGGTGACATCATTATCAAGCCAGCAGATAAAGGGTCAGCCGTAGTTATCATGGATCGCCAAAATTATATTGATGAAGCCAATCGCCAACTCAACAATCCCCAGCACTATAAATGTCTGGACTCTAACCCCACTGGCAAATTTTCAGAGCAAATTCAGGAAGTTTTGGATGACATGCGATCACGTGATCATTTGAGTAAAAAAGCTCACAGATTTCTATCACCTATCAATTGTAGAACTGCCAGATTCTACCTTCTCCCGAAAATTCACAAGGCCAACAACCCAGGTAGACCCATCATCTCTGGCAATGGTTCACCTACGGAACACATATCTCTTTTCATTGACTCTTTTCTCAAACCCCTGGTTCCCCAAATCCCCTCATACGTCCATGACACTCCCGACTTTCTGCGAAAGTTGGAAAGTGTCAAGGATCAAATCCCTGCCACTGCCATAATTGGTACTATTGACGTCTCCTCTCTATACACTAACATCCCCCAGGAAGAAGGCATTCAAGCTTGCTCCTCGGCCCTGGCCAAGGGAAAACAGTCTTCTCCACCCATCTCCGACATAACCACCCTCATGAGGTTAGTGCTGGCCAAGAATAATTTCTCCTTTCTTGGCAAGCACTATCTTCAAGTGCATGGCACTGCCATGGGCACGCGCATGGCTCCTTCCTTTGCATGCCTCTTCATGGGTGACCTTGAGGAACGCATGCTCAGTGAGGCTCCATGCCGTCCCTGGATTTGGTGGAGATACATAGATGACGTGTTCTTCATTTGGACTAGGGACGGTAGCAGCTTGAATGCGTTCTTTGACCACATCAATTCCTTCCATAGGACCATCAAATTCACTTGGGAGCAGTCTCTTCAACAGACCCACTTTCTGGACGTCACCGTCCGGAAAGACCTCAATACACTAACTACTGACTTGTATTCTAAGCCCACCGACACTCATCAATATCTCCATTCCTCCAGTTGTCACCCTAGACACTGTAAGACTGGTATAGCTTACAGCCAGGCCCTCAGATTGAGGCGTATATGTTCCAATGAGTCCGACTTTCGCCGCCATACACGTGTATTGGCCAGTAACTTGGTTGCTAGAGGCTATAGTTCTCGCCAAGTGAAGAACTCCATTGCTAAAGTCTATTCCATTCCCAGAAGTTCGGCACTAAAACAAAAGCCTCCAGGTCCCAAGGACAAGCCCAAAGTTCCCTTAGTTACTTCCTACCACCCTTCTCTTCCTCCTCTCAGGAAGATAACTAAGGAAAACCACCATATTCTCCACACTTCAGATCGTCTGGCTGAAGCCATTCCTAATTCGCCTGTTTTGGCTTTCAGGCGCCCCCGTAACCTGCGTGACTTAATTGTCCGAGCAGAGGTTCCCCCTTTGGACTCTTCACCTCCAACCAAATTTGGTACATTTAAGTGTACCTCGAAATGCATTGTTTGCAAGACACATGTCAAGGAAATAGACTCTTTCAATGGACATTCTTCTGGAACTACCCACACGACCTATGGCTCTATCACGTGCACTACCTCAAACATCATATATCTCATCTCTTGTAGAGTTTGTAATATTCAGTATGTTGGCGAGACAAAAAACACCCTCAAAAAACGAATCTATGGCCATAGGTCTACCATCAAAACCGGTAAAATGGACACCCCTGTTGGGTATCACTTCAATCTCCCTGATCATTCGATATCAGATATGAGTGTACTGGGCATAGAATCACTTGGTCACCGTAGTAATGCTGTCCGTCTTAGCCGTGAGAAAATGTGGATGAAGCGTCTTCGGACTATTCAACCACATGGTCTCAACATCCAGGAGGGTAATGACTAACACCATGCAGCTTTCTGATAATCCTTCTTTTGTGTTCAGTCTTTCACACTTCTCTCTTTGATCTTTTCCCCCTATTGTCACTAATCCCTACCCCACTCCTTGCCCTTCTCTTTGATCTTTCCCCCTCCTCTCACTAATCCCTACCCTACCCCTTGCCCTTCCCTTTGATCTCTCCCTACCAGCTTCACTCTTTGTCCTCTGTTTCTCATCCGTGTCCTATTCACTCTCTCCCCCTGCCTTCGTGTACATGTATCTGTTTTGTCCTTGTCACTCTGCCTTTGAGAAAGGTCCTGCTAGGATCGAAACGTCAGGCCCACTAAATTTTAGATTAACTGTACAAAAACACTCACTTTCAAAGCCAATTATCCCATGCCCAAAAGTCTCTCAGTTCTTGTAGCTATACTTAAAATTGTAGTTTGGACCTTCATCTCTCAGATTCTTTTCAATTTTAGTGCCCTTAGCCGATTAGATTTTTTGCTAATTACCCCCAGAAAAAAACACCCCCAAAATGTCTAGTCGTCCAAGCCGAATTTCTGCAAGGATTTTGAGATGGACCCCTCCACTTCCGCAGCCAAATAGGGCCACATTTAAAGCCAGATATGGTCCAAATTTCATACCAAATTGAAGAGTGAACCCCCAGGTTGTCTTAAGCTTCACTTGTTTTACAATGTATCAGTTAATTAGCCTCCAAAGACCCCTTATTAAAAAAAAGTTGTGGGTACACACTTTATGATAATCAGCTCGACGGAGCCATCTTGGATGGATTTTGTGTGCTGCACCCCAATAATTTTATTCAGATTGAGCAACAAAAGGTCGCCAAATCGCTAAAATTGGTCAGGTAAAAACGGTGTTATGTGATTTCTAGTATAGCTTTAGGATTACAAAATAAATAAGCTGGTAGTTTAAGATTATACTTACCCTTTAACCCCGATCTTAACCGCAAAAGTTTTACGTTTCTGTCTTCAATAGGAGCATGGAGGAATTCCTCCATGATAGGAGATAATAATTATTTCAACAAAATTCATGATCATTCAGATTCTGACATACATTTTTGGTAGTGATACATAGAATAAGGTTTCGATATTCTTACTGATTAAAATTATCAAAAGTATAATGTTACAATATTCTTACTGATTAACTGATCAAATATGCTACAATATTCTTACTGATTGAAATGATCAAAATAATAATGCTGCGATATTTTTAATGATTTAACTGATCACAAGAATAATGTTACAATAATATTCTTACTGCTGTAAATGATCGAAAGAATAATATTACAATATTCTTACTGATGTAAATGATCGAAAGAATAATGTTACAATATTCTTACTGATGTAAATGATCGAAAGAATAATGTTACAATACTCTTAATGATTTAACTGATCAAAAGAATAATGTTACAATATTCTTACTGATGTAAATGATCGAAATAATAATGTTACGATATTCTTACTGATGTAAATGATCGAAATAATAATGTTACAATATTCTTACTGATATGAAAGGGTTGTTCATCGCGGTGGTGTAGACAATTAGAAAGGTGATCAAAGTCACGCGATGTGTCGTTGCTAGAAGCACATTCTTACTGATGTAAATGATGGAAAGAATAATGTTACAATATTCTTACTGATGTAAATGATCGAAATAATAATGTTACAATATTCTTAATGATTTAACTGATCAAAATAATAATGTTACAACATTCTTAATGATTTAACTGATCAAAAGAATAATGTTACAACATTCTTAATGATTTAACTGATCTAAATTGCAAACACTTATTAGGGCTAGTGCTCTAATAAAGACCTATAAATAAATAAAGATTATGTCTTTGCAATGTGTAGGCCTATGGCTGTAGAGCAAGGTATGGTCGACCAATCCTGCCTGGATAGACATGCCGTCCTCATCCATCGAATCCAGGAAGCAGGAGTCGTCGACCATACATTGCTCTATGACCATATACATTGCAAAGACATAATCTTTCTTTATTTATAACTCTTTATTAGGCCCTCTGAATTGAGTTGATTATTATAGCGGCTGAATACATTTGTTTTCCAACTTAAATTGTTCCGGCGACAAGGATCCACCTCGGCTCTCTCTGCACCTATCTGATACACGAACGAAATCCTATGAACGTCGCGCACTAACCCCTCCCCTTCCCCCTCCCCCTTCCCCCTCCCCAGAGAAAAAAAAAGCCTGCTGGATGAAACGTGACTGCACCGTTCACGTTGCAGTGCACGTGCGGTGTAGTGTGTCCGTGTGGACGCGCTAACTGTGTGTGTGTGCTGCGGCCTAGGCACGCTGTGTGGCACGTGCAGGTACACGGGTGTACAATACTGCTTGAATGATGAACAGCGTTTGTTCTCATACTAGGGTGCGCACACAACCACAAGGCCATCTATGTAACGGTCGCCTGCATGTTTTCCTGACTCACTGCCATCCGGTAAATATTGGTCGGTGTTTTGTTATCACGATAGCTGGCTGTAGGGCTCGCTAAGACTGGTCCTTGTTTTGGTACCATCCATTGTTAACGCTAAGCGGTGATTGCTACCTAATCATGCACGTGTTCATACAGATGCTCTGAAAGCAGTATAGCACTGACTCACTGCCTGGATACTTCATTACTTGTGTGTAGCCACTCATCGCTGTGATCTCGAACCTCCGTCAGGAAAACAACCATCACTGGCCACATTTACAGGCGAGTTTCTCCTCGGAGACGTTCTCTGGTGAGTTCTTTATCAATATTCGGGGATGTATACATATTTTAATTTTCTGCTGATTGGTTATCACCTTTGCTACCATGCAGTACCATTCTCTCATGTTCTCATTTTTTTTTTAAATGCTTTTACTTAGTCCATGGTCATGGAGGAATAGCTCAATTATTTACTCTATGGTCTCAGGAGTACGACGTGTACATCCATTTGTATCTGGATATCTATTGCCGATCGGACAAACTGGTGCTGACGTGTCTTTAATTCACACGAAATAAGGTCCTCGTCAGTAATTTTCGTCAACATACTGATTACTGAAATATTTCGACCATGTTTTGACAAACTTACTTGTACTACTACTATTTAATACTAAAGTACTAGTGTAGCAGTAGTAGTACTAGTGTTTGTGCATTGTGTTTTTGTCGCATTGTGTTTTTGTCGCACTAGTACTACTAGCCTACTACTAGTAGTACTAGTACTAGTAGTACTACTGCTAGTACTAGTAGTACTAGTACTAGTACTAGTACTTGTAGTACTAGTCCAGCTAGTGTTTGTGTGTACGGGCTTTTCTGCAGTATGCAATGTGGTTGTTAATATTGACTGATTAGTGATTAGATTTATATGCGTGTAGTGGATCATGGATGTAAATACATGCAAGCTTTAGTACGGGGAGTGCTGCGGGAATCACTCCCCTAATAATTCAATTGGAATCGGATTTTTTTGTATTGATTCCTCCTAAAATCATTGCATCTAGGCTCTATACTATTCACAAACATAGTTTGAGCACTAGTGCTGACGGGTTTATACCTAATCTTGTCTGCCCATATAGCTTGACCAATCAGCTCACAGAAACCCTCTATTTGATTATACAGTTTTAATGAGTACCACTTTTTTAGGCAGATATAAAATATGAAACCCTAACCTGAATATCTTCAGTGTATTTAATGAGCCACGTTTTCATTCATATTTTAAATTATTCTCATACATCATGCATTTTAAAGTTAAGGGGAGATTTTCCATTTTTCCATGAAACTATAGTAATAAATTTCCCAGGGACCAGACCATTCAAAACCGCGCGCATATTCTGAATTTAGATGACAAGCTGAGCATATTTACTAAAAGCGCATACATATTAAGTATGGAGTCCCCTGCCGATTAAAGACCAATACAACATTGGGAAGATCAGAAAACATCGATGTCCACAGATTGCCTTCTTATTGACACAGTTTGTAGATGGTCATGATATAATCCTCATGTTGAACTATTACGGTTTGGGATATTGTATTTCTCGAGAAATCTTCACTGAAACATCGACGAAGAGATAATTATTCGCGCGTAATAATAACATAACATTTTATAAGGCGCTTAATACGGCTGTTTCTAAGCGCACCAATGTCTGTCAACAAAATACAAATCAGAACATGGGTAAATATAACACTACAACAAAAGAGGTCAAACATACAAGGAATAAGATGGTGTGCAGTATTGTGCACCTCCCTCGACCGACACACAACTGATCTGAGTGTGACTGTGCGGAATTTATTTATGAATTAAAAAGGTGTGTTTTCAACAGATCTTAAATTGGTCAGGGGAATGTGTGTTACAAATGCGCGCTTGTAGTTTGTTCCAATGGGTAGGGGCAATTGCTGAAAAAGCACAGTCGCTGTATCTAGTACACGTCTGAGGTCCAAGGGTTCATTGGAAGGTTGATGATGATCAAATTGATCTCAAAGAACTAGAAGAACGTCAGGAAATCAATTCTGAGAGATAGTCAGGGGCAAGACCATGGAGAATGTTGTATGTCAGAAGAAGAAGTTTGAATGTGATACGATGGTGAATGGGGAGCCAATGAAGAGAACGCAGTATAGGGAATATGTGCTCAAATTTCTTCGAGAGCGTAACAAGCCTAGCAGCAGTATTTTGTTTTCTTTGGAGGGAAGAAGGTATGAATGAGGGAGGCCAGAAAAAATACTAGATTGACAATAATAAAGGACACAAAAGCAGGGGTTAATTTTGCAGTTGTGTGTCGGTCTTCTTGAAAAGAGGGAGGAGCAGGAGTAGGGACGAGTAATCATCTATTTCTTACTCTACAGAACCGTGCGAAAAACATGACTTTATTTTCCTTTTTCTACTTTCTCAGATTACCATTTGAGCTAAAACCTTAAAGGATGTTTTTTTTTAATGTACAATGGTTTAACACAAACTGTGGTAATCTTTCGACCTTTACCAATGTTGTATAGGGCCTTTAACTTTAAGATTAAGGGGGGGACATGGACTCTTGCCCCATAAATACTCCTCATTACATTATTTGGATCGCGATTTGAATCGCGATTTAAGCTCCAAGTTTGTCTATGTGTGTGGACATACTAAACGAGATTTTAAAGTGGAATTTGAATCGCGATTCGGACTCCACTTTTAGTAAGACTTATTGCGACGCGGTGCGTTTGGGAACGCTCCCCTAAATTGCACCGGTTTTTTTTATTCCACAAAACAGCCCACGCTCTGGCTGACATGTCCCGTGCTTGCTTGCCAACGCCCTCAAGGACACGCCCACCATTTAACCACAATTGCTAAGCACAATCGGCTGGCGATTCAATCGCGATTATTTTTAACGGCCGTCGTGCGTGTGTACGTGTGCACCATGGTGTGTGTGTGTGTTGTCCTGACACTATGAGATTAGGCGCTTTATGTGTATGCGAGCCCGCATATTAAGTGCCGCGTGACTGTACACGTGCGGCATAGAGGCTTCAACCACAGACCTGGAGGAAAAAAACCAACTCCAGCGGGCGCGCTAGATCGAGCGTCAACCGGAAGTGCATAAGTTACCGGCACAGGATATTTCCGGTTTACCGTAGTCGAGGCTTTAGTAAACGTACGCCATTTTGTTTTAGTATACAATTGCCAAAATGTCACGAAGCAATTGTTGGTTGCA
Organism: Luidia sarsii; assembly: GCA_949987565.1. Taxonomy (NCBI): domain Eukaryota; kingdom Metazoa; phylum Echinodermata; class Asteroidea; order Paxillosida; family Luidiidae; genus Luidia; species Luidia sarsii. The sequence goes on along the minus strand of OX465101.1, from coordinate 399,913 downwards.
GTGCCTGTAGAGGCAGATATTGGAGGTTGAGTTTTCAGGGAATACTAAAGAGGCCAACCGATCGAGTAGAAAAACTCCAGAAAAGATGAGCCAGAGCGACAAGAATGGAGGCGACAGTTTGACTTTGTAGATGCGTTCCTCAATGATCCCTTCAATTCTGCCTTATTTTTGCAGTGTTTTTGTCAAAACTGTCGACTGATAATAAGGGCCTGCAGGCTACACACTGCAAAGCTGAATATGGTTGCGCTAACCGTAACCATTCTCCCGGCGGTCGGAGACCTCAGGTTTGCGACCTCGGGGAAGATGGTCGTTACGGTCACAGCAACTAATCGCTACCCCCCCCCCAAAAAAAACAATTCCAACGCGCGAATTTTTATAAACTTGGCAGTATTAATGAGCCCCAATGTTTACATGGTGTCACCGCAAACATATTACTCCTGTTTCAAAGAAAGATAGAGATATCCGAAGCAAAATAGTGGCGCCGTAGCGGCGATATGATGACGGTCGTCAAGCACAATAGTACACATTAACACGGGTCAAAGGTGAACTGGACTCTCGCTCGACGGAACATGTTAGTAAGGTCATGGAGGAATAAGGAGAAAAACTCCAGAAACTCCTTATTCCTCCATGGTAAGGTAAAGGAGACCCGGGAACCAGGCTAGGACTTGTCCCTGGGTATAGAAGACCCATTGGACAGGAGAGATCGCTGGTGTGAACACCGATATCCCGAGGAAAAGTATCGTGTTAGTAGATCTCGATGGCCTCTCCATTTTACAAGGGACCTTTCGCACGGTGTCACCGCAAGTCTTCCACTTGGTATTTGCATAGAGCAAGGAAGTATTTGAACGTGTAAAATCTCATGAAATCAAAGCGAATGTGCTATCCACGTGAGGAAGAGATTGCACATTGTGTGAGCTATATCGTATTGATCGCAATGAGAAGGAAGTTCGTATTTACACTGCATCATGTGAGGGTGATCAACTCGTGTGTAAATCCGAATCTGATCCACCTCTATATATGGAAGGATCAGACCAGGGTATAAACCCGTGTGCGAAATGAACGTTTGAGTGGAAACGCAAGACAGGATATGATCCTGCAATTTACAGGGACAACATCCGGTGCAAGCCTGACCAAGCACACGTGCGAAATGCTTATTACTGCGCGAAGATCAAAAGGTAAGGCCAATCGTGTACCAGGGTCCAACGATTTAACAATCTGCGGGGGCGACGCGTGTGTGCCGATTCAGCGAGAAACTGTAAGCACGTGAGCTGTACAGTACATTATGTACTGTACTGTACTTGTACATGTACATGTACATGTGCATACTACAGTAGTACCGTACTATTATGTACATGTACATGTACATCACACGTGTTCAAAATGGTACATGAGCCTGTTATATTGTGCAGGTGTATAGTACACTACACGTTCACATGTCTGTACATGTGTGCCGAAACGAGTGTCGTGAATATTCATGTAGAAACCCGCGCTTTGGATTGGTCAATTTCTCTCTATACAGTTTTAGTGTACTGGGGAAGAAATCATAGTGCAGGCTATGGACAAGCGTCAGGGTGCAGTACATGTACAATACACGCCTAGGGCTACAAGTACGTACCATAAGACCTTGCTCCATGCTCTATCTATGGTTGATCACTGACCAACGTGAATAACCTTTGGATAATGCTTCCGTTGCTCAACGCGTGATCACTGCGGGATGGAATCAGGGCCCAATTTCACGGTCAAAATTACGAAATGTAACGATTCATACGATCATTTTGACAAAATGACAACGCAAACTTCTCTTTTGTTTCGTGCTAATCAGAGAATAGTGGAATACATTGTTACACATCACGTACTATAATTATGTGGGTTGTAATTAAGTCCTGTTTACACGAGGGAGTGCTCATGCCTTGCAGACGTTTACAGTGTACACGCAGCGTGCATTGATTTGAACTTTTGTCACGGCAGGATCTGATCCGTCTTGAGCCACACCTCATGCACAGGGGATCAGTTTATTTTTGGGACACCCTTGACTGTGGTCCAGCGCATTCATGGCAAAATCTATTTAAAACTATAATGAGGGTTTGAATGAATTTCAAAACACGTGGCTTGTTTGTTTGTTGTTCACATACCTGTAAGTCCCGCCTCCCTGACCCAGGGGGACTTAACTTACAGGGGGGAGTGAATGTCACTTCACCACAGGTCATTAAAATAATGAGACATGGATTGCAGGGCTGGAATCAGTTACGTACACAAGTCAAGTGTTTTCTCACTTGTCTTAATCTTAGGCCTATTCATTGATGGATGCAACTGGGCATCTTCAGAGCAAACTTTGTGATCGTAAGACTGTGGATTGTTTTATAGGACCTATTTTTAGCTTTTGATGATCCTTCGACGAAGGACAAGCAAGTTTGAGTAACCCACAAACAGCCAATTATTGGTTTGTCCATCCTCATTGACCATTTTTTTTCTTTTCCTTTGTTTATAATAGGTGTGATTATGGCTGTTTTCCTCACATCGCTTCTCTCTTCAAGACACCATCAGGGAGATAACCAGGATCATAAATGCTGTCTGTTCACAATGTCCATGCACACTCCGTCTACGATAACCGTCAGGGACTGACCTCAGGGACTGACCTCAGGGAGTGACCAAGACGATTTGAGGAACAGCCCCCGTGTTGTGGACAAAGCGAGCCCATTGGCCCAGCGAGACGAGGGCACTGTCTTCTAGCCAAGTGTACAATCATCTTTCATTCCGATGTCTGAACAATCTTCAGCACCAACCATGGAGTGTAAGGACCTGAAAGCCACCAGTCCGCAGGAGATGGTGGTGAACTCACTCAAAAACAAGTACCGCAAACGACCTGATGCTTCACCAGAATCAAGAAGTAAGACTATGGGCGGGGAAGGATATTCCTTGTCGTTGGATTTCGTATTTCTGTAAAGAAAAATCCCTTTCTGTCAGTAGAACAAGCCAAATTGTCGTACATTGGATACTCGTTGGCTGCATTGGGGTCAATAGTTTGTAAGCTGTTTGAGAACAAGCAGGAATTTTGCTTTTGAGAATTAGCGGGAACTTTGCTTTTGAGAACTTATAGCAGGAACTTGGCTTTTGAGAAAATGTCCTTCTGGGATCGAAAAGTCAGGCCCTCAAATTTGTTGAGTTCTGCATTTGATGATTAAAGTCAGTGAGTAGTTTGCAGCATCTATTAATTTACATTTGTGTACTAAGTTCACACAATGTTTCCCTAGTGTCTTTAAGATTATGTTACTCATTGTTTGCATGGGTTGCTATTTGCGCATTACACTTTGACTACCAAGAGCTGCTTGCTTCACGGAGGGGGACAGTCTTTTCCTCTTTGTTCATTCATGTTGTATTTCATCTCTTCATCAGGTGGCAGCCCATACTCATCCGATTCCTTGTCCTCCTGCAGTCTCTCCGATGTGTCTGCCTCCACTGTAAGCAACTACACATATTTCTTTCACACTGCATTCCTTTAAAAAAGTCTCAATTGTTTAAGTGCTTTGGGGATTTCAGGGAGAAAGCAGTTTGCAGCATACTTTTTTGTATCAATTACTGGTATTTTGTTATTTTAGTCTGATGCTGTTCAAACCAAAAGGGAAACCCTTTGAAATACCGTAAATTGTCAATAGGTTTTTCAGGCTCAATCTGCTTACCTAAGCCTGCATTAAAGAAAGCCTATCGATGTTGTTGTCCTGAGCTATTGTATAATTTGCATTCACCCTTATGAGAAATGGGTGGAAAAGAATTCATTCATTAGCTAATTTAGCTTAGAACTGTGTGAATGTGTTCGTGATCTAAGTTTTTGTGTATCGACAGATAGATAGTGTATAGAAGCAGTTTGACTTTCCTACACCCCCCTTTTGTCCCTCAGACTCCCAAGGATACCTACTCCAACGAGACCAATGAGACTTCCTCCAGTAGCTTCGATGTGGGCAGCGACAAGGAGAAGATCTCCTCCTGGTCCACGGCGAACTTCGACCGGGTTCTCCACGATGCCCCCAAGCGAGAGCACATCCGCTCAAGGAAGTCGGCTGGGTCCCGGCCCAGCCAGGGAGGCAAGTGCGGGGTGGCCCAGTCTGATTCTGGCTCCAGCAGCTCAGCATCCCGACCCAAGCAGGCCATGCGAAGCAAACTCCACGGTAGGACGGTGGAGATGGTCCATGGAGACTCAGAGAACTCCACCAGTAGTGGGTCCATGGGGCCATTCAACCAAGACAAAGACAGTCTTAAGAGCATGGAAGGTAAAAAAGCAACCTCAGTGGGTACTGATACAGGCATAGCAACTGCTTACACCAGCGGTCAGTCTGTACAATCTCAAAGTAACACCAGTAAATTTTCTTCATCTGGTGTGGACACTCGTCAAAGTACACACAAGGAACGAAAGAACCTTCCCGGTAAATCAGTCAGCTCTCACTATCACGACATCAGGAAAGTGAGTAAGAGCGACCACATTGGGAACTTAAGCGAGTGTAGCAACGACAGCACGCAGTGCGAACGACCACGGTTCCACCGTTCGAAAGAGGAACACAATTACCTGAGTGATCCCGTCAGCTCGGTGGAATCGGAGAGAAAGCGACGTCGATTCAATCGTACCTTCGTCTTGCTTCGTCACTGCGGTCTCTTGGAACTGACTTTACAAACGGCCTCTCTGATGCAGCAGAGTAGTTTGATGAATCAACAATTGATGTCACTCAGGACACAAACGGAGGTCTTGTACAATGCGATACAAGGTTTGTCAACGAGTCAATCTCCACAATCCTTCGACACCACCACAGCCAATGGGATTTTGAAGAACTTACAGGATATCCTCACGCGCCACGACAGCACGACTTTGGCTAGTCAGCAGACTCCTGTATCTCAGCACACGCATCGGTCGGGGGTGAAGCGTACGTGCTCAGGCGAGATAATAAGTCCTGACAGTGGTAATGCTCAGTCCTCTAGCGCGCTACACAACAGTGGCAGCTCCACGTAATACTGACGTCACAAAGTCTTCAAACTGAAATCTAAAACAGTGTGCAGGTCAACAACCTTTTCCAAAAGTCAGCTTGCACTCAGACTCCAACATTGTCTACAATATCTAAAAGCTGAAAATATATATTTGGGTGGTTTTAAGACTGAGTCGAAGGTTTGGAGTTCTTATAAAAACGCAGTATCTTCTTCAAAACTGAAGCTCTTCAAAGCTCCCGTTTTCGTGCACTTAGAAGTGGATGGAATAAACATAGCCGAAGCCATAGCCTGAAGATGTAATTAAATTGATTGAAATCACACATTCTGTCGGGAAACATGGAATCTACACTGGCTTATATTCCTGTCTTGTGGATCCAAAACTACGAGTCAAAGAGGAGGAAAAAGTTTCAAAATACAAACATATTTTTACACCTTATAGGCGCTGTCCATTTTTGTTAATGGCATAACAAATTGACCTGATGCATTTATATAATTGAGTCACCATCTTGCATGCAAAACAGTGCCGGAAATTGGGAGATACACTGGGATAGACCAATGAGTGTACCATACACAAAATGACGTCATGCATAATGGAAACTTATCTTGAATACTACAAACCATTATTTTTTTTATTCAGAAGCATTCCTTGTTGCTTATTTGCACGTACTTCGTGTATTGTCTTCACGTAATGCCAAATCCCAACACCAACAAGGAATATAAATGGATAGGTATTACCGGTAGGCTTACTATAGAAGGCGAATGCATCCACAATAAATCGCTTTTCCAGTAGGAGCAAAGATAGTTATTTTATCTTTCTGCGAATTCCCAGGGATTGTATTTTTTCCCTTCAGGAAATAGTTTTATACTGTGAAATAAGATCTTGAGAGTGTTCTGACTGCGAGGTCTGAAAATGTAACCAGGTCTGCTTTTGCCCTCATCACCTCCAGGTTGACTTGAACAATGGCAAAAAAAACTTGGACTGGATAAAGTCAAAGTTTCCTTTGCCATTTTTCAATTACAGTAAGTCAAAAGTTCGCAGTCAGTTTTTCCTTTATTTGTTAGAGATTTTAAGGTCATTAATGGTGCATTATTCATGGATATCAATCCATTACTTGGGGCGTTAAACAGCAAACGTTTAGTACCGATTACTTAATGGTTTACCTCATGTAATTAGACTGCTTCCCAGGGTCGACCCGTGTCTCTTAGGTCATGACCTTTAACCTCACACTGAATAAGAGCCGCCTCATCGGAGGTAACCATGGTGAACCTTGGCAAGCTATGTAATTGGCGCATTGTCATGCCTTGCCTGGACTACTTGCAACATAACGGCAACCTGTGTGATGGTGTCTCACTATATATACCACAAAGAATGTATCCGAAACCTAACAAGTGAATCTCTTAAGGTGATATACAAAAATGTTGCAAACTGCTTACTGACTAAAATTACCAAAGAGTAAATCTAAAATTTAGTGGGCCTGACGTTTCGATCCTAGCAGGACCTTTCTCAAAGGCCTTTGAGAAAGGTCCTGCTAGGATCGAAACGTCAGGCCCACTAAATTTAAGTGAATCTCTTAAGATCGTTTTCCGGACTTGCCTTTAAGATTGAACTGGGTGCCAATGGCCACTAAGGACTTCTCAACTGGGTGCCAGTGGCCACTAAGGACTTCTCAACTGGGTGCCAGTGGCCACTAAGGACTGCTCAACTGGGTGTCAGTGGCCACTAAGGACTGCTCAACTGGGTGTCAGTGGCCACTAAGGACTGCTCAACTGGGTGCCAGTGGCCGATAAGGACTGCTCAACTGGGTGTCAGTGGTCACTAAGGACTGCTTAACTGGGTGCCAGTGGCCGATAAGGACTGGTTAACTGGGTGTCAGTGGCCACTAAGGAGTGCTTAACTGGGTGCCAATGGCCACTAAGGACTGGTTAACTGGGTGCCAGTGGCCACTAAGGACTGCTTAACTGGGTGTCAGTGGCCACTAAGGAGTGCTTAACTGGGTGTCAGTGGCCACTAAGGACTGCTTAACTGGGTGCCAATGGCCACTAAGGAGTGCTTAAGTGGGTGTCAGTGGCCACTAAGGAGTGCTTAACTGGGTGTCAGTGGCCACTAAGGACTGCTTAACTGGGTGTCAGTGGCCACTAAGGACTGCTTAACTGGGTGCCAATGGCCACTAAGGAGTGCTTAACTGGGTGTCAGTGGCCACTAAGGACTGCTTAACTGGGTGCCAGTGGCCACTAAGGACTGCTTCAGGCCACCAGTGGCCCGACTGGCCACAGCATTTATAATGAAAATAAAAATGATGGTCTTCACCGTAACACTAAGATCCATTGCTGTTAGATAGTCTCGGCCCATCAGATAGCCATTTGGCTTGTTAAAAAAATGTCGGGTTTTTTCGGCTTGCCGCAAGAAAATGTACGTGAAAACGTGACCGGCAACTGGTCGGCTCGTGATATCCTTACGCCATGGCCTGGTGATATCCTTACGCCCTGACCTTCAGTCAGTGCACCGGGCAATAGTGTACTATTAACCGGTGATACGATACTAAAATACTCCAATATCTCTGATGGTGTTTCAGCCAGTCAGAAATAGGGAGTAACACCAAACATGTATATAATGTAGATTTATTTAATATGTGTGCTTTTGGAAAGTCTTTGCAAATTCATTTCTATAAACTTTGTTGTTTGTGTTTTTTAAAAACAAATAAAATTGATCTTGTAAGACATAATGATGCCCACGTCTGTTTATTAGCGCATGGTCATGTAATCCTTTTGGGGTTTTTTTCTGTGAATGTTTACATAACTATTAAACCTCACTAACTAAAGAAAGTAAAACAAAAACAAATTCTGAAACACCTCGATAAAAGCATACAAACCCAATATCATGGAAAATGATAAACAAAGTTGACAAACATCAGTCAAAAGAAAATAAATGATTTCATAGGTATCTGCATTATTATCACCTCAAGAAAGTATACATTTTAAAACTCGTTCAAATGTTTTCAGCAAGTTGGTCATTTATTGTCGATTTGCATCTGAATGAAAAAAAATGGGTGGGGGGCGTGATCCCTTGATATAATTATAGGCTACGGCAGTTAATGGTTGAATGCTTCTGTTGAATTTCGAGACCTTTAGACCTGATGCCCGAGACATTGGAGATCGAGACCAGCTCTTTCGAGTCGGGTCTGAAACCGAGACCGTAACCTTGCACAAATAATGTACTTTCATGAAGTGGATGGACAATCCGCATGACTGCTACTACTGTGCTGTACTACTAAGTCGAGAGCACAGACAGTTAGCCAAATCCTACTCGGGCGTAGCGGGTTCGAATCCTGCCCGAGCTGCCTGAACTATTGTTTATCAGGCATTGGGCAAAATGAGGTAAAATTTCGAATGTAAAATACACAAATTAAATTACATCAACAATTCTATCATCGATAATAAAATAAGGACAGTTTTATTTCAACTCTGAAAAATAATGTTACACAGTTATTTTGATCCAGATACTACACTAGGCCCTACTTTTCAGCGGTGTGCCAACTACAAAGTCTATGGATTGGAGAAACCATGATTTTTTTTCTTGAAATGTGAAAGGATTTGAACTTTTAGTAAACTCAGTGAAGGTAAAAAAGGAACGTGTACGAAATTTTGATGTGCGCGTGGCAAGCCCTACTTGGACGTACGGCCAAACTCAATTCGTTTCATTATCGTTTCACCAATTTCGGGCATAAGTACAGTAGGCTCTACACCAATTCTATCGACTTTCAAATTCAAGGGTTCATTTCCAATCCTCACCAAGGCCGTTTTCGAAATGAAGGCTTATAAGGCTCGGTCTTAGGCTTCGGTCATTAAAACAATATTTATCTTACTCGTTATAATATCACAGACATCTAAAAACAAGCGTTTGGCCCCAGTTTCTTGGTGAATACCCTGTACCTATCAAGCCAAGAAACCTTCAAATCCGGAAACAAATCACAACTTGGATTTTCAGGTTTTGTCAGAGGGAGACGAAGCCTGAGCCCGAGCCTAAGCCTTCATTTCGAAAACGGCCATAGGCTCCTCCGTCAATTACAAGGTAAGTACATGTACATGGAATGCATGGCAGCAGTGACCTTTGGATTCGGTTTGACCTTGGTTAGACCATCAAAGAGACGCCCATGATGATTCTGCCCGGAGGATATCGAGTTCAGTGCGTGTCCGCAATGAACAAAGTTGAATATCAGAATCAACAGCCAAACATTGAGGGCGCTTTATTTGTCTGTTTTGTTATTTTATCGTTCACTCTTCACTTGGTGGCGCCCTAATAAAGAAAAATCAAAGTGATGTGCTGTACATTTTATTTATAACTCTACGGTAGAGTCTCTTTGATCTACGCTTTGATTGAGAAATACTAGCCTAAATGTAGATGTAGAAGAAGAATTAACTCATTATTATCAACATAGATCCTTAACGAATCCATGGATCCGACTCGGGCTCAGGCTTCATCTCCGTCTAAAGAAAAGCTTAGAATACAGCTTGTGCCTTGTCGGCGAATTTGAAATTGAAGGTTTGTTGACGTTAGTCCGACTCTGAGTAACTTAGACCCGACAAGTTACCCCTTTTTTTTAATCGAAATTTGAAATTTGGAGGGTCGGGTGACTATACTGTACTGTTATCACCCAACTCTCCAAATTTCGATAAAAAAGGTTGACTAATCGGGTCCAACAGGCTCGGACTAGTAATGTAGTCCTATGAGTGACTATGGTATGACTATGACTATGAAGTATGAGTATGAGTATGACTGAGTATGTTATTGTTAATATAGTTTATTAATACTAGTAATACTAATACTTACTAATAGTAATAGTTATGTTTGTTCAGCAAGAAACTGAGGCCGATTTCGCCAAAGGCTTGTTTCCACTCTAGTTTCTAGCCCAGTGGCAGTCAATGACATTCCAACGAGAAAGAGAAATGTGACTGAATCCTGACTAGAGGCGAGCCTCAGACAAAGCCTTCATTTCTTCAACCAAAGGGCAGGCCAAAGAGCTCAGAGCTAGATGCATATCAAAGAAAATAGTTCCCCTCCTTGCTCTAGTCTTACTCTAGTCTTACTCTAGTCTTACTCTAGTCTTACTCTAGTCTTACTCTAGTCTTACTCTAGTCTTACTCTAGTCTTACTCTAGTCTTACTCTAGTCTTACTCTAGTCTTACTCTAGTCTTACTCTAGTCTTACTCTAGTCTTACTCTAGTCTTAGTGAGCATGGAGGTAGAGAAGGCTCTTAGTACCAATTCGTCATCAAGTATCAATTTAATATTATTTTCACTCTGATGTGTAGTCTCCCATCTTGACGGTAAGAATTCATTATTCAGATAAATACCTACAGGCTACACCGTAAACGTGTGGACAAAACCCACAAGCCCAATAAATAGGCAATAGTCATTGTTTGGCTCAAGTTTTGCCGAAATGACTGGGCTTACAGTTTTCCCCCAAGTCAGAATTTTATGATGCCTATTGGTAACCCGGACGACAATCAGTTCACGGCTGTGTACAAAACATTTCACCATTCCTACCTAATGTATGCACCAGGTATATTGTTGGAACCCCCGTTTTCGACGGTACATGTTTTCGGCGCTTAGCCTTCTAACTCACATCGCACGATGAAAACAACACCGTTTAAAAAAGTTGCTCTTTTGGGGTCTATTTTCCTAGGTACAAAATTGGCATTTGCTTCGAAGCTCCAGTTTTCTTTATTGTTGGTCCTAAAAAAAATCTGAGTGTACCATAACAAACCCCAACATCCGTAGAAAAAAAAAATATCACGCAACTTGAGGCAGTCCGTTCTGGGTCAAAATTATGGAGGCTCCTATAGGGCGTCTCGCTTATATGGCCCAATAGGCTTTTATAAAAAATCAAAAAAATCAAAGGGCAGCTAGAGAAAGTACCAAGAAGGAGGAAATGTGTCTCTGGAGTGACATTGGGAAAGGTCATAACTGAAGAAGCAGTGAGAAAGAGGATTGTGGATTTTTTTTAAACGTCACAAAAGAAGACATCAACCAGACCATTACGTTTTAAGCATTAATTATGAATGATTTGAGGAAAGTGTTAGAAGCAGCGTCGAAAAAAAAACCCCAAAGATGAACACAAAAAAAAATACAGGGAAGAATTTTACAGTGCCACACAGCATTTTGAGTTATTTTAAGAATTTATTTTGCATTTGGCTGCACTGGGACACCTTACTAAACACCACCGACGAAAATAGGTCACGGTGCTTACTGCGCGGTGCGCCGCGGACGTCAACAAAACCGGGTAATCTTACGGAAGTGACAGGCTTGATCAACCTTCTCTATGATTATTCTAATAGTCTGTGGTGTGAACAAAGTGACTGAGACCTCTTTTAGTGTGATACTTTCGTCCACATTGTTCAGTTTGAAGAAAAGTCCTTATATCGTCGAAAACCAGTTACTGGATGTTACATGTACGCATCATAAAAACATGATTTTGGGGAAAACTGTTAGTTCATTTTTTGGGCAAGTAGTTGTGCCAGACAATTTCTATGTTCTACATAATAATATGGTCTGTTGTGAGTTTAATTATTTTCCCACCCTTTAACGGTGAGGGTATTAAACTAAAATCTTGCTGTCAATGCACATAATGGCACATGCAATTCTCCTCCTGAAAAGTTTACAACTCTTATTTTTCTTTGATCTCTCACCCATTCTCTTTTTTTTTTTAGATGACAACGTGATGAGGTTGTCTCTTCACTCTCACCCCTTTTCAAGCAATGACTAGGTTACCATGGGATCCAGCGTCAGAAAATTTCTCACAGAACTCTTCGGCAAACAGGGAGATTCAGTTCAGTCATTCATCATCACCGTTGTCATTTTAGGTAAGCTTGTAATTGTAAAACCCATTGGCTCTCCAACCTTTCAATCCTAGCAAAGTCCTTCATAGCCTCTTAATTTGTGTAACTGCAGCCTAACTAAAATTTAGAGAAAATGATAGTCAAACCAGTTCTTGCCAAAAATGCTTCTCTGTAGCTTCTGGAGTTTCTCTATCTGTCTATACCATTTTAGGTCTCGAGACCACTGTTTGCAGGACTCGGTCTCGAAAATTTACCTGGTCTCTCTTTAAGATCACCTTTATGTACCATTTTTCAACATGTGGAATTAATTTGTTAATTGTTTTTCTATGCTTAGAGCGTATGCGAGCTCTACAGGCCATGTTATTCCCAAAGAGCAGTAAACGAGATGAGTAATAAACTCCATGAATCCTGAGGTGTTAGGTTGTGAATATGGTGCATCAACTAAGACCTCTAAGTCTGTGTGGTCTTATACTAGCATTCAATCATCTTCCCTGTATACCGTTTATAATGTACTACACGTTAGAGTTTAAGTTTGAGTTTATCATTTTTGTTTCTTTCAAATGTTTACTTGAGCATAGCATTGTGTACAAAATCTCTCACAAAATAACAACTTTGCTTGACTCTGTGTCTTAGTAAACCCTTAGGTCTTGATATAGTCTGGACTACGGCAATTCTGTATGCTAACAATTTGCTGTCTGTCTCTGATTCCCAACTGGATGCCATCGTCTTAGTTTGCGTGTTCTTCACGCTCCTGCGCCTACTCTGCAGTCTCTTCTTCCACAAGCAGCCCGTGCCAGTCAAGAAGAAACGACGGAAATCCTTGGGATCTTACGTCAACCATGTGCCCTCCGTCTGTACTACCCAGCGCAGGACGCATGGGGTAAGGACATTGCTCAGAATCCCACCATCCGTTGAGCAAGGAGGACAGGCTACCCTCATGAGGCGTTAGTTCCCTGGCCCAACTCCCAAGAGCTGCTGCAGCCACAAATCCTGCCAAGCAAACAGCCTCTTCATAGATTGCCGACTATATCTTACAAGATGCTCATTACATGTATCTGAATGTTTGGTACTAATGCCGCGTTCCAATCTCGTCGTGATTACCGTGTTCACTAGTCGTGAAGAGGCGTTCCAATCGTCTGGTAACTCGTGGTCACCAGTCGTGAACTCGAGGCAGAAATCTTGTCTCCAGTTCACGACTTGGCAACAAAATGGAGTCAGGAGGTCAAAGGGCACAAAGTTTTTACCAACATCGATGCATGCAAGAGTTACAATAACATTACGATACATATGTTGGCTGCTTCTGCAGCCAGGAACGAAAAGGTGAATTTACCATGAATTTACCATAACTACGCTGTTATACCCTGCGAGTGTGACTATACGAGTCGTTGGTGTAGGAGTTGCCCGACTCACGTTCGTACGTTTGAGAAAACCAGCCGCGTAGCAACTAGCATACTCTTCGGTCTTTGCGCTTGCCCACTGTGCGTATTGGTGTGGTGTTGGTGAGTAGCATTGGAATGCAGCCCACTCGTGAACTGGGAAATACTGGTCGTGAACACGATACACACGACGTGATTGGAACGCAGCATAAGAACAAGTGAAACTGTTATTGGAGACCTAAAATCCTGAATTATTGGGCCAAGATGTTTATGCTGAAGTAGATTTTAGAGGCTGTATGATATTGGTCCCGTGATAGGGAATTGTCTCATAGCTGTGGTTCCTACTACAATTACCATGGTAGTAATTTAGAACTCACCAGTTCATCTTCCTTTTCAGTTTCCTCAGCATAAGTCTCTCAGCAACAGCCAGTCTTGTAATCAGCCGGTGATTGTGTCGTGCCGAGAAGTGCCAAGATACCAGCCAAATGTCCTGTGTCTCAGCTGTGGTCGGGTACCAGCTAAAAAAGCATGCAGGTAACACTGATCTCCATTTTCAAATATAGGGCTCATTGTTCGATGTACAGAGCATGTTGTCAAGGCAACTGTCAGGTTAGCATTTGCACAAAAAATCATTCACATTAATATCCTTGTTCCATGCTCATCCTCATCACCCTTCTCCTAAACCTCATTCCTCATCCTCCTCATCCTCCTAAACCTGATCCTCTCCATCCTCTTTATCCTTCTCATCCTCTTCAACCACCTCGTCCTCCTCATCCTCCTCATCCTCCTCATCCTCCTCATCCTCCTCATCCTCCTCATCCTCCTAATCATCCTCATCTTTAATCTTAAATGAGATTTGAAGGTTTGCATGGTGAGAATAGCAGGATAATTAGGTTTGCGGTGACACCATGTAACACCTTCCTGGAGGTGTTCCTTAGAATTTATCATTTACATCTTTGATCAATGGCTCCCTCTACAGTTATTCCCGATGTGGTGAATGTTGTCGAAAGAACAAGGCTTCCGTGTGTGCATCGCATGGCACTGGAGTGTCTGCCGCTGTGGGTATAGTAGAGGGAGCCCTTGATGATAAACCACAAGAGCTGGACCTCAGGTAGGAACGCACTGGCTTGTCTGCCAGGCAGAAGCATTCATTTGAACACCCAATGATACAAGCATTCATTTGAACAACCAATGATACAAGCATTCATTTGCACACCCAATGATACAAGCATTCATTTGAACACCCAATGATACAAGCATTCATTTGAACACCCAATGATACAAGCATTCATTTGAACACCCAATGATACAAGCATTCATTTGAACACCCGATGATACAAGCATTCATTTGATTTTGCACACCCAATGATACAAACATTCATTTGCACACCCAATGATACAAGCATTCATTTGAACACCCGATGATACAAACGTTCATTTGAACACCCAATGATACAAGCATTCATTTGAACACCCAATGATACAAGCATTCATTTGAACACCCAATGATACAAGCATTCATTTGAACACCCAATGATACAAGCATTCATTTGAACACCCAATGATACAAGCATTCATTTGAACACCCGATGATACAAACATTCATTTGAACACCCAATGATACAAGCATTCATTTGCACACCCAATGATACAAGCATTCATTTGAACACCCAATGATACAAGCATTCATTTCAACACCCGATGATACAAGCATTCATTTGAACACCCGATGATACAAACATTCATTTGAACACCCAATGATACAAGCGTTCATTTGAACACCCAATGATACAAGCATTCATTTGAACACCCAATGATACAAGCATTCATTTGAACACCCTATGATACAAGCATTCATTTGCACACCCAATGATACAAGCATTCATTTGAACACCCAATGATACAAGCATTCATTTGAACACCAAATGATACAAGCATTCATTTGATCACCCAATGATACAAGCATTCATTTGAACACCCAATGATACAAGCATTCATTTGAACACCCAATGATACAAGCATTCATTTGAACACCCAATGATACAAGCATTCATTTGAACATCCAATGATACAAGCATTCATTTGCACACCCAATGATACAAGCATTCATTTGAACACCCAATGATACAAGCATTCATTTGAACACCCAATGATACAAGCATTCATTTGAACACCCAATGATACAAGCATTCATTTGAACACCCAATGATACAAGCATTCATTTGAACACCCAATGATACAAGCATTCATTTGCACACCCAATGATACAAGCATTCATTTGAACACCCAATGATACAAGCATTCATTTGAACACCCAATGATACAAGCATTCATTTGAACACCCAATGATACAAGCATTCATTTGAACACCCGATGATACAAGCATTCATTTGATTTTGCACACCCAATGATACAAACATTCATTTGCACACCCAATGATACAAGCATTCATTTGAACACCCGATGATACAAACGTTCATTTGAACACCCAATGATACAAGCATTCATTTGCACACCCAATGATACGAGCATTCATTTGAACACCCAATGATACAAGCATTCATTTGAACACCCAATGATACAAGCATTCATTTGAACACCCAATGATACAAGCATTCAGTTGAACACCCAATGATACAAGCATTCATTTGCACACCCAATGATACAAGCATTCATTTGAACACCCAATGATACAAGCATTCATTTGAACACCAAATGATACAAGCATTCAGTTGAACACCCAATGATACAAGCATTCATTTGCACACCCAATGATACAAGCATTCATTTGCACACCCAATGATACAAGCATTCAGTTGAACACCCAATGATACAAGCATTCAGTTGAACACCCAATGATACAAGCATTCATTTGCACACCCAATGATACAAGCATTCATTTGCACACCCAATGATACAAGCATTCATTTGCACACCCAATGATACAAGCATTCATTTGCACACCCAATGATACAAGCATTCATTTGCACACCCAATGATACAAGTATTTATTTGCACAGAGACCACTTTAAGGAGGCTTCATAATCTGTGCTCAGCAAACACCAGTCACAATCAAATCAAAGTGAATAACCATCGCAGAATGATGGTTGATGCTTCTGTTTAAAGGGATAACACAACATTGGCCGAGGTCAAAGAATAGCATCCATACGTTGTCTGATCCAACATATGCATGGAATAGCACACCTGTGAACATTTCAGCTCAATCCGCCAACCGAGTCTCGAGAAAATTGTGAAAACCGCTTAATTTGTTTTGCGAAAATGAAGTATTCAATGTGTTTTTCAGAAAAATAATTTAGATCTTGGGGTGAGACGTAAATTATTTCAATACTCTTTTTCTCCAAAAATACAGCATTTTAGACAGGAATATTTCAGTGCAAGGTTTCTACTATAACCATCTTCAAACTGTATAAGTTTCATGCAAATCTGTGAACATTTCTGTTTTTTGATCTTACCAATGTTGTGTAGGGGCTTTAACCAGAGATGAGCAGCAGATTTTTGAAAGTGGCATGGCAGTTATTCGTGATAGTCAAATGCTCGCTCAATTTAAGATACTGTTACTGTGGAACAAGGGTCTACTTCCATCCTTGCTAACAAACTGATTCACTATTGGACTCCTTTTGCTTTCTATTCACCCAGCTACATGAACTTGAAGCAGTGTCCTCTACGTATTGGCTATGTGGGCACTCAGCTGGTCTACTTGAATCTTATCAGCAATCGACTGACTGAACTGCCTCTGGAAATAGGCCTTCTTAGAGGCCTTGAAGAACTCTTTGTGCAGTACAACTGTCTTAAGGAATTGCCAGTAAGAAATGTGATCACGCTTAATCCTATACATCCTTCAGACAATCCCTTAACTATTTCACACAGAGACCTCCCAAATTTGCAGCACTGGTGGTGTTTGCTATACGCTGTGCCATCCGAACCTCAATGCAATTATTGTCCACATTTGTGCCCCGTTCTGCGGAAATGGGTTTTATGGGGCGCTAGTCTATAATGTGTAAAGGGCTATGGAGAGGGTGTTTTGTTTTGTTTATTGGCTTCTATCATAATTATAAATACTTTCATGATTTTTTTTTTTTAGGAAGATAGCTTCAAAGGAACATTACTGTTGCCTGTTGCATTCAAGAGAGTTTCTTGTTATCTATGAAAGCACTTTTGTAAAAATTATACAATATGAATATGCAAATATCAGTATATCTGCAGAATGCAAAATGCCATGGGGTTCAAACCTACACCAAATTAAAGCTTATAATGTAACCAATTCAGCTATGATGCATAGAACAACAACAACATATTGTCAGCCTACCTCAATGAAATATTTAGTCTAACAATGCCCTTGTTTTGACATCAGTTGCTCCATGAGCTGTTTGAGTGATTAGTGGCAACAGCTAAGGTGAGGACATTACTTTGTATGATCCTGAGCTAGTGCAATGTGAGCAGGTCGCACAGCCCTACAGTCATTGTACTGACAGTGGCAAAGCACCAAAACCTTGACTGTATATTCCACATGTATGACACGGTGTGTGGCAGTACGGGGCACTAGAAAGTGGCCCAGTGCCAAGTGGTTTACCACATACCAATCCTCTTATCAACCCTAAGGTTTAACTATAACAGCCCATTTGAATCTCTATTCCAAGTTAAATTCTAATTCCATCTTAGCTCTCACACTAAAGATAATACAAAATGCATGCAATGCATCAAAATGTTCCACTTTGTACATGTATGATTCCCTGGACTTTTATACAATAGTATTTGCTGATTATTTCACATAATATTACTCTGTAATTTGTCTTGATCGTGAAACTTTCCTCTCACTTTTTAAACTTTCTCCCAGTCTCTGTTAAATCCAAGAGTAAAATAGTTTTTCACAGAGTTTTGGATCTGCCAGCAAAATTCCAGAAAAACTTTCACTTTCAAGGAATGTTCAAGCCCTAACCCTTTATTTGAATGTGCTCAGGACACCATTGGACAGCTGCACAAACTGCAGGAGCTGGATTGTAAGAACAATCACCTCTGTCGGCTACCGGCTAGCTTGGGAAGTCTCACTGCTCTGTCTATATTGAATGCAACCAACAACTCAATCCAGTCTCTTCCTCATGAGATTGGCAACTTAGCCAGACTAGAGGAACTCTGCTTACAGTGAGTTCACTACTTTCATCATTGTCAAGAGTAACAATTGCCTACGAACACACACCAGGACAGAAAGTAGTATTAATATAAGTTATGTTATTAAAAATTACGAGGGCCTGACGTTTCGATCTTAGCAGGACCTTTCTCAAAGGCAGAAGCTTCTGCCTTTGAGAAAGGTCCTGCTAGGATCGAAACATACATACAGTATTTTGTGATACTTTGTGTTGATATCTTCCCAAAGGCATGAGGAGTTGGAACTTGATGACCTTATACTAATCAATAATTTTTTCTTTTTGTTTGCAGTTCCAACCAGCTGACAACATTACCAGACTCTATATGCAATCTACTTAACTTGACGGTAAGAATCACATTGAGGTACTCCAAGCCCTGTCTGGGAGCTAATACACTCAACTATTACTTTCTGTCTATGAGACTCAGCTCAATTCTCTGGTGTTCAGTCTCAAACTTGAACTTGAATTTACTGGAATAGGAAGATAATTAGATTTGATGGAAAGATTGCACTGAGTTTTGAAATAGCATTCTTGTATGCTTTTAACAAGTATAATTAAGACTTTTTAGTCAGTGAGCAGTTTGCAACCTTTTTTTGTATTTACTTCAAGCCTATTTATATATATATATATTGGATGCTAGGAAAGGTATTAATACCCTCTTACATGTATAGTGTGAAGTTGCTTAATGAATATGTATATTATATTTCATTATTCTAATTTTGCTTATGTATTGCCTCCTCATGAATAACATATTGCTTAGATTTTAGTATGCATTGTTTCAGTATAAATAAAAATTGTTTCTATATGAATATTCAATGTCTCATCATGAATATTCAATGCATTGTTTCATTATGAATGCACCTATTGATTAGTCAGGACAGTGAAGTATTTGATTGATGACACTACAGGGTATTTGTCATTGTGTCTTTTCTTTCTAGGCCTTGTACTTGGGAGAGAATCAACTGAGTGAACTTCCCTCAGGGTTTGGTAACTTGATCAGACTGACCGAGCTAGATCTCTCCTCTTGTCAACTTGTGACACTTCCAAGCTCTCTCTCAAGGTGTACCTCCCTCAACAAAGTCTGGCTGTCAGATAACAAGTGAGTGTTTTAGTCTTTTGAGCCGTACAGAAATCTTGGAAACTGGTACTTACTGACTATAATGACTAAAACACAAAGCTCAATCATATTGACAGCCTGGGCTGGATTTGACAAAGCCTGACGATGCATCGTAACTCAACTTACGATGGATAACCCATCGTAAGTTGTGATACACCGTATGGTTTCTGTGCATTGTTCTACTTCTTGCGATTGATCGTAAGTTACGATGCGTTTGGTGAAATCGACGGCTGATCTTTTAATCCCAGCAGGATCTTTCTCCAAAGATCTAAACATCATGCCCTCTTACTGTTTGAACTCTTTACAAACCTTTAAGCTATCGATTTATCTATTCTTAATAATGTTTTGATCCTTACAGGACTTTCCCATAAGGAGAATGATTTTGAGAGCCCTTTGCAAATGTTTACATTCATAACATTCTAATTACCAGTTTGCAACACTCTAATTGTGAATCTAATGTTTACATTTCAGGATTGAGCAATGTGAAAAATCTCTTAATATTACAATGTACATATCTCTTACTATGCATTGATCTGTTGATGAATGAAAGAGCTAAGGGAATTGACTGAAGTAGGATTTGAACCCCAGCCACTGGTTTTATGTACTGGCAAGTGGGAAGATGTCTCAGGGCTTGAAATATCCACTAGACCGTGGACCAAGTCTAGTGTTTTCAGCGTCTGTCTTGCACCATTAAGAAAATGGCACTCAAATACATGTATAACTTTGACTTTGACCTGTACAAGTAAACAGGATTTTCTTATGATATTCCTTTCATTGCTTGCAAAAATTGTGTTAAATTTTTCTTATTTATGGCACAGGTCTTGTAAAAATAGTTCAGGTCCAGTAAGACTAGAGTCATTAGTTACTAGCCCTGGGGTCTAGTCTATTTTTGTCTGAAATTCGAGCCCTGTTTCTAGGTATTATAGATCAGGAAAAACACTGAGTTACACATCAGGTAGGGCAAACACTCATTCAATTCCATTCTTATCCACGCAAATCACCTGTCTATCACTGATTTCAAAAAACTCTTTTTCTGTTCCAAGGTTGCAGTCTCTACCAGACCAGCTGGGACGTCTTCATCAACTGAAAGAACTTCATGTCAGGAATAACTGCATTAGATACTTCCCAGCATCACTTTCCTACTTACAACTCTGTACATTTAGTGGTAAGGGTAGATACATTGCTCTTCAATGGGCATGTGGATTTAGGCTTGGCAACTCTGTACATTTAGTGGTAAGGGTAGATACATTGCTCTTCAATGGGCATGTGGATTTAGGCTTGGCAACTCTGTACATTTAGTGGTAAGGGCAGATACATTGCTCTTCAATGGGCATGTGGATTTAGGCTTGGCAACTCTGTACATTTAGTGGTAAGGGTAGATACATTGCTCTTCAATGGGCATGTGGATTTAGGCTTGGCAACTCTGTACATTTAGTGGTAAGGGTAGATACATTGCTCTTCAATGGGCATGTGGATTTAGGCTTGGCAACTCTGTACATTTAGTGGTAAGGGTAGATACATTGCTCTTTAATGGGCATGTGGATTTAGGCTTGGCAACTCTGTACATTTAGTGGTAAGGGTAGATACATTGCTCTTCAATGGGCATGTGGATTTAGGCTTGGCTACTCTGTACATTTAGTGGTAAGGGTAGATACATTGCTCTTCAATGGGCATGTGGATTTAGGCTTGGCTACTCTGTACATTTAGTGGTAAGGGCAGATACATTGCTCTTCAATGGGCATGTGGATTTAGGCTTGGCAACTCTGTACATTTAGTGGTAAGGGTAGATACATTGCTCTTTAATGGGCATGTGGATTTAGGCTTGGCAACTCTGTACATTTAGTGGTAAGGGTAGATACATTGCTCTTCAATGGGCATGTGGATTTAGGCTTGGCAACTCTGTACATTTAGTGGTAAGGGTAGATACATTGCTCTTTAATGGGCATGTGGATTTAGGCTTGGCAACTCTGTACATTTAGTGGTAAGGGTAGATACATTGCTCTTCAATGGGCATGTGGATTTAGGCTTGGCAACTCTGTACATTTAGTGGTAAGGGTAGATACATTGCTCTTGTGGATTTAGGCCTGGCCTTCGGCTTGGTTGGATTTGTTTCACTCCTTTTCAGAACCACACATATTTTACTGATTGTAAATATTAATTGTAAAAAGTTCCACAACAAACTCTTCCTGACTTTCACCATAAATATTTCATGAACATCTCGTTGTAATGATGTCTATTACAACACAGCGTCCATCCTCGGACCTCAGTCAATATGTATTTTGATTGTAATAGATATTCAACGATCTGCCCCTTCTAATAGCCAATCAGAATCCGTTACTGATGGAGTGGGACCAATCAGAGCGAGGCAGGCTTGCAGTCCGTCAGGAGGCAGACATCCCTCCATTGTTGGAGCTTGCAGCCAGACAGGTTGCCCGTAGCAACTTGGTCTGGTCCCATGGTGACTTGCCGTGTGAGCTTGCAGGTAAGAAAAGCGTGGTATCCGTCACATTCAGACGATGGGCTCTGTAAACCCAAGACAATCCAGGAGTTACTGCAAATCCTGATTTAAGGCTGATGTCTGAGACGTAAATTATGAGAGGCTAGGTGTTTCATCAAGCACAAGATCAATGCTTAAAGCATTTCTGAGCAATTTTGTTTGCTTGGTTTGTGTGAACTCAGACAATCTGTGTAGAACAGCTACAATCAGACATTCAGACTAGGCTCTGCATTTTGGTCATTTAGATCACTGAACATTTTGGTATTACTAAGAGTCTGGTTGAAAATGTACTAGACATTTCACAATGATGACTGTTAGTGTTTGTTGGAGTTCTTTCAGAGTTCTTTCTACATTTACTGGGAATTTGTTTACTTTCTTTGTCCAGATTTACTGAGAAGTTGCAAGCGGTGCTCAAGCTGTGAAGGACCTTTCTTCAGATTCTTCCAATCAGAGGTGGTCTTTGCCAATATTGGGATCTTTCATCGCGTGCCTCTGTATCAACAGATCTGTAGTCCATTTAAGAACCCTTACTGTCGACCTGTGGATTTCCCCTGAAGCATCCAAATTATATTCCTATCAAAAATGATTTCTTTAAAGGAATGCGACTGCTTGACAGTTCCACCTTTCCACAAGATACTGAGTGAAGTCCCGCTAGGATGAACTAGTGAGGTGCTGTGCATTTTACAGATTTCTATTTGTGTGATTTAAGCCTGTATAAAGCAGTTTGCAACGTTTTGGTATCAAGTCAAGAAGTGATTTACATTATGTGCAAAATATTCCTTACCCAGTTGTTTCTTGCCTTCTCAAATGGATTGACCTTATGTTGTGTCTAATTTGTATTGATTCCTTGTGTTGGGCTGCAAGAAAATGAGGTGTGTCTTCGCATGCTGATAGACAGAGCACAAAGTTTGCAAACATATTGTTTTGTTAGCTCGTCTCAGAGCCACACTCACCTATAAGAGAAATTATGTATAGTGTTTGTGCACACCTCTCAACAAAAAGCCACAAATGTTTTAAACTCCAAATACATGTAATGCAAATTTATACATTTTGTAAAATATTTTAAGATTTCTAGTTACTGCAGTATGATGCTTCGTTTTGGGGGCTTTCCCGAAACCCTTTGTTACCTTTGTTATGCTGCTTTTTAGAATTGCAAATTGTAACAATTCAAAATGCAAAATGTTCATAAGGGTGATACAAGTTCATCTGAAACATTCCAAACTTGGAAATATTTTACAACAAAATAAATAAAATCTTCATTGCCTCTGCCTTGAAGGAAGGTTGTTCTAGTATCAAAATACACATCTCAGCCTTTGAACTTCATTGCAGGCCTTTGAGTCCTGAATCTCAGCTATCAGAGGCAAAAAGGGTTGATAATAGTTAGATCGGTTTCTAACGTCCATGTATGAAGTGATATGAAAATATGTCATATTGAATATGAAAATGTCTTCTTCTTCCTCTTTCTCTTCCTCTTCGGTCTGTCTAGAATTCTCTAGGTTTCCTTTGCTTTGCTGCATCTTAATCATAGCATCAACTTAAGATTTGTGAAGATATCCTGGTTAGTCTAACAGGTACAGTGAAAGTTTTCTTTGTCATTTAAAAAAATATGTTCAAACGTTCTGTGTCTGTGAAACTGGCAAAGGAATCTTTTACTGGACCGGGACTTGAACCAAAGACCTCTTGTTTTGCATTGACATGTAGACTCCTAAATCTCTCATTACAGCCATAGAAATACAAAGGGTAGCCTAGTTAATTGTTGTACATGTAACAGAATAAGTTGCTATTTCTATTGTTGCTATGGGCAACAGCACATCTGCCTGTGTTAGAGCAGTGGGTGCATTGACCTCCCATCACATTTTTTTTCAAGATTCCATGCCATTTTCTCCTAAATCTTGATCCTTTTCAAAGCCTACTACCGGTATATTAAAAGCCTCTTAAACTACCAAATTTGTATTTTTATAAGCAATGCACAAAATATCAAAGAAATTTAATAACTTAAATATTTTATGCTGCAATTCTTTATGTATTATACTTACAGATTCTGCTTTCATGTTCTGCTTTGATTCTAAGAAAAAAATACTTTTGGGGCATATCTTTTCCAGTTTTTTCCATGAAACCTTATTTCCACAAATGCAATGTGCAATTTTCCAAGCATCACAATGATTTGCCAAACCAACAAAATTAAAGATTAATCAAAACTACATGAAAATGAAATTTATTCCCGTATTCCTAATTTTTGAATTTTTGTTTTAAATATAAAGAAATGCACATGTCAAATGTTTTCCTGAATCCCTGTATACCCCTACAATCAAGATGTTTTACTTTCTGGGGAAGGAATTACTTCCAGTCTAGGTTTTTTTTGCAATAATTCCTTCTGACATGTTTCTAGAGGCTTGTCTAGATGCATCTAGGATGGTCAGCAAGTGACCTGTTGCGTCATTGGCTTTGGGTTTCCCATCTCCTCATGGCCTGCAAATCAGAACATCCTTGAGTCACCAGCGGCCACCACATGGACACTGGTCAGTGATTCCTGCTGACCAGTACTGGCCACAACATGGCCACTGGTCAGTGATTCCTGCTGACCAGTACTGACCACCACATGACCACTGGTCAGTGATTCCTGCTGACCAGTACTGGCCACCACATGGCCACTGGTCAGTGATTCCTGCTGACCAGTACTGGCCACTACATGGCCACTGATCAGTGATTCCTGCTGACCAGTACTGGCCACCACATGGCCACTGGTCAGTGATTCCTGCTGACCAGTACTGGCCACCACATGGCCACTGGTCAGTGATTCCTGCTGACCAGTACTGGCCACCACATGGCCACTGGTCAGTGATTCCTGCTGACCAGTACTGGCCACCACATGGCCACTGATTCCTGCTGACCAGTACTGGCCACCACATGGCCACTGGTCAGTGATTCCTGCTGACCAGTACTGGCCACCACATGGCCACTGGTCAGTGATTCCTGCTGACCAGTACTGGCCACCACATGGCCACTGATTCCTGCTGACCAGTACTGGCCACCACATGGCCACTGATTCCTGCTGACCAGTACTGGCCACCACATGGCCACTGGTCAGTGATTCCTGCTGACCAGTACTGGCCACCACATGGCCACTGATTCCTGCTGACCAGTACTGGCCACCACATGACCACTGGTCAGTGATTCCTGCTGACCAGTACTGGCCACCACATGGCCACTGGACAGTGATTCCTGCTGACCAGTACTGGCCACCACATGGCCACTGGTCAGTGATTCCTGCTGACCAGTACTGGCCACCACATGGCCACTGGTCAGTGATTCCTGCTGACCAGTACTGGCCACCACATGCCACTGGTCAGTGATTCCTGCTGACCAGTACTGGCCACCACATGGCCACTGGTCAGTGATTCCTGCTGACCAGTACTGGCCACCACATGGCCACTGGTCAGTGATTCCTGCTGACCAGTACTGGCCACCACATGGCCACTGGTCAGTGATTCCTGCTGACCAGTACTGGCCACCACATGGCCACTGGTCAGTGATTCCTGCTGACCAGTACTGGCCACCACATGGCCACTGATTCCTGCTGACCAGTACTGGCCACCACATGGCCACTGGTCAGTGATTCCTGCTGACCAGTACTGGTCACCACATGACCACTGGTCAGTGATTCCTGCTGACCAGTACTGGCCACCACATGGCCACTGGTCAGTGATTCCTGCTGACCAGTACTGGCCACCACATGGCCACTGGTCAGTGATTCCTGCTGACCAGTACTGGCCACCACATGGCCACTGGTCAGTGATTCCTGCTGGTCATTAACCAGTTTGATAGCTTGTTGGTTTATTGCATGGCGATCCGTTTTCTCTCTCCAATTCCGTGTCAAAACTGTTTTCTTTTGCCAAGCTATGTATGGTTTTGTAAATTTTTTATTGTAACTAAAATGTGTAATATTGTGAAATGAAAAGCATTTAAGCTTATGATGCTTGAGTTGGATTCAGCAGGACAGTTGGAATAAGACTGCGGTGAAAAAAATGAGTATTTCTGTCTTATTTTTGTAAGATATTGATTGAGACATATGTTCACATTGATGTTTCTTTTCGTAGATTGCACACGAACCAGGGGACAGGAAAATAAGGAACATTGTTTGTCAACAATTAGAAAAAAGAAGCCTTTGATCGGGACTTGAAGTGGATTGAGTCCTCTGGTGTTGTGTACCAGCGCTCTTACCCTCTGAGCTATCTTGCCCTTAGATGGCGGCCGTAGGCACTTCCCATATCATGCAGTCAACTGGACCACAATCTAAGGGTTGGATAACCCATAACCAGAGGTCTGGGGTTTAAGTTTCGGTCCGGTCAAAGTCTTTGCCTTTCTTCGAATTTCGAAAGAGTATTTTTTAAAATCTTATTTTCATCATTTGTTAATTGAGAAATATCTATAATTTATATACTTTTGCATTTATTTTGGGGATAAATAATTTCACAGTTGTTAAAAGCCTAAACCATGTACACGTACATAGTTAAAGTTATTTCATTTTCCGGGATACATGTATGCACATCACTAAAAAAAAAAACAATAAAGGGGAAACAAGAAATAAATCAATATTACAAAAAAATTATAACAACAACAACAACAACAACATCCAATGAGCTCTCTAGGATTGCCCTAAAGATAGTTTCTGTCAATTGGATGACAAACAGTTCAATATTCACATGGGAAAAGAAGTATTAAATAAGTAAATTACAATCATGCCAAATATGCTAATTTCAGAAATAGAAAATAAATCTTTACTAAAATGACAGAGATTTCATCTTAATAATGACAATATTAAATCTCAAAATTTAGTGGGCGTGACGTTTCGATCCTAGCAGGACCTTTCTCAAAGGCAACATTAAATGTGAAAAATGAATTTGAGTGCTCTGTGAAGCCAACGGCACCTCGGGTCACGGTAAATGACTGCATTATTCCTGCTAGGCTATAATTATTACTAAAATCAACCTACCATTACCCCCCACGTTTAACCCACAATGCCCCGCCCCCTTAGACAACGCGGTTAATGCGCGTGCGCATCACGTCAGGGGAAATCCCCACGGAAATCCCCATCTTTCTACGCATGCGTACCGTCGTGACCTGTCTGCCCTCGAACGCACTCTTTCTAAAGGCCGGATTTGCCTGGATTTCTATCCCGCGACTAAAATCTCGACCGGCTCCGACGAGTTCAAGCAGACGACAGGCTGAGATCCGATTCATACAAATCTAAAGTAAGTAAATAATCTACGATGTTCACTTTGCTGCTTACATGGGTGTCGGTTTTGTATGTTTACCCTAGTCCGAGTAACTTGGACCCGACAAGTCACCCTTTTTTTATCGAATTTTGAAATTTTGAATTTCGGGTGACTGTAGGGTCCAAGTCCTACAGTATCCTAAACCTGATTATATGTACACGCCGCCAAAAACCATTTCGACCGAAACAAACTACCCGACACAAACCTACCCCCAGAATACCCCCAGAACTGTGGGGTTCTACGTCGTCCGCTGCTCTCCCGACCGGAACCCCACAGATAACTAGGCTTTTTTCCCATAGGCTTCTGTGTAACGTTCACAAGTGCTGTGGCATAGGGATCAGCAGGTTCAGCATAACTCATAAAATACTGCTTCATTTGGCCCAAGATTTCTAGCAAATGTGGTTTACATACCACGCACCTGTGTGCAACTGTCCATGTGGCGAAAATGTGTCGATTTCCCCCGAAAAATGGGCGAAAACCTCCCGGTTTGGTCGCAAGATCCAAACGGCAGCGCCGCAACTGGCAGTCTGGTCCCCTGTACGTCTTCGCAGCAAGGCGCTATACCGTACTACAGGGACCAGACTGCCAGTTACGGAGCTGCCGTTTGAATGTTGCAACCGAACCGGGAGGTTTTCAGCCATTTTCAGCCATTTTTTGGGAGGATGAGGGTTACAGTGACCATTGGGAGGATGAGGGTTACAGTGACCATTGGGAGGATGAGGGTTACAGTGACCATTGGGAGGATGAGGGTTACAGTGACCATCGGGAGGATGAGGGTTACAGTGACCATTGGGAGGAGGAGGGTTACAGTGACCATTGGGAGGATGAGGGTTACGGTGACCATTGGGAGGATGAGGGTTACAGTGACCATCGGGGAGATGAGGGTTACAGTGACCATTGGGAGGATGAGGGTTACAGTGACCATTGGGAGGATGAGGGTTACAGTGACCATTGGGAGGATGAGGGTTACAGTGACCATTGGGAGGATGAGGGTTACAGTGACCATTGGGAGGATGAGGGTTACAGTGACCATTGGGAGGATGAGGGTTACAGTGACCATTGGGAGGATGAGGGTTACAGTGACCATTGGGAGGATGAGGGTTACAGTGACCATTGGGAGGATGAGGGTTACAGTGACCATTGGGAGGATGAGGGTTACGGTGACCATTGGGAGGATGAGGGTTACGATGACCATCGGGAGGATGAGGGTTACAGTGACCATTGGGAGGATGAGGGTTACAGTGACCATTGGGAGGATGAGGGTAACAGTGACCATTGGGAGGATGAGGGTAACAGTGACCATTGGGAGGATGAGGGTTACAGTGACCATTGGGAGGATGAGGGTTACAGTGACCATTGGGAGGATGAGGGTTACAGTGACCATTGGGAGGATGAGGGTTACAGTGACCATTGGGAGGATGAGGGTTACGGTGACCATTGGGAGGATGAGGGTTACAGTGACCATTGGGAGGATGAGGGTTACAGTGACCATTGGGAGGATGAGGGTTACGGTGACCATTGGGAGGATGAGGGTTACAGTGACCATTGGGAGGATGAGGGTTACAGTGACCATTGGGAGGATGAGGGTTACAGTGACCATTGGGAGGATGAGGGTTACAGTGACCATTGGGAGGATGAGGGTTACAGTGACCATTGGGAGGATGAGGGTAACAGTGACCATTGGGAGGATGAGGGTTACGGTGACCATCGGGAGGATGAGGGTTACAGTGACCATTGGGAGGATGAGGGTTACGGTGACCATCGGGAGGATGAGGGTTACGGTGACCATCGGGAGGATGAGGGTTACAGTGACCATTGGGAGGATGAGGGTTACAGTGACCATTGGGAGGATGAGGGTTACAGTGACCATTGGGAGGATGAGGGTAACAGTGACCATTGGGAGGATGAGGGTTACAGTGACCATTGGGAGGATGAGGGTTACAGTGACCATCGGGAGGATGAGGGTTACAGTGACCATTGGGAGGATGAGGGTTACGGTGACCATCGGGAGGATGAGGGTTACGGTGACCATCGGGAGGATGAGGGTTACAGTGACCATTGGGAGGATGAGGGTTACAGTGACCATTGGGAGGATGAGGGTTACAGTGACCATTGGGAGGATGAGGGTTACAGTGACCATTGGGAGGATGAGGGTTACGGTGACCATTGGGAGGATGAGGGTTACAGTGACCATTGGGAGGATGAGGGTTACGGTGACCATTGGGAGGATGAGGGTTACAGTGACCATCGGGAGGATGAGGGTTACAGTGACCATTGGGAGGATGAGGGTTACGGTGACCATTGGGAGGATGAGGGTTACAGTGACCATCGGGAGGATGAGGGTTACAGTGACCATTGGGAGGATGAGGGTTACGGTGACCATTGGGAGGATGAGGGTTACAGTGACCATTGGGAGGATGAGGGTTACGGTGACCATTGGGAGGATGAGGGTTACAGTGACCATTGGGAGGATGAGGGTTACAGTGACCATTGGGAGGATGAGGGTTACAGTGACCATTGGGAGGATGAGGGTTACAGTGACCATCGGGAGGATGAGGGTTACAGTGACCATTGGGAGGATGAGGGTTACGGTGACCATTGGGAGGATGAGGGTTACAGTGACCATCGGGAGGATGAGGGTTACAGTGACCATTGGGAGGATGAGGGTTACAGTGACCATCGGGAGGATGAGAGTCCACTGCCTCTCCTCCTTCTCTTCCTCCTCCTCCTCCTCTTTCTCCTCCTCCTCTTTCTTCCAGTCCTCCTTGTAGGCCATTTACCTTGGATCAGGTCAAGATAGCAAACAATATGCCTGAATTAATTGTTTAACAAGAAGGTATCTTTCGATTCTTTTCAGGTCATGGAATCAGTGCTGAATGATAAATACTTCAGATTGTTGTCTGATAACGAGCTGGGGGATGAATGGGAAGGATTGGCCACTCATTTGGACTTCAGACAATCAGAAATTGCTCATTTCAAAAATGACAATAAAACTCTCGGAAACACAATCTTTGCCATGCTTTATGCATGGGGAAAAAAACAAACAAAGTTGGATGAGAAAGCCGCAGAAACCTTGATGGATGCATTTGAAACTGTTAAACGACAAGATTTGGCTAAGGACTTGAGAGGTACAGTATTTTATGATACACTGTAGTTATAGTCATACAAGCATGTTACCAATGGCTTGTTCATTAGAATGACTGGAATATACTCTTAACAAAGCTAAAGAACCTATTGTTAAAGGCTCTGCTAGGACTAAAACATTAGTCCCATTTTAAATAAGTACCATTTTTAATGAGTCAAAATTGTATTAATATTATAGCCAGTAAGCCATGCTAACCACACATTAGGCAGAGCTAACACTTATTGAATGACTGTTACCGATGCAAAATAAAATAAAACACCTACAATACTGAGTAGTACTGCACAGACTTTGACACCTTCGTCATCTCTATATAGAGTAAGACTCACTTTATATAGCACTTTATAAAGCAGATGTCCCATCCCAAGCTGCGTGTTTTTCCCAGCAGTCAGTTGGACAAAGCAACGAGTACTGTATACAGGACCTCGCTATTATTGAGAAAGGTCCTGCAAAGATTGAATCATCAGGCGATCTAACGTTGTAAGATTTGCAAGTTCTTATCAAGGATCTTTTGTTTCTTTTAATACAGAGAAATTAAAGTCGGGTGGACAGGTTGCAGGGACTTCTAACAGTATGTCATCTACAGATGGAAGAGTCAACATCACGAATAACTACAACACTGGCACTGAACAAGCACCTACTCAGGCCACACAGGAAGCAGGTGGCACCACTGTCCATGTTCAAGTTGATGGCAAGCAAAACAGTATTTTTACTGGGCCTATAAGCGATGCCAACTTTACTTTTAATTAAGTAATCTATGTTGGGTAAGAATAAACTAAAATCTATTTCATAAAAGCTAGGAATAGGCCTACTCATATTTGGAACTTAGGAAGAGTAATGATTCCTAAGTCCAGAAAAAAAATCCTAAGTACATGTATATGGGAACATTCCTAGCTTCCTATTTCATAAAACAATTTAGGAAGAATCCATTCCTATCTTTGAAATAAAATTGTTTCTAACTTAGGATGTTAGGACTAACTAAGTTATGAATTTTCTTTTGTAAATGGTTCCTAAGTTATTAAGGAACATTTATTTTGAAACATGTTTTTCTTATTTTGAATTTGTGTGTGTTTGGGGAGGGACTGTGAGTTAAGTTGTTAAACAACGGATTAGTTGTCCCTGGTGTCTTTTTAAACTATTCTTGACAAGTTTGCTTCCTGAACCACGAACGACCTGAAATCTCCATCATGTACAGTGTACATGCATGTAGCTTCCTCACAGTGAACAGGGTAGCAATCTAATTTGAAGGAAATAAATCTCAAAAGAATTTGAAGAGTCCCAAAAGAATGTATACCTACAGAGAAGAATGTTGACAATCTTCTTTGCTCATTTCCACTCCTGTTCTGCACTAAATGAGATGCAAAAATACCCGCTATAAGTCACGTGATGACATGTAAACATTGGTCGTGCAATCTGTCTATTGCTTTGGTTCAATATTGCATCACAATTTATCCTGGTAGTCTGCTAGTCAAGTTATCATTTGTCTTGGTGTCAAAATTCATTCGATTGACAGTCGGAAAGATATTTATGCTTTACTTAGGATTCAGCTGTTGTTCATTTTTTCTGTATTAAATTATGACAAGTTTTACTGTAAAACAGACAAAAGAGGGCAGTGGATCTCATGAAATGCTATGATTGAATCATGATATGAATTGAGAAAAATGTGACTTTTTGTAGTATAATTCAGCACTTAAAGTTGTACTTAATTATTAATCACAAATGATGATGATTGTACTTAATATTTTTTTACCATTGCTATAATTATACATGGGTATAAGGTTAACGTTTCTCTATGCCTTAGACTTTTTCTATCATGACCAATGGAGTGAATTATATAAGAAATTGTTAGTGTATTTTGCTTAATAGTGTAAGGACCATGATGATATTCACATTGACTGATTGTGTGGGAAAGTAATTTAAAACAGTATTTGGTATTTGCTTGGACATGTAGTTGGTGACAGATGCACAACTGTTCATTTCATCCAAACTCATCCTTGATGAATGTTAATTAGTGTTTCTAGTTTTAGAGGAACATGAATAATTAGTATAATTTATGTTTGAAAAAGTAAAAATATTGCATACTATTTTACACAGAATCTTACTAATGTTTTGACAGTAAGGGATTTGATGTTTTTAATTTTTATTTTCATTGTGTAATTACTTTCTAATTTGTGAGTATTCTCATTGTTGCCCCATTGCCCCCAGTAGTGTATTATTTGGTCTTTTTAAACAAAACCGATGAAAAACTGATTAGGAACTTTTAAACAAATCGAACCAACAGTCCAACAGACCAACAGTCAAAACCAGATGTCTCGGGTTCAAATCCCGTTCCAGTAAAAGTTTTCTTTGCCATTTTTTTCTCAATAAACATTTGTGTAATTTGCTAACTTCATAGTGAAATAAATAAATATATGATTGTGTTAGAAAAGGAATTTCAATTTTGTTTGGCAATTTGCTTTGAAACTTTGTTGGTTACAATTAATCGGCTTAACCTTTTGCCCAGCTTCAGTTGTGATTTCAAGAAATATTGATAACGTTGTTATAAGGAAAGCAGTCATGCAGACACATGATATTGAGTTTTGTGGCACAGCCTCAAAGTTCTATTCATCCGGATAACAGACTTGGGATTAAATGGTTGCCAGAAAATGCTGGTGATGGGCACACTTGGCCCAACCATTTATTGGGCGATACCAGGCCCTTGGTAATACATGGCCTGACCAGTATATTGGCAGTACCACAACCACAAAGCTGCACGGCATGTACAAGTCGGCCTAGTACAAGAGCCAAACCAGTTCACACGTGCATTAATATGCAGTCATTTCTCACTGATGTTACATCCAGTCAGGAAAACATAGCCTCTGGACACGTTCGAGCGTTTTTGGCAATGGAGAGAACTCGCACATGGATTGATACTTATATGAAAATTCCCCACTGTTGTACAATCAGTCAGGAAAACATAGCCTATCGGTCATCGCTATGGAGATAAAAAGTGGGCTTCTGGCTGTCTGCCATGACTTAATTGTATCTGTATGAGCAATATTGAATAATACGCTCAACGACTACATGTATTTGGAAGCCACGAAAGCCGAACTTCGAACTATGAACTATGAATAATCATTCCTTAATATTAGGCAAACCTTTCCTCCTTGGCACAAACAAGTTCACCTCACCCACTAGCTTGTGTCAATATCAATTAATATCAATATTAATAATATACGCCCTACATGCAGCTGCAGCTAGGCCCTATATATTTGTTGACCGAGAAAGAAATAGGCATTATGTGTGTTACAGTAGATCTGAGGAAAAGTTAACAATAGAACCGTAGAGGTGGAAAGAATATTATTTTAGAGAAGTAATGTCCTAAATACTGAGGGAGTTTCCGCTCCTCTGGTGATGCAAAACACCGCGCTGCTTTCCTATACCGCACGCCTGTGTAAAACTAGTGGTTCTTTTACACCGGCATTACCCGACCCACTCCCAGTACGAGCTAACCTGGCAAAATGCAGCCATTCAATCATATCCACCGATTCAGCTGGCAGTCAAAACACAAAGCAAGGGAAACGATTTCTGGTAAATATATCAAGACAGTAGGCCTACAATGTAATCATGTTAGTGAGGCCTACACTTATTTTGTGTTCATGGGGGGGGGGTAACGGTGGGACTCACAGAGCTCTATAGTATGATGAGCTGATTATCATAAACTGTAGACAAATTTTATTGTGGACGACTTTCTTTAAAAAAGGGTCTTTATTTTTGGAGGCTAATTAACATAGGCCTATACTATTACCGGGGGATTCACTCAATTTCGTGAGGTAATTAAAACCTATTGCAAACTGCTGACTGACTAGAATTCGTCAATTTCGTCTTTATTTGGAACATTATATCTTGCTAATTTTTTATGTGGCCCTATTTTGGCTGTAGAAGTGGACGGGTCCGAGTCCATCCCAAAATCCTTGCACTTGGATGGCCACACATTTTGGGGGTATTTTTTCTGCGGGGAATTAGTCAAAAAATGACGAGAATCTGAGAGATGAAGGTCCAAACAACAATGTTCAGTATAGCTACAAGAACTGAACAACTTTTGGGTGTGGAATAATTGGCTTTGAAAGTGAGTGTTTTTGCACATTTTTCAATGGGAGCTCGATTTAGTGTTGTGCACCTCCATAATAATAGAGTTCTATGACTGAAGCACGCCCTCTACGTTTGACAGCTTTACCCAAGTCTGATACCCTTTTCGCTTGATGTGAACAATTGAGCAAATGCTATTTGGACTGGTTCCTGACAAAATCAGAATAACAAACTTGGAACTTTGACTATTTCCAAATTCCAGGAACTCGCCTCGGCACTATGGCTTCAAGTTATGGACGAATTTTGGAGACAAAATCCGGTCTTTTATCTCCACTGAAATGCTCATCTTTCTTTGCCACTGCGTTGATGTTTTGCACACTTTTCAATTGCGTACAAGGTGTGGAATACAACCCATTCCAATCATGTAAGTGCTAATCTCGTGTGTACTGCACCAGTTTCGTGATAATTCGGTGCTGCACCATACAAATTATTGTAAATATTATATTTAATGCTTTACATGTAATATTATATAGTAAGTAACAAGAGTATTAGTAATATTAGTTAACACTGAGGTGAATCTTGATCATAAAATCAGCGACATGATTATTTCCTCACAAGTTAATTAGGGTTTTAATTTTATGCTAGTCCGAGTAACTTGGACCCGACAACTGACAAGTCACCCTTTTATTTTTAAAATTCGATAAAAAAAAGGGTGACTTGTCGGGTCCAAGTTACTCGGACTAGGGTTATGCAGAGTGCAGACGCAGTGGCTAGTAATATTAATAATAGTATTGTGATACTGATACTATTGAGTATTGATAAATATTACTTACGTTTTTATACGAGTTACGGCAGTCGTCCGGGCGTCCGTACTCCGTGTGGATCCCTCACTTGAAAGTATTTGTCAGCATTGCAGGCTGGTTGAACTAGACTAGTATTCGTTTAGTCCCACTTACTGGGCCTCTAGGAGCTCCCCTTAAACAAGTTTTGAGATTGTCTGTCGCACTAGCGTCCCACCGCGTTTAATATACAAAAACACTAATTTTCAACCGAAGGCCTTAAAAGTGCCCAAAATCGCGTCCAAAGATTCAATAAATGCGCCTGCCGGATTCTACACATGTCCAGACGAACAAGTGGTACGTCAGCGGTACTTCAGCGGTACTTACGATTTATTTTTGGACCGCAAATTCGACAAAATCTCTCCGATGTCGGCATCGGACATGTCGCGTTGTTGCAAACTTCAGTCGTGTGTCCGCGATGAAAAAAACTCCATGCGCGTTAGCAATGAGGCCCCGTCTAGTACCCAGTCTTCGTGTAGTATGGTTTGTACGTGGCCTCATTGCTAAAGCGCATGATGGGATTTTCCTCGTGGACACGAATGGAGTTTTCACCCTGACTTTTAAGGCCTTCGGTTGAGTATTAGTGTTTTTGTATATTAAACGCAATGGGACGCTAGTGCGACAGACAATCTCAAAACTCGTAGTCTGGTTCCAACAGCTAAACATCTTCAAAAATATTGTTAAGTCAGGGAACCACAATCCACATGGACGACTGCCATAAACATAGCCACTGTATTACTGCATTAGGGTTTAGTCTAGTCCAAGTAACTTGGACCCTACAAGTCACCCTTTTTTATCGAAATTTGAAATTTGGAGGATCGGGTGACTGTAGCCTGTAGGGTCCATGCTCGACGGGTAATTCTGCGCTTGAATTGGGACTTTTTCAAAAACAACCCTTCCGAAATTCCCAGATTTCCCCCCAAAACACCCGTGAAACCGTCCCATGCAACCGCTACACGCAAAGCGATGACGTTCTGACAGTGTGTGCACGCGCATGCACGCGTTGAGCCCACACTGCGCTCCCGAACTTGTCTGAACGTCAGAAGTCAGAACGTCATCGATTTGCGTGTAGCGGTTGCGTGTTCAGTTCGAAATTAAAGATGGCCGCCGCATTTTGGCTCATTGGACGGGAGAGAAATCTTCTCGATCAACTGAGGGTGAATTTCTCCCTTTTTCCCAAACGTGAGTAAAACAAAATGATCAGTATTGGAACCTGTGCTTCTCACTGAATCCAAAATGGGCATGTGGGACGGTTTCACGGGTGTTTTGAGGGGTAAATCTGGGGATTTCAGTTGGGGGTAGTTTTCAAAGTCTATATTCCAGTGTTGCCATACCCGCCGTACTTGGACCCTACAGTCACCCGACCCTCTAAATTCCAAATTTTTATAAAAAAAGGGTAACTTGTTGGGTCCAAGTTACTTGGACTAGTTAGGCTTAAACTAGTTGCGTTAATCGTAACCCTCATCCTCCCTCCCTGAGGGTTACGGACCGCTATGTACAAAAATCTTTTTTTTGAAACACTACTGTCCCGATCGCCCCCTTTTCCCACCCTTTTGAAAATTGCCACACCCAATCTAAGGACATGGATGTGATCCCAAATGTGTACTGAATGAATGTGATCAGGGAACTCAAAACATTATGTTGGGGAAAAAAAAAAGAAATCCCCTCAGTTAATCGAGAAGATGTCTCTCCCATCTTTCCAAACCAAAAGTGATTTCTTTTCTGTTTGCGCAGATCATGGCAGTTTAATTCCCGGCCAGCCAACTTGTCCGGGGTTATATTGCGGCAGAATTCAGCAGTTTGAATCCAGTGACAATGATACCTATGGAGTATGTGGGGTAAGATGATAGTCTTGGTGCTTTTAAGACAATAATCTCTTTCAGTAATATGCTTACTGACTAAAATTACCAAAAAGCGAACATCCAACATTTAGAGGGTCTGATGTTTCGATCCTAGCAGGACCTTTCTCAAGGGCAGAGAAATTTTAATTTTAGTCAATAAGCAGTTTGCAACATTTTTGTATATCATTATTTCCATCTTAACTAGAATAACCTTGAAAATTTGTTATAATCTTTAAAAAGACCATTGAAGAAGGTCGGCACTTGCCAGAACCATAACATCAGGACTTCTTACTGTATAAATTATTCCAAACTCCAAAGAAACAAAGGAAAACTGACTGGGAACTTCTGAACAAATGGCAGAAATCTTTGACTGGACCAGGACTTGAATCTGAGACTTCAGGATTAACGTATAACAGTGCTTTCCCATCTAAGCTATCCAGTATCTAGTGGCCATCCCAAATAGTCAACTAGTCTTAACTCTTTGCAGAGGTGGGGTGTGATCCCTGGAGATATAGGGCAGATAATGATTTAATGGCGCTCCCACCCAGCAAAGACTAGTTGACTATTTGGGAAAGCCACCATCTAAGGGCTGGATAGCTTAGATGGAAGAGCACTGGTACGTTAATCCGGAGGTCTGGTGTTCAGATCCTGGTCCAGTTGAATTTTTCTTTGCCAATTTTTCAATAAAATGATTTCTTAAATGTACATGTACTTTTGTCTTTGTTTGCACCAATGAGATAGTGTGTGACCTTGACCAGCTAGTGATGGAGGTGTCTACACTACCTTAGGAAGCAGTTGCAGGTTTGAATCCTGTCCCAAACTGCCTGTGTTTTTTATTTTTCTAAGCCGGCAATTGGCAGAGCGGTGTTAACTTCACATCAGGAAGGGCAAAGCCTAAGTACTGAAGCTCTCTTCATCTGTTGTTCAATTGTTGTATGAGTAATATTGTGTGATTTCTTGCAGGCTTGTCCCCGTGGTGAGCGTCCTAATTCAATGTCTATTTGTAAGCCATGCACATCTCCACCTGAGCTGTATGATTGGTTGTATATCGGATTCATGGTACTCCTCTCCCTAGGACTTCATCTATTCTTCATTGACTTCTTCTCCAAAGGATACCGGTAAATCTAGTTCTTTGTGTCACAAAAATGCATGCTATTATGTACATGTACACTATTCATTTCAGACATAATTTTGTTAACATTTATTCATGTATTGCATTAATCATTATCTATATCATTTGCATTAACTTCATGCATTATTCATGTAGTTTATTAATCATTATCTATATCATTTGCATTAACTTCATGCATTATTCATGTCTTGTGTTATGAATTATTCATATCTTTCTTCTAGCACTGTACTTCTCCATAGTGCTGCAATAGTAGAATGCAGTCTGGCGACACTTGTTGCATTACTTCTTCTGGATCCTAAAGGTACTGTACTAGGCTGATAGTGTAGCAGTTCCCTTCTCTCCTTAGTGTAATACAAACGTGATGTCATTGAGTACTTTAAGATGAGTACAGGTGTGAAGCTGAGAGTTCTTGTATAAGTACATGCCGACTTGGCAAGTAACTTTGAAAATATGTATTTCACTGTGAGTACGAGTACTTGGCCATGAGTATGAGTACTTGGCCATGAGTACGAGTACTTGGCTGTGAGTATGAATACTTGTCCATGAGTACGAGTACTTGGCTGTGAGTATGAGTACTTGACCATGAGTACGAGTACTTGGCTGTGAGTATGAGTACTTGACCATGAGTACGAGTACTTGGCTGTGAGTATGAGTACTTGACCATGAGTATGAGTACTTGGCCATGAGTACAATACTGTAATTGATGACTTTAAAGATGTGTAAGTAAAATCAACTAACTCTATTTGAGCATAAACTATAACTCTATAAGACATAAGGTTTTTAATGCAGATAGATACTTCAAATTTCCAGTGGAATTTTCCTCACCAATTGAAGACCAGCCAAGCCTTTGAATACAATTTCAGGATTTTCTGAGTTTAGTAAATTGCATATTTGTTTTTATTTTGTTATTGTGTAGGAAGCCTGGAGCTTAAATCCTGTGGAGTTCAGGTTTTGTCTGACTGGTACACAATGCTGAACAATCCTACACCCAACTACTCTACTACACTGCACTGTACTCAAGAAGCTGTCTACCCACTGTAAGTATTCAAGGCATCACCAGTCACGTCTTCCTTGTTTTCTCTTTCTCAAGTGGAAAAAGCTGTGTCCATTTAGTGTGATCCCCGAACTGTTGCAGCCAAGTTTGCATCTGTGTGATAACTAGCTGTGGCCCCCACCACAGCAAGGATAGTTGACTGTTTGAGAAGGCCCACACTTAATAGCTGGATAGCTCAGGTGGTAGAGCGCTGGCACATTAAACTAGATGTCTAAGTTCAAATCCCATTTTTTGAAAATAATTCATGCATGGATTGTTCACAACTTCACACAACATTGCTCTTTATAGGATTAACATGATTTTGCCTCCGTGGGAGTGAAATTCTATGAGGTTTTCTTGGTAGCACTGAGCATACATGTACCAGCGCTCTAACTATCTGAGCTATCCAGCCCTTGCCCCTTAGATGGCGGCCTTCACTAAAAGTCAACTAGTCTTTGGCACACCAGCAATCTTCCCATCTGAGCTATCCAGCCCTTAGATGGTGGCCTTCCAAATAGTCAGCTATTCTTGGCACACCAGCACTCTTACCATCTGAGCTACCCAGCCCTTAGATGGTGGCCTTCCAAATGGTAAACTAGTCTTTGGCACACCAGTGCTCTTACCATCTGAGCTATCCAGCCCTTAGATGGCGTCCTTCCCTAATAGTCAACTAGTCTTTGGCACACCAGCGCTCTTACCATCTGAGCTATCCAGCCCTTAGATGGTGGCCTTCCCTAATAGTCAACTAGTCTTAGGCACACCAGCACTCTTACCATCTGAGCTACCCAGCCCTTAGATGGTGGCCTTCCCTAATAGTCAACTAGTCTTTGGCACACCAGTGCTCTTACCATCTGAGCTATCCAGCCCTTAGATGGTGGCCTTCCCTAATAGTCAACTAGTCTTTGGCACACCAGTGCTCTTACCATCTGAGCTATCCAGCCCTTAGATGGTGGCCTTCCCAAATAGTCAACTAGTCTTTGGCACACCAGCACTCTTACCATCTGAGCTATCCAGCCCCTAGATGGTGGCCTTCCAAAATAGTCAACTAGTCTTTGGCACACCAGCACTCATACCATCTGAGCTATCCAGCCCTTAGATGGTGGCCTTCAAAATAGTCAACTAGTCTTTGGCACACCACCACTCTTACCATTTGAGCTACCCAGCCCTTAGATGGTTTCCTTCCAAATAGTCAAATAGTCTTTGGCACACCAGCACTCTTACCATTTGAGCTATCCAGCCCTTAGATGGTGGCCTTCCCAAATAGTCAACTAGTCTTTGGCACACCAGCGCTCTTACCATTTGAGCTATCCAGCCCTTAGATGTTGGCCTTCCCTAATGGTCAACTAGTCTTTGGCACACCAGTGCTCTTACCATCTGAGCTACCCAGCCCGTATATCTCCAGGGATGATGACTCCACTTTCATTGAGATGTAAGGAACTGATTTCTAAGCTGATCTCTTTTGTCAATCTCTCCTCAAGGTACACCATTGTCTTTGTGATATACACCATTGAGCTTCTACTGATGATGCTGTTCCGACCTCTGCTGTCCATAAAAGTCTGCAAGAATCAGGGTCGTAATTCAATCTACGCTGCCTTGTACTTCCTTCCATTACTGGTCCTTCTTCATGCTGTGTGCGCTGGCATCATTCGTAAGTACATTTATAGATAAATATAACATGAGCATGGAGGAGAATGTAATTCAATGAGGTTACTCGACGTGATAAACACTGAGTGCTCAGTGCTTTCCCTTACTCGACGTGATAAACACTGAATGCTCAGTGCTTTGCCCTTACTCGACGTGATAAACACTGAGTGCTCAGTGCTTTGCCCTTACTCGACGTGATAAACACTGAGTGGTTCAGTGCTTTGCCCTTACTCGACGTGATAAACACTGAGTGCTCAGTGCTTTCCCTTACTCGACGTGATAAACAGTGTTCAGTGCTTTCCCTTACTCGACGTGATAAACACAGTGTTCAGTGCTTTGCCCTTACTCGACGTGATAAACACTGAGTGCTCAATGCTTTCCCTTACTCGACGTGATAAACACAGTGCTCAGTGCTTTGCCCTTACTCGACGTGATAAACACTGAGTGCTCAGTGCTTTCCCTTACTCGACGTGATAAACACAGTGCTCAGTGCTTTGCCCTTACTCGACGTGATAAACACTGAGTGCTCAGTGCTTTGCCCTTACTTGACGTGATAAACACTGAGTGCTCAGTGCTTTGCCCTTACTCGACGTGATAAACACTGAGTGCTCAGTGCTTTGCCCTTACTCGACGTGATAAACACTGAGTGCTCAGTGCTTTGCCCTTACTCGACGTGATAAACACTGAGTGCTCAGTGCTTTGCCCTTACTCGACGTGATA
Organism: Luidia sarsii; assembly: GCA_949987565.1. Classification (NCBI taxonomy): domain Eukaryota; kingdom Metazoa; phylum Echinodermata; class Asteroidea; order Paxillosida; family Luidiidae; genus Luidia; species Luidia sarsii. Next base: position 358,259 of record OX465101.1, on the reverse strand, counting down.
AACACTGAGTGCTCAGTGCTTTGCCCTTACTTGACGTGATAAACACTGAGTGCTCAGTGTTTTTCCCTTACTTGACGTGATAAACACTGAGTGCTCAGTGCTTTCCCTTACTCGACGTGATAAACACAGTGTTCAGTGCTTTGCCCTTACTCGACATGATAAACACTGAGTGCTCAGTGCTTTCCCTTACTCGACGTGATAAACACAGTGTTCAGTGCTTTGCCCTTACTCGACGTGATAAACACTGAGTGCTCAGTGCTTTTCCCTTACTTGACGTGATAAACACTGAGTGCTCAGTGCTTTCCCTTACTTGACGTGATAAACACAGTGTTCAGTGCTTTTCCCTTACTCGACATGATAAACACTGAGTGCTCAGTGCTTTCCCTTACTCGACGTGATAAACACTGAGTGCTCAGTGCTTTTCCCTTACTCGACGTGATAAACACTGAGTGCTCAGTGCTTTCCCTTACTCGACGTGATAAACACAGTGTTCAGTGCTTTGCCCTTACTCGACGTGATAAACACTGAGTGCTCAGTGCTTTGCCCTTACTCGACGTGATAAACACAGTGTTCAGTGCTTTGCCCTTACTCGACGTGATAAACACAGTGCTCAGTGCTTTCCCTTACTCGACGTGATAAACACTGAGTGCTCAGCGCTTTGCCCTTACTCGACGTGATAAACACTGAGTGCTCAGCGCTTTGCCCTTACTCGACGTGATAAACACAGTGCTCAGTGCTTTGCCCTTACTCGACGTGATAAACACAGTGTTCGGTGCTTTCCCTTACTCGACGTGATAAACACTGAGTGCTCAGTGCTTTGTCCTTACTCGACGTGATAAACACTGAGTGCTCAGTGCTTTTCCCTTACTTGACGTGATAAACACTGAGTGCTCAGTGCTTTCCCTTACTTGACGTGATAAACACAGTGTTCAGTGCTTTGCCCTTACTTGACGTGATAAACACTGAGTGCTCAGTGCTTTCCCTTACTTGACGTGATAAACACAGTGTTCAGTGCTTTGCCCTTACTCGACGTGATAAACACTGAGTGCTCAGTGCTTTGCCCTTACTCGACGTGATAAACACAGTGTTCAGTGCTTTGCCCTTACTCGACGTGATAAACACTGAGTGCTCAGTGCTTTGCCCTTACTCGACGTGATAAACACTGAGTGCACAGTGCTTTCCCTTACTCGATGTGATAAACACTGAGTGCTCAGTGCTTTTCCCTTACTCGACATGATAAACACTGAGTGCTCAGTGCTTTCCCTTACTCGACGTGATAAACACTGAGTGCTCAGTGCTTTTCCCTTACTCGACGTGATAAACACTGAGTGCTCAGTGCTTTCCCTTACTCGACGTGATAAACACAGTGTTCAGTGCTTTGCCCTTACTCGACGTGATAAACACTGAGTGCTCAGTGCTTTGCCCTTACTCGACGTGATAAACACAGTGTTCAGTGCTTTGCCCTTACTCGACGTGATAAACACAGTGCTCAGTGCTTTCCCTTACTCGACGTGATAAACACTGAGTGCTCAGCGCTTTGCCCTTACTCGACGTGATAAACACAGTGCTCAGTGCTTTGCCCTTACTCGACGTGATAAACACAGTGTTCGGTGCTTTCCCTTACTCGACGTGATAAACACTGAGTGCTCAGTGCTTTGTCCTTACTCGACGTGATAAACACAGTGTTCGGTGCTTTCCCTTACTCGACGTGATAAACACTGAGTGCTCAGTGCTTTGCCCTTACTCGACGTGATAAACACAGTGTTCGGTGCTTTCCCTTACTCGACGTGATAAACACTGAGTGCTCAGTGCTTTGTCCTTACTCGACGTGATAAACACAGTGTTCAGTGCTTTGCCCTTACTCGACGTGATAAACACTGAGTGCTCAGTGCTTTGCCCTTACTCGACGTGATAAACACAGTGTTCGGTGCTTTCCCTTACTCGACGTGATAAACACAAAGTGCTCACTGCTTTGCCCGATGCCTGATAAAGATATTTCAGGCAGCTCAGGCGGGATTCAAACCCATGACTTCCGGTTTCTATTACGGACGTCTTAACCACTGGACCACCGAGCTGGTGGAGGTCTTGTGGTGGTCTGGTGGATTCGAATAATGTGTAGTGCTGGGTACCGCGTTGCATCATAGATATGACATGATATTTGCGTCGAGGAGAATGTAATTAAAAACATCATGTTATATATATGATGCAACGCGGTACCCGCCGCTATACATTATTCATGAGATGATGCCATGTATGATGCCAGGAGATGAGGACAAGTACTTGAGGTGGTCCATACAAGTTGTGAGATGGGATGCTTGATGGGAGATCCTAGCTACCATCCAGCCGTCTCATCTCAGTCATCGCCATCTTTCTGAAATGTTTCTGCTTGAATGTCTTCCTCAGATTACTGCTTCCCTTACATTGTCATCATTGGATCACTCATCACTCATGCTGTTCACTTTGCCTATTCAGAGATTGAGGTAAGTTATTCATCCTCTGATCAGTGAATGTGTTGGCCATTTATCTCTTGATTCAAGCCATTTTATGGGAGAATTCAATTAATTTTTATCTATTCTATGTGATCCCTGAGTAACTCGAACTAAGTTTACAACTTAATGGTCTTTGTACCAATTGATGGTCTTCGTACAAATGTATCTCAATAAAGATTGAATGTGATATGATGGAGATGGAGACGGAGATGTAGATAGACAGTAGTTATTGGTGACTGGCACCCCTAACCAGCAACACTAGTTGACTCATTGGGAAACTGCCATCTGAGGGCTGGATCGGTGAGGTGTTTGCTTCATGGTGTCAATGCCATTCTCTTTGTCTTATCTCTGGCAAGTTTGAACCCAGGACACTGGCTGAATGTACTGACACTCTTCCACTTGAGCTACCAAGCTCTTTGCTTACCGGTAGGCCTTGCCGAATAGTCAGCTGACATCTTTTGCTGGGGTCAGGCATGACTAAGAAACAGTCAACCAACAAGTCTTAACCCATGAATGTACAGGGCCTGACACTTTCCTAAAAGGGCCTTTCTAAGGTAGAAACCTTTCAGAAAGGTCCTGCTAGGATCGTAACGCCGTATGCTGTACATTTTGGATACTTTATATATTTCACAATGATGCTTCCTTGTGCTTGAATGATTCATGGCTGAGTTCATTTCCATCGTCTTGTTATTTGTTTGTGCAGACACCGAGGAAACTACTATCCAGTCTGCGTAACATTGTGATTCTGATTGGACATTGGCTGTGCCATGCCTATGGTATCATTGCCTTAACTAGACTGAACAATCTAGCCAGCAATCTACCTCTGCTCTCACTGGTCCTACTTCCAATGCTCTTCTACTTGTCTACTGAGCAGTTTACTGAGCCATCTCATATCCAGTCTCGGGAAATATGAAGAATTGTCATTGAAATCAGGTGACATCTGAATCATGTGGTTAGCATCTGGTCATGTGACGTGTGGATCATGCCATGTGATGTCTGAAACAGTCTGCTAGCATCAGGTCATGTGACATAAGGAGGATGTCATGTGATGTCTGAAACAGTCCACTAGCATCAGGTCATGTGACATTAGGAGGATGTCATGTGATGTCTGAAACAGTCCACTAGCATCAGGTCATGTGACATGTGGATCATGCCATGTGATGTCTGAAACAGTCCACTAGCATCAGGTCATGTGACGTAAGGAGGATGTCATGTGATGTCTGTAACAGTCCACTAGCATCAGGTCATGTGACGTAAGGAGGATGTCATGTGATGTCTGAAACAGTCCACTAGCATCAGGTCATGTGACGTGTGGATCATGCCATGTGATGTCTGAAACAGTCCACTAGCATCAGGTCATGTGACGTAAGGAGGATGTCATGTGATGTCTTAAACAGTCCACTAGCATCAGGTCATGTGACATAGAGCATGTCATGTGACATCTTAATCAATATCAGCATCCCGATGTGTATCATGCTCACTATTATTGTGTCATGTGACTTCTGAAAATGCCATGTGACATCTTAAACATGGTTCAGCAGCTACTCATGTCGCGTGAATATTACCCTCATCATGAATGTCATTTGTGCATGTTTAAGGAGGCCTTGGTTGTCATGGTAGTATCTTGGTTGAGTGCCTCTACATCTGTTAGGAGCAGCATGCATTGGATTTGGGCTCAGACTCCCATCATTAGTGGCTCTGCTGTTTGTTTGAATCCAAGCAAATTTCAGTTCGTTCGTGTGTGTCTTTCTCATGAATTTATTTATCTAAGAGCTGTGTGCAGATTCTGTGTCTTGAACACCCTGGCGGATGGAATTCCTGCACAAAACAGACTTCATTATTATTTGTATGTTAGTATCTTAGTATCAACACAATGAAAGATCTTACTTTTGTTTGTTATTATTATGGTATCTTACAACATATTGGTCTTAGATTCACCTCGGAGCAAGCTACGTCCCGTAGTCCTAGATCTCGAGGGTTTTCCTAAGGACCCTAGCTGTTCCTAGTAGGGCTGCCTTCTGGAGTAATTTGACCTTTACCGATGACCTGAGACTATCAAGGTGCTTTTCTAATGACTTTGGAATGGTACCTAAGGCACCCACTACCAAAGAGACAGCCTTACGATTAATGGGAAGATCAAGTTCTTTTCCTGATATATTCTTAGCACTATATGCCTCGGACATTGTCCTGGTTGCCTGCTTCAAACAAATAAACATAAAGCATTAATAACATAACTCATGATTCCTTGTGTCATGTACAGACTCTGTGACCCACTTTACCACTGAGCTGGTTAAGCTCCTATCCTAGTCCTATGGTGAAATGAAATTTGTAAAAGTGGAAGATGCAGCGGTCAGTCATAGATTGGAATTGATGGATTTGGTTTGGAAGGGCAAAACCTTATTGAATTGTAGGCTCACTGATGCATTTCCAAGAGTCGGCACAAGTTTCACTGACATGTCTATATTCTTTAGTTTGACTTGCATGTAGCCTCAGTCCAACTCCAGGTTTTGTAAAGGACATCATTATAACTGAAATGAGTTACCAAATTGCATCTGCATAATTGAGAGTACATAACAAAACTGTCGTAAATGGCTCACTGACTGAATGACCAAAATGCAAATTTCAAACATTAGGTGGGCCTGATGTTCCTATCTTTGCAGGACCTTTCATAAGGGCAGAATTACAAGGTTCTGCTAGCATTGAAATGTCAGGCTTTGTACTGTTTTGAGACCTGGGTATCTTGCTAGGAATGGATGTAATACATGTATGCATGGTTCATGTTTGACAAGCCCAGAGAACATTTACATTCTCACAGTTGTGTGCTTCATATGCTGAAGGGGCTAAGGTGAGATTGTTGTCCAGCACTGTCTGGATCAAGCTAGATGTTTACGCATGAAATTAAGCAGTGAAATAATTCTGCTTATAAAATGTAGTGAATGCAATATGTAATATATATATATAGAACAGAACTGCTGTATGAATCTACGTGAGTAGACAGAAACCTGTTAAGTCTTATGGTGTTTGAAGACCTGCTCCACAAAAACCAATCAATTATGTATATCTACATGACAGGTTGTAGGGGAGATAGATGCTTATCAGGAGCATCAAATGTGCCCTGTTGAAGGTTATTGGTTATTGGATAGGGAGTCTGAGGGATTTCATAAAATAGTGCGCGTTGAAATATCTGTACGTGAAACAAAGAATTATGATAGATTGGATTATTCTCAAATCCAGGAATGCCTTTGTCGGCGACATGTCTCTCAATGAAGGAATAAAAATAGAATGTGCATGCCTTGAGCAAAGAGAAATAAATCTCATTCTTGTAAGACATGCATATACTTGGGCCTGATGCCTCCAAAGTAGTACCTTTGTCAAAGTCAACATTTCAGGAATGTCTCTATGAAAGGATGTGATGACTAAGAGTTAGCCCATTTGATCATTTGTATATTTCTGTCATTTGTATATTTCTGTCATTTGTATATTTCTGTCATTTGTATATTTCTGTCATTTGTATATTTCTGTCATTTGTATATTTCTGTCATTTGTATATTTCTGTCATTTGTATATTTCTGTCATTTGTATATTTCTGTCATTTGTATATTTCTGTCATTTGTATATTTCTGTCATTTGTATATTTCTGTCATTTGTATATTTCTGTCATTTGTATATTTCTGTCATTTGTATATTTCTGTCATTTGTATATTTCTGTCATTTGTATATTTCTGGTCGTTTTAGTCAGTAAGCAGTACTCTTCACCATTTTCATATGGTAATTATATTGAGTAAGGTCCTGCTAGTATCCAAACTCTGCCCCTTACAGTTTTGAGATTTTAACATGACATAAATTATTGATTGCATCGGGAACCATGGAGTGATGCAGAATGTCATTGCTCACCCCATGCATGGAAATTAAAGTTGAAACTACATTTGAAAACATGAGGTTTATTCCAACCCAGTGTTAATTAAGAATGATTTAAATCGTTACTAGCAACTTAGGCCTGGGACAGTCATTCTATACAGACAGGCTACAGAAACATTAGTCAAGAAATTGTCTTTTTTCCCCTTTTGTTTGATGTTTTAAGTTGAGCAGATCCTTTCTTCAAAGCGGGAAGTTGTTGGCACAAGAATGTAAATAAGGAACAGCCATGAAAGATTGAGAATCATTTCTGCAGTGAAATGTGTTTTCTACATCACCCTATGTGCATCTCCAATGCTGTCTGGGTAAAGCATACTAATAGTAATTTGGAATCAAATCGCTATTGAATATTCCCTGCATTGAGATATAAATACTCATAATTAATCAGGTCTTAATTGTGATGTTCGTTTTCATAATGGGCTTATTTTAATCTCGTTACAATTTTTTTTTCTGTTTTCAAATTACCTCAGAGATTCCCAATTCTTAAAATTAGGAGGGCCTGATGTTTCGATCCTAGCAGGACCTTTCTCAAAGGCGGTGACCAGTCTGCTACAACTGTATATTGCTCTAGATGAGATTTGAAGGTTTTCATGGTGAGAATAGCAGAAGAAGTGATACATGTAGGTTGTAGTCACAACATTTTTCTTTTCAGAATCACCGCAAACCTATCACTTATTCTATATTTCTATGTCTATCTATATTTCTCTAGCTTCTAATAAATTTCAAACACTGTTAGTGAAATGATCTTTAAAACAAAGGATTTATCTGTTATATTATTGCATCTCCAAGCAGCTTTGTCCTTGTCATTTCATCTTGATGAAAGTCTAAGATTGAAACGTCATGACGTTGAGGTGTTTCAGATTTGTATATCTGTCATTGAAGCCAGCAGCAATAATTTTATGCCATTGTTTTTGGTGTTACCAGATGCTTCCAGTTGAGTTTGGTTGCTTGGCATTGCCAATGGTTTCTCTTTAAACAGACTTGTAGTCATCGGGGAAGTACTGCTTCACACGTCAGCCTGTCTCTATCACGCTGTGCTTCTGTCCCTATAGTTCTCACAGCTGCTCATATTTCCATTCATGCCTGGAATACACTAGTGCTTTCCAAGTCTTCTACAGAAGTATCGACGACGACTGCATCCGTTGCTTCACGAACACAAACGTCTACCTTCGGCATTTGGAACAGCCTTTTGTTGATCCAGAAACCTTAGAAGACACACCTTACCCCTAGATTCTAGTTGATTATCTTGGCTCACCCTTAACTGTACTTCTGTAGGTATCACTGTGTTATATGAACAAGTATTCCTTTATTTATTTCCTGATATGATAATCGTGTCAGGCGTTTATATTTGTATATTATGTGCATGTATATACTAATGATATATGCAATATGCAATGGGAGGTAGTTCATTGATACCTTTGATATGAGTGGGATTTGTTGTTAATTATCTCCCTGCAACCTCTGTACCATTATTGTTGGTGCATTCAGTGGCAGATAGGCTATAGGATTGGGCGTGTTACGGTCATGTATCCTGGGAGATCGGCCCCACAGCGCATCAATCATCCCAGACAGTAATTACATGTCCAGCCATTGTCCGGGGAATCAGACCGAGCTTGCTGCCCTCGACACGGGCTATGGCAAGGCGCTGCTGCCAAAGACGGGGAAAAGGATGTTAGTTTTGAGGACGGTAATTTCAGAGAAGTCAGGGGGAAATTAAATGGGGGGAATGACGGTAAAAGGAACGAGATTGGATAAAATGGGTGATTTAAAATGAAATATGACAGGGATTTAGAGTATTTGGAGAAGACACTGGATGAAGATGACGGGAATAGAGTTGTTAAAGGGAGAGGGAGGATGGAAATCTCATGAACGTGGTGGCACAAACATCGTCTTCAATAGAAATGAAGGGGTTGTTCATCGCGGTGGTGTAGGTACGGAGAAAGGTGATCAAAGTCACGATGTATCGTTGCTGGTAGCGACGTTTCGGTTGCTGGAACTGCTAACCTTCATCAGGCAACTGGAAATGTGCGAAGAATCCTCTTGTCTTGGAGCCACATTATTTCGTGGGAAATCTGAGATTGGTTTGAAAAGGGAATTGAGGTCATCCGCCGATTTCTGTCCAAAATTTAAGGAATTAGGAGTAATAAAAAAGACTTCTTGGAAGATAAAAAGGAGACCTTTAGTGTGAGCCCGATGATTTCTTATAATGTTAAGGACTATTGTATTGTACGATGCATTTTTGGTAGTGGCTGAAATTTTGATTTTAAGGGAAGATTGTATAGTGAGTAAATAGGTGTGTATGAACAAAACAAGAAACCGAATACCATATGACCCCAGGACTAGGGATAGCTCTTAGGCCATGATATATATGGATTGATTTCTTTCCAGTCACATAACTCCTGCTTGGGTCAATATTTTGTACACAGCTGACTATCAACCCCCGATGATAGTTGGAATCCAGCAGTCTCCTGACGACGAGCAGAGTACACACTGCTCGAAACGTTGAGTCACCGGCTCTTTTCAGAGCCACACTCAGTCTCAAAAGAGATGATACACACAGGTGTCACCGCAAACCAATGAATAATAATTTTTTCCACCATGCAAACCTTCAAGTCTTTTCTAGCTGACTGTTCATAAAAGTATAGCGAATCATTGGCTGGTGCATGAGATTAGCACTTTACTCTTATTCCTGTGGCCAAAACATTGTATTTGGCAACGGTATAATTATGATGGGGGGGGGGTCGGATTTACAGACTTAACGTATCTGTTAATCTGGAAAATAGAGTGAAAGTTGGTCCTAGATGAGGTATACTTTTCGAGCCTTGCTAGATCTAGCTAGGGTTTTCTCTTTGCCATTGTGATAGTTCTCGTTTTTTCAGGGTATTCTATAATCAATAAGCAGCTTGCATAATTTCTTTGACAGATTTAGAATGACCAACCCAACCTTTCTTGATGGCATTACTACCGGTATGGGCTGTCACAGAATGTCTCGCCTCGTAGACTGAATTAAATGAAGACAATTTGAAAGATCTAAATGGCCCGACGTACGTTTCCATCCTAGCAGGACCTCTGATGAATGGAAAAATAAATAGGTCGGTCCTTGAATCTGTTTTATTTAAGTTGACTGAGTAAGCAGTTAGCAACATATTTTTTTCAAAGCCTTTGAGAAAGGTCCTGCTAGAATCAAAGCCTTTGAGAAAGGTCCTGCTAGGATCGAAACGTCAGACCCTCAAAGTCAAACTTTTAGATTTATGCATTGCAGGTTATTTTAGTCAATGAGTAGTTTGCGACAGTTTTTTTTGATTAACTTCATGTATGTAAACTATTTTGATAGAAAATACCCTACCTGCGGGTTCAACATTATTTTTTTTAAAATATGCATGGTTATGAAGTGCTAGCGAGCTTCAAAATTGCTCAGTTCGTAATGGGAGTAGCCCCTTTCCCATGTGATTTCCAACACACACAAAGATACTTGACTTAACGCGGTTATGATTGATTGAAAGACCAGTGATTCAGCTGCACACAAGTGGCGCTATCGTGCCCCCATCACAGCCTTGCAATGGTTGGACCGTGCAGAACGTGTTGTACTTGGCATTGCTCATGCATGCGTTGACTAGACCCGAAGGCATCAGCCCATGCCTGGGGCTCGTCGTCTTATAGAATTCTCAGGAAGCGGGGGTCGATTGCAGACAAATTCTGAATGCAAACATTGCTTAGCTTGGAAATCAACACTTTCGTTGCATTGTGGGACCTTATAGAGCCACACACAAACACTTTCGGCAATTTTGTCACAACTGCTGGGGATATACGCGGCTCCCGTTTCAACATGCAAAGCATTTTTTTTTAAACAGATGCATTTTTCTGTCTCACGGCTTTTTTATATGCAAACTAAAACTATAGGCCTAGTTATTCCGAACAGATGCTTCGATCTGGAGACCACGACCTCTTCTTCAAAGGAATGCCAAACGTGTTGTGTTCCAATTTCGGGCGTGTGAGACTCAGATTGAGCCTTAGCCTCAGCCAAAAGCCGGTGCCCGAGCTCGAACCGAAAGCCCGAGCACGAGCCGAAAGCCCGAGCACGAGCCGAAAGCCCGAGCACGAGCCGAAAGCCCGAGCACGAGCCGAAAGCCCGAGCACGAGCCGAAAGCCCGAGCACGAGCCGAAAGCCCGAGCACGAGCCGAAAGCCCGAGCACGAGCCGAAAGCCCGAGCACGAGCCGAAAGCCCGAGCACGAGCCGAAAGCCCGAGCTCGAACCGAAAGCCCGAGCACGAGCCGAAAGCCCGAGCACGAGCCGAAAGCCCGAGCACGAGCCGAAAGCCCGAGCACGAGCCGAAAGCCCGAGCACGAGCCGAAAGCCGGAGCTCGACCCTAGCCTGAGCGAGTGGTTTAGACATCGGTTATGTAAAGTAATGTGGGTGTGGAGTGACACATGGAATGGGATGAGGAAGATGAGACGATGATGGAGTGAAGGAAATGCGATTAGCAAACACCTCCGTGTGAGGTGTGAAAAGGGAAGGAGTGATGTAGCAGGGATTAGATTCAAAGAGAGGCGACGAGGAGGAGATGACAGTAAGAGGTGCCAATGAAATTCCTTCAGAGAGCTTGGAGAGCCACCCCTTCACCCAGAGCCAAGGAAAAACTAGCATTTGTGACAAGAGAATGAGAAATATCCAGACCAAATTTCGTCTTATTCGTTTATTCGTCTTGTATTAAACAAGTATATATACAACGAAGAATGTAATAGTCACATTGACGTACATTTTTTTTACAAGGAAATTTTTTCAAAATTCTGGCCAAGAACACGTTCCAAATTTACTCAATCTAGCAAGCACAAATAAGGCTGTACATAATCTTGGGTTGGTGAAATGGTTTATTTTATGGGGTGGAGTGGAGATGAAGAGAACATTTATAAAGCTGGTTTGGTAATTTTAACATTAGTTTATCATGAAGCTAATGCCATTGTTCAGGTCACTAAGGCTGTAAGGTCGATTGAAAAAGTGGCTTTGCCTTTGAAAAAGGTCCTGCTTAAATTGAAGCCCCGTCCCCTCACACGTGATCTAAATATAGCAGGTCATTTTAGTCAGTTAGTAGATCTCCTTAATACTCGGATAAAAGAAGGTCAAGAGATAAAACCAAGAAATGTCGAAAGGCAGATAGAGAGGTGGTTGAAATGTCTGCGTTGTTGACATGCTTCAAGTCTCCGTAGCAAAGGTCAACAACCCATCTCACAGTTGTCGCGATCAAATTGCACTTCAATTTTACTGATGAATATTCATTTACAACCTAAATGACGTCATGCTATGAATATGGATGATGGGTTTTACTAGTGGGAGTAAATAGCGGGAAAAGAAGAGGTATTCTAGTAATAGACGATACATTATCTTTATGCCTTGTTAGTGTAAGCTTACGAATATCTACATAGTTTACTATTTTCTCACAGCATTAGATTATTACAGATTGGATTATTTTGTCCTCATGAAAAGATAAGGAGGAGGAGAGTTTCATAGCAGTTGATTATATTAGAGCAATGGTTTACACATGGATAAGCTAATGTGTAATTACAATGATGACGTCTTGATGAGTTGCATGTGAATCAACACTATATACATCGGCCAGATAAATATAGAATGGTTTCAAAAATCAAGCACGAATTTTATCCACCGATAATCGGAATCTTTTCCTCAGCATTGGCTATGTTCTCAACAATGAATAATGTGGTTACTACTGCTTTACAAAAAACCCCAAAATAATTGTCAAATGTAGCAATATGTCTCAATTTATTATTAGGACTCATTTCACAAATCTGTTTCAAGATCGACTATGGTAAAATGATGAAAATATGACGTCATAAGATTGGTAAAATCAATGTTTTTATACAGATCATAATGTGCATCAACAGCTAACAGACAGGAAGGTTGCAATGGAATGACCGGATGTGGCCAGCTGACCCCTGACCGTTGCTATGCCAATATCTATCGGCTTAAATTCACACTTTCTTTCTCTAGAATTAAGGATTTTAAATGCTTCAACGATCGCTTACTGACAATTCACGCCTTATCCCTGTAGGACAGTCTGAACCAAATTCATCAACGACAGAGCGGAAACAATTCAGTTTTGATTAAATTGTCGACACTTGCGATGAAATTAAATTCTGAAATACCTAGCCCTCGGCAAAAGCCGGGCAAATGTCAACCTTAATTTTGACAAGTAATAATATAGGGACATAGAAATGTAATCATAGTTTATTCATCTTCCTTGCACATTTCGCTGGTTTCAGTCTTAGGCAAACACTTTCTGGTGAATTTTGGTCGTTGTCAAATGAATATAATTCCAACACACTTTTTCCTTAGAGCAGGAAAATTGAACAGCACAAAAACTGTTCAATTTGAATGATTAAAACATAAACCAGATCAATTGAACAATGAAATCAATGACAATTTTAATTCCTTGTACATGTATCTGATGAGGGCAATACACAAAGAGAGAGACAATGACTTAATCTCATTTTTGAAATAATCTCTTCATAAAAAAATAACAAAACAAGCACAACATCGTCACATTTTCATGACGTTTTCCTTTTACTACGAGGAGACGTAATTATAATATTTTATGCATCACCGGTCACTGGTAAATGATAGTGTATATCGTAGCGAGTATGTCGGATGTAATTAATCTTCAGTAAGACGTTTTTGATGGAGAAGCTTCTGGTAGAAGTGTCCACTCATCAGTGATTGTGGCAGCCCTTGAAAGCTAGATTAATGGCCGGAAGATGCTTTACAGAAGCCACATAGGGAGCCAGTCAGCTTGAGAGAGTGGACAAGTTAATCTAATGTTGAATCATATGCCAAAAGGGCTGGGCTATTGGTTGAATCGTCACATGGTTTGTTTTCAGAAATTCTGCAGATAATTTTGAAACTCTATTTCAAATCCTTTTGTTATTCATTTAAGGTCCATTTAAAATCCCAATGAAATATGGATTAATACTCTAACTACAATCTATTTTTGGATATATTTTAACAATTACGAATCGCCCTTAAAGTCTACCTGCAGTGTTTGTTGCAATGATCGTAGCTCATACAATCTTCAATTGTGATTTATATTCTCGGAATAATATTATGATTAAAAAAGGAAATATATATGTACCTTAAGAAAAAAACTGTTTATGAACAACCATCCAAAGCACCTCCTTTACAATAGAAAAGCTCTTAGCAATAATGGTACCGGTCAAGGGCCCCCTGGGGACGTGCACGTGATTACTGGATTGATTTCTTGGCCTTAAACTCGCATCTCTGAGACTATCACAAGATGCTGGCACGGCGTTCAAATCTACATGAACTCGAAACGACGGATTTGACAGTTATGGCAGTTACAGGCAGGGTGGGATATTAGACCAAAATGGCAGAAGTGGGTTTGTTTCCCCGCTGGCTGAGTTAAGCCTCTCATCTATGACTCATCATTTTACCATGGCAACGTTAACTGAAGATAATACGATCGTAGGAATTGATTTGACTCGACCGGTGATGACAAAGGATGGAAAAATCGATAAAATGAGCGAGAGAAAATAATGGGCGGTTTGTGCGCCAGAGAGCGGCAGATAAATACAAAGCACACGAGTGCTCCAGGACTTATAAGATCAGTGCTTGAGTCTGAATATGGCCTGAGTATAATAGACTAGCAAAGCTGGCCTGAAGTAGAAGTCATGCCTTCGAGTGAAAGATGTTTTCCAGGTTTTTTAGGTGAATTAAGAGCGCAAAAGATGTTGACCGTTCTGAATAAAGGTAGTTTAGCCTGCTGTGTTGTTGGGAAATTCTATATGAGATGAAAGAAGTATAAGCCAATTGTGTAATGTGCCAGCGGCGTTCATGGTTCTTGATTCGATCGTAGGTTTGGCCGGGCTTGCAGTCTGACATTTATTTGTCGACAGACTACGAGCTGAAAGGCTGACCTGCCAATTTAGGCCATGTTTATATTAAATTAGTAAAAAGGATGGAGGTTTAAAATGATGACTGAGGTTTGCTCGATTGTGTTGGAAGAATTGCACGGCGGTCAAATTACACGCGTCTCTGCTCGAGCATTCAGACATCGGGAAGGCTATTGATCAAACGGTACCCGTTTGGAAATTATGCATCTAGGTGAACCATTATGTTTATGGTGGTTTGTGTAGGGAGAAGGAAAACCCCTAGCACGATAAGAAAGGATTGATTTATCGAAACGGCTTATATTTTAATGCAGACTACAGGTAGGGGCGCCATGCGTGAACATGTCTGGCTTCGCCTACTGCACTCAGAGTCACTAGATGCATGCATATTCTTGAACCGGAAAGAATGGACCAGAATCATTGGTAAAAGCAGAATGATACCGGTATACAGCACTGCCTGCAATCAGCTTCAGTCCTGCCGGCGCTATCATCATAATTACCCTTTCATCGCACAGTAATACAAGGCGCAGGTCAAGTCATCGTCGTGATTAATTTGCCGGGTTTTAGTTTTTCTCATTTTTTTGTTGGGCGTTTGCGTTTGGCATTTTCTTTGCATGGTCGAATTGCAAGCTTTACGGAACGCGTGTTCACGAATTAGGCTTCGGAGCAATGGCACCGAGCATGTATCTCATGGGCAAATGATTAACCTTTTGGATTCTAGGATAAAGGAAGCATGAATACTGGTTCCAAGGACAAGCACGGATTGGGCTTATACACCACGCCTTTAGAGGGCTTAGAAAGAGCTCCAATCTTCAACAAGTAAGACTAAAGATGCCACCATTCCTAATCTTAAGGGAGACCCGACTCAGCATCATATTATGTATGTACAAGATACCCCAGTGCGTTACACAATGGGTTCAATATGAATGATTTTCTAGGATTTAATCACATGCAGATTGTTTTTTTTTTCTATACAGAGCGAACATTGATAGTAATTATACAACGCCAGCACATGTCACATGATATATCGTTGTCAAAAACACAAACCAGTTGGGACTAAATGCACAGATATCTCATGTAGAATAAAATGAAGGATCGAGTAGAACGCGTTACATCTCGCACTATCAAAGTCACACATGATAGTGGAGAACTGAAGAGGTATATACAGATGAGCGAGTCTTAGCACACCCTTGTCATGGGTTCACGTCCCACAAAGGTAAGGGGGAGGCATCTGGGCGGGGGGTTGTTTCCAGTACATGGAGAGTGTGGTGTAAACCAGCTTGCTTCGTTGGCTGCACGGAACATTATATATTCTCAAACTGGCGATAAGTACCATCCGGTAATTCTGCGGTCTGCGGTTCAAATCCAGCTGAAACACCGGGGAAATACTGTGGCGGCATGGTCTGGCATCCATGGTTACATGCATTACACTGCGCATGCGTTGCTGCTTGATTTATGATGACTGATTTAAAGACATGTTGCATATTTGCTCTCCTTAAAGGATGATCAAGATGCTGGGATTGGTGACGGGGTGATCAGTCATCCGAGTCCTCGAGTAATGAGAAATAAGAAGATGATGATGCCCACGTGGACTCATGAATGCCATCGTTTCTTGATTCCTTAGAGGGGACTGGTAGCTTGATATCTTGACAGGGGATGAACCGTTAAGACGACGGAGACAAGACAAGACAGAATGACAGGGTCATCATTAAACCCAGTCAGCCGAATCCTTGACCTTACCGGTGGTAGGACTGCTTTTCTCACGACTTGATATCTCCGTGACAGTCTGAGTTCGGGAGCCATCTCCTGACGTACGCACGGAGACGGGTTTCGGGGTGACGGTAACCTCCTCTACCGCTGTGCTGTCTCCATTGGAGTCATCCTGCGTTGTCAGTGACACCTGGATCTGGACTTGAGGTGAGGGTGTGCTTCCCAGCTTCTTGGATCTGGTTCCGGGCAAGGATTTGGTGGCTGGAGAAGGCGGAGGCGACGCGTCTTGATGCCTCTTGTAAGGAATGTTTGAATCGGAGGCACAGTTGTTAGTGCTGTTGGCGGTGTCATCCGTTTTGTGGATATGAACCACGCCTCCTTCATGGCGGTATTCTAAGCCTGCCCTTGTCCAGCGCCTCTCCATGACTTGCGGAGGAGGCGCAAAGGCCGAGGGTCGTCTCTGCTCCAGGAGTAAGCCGGGGGTGCTCAGAGAGCGCGATGTACGGCTGGGAGGTTCCTCGGTGTCCGGTGGGCTGAGAGTGGCCGTCTGCTCGCTGATCGCAAGCAACTGCTGCTCGCGTTTCTTGGCCTGCTTGTCCGCGATGCGTTTATGGTCCCTGCGTCGGGTGAGAGAGAACGAGAGAAGAAATGGGTGAGTCATGTCACGAGCAAAGCAAGCACGTGGCAACGTGCAACATGATGGCCCTCAGACCACCGCCAGTCTGCCCGGAGACAATCAGACGAATGAATCATAATTTGAGCTCGCTTTGTTTGCGGCCAGTTGCCATCAGTCAGCATTTGACACCTGCGCACACAATGTATACTCACGTCAGTGCTGGCTACGTGCGACCTGCCTCATTTCAATGCGGGATAGACTAGGCGTGGACGCATGCCTCGCACGCGTACGGAGGGCAGCCAGGGTATTCTATACCCTCCGTTCGTATCCGCAGTCCCACTGCACTGTTTAATACGCTAATGCATTACTCATAAACTACCAGACTGCACGCCCTGCATATGAAAGAAAACTAAATATTGATGCAGAGGTAGAGACGAAAATATCCTCCGACCCAAGTGGCTCCCACGAAATGTCCTGACACAAGACTCCCTTTTTACATATTTTGAAATGTCGTCTGGGTTGGCTAGTCTCCGCTCCAGTCGTCGGCGTGTTCTCATTTCCATGTGTGAGAGACTCCGCCAGCCTGGTTGCGTAGGCCCCTACTTGTAGGCGTGCAGTCGTCGTATCTGGCTAAATATCCTCTCACGGATTAATCATTAACCCCGCAGCCATGGCCCTACTTCTGCATCCCCTCATCAAATCCCGATGTGCTCAGGCATTTGGTTAGCGGCTCAAGAAAAGAACGAAAGAAATAAACAGACAGGCCTCGCCCCATGCATCGAGAATTCAGACAGGTCACGTGTGATCAATGCTAATTTTTCAGCCAACTTCGCTGTGGGCAAATGTACCATCATCACGCGTTGCAATTTTAATCGTATATCGGTCTAGTCCAAACCAGCGCAGTACGGGAATGAAGCTAGTCTAGATTTGGTTACGTTTTCAGGAGATTTTCGTTTGGAAATGTCCAAGGAAAAGCTAGTCTAGATTTGGTTACGTTTTCAGGAGATTTTCGTTTGGAAATGTGCAAGGAAAAGCCCGCGGTTTTTGGAAACGAATTTGTGCATGATTAATCTGAGCAAGCGGTAAACCAATCAGACATCGCAGCTAAGGTCACGTGTCCATTGACTGAAGGCACTTTGAGTTAGGATAATGTTCTCTATCCTAACCTGTCACTGAGATAAACCAGACATTTGTATTGGGCTGATGTCTTCATACACGACACTGTCAGAAGAAATATGGCACACCCTTTAAGAAGTTGGGCAGTGCCTTTAAAATGAAAGCCGTTACATCGTACACGTACATTTCAAATCCGTTGCTGTCGTTGAACTGTCAATATTTGTGTACGCCTTTACCTGCACCATTTGGGAACGGTCTGAGGCATGTTACACGAAAACGGAATTGATTATTGAAAAAACAGTGCTCCAAATCCTTACATTGATAATGAATTTAGCATATTATCGACAAATTGCTGACCCAATGAACTCGGTCGACGTAAATTACCGATTACCTGGTTCTATTTCTTGCACTCATGTAAACAAGAAACGCACGAGACCAGAAATGAAAGACTAGCAGAGAGAGTAGTCATGTTAATCTAAATGGTATTCATAAAGTATTCATACAAGATGAAGGTTATGGGTAGCAGACGACACAGAAAGCTATCACATTATGAAGTCATTCTGTCCACGGTGTGGCAGCATAGATACAGTTATATAGTCATGCTATACAGTATATTCCATGAACATTAACGCAATATTTCATGACGTAAAATCAATAGGCGCCGCCGCCATTACGTCTAGGCGCCAAGACGCTAGGAAGTCTGCTCGGGATTTTAACGCCCAGACGTGTGTAAAAATAAATCCCGCGCGATTTGGTATGATAATGCGAGTCATAGAAATTATTACTACTGAAATAAAGACTGATGAGCACGAGGGAATACCATATTGCATTGTTTATCTTAAAGGCGACGATGTTTGTATCTTGTGAGGGAGGGAAGTCAACGAGTAAGGAAATAGAGCGACGGTGCAAAGGTCAATCAATCGATGACGGGGAAATGAAATTATTCCGACTGGAGTCAGGAGGTGCTGGGTTCTGTGAAGACAAATGGGCATTATTCACGTGAAACATGACTGTGCCGTAAACTTACTTGAACATTTCATCCAAACCAAATATCTAACAGACCCATTAGTATGATTATACTGATGTTGCAATAATGATGGTAGCATTCTCTCTCACTGACCTTGTATCGGCCTGAATCAGTGAACAAATGACTTTTTAGCTGCGCATCACTCGCTCGTCAGCTCCCTAAAATATGGATTCCACATTTGTTTAAAGGGGACCAATTATAGAAGTAATGAAATGTGTCAGTATTACGTACAATTTGACCACGTTGCCCTACAGTTCTGGAATATTGTATTGCCACTCGACTGAATCTGAAATTAAAGTGTTGTGAATAATGCAACAGTCGTATGGCGCCGTTTTGAAATGCCTAGTGAATGCGGTGATATTGCGCCTGACCTGACGACTGTTTGAGTTCATCATCGGCGCCGTGCGTACCTGAGGCAAACGACTTTCCTGAAAGCAGCTTAGGATAATTCTAAATATCCACTTACGATAAAGAAGGCTAAGCTATGGGACCGGTCTATACTTAAGAATTACGGCAATGCCTGAAGCAAAATATTTCCATCCATAAAATAATTTTTTTTTATCACATTATCGACTAAGCAGAATATGCAAATCTTGACATTCCCTTTAAGAAAATTGAAGAGAATCTTAAATAAGTATATACACGTCCCTCTGTCTATTACTTGTAATGGGAAATCGATCACGACCCTCGCTGAAAGGATGAATACGTCAGTCTGCTTTTTGAATTGTGTAGGCTACACTGGAGCTGGTTCACACGGTATATAGTTTCTTTATAAATCTGATATTGAATCATCATCCTCAGCTTTGATTATAGTGCGTATCAACAGCGTCCTCTATAGTCAGAGGCAGGTCAGATGAGATGAGACGAGCCATCTTATCTTATTCTGTGCCCCAGCGCCGGTGTGAATTCGTATTCAAGAACTGAACCGCACGAACCAAGATGCGTTTTGCCAGTCACAAAATTGGTTCAATTTATTCCGCTGCGATTGTTGCAAATTCTAGTTTAAATAACACAGAGTGATGCAGTACGTAGAATTTCACAGCATCGAGGCCATCGGAAACAACAGAAACATGTAAAATAATTCTTGGTTAAGACCGTCAAGACACAACCAAGATATAGTTCGACGAAGTCCTTTACTCCAAAGCAAAAACCAATTCCATTCTCCGTATCCCACTGGCAATCATATCTAAAGGGAAAGTGCGACATATACAAAGTGCCCAGTTTTCGAATATTCCAAATTTGAGAAATTACTCAGCAGGTATCAGACATTTTGAGAAATGTTACAGCTCGAAAACCTGCCACTTTAGCGAAAAGAGGAAAATTCATTGTTAAACAAAAAGAATCTTTTACAAATGCCGCCCTCTATGTCTGAAAAAGGTAGCATTTATTTTCGTTTCCACGATTTTTCTTATGACATGACATGACCTGCCGTGACGTGACGTGACGTGACGTGACATGACATGACGGATTGAGCCGAAACTTGCGCAGCTGTTATTTTGTGTGTATGTTGATTTAAGTATTTGATCGTCACAAATAATGTACCCAACCTTTCAGACAGATGATTTCTCGATTTTGAATGGACAAGACCACCGAGATAGAACGGGACCACAATTATCAGCTTGCGAGCATTGGCAGGCACCAATAAGAACTGGGCTATTACTGTATGACTTGGTGCTTGTCTACCTCATCACCCCTCTCTAACCAAGTAATTGAAGATCGATTGATGGAGTTGAAGCCAGTGTCCGCCATTTTGGTACTCCCAAATCTTGGTTACCATAGCTAGCCTCGTTTCCCGGCTACAAGCCCGTGCTTTATTGCAATGCAGGATAGGATAGCGAGCTGGGAGTGTCAATATGGTGACGAATGGCGTCGTTGTTCATGAATCACGCCATGGATATTTAACCATTCACATTATATCATGGGGGGGGGCAGTGTTGGGACGTGTAATTACTTTCTCGGCTTCAGAATAATTGCATCACAATTCTCTTTATAAAGGACACTATATCAAACGAAGACCTTGCTATGTCTGTCTGTGCGAAAGCAACTCCTTTATCCAATAGGGCTTACGTGTTTTAGATTTACATCTTGGGTCATTAAAATCAGTGCAGTTTTGCAATGTTTTGAATCACTCGCTATCCGAGGCAGAAAATACGGACAACCGCTGACTGACTACTATGTCAGTATCCATTTCGTTTTGGTTTTTTTATTTCATGTTTTTTTTTTCAATCCTCGCATAACCTCTCGTAAAGGACGAAAAGAGAGTTGTTTCTAAAACACCTTTAATCACAAGGTTATTCTGAGATCGAGACGTAGGTTGACCAACAATGTCATTTCTTCATTGCTTCTAAAGGCCTAACGATTGCTTTAATGATTACTAGGATGTTTTCCTTGTAAAACACATGTTTTTTAAATTCCCAACTATTTCATAAAATCTCCTAACCTTTGACCTACAGCGAATGCGTCACAGATTTTTCGACGTTCTCACTGTAAATGAATATTTTACAGCAAATATTTTCTGCTGTTATCTGCTGATTTTTTTAACGTTACAGTGGTATTTGCAGAACTTACTTAATTTCATGAATAGTATATAGCATAAAATCCGAATTGGAAAATCACACAGAAGCGTATGTTTTAGTTAATTTTTAGGTTTCATGAATTTCATTAAAAAGGGAATTAATCAATGCCATTGAAATATCAATTCATCTTATAAAATGAGACGATTTGTTCAGATTCCTGAGTTCATCTGGGCGCCACTTGGTCCGGTCCTGTCTCGTGGTTAACATGAGCCTGCATTCTCAAGGGCTTGCTCAATATAACACGACAGCCCCGCCGTGTGGGGGCGTTAGAAAGGTGGCCTAGTGGAAAGAGCCGTGCATTCCATAGAGACCGACATTTATGCAGATGGGACCTGACAGGACATTGGAGGCGGAGAAACCATTAAGATTGGCTTGTGCTAGTGTCCTACTCAAAGCAAAGAGGAACAATGCTCACGTAGCTGTCCTTTCTATCATAATGAATTGTAAGGAAGATCTGAGGAAATTCTAGCACGCAGGGACCACATCACGCCATGGAAAACGACCTGGTTGGAATTCAACATTCAACATTATTAATCGCATTGATCAGCTAAGCAAAAAACAACAAAGACAAGAGTGCCAGTTAAATGTACTATACACCACGATCGATATTACAGCGCTTGGACGATTCTCAGTAGAGGTTTGTGCGGGAGTGTAAGATTAAATCCCTGATTGCTGAAATGGTTCACAAACCCTGATTGCTGAAATGGTTCACAAACTGTAGATCCAGGCTAAGTTTCCTCACAAGCGTCACCAAGTCTGGGGTGTGGACAAGATGAGTTATAAAGGGAGCCAGGTATATGACTCAGCTATATACGATGTCAGAGAACTGCTAGCAATTGTGATGAAAAAGAAGATCAGAACATTGCTAACGTGTTGATGCTAGCAGGACATTTATTATGACTACGACGGAGTTCGGCTCCTCGACATTGTGTTTTGGGAATATTTCTTGAAGTTCAAAAAGCAGTACGACATCAGTTGTATAACTGCATTTATTTTGTAAAATGTTTAGGCCTATAGGCCAACTTGCATTTGAAATGTAAAATATACAAGAACAGAAATCGTTATCAACAGAACCAGTTACAGATATGCAAATGAAATAATGTCAGAATTCTATAACCTTTGGAGAGAGGGTATAGTTCATAAAGCGACTGATATTGCATCATGTTGACAGCCGAAATGAATCGGTTTGCAAGACATGGATAAAAAAAAACATGTGGTTAAGATTACTTGTAAGAAATCTCCCACTTCCGGTGCATGAGGCGGCGGGTACACATAGATATATCACAGTGTCATATGAAACTTAGCGATCGTGGACCCGCGATGTTGTCTTGCCCGGTGGGCCTGCTTACGAAGACGTTCAAGTCAAGCGAAAACATATGGATTATTAAAAATGCCGCCATTTCACGTCAGTAGTAACAGAATATTCATCGTGGTTTTGCAAATGTTTTATAGCAGTCCTGTTTATCATGTGACAGATTGATGATTATTTTTATCAACTGGAACGTTAAATATTTTAATCAGAATATGTTTGGTTGACAAAACAAGGAATCCTTGAAGTTATACAAACACAATTATTACTTCGTCTTTCTTCGTTATCATAATTATGCCTGGTTTGCCCTGTCAATTTATTGAAACCGTGGCGTTTCAAAAATGAACCTTTCTGAGCGAAGAATTTGGACACTAAAACAGTCCAGTTTACAGAATTACAGTGACGATTGTCACATAGGACCGTACATGAATACTTTGTGGAATAAGCAGCAAACAGTCGTTGACATTTACCTCATTTTTAAGGTCATTGCCGGCGTAAATAGCTTTATACATTGAATTCTCAAACATCTACATGTAGAATAAATTACAGAGGGGTCGGTCTTATTTAACAAGGAGCAGTGGAGTTTATAAACGCTAATTAAATGGAATCGCCTATACTGCGGTACAACCGGCGAGTTTATTATGCAACTTTAATTGCGATGCACGATTTTCACTGGGACCGCCCGAAGCGGTTTGCTTCCGTAAGGACACGTGCAGCCATCCTTTCAGCTTTTCTCTCTCTTAGCCACGCCCCTTTTAATTCTTGCATGCACACTCTTTGGTACTCTGCCTCTAAGGGATAGGTCCTGCAAGGATCGAAACGTCAGAACCTCTACATTCGAGATTGAAAAAATAATGCCAAGGATGATTTGTTGACATCCTGGGATATCTGTGGATATTTGATTAATTTATCACGCTCTATCGAAAACACAAACCACGACGAACAATGGTTGTCTGCACTGAAATTTGAAATGTCTTAGCGTATTCTATGAGTGATATTCTATGAGCATATTCTACGGTTTGAACATTACAAAGATTATCTTAGGTTTGCGGTAACACCATGCAAAATTATTTTGTGTGAGTATGTGCGGGTCTGAAAAGATCCGGAACCACACATACTGACAAAAGCTATTCTGCTATTCTCACCATGAAAACCTTCAAATCTCACAATAATGTCTTATTTATGTTATACCCTAGTCTATGTGTCGTAGACCTTCAGAATAACGAAATACACATTCTTAATCATTATTTTTCATGGTTGTATATTTTAGGGATACACCACTTATTCGTTGAGGCACGATCAAGGTTGCAGTGGAATATTATAGGAAGGCGAAGGGTAGAATAATACGTACAAGTGTATGGGTGTAAAGTGGAAGGTTTGCGGGGACACCATTTAACCATCACACCACATCTGCTTTGAGTGTGGAGACTGCTGTATGGGTATATGGGTGTTTTGTGTGTGAGTGTATTGGGTTTATGGGTATTGGGTGTATGGGTGCATGCGTGTTGGGTGTATAGGTGCATGGGTGTTGGGTGTATGGGTGTATGGGTGCATAGGTGTTGGGTGTATGGGTGTATGGTGTATGGTGTATGGGTGTATGGGTGTATGGGTGCATGGGGGCATGGGAGTGTGGGTGTATGGGTGTATGGGTGTATGGGTGTATAGGTACATGGGTGTTGGGTGTATGGGTGTGTGGGTGTATGGGTGTATGGGTGTAAGGGTGCATGGGTGTTGGGTGTATAAGTACGTGGGTGTTGGGTGTATGGGTGCATGGGTGTTGGGTGTATAGGTGCGTGGGTGTTGGGTGTATGGGTGTATGGGTGCATGGGTGTTGGGTGTTGGGTGTATGGGTGTATGTGTGCATGGGCCGGCGCATGGGTGTATGGGTGTATGGGTGTATAGGTGTTGGGCGTATGAGTATATTGGTGCTGGAACACCATTTAACCATCACACCACATGTGCTTTGAGTGCGGAGACTGCTATATTGGGTGTATGGGTGTTGGGTGTAAGGATGTAGGTGTATGGGTGTGTGAGTGTGTGGGTGTGTGGGCGTGTGGGTGTGCGTGGGTGTATTGGTGTATTGGTGTATTGGTGTATTGGTGCAGGGGTGCAGGGGTGCAGGGGTGAAGGGGTGCAGAGGTGCAGGAGTACATGAGTGCAGGGGTGCAGGTGTGCAGGGGTGCAGGGGTGCAGGGTGCAGGGGTGCAGGGGTGCAGGAGTACATGAGTTCAGGGGTGCAGGGGTGCAGAGGTGCAGGAGTACATGAGTTCAGGGGTGCAGGGGTGCAGAGGTGCAGGAGTACATGAGTGCAGGGGTGCAGGGGTGCAGGGGTGCAGGGGTGCAGGGGTGCAGGAGTACATGAGTTCAGGGGTGCAGGGGTGCAGAGGTGCAGGAGTACATGAGTGCAGGGGTGCAGGTGTGCAGGGGTGCAGGGGTGCAGGGTGCAGGGGTGCAGGGGTGCAGGAGTACATGAGTTCAGGGGTGCAGGGGTGCAGAGGTGCAGGAGTACATGAGTTCAGGGGTGCAGGGGTGCAGAGGTGCAGGAGTACATGAGTGCAGGGGTGCAGGGGTGCAGGGGTGCAGGGGTGCAGGGGTGCAGGGGTGCAGGAGTACATGAGTTCAGGGGTGCAGGGGTGCAGAGGTGCAGGAGTACATGAGTGCAGGGGTGCAGGGGTGCAGGGGTGCAGGGGTGCAGGGGTGCAGGGGTGCAGGGGTGCAGGGGTGCAGGGGTGCAGGGGTGCAGGGGTGCAGGGGTGCAGGGGTGCAGGGGTGCAGGGGCGCAGGGGTGCAATGTGGGGGAGGGGCAAGGGTGGCTACATTGGTAAGGTGGATAGCGTAAGTGGCACACAGCTAGCTAGCTCTATAAGCTAGTAGTCCCTATTCAGAAGAAAGTATATAAAAGTGGCCTACAAGAGGGTTACACTATTAGAATACCAACATTGTCCAGTGACAGGGATTTGACTGAGAGGATAGCGGTGATTCAATTGGGTCAAATGGTGAAACCCTTTAAAGGTATCAGCCTATAATATGGAATATACAAAGATGGAATACATGACATTCACGTGTCAGACATTCAGAGGTCCTGACGTTTCCATACAATCAGGGCCTTTCTCCAAGGCTGCCGTTAAGAAAAGGTTGGCTGTCATCCAAATGTCAGGACCTCTGATCTTTTTGGATTGTCCTTGTTGTCAGTAAACAACATGCAATATCGTTTGTATTACTTCGGAATGCGTCTGGGAATTACAAAGGAACAATGGTAAGTATATAATATGGGTATAGGGGAGGCCTATTGTTTTAGGAGGTATGACGAAGTGAGATAGGTTTGGGGTTCCCCTTGGTTGTACTCGCGCTTGCCATGGGGGTCCAGAGGTTACACGTGGGTAACGCGGTAACATACGATCTACGTCACAGTCATTTGGATCCACTGCCTACTCATGTGCATGTACACCACAAAATCCAACACAACTATTGATTCAGTAACGGGTTTATCGCAAGCGTGTGGATTCGTAATGGTTAACACGCTGTAGTTTCGTCCTAGGACTTAGTGCGTAGGCTAACGTGATATAATAATGATAGAGTTTGCCCGGTTAGAATATCTAAATGATAGTGCTTTAGCGTGGTGCGGTTGATAACACGCAAGTGTGCCCGTGGTACCATCTGGGTTCAGTCTGGAAACATGCGACGGCAAATTGGTAGCTCCATCATCGATGAGAAAAATAGTAGATTGCAGATAAACGGACTTACCTTATGGCCTTGAAGGCTGAGTAGAGGCAAGCAGCTACGAATCCAAAGGCAACGGTCGAGCCTATCACCACGCCCGCTACGAAACCAGCGTCTCCCATATCTGGTCTCTGGCTAGGAGGTGCGCTAATGGGTGTCTCTGCCAAAGTAGCCACGCACTCGTGCCCTCCACAACACACACACGGATAATCCACAAGAGGCTGCCTGCGCAACCAGCAGAAAGATTATCACAACTCCTCCGCTCCTATCTCGGCAGAGTTGATGAATCTAGGTGGACTGGGGCGAGAGGGTGGGAAATTGGCGGCACAGATTAGCGTGGGTGAGCCCTGTCATGACAGATCCTCGTAACGAATAGACTGAGGTTGAGCGGTGCAGGGACATGTAATACCCACCTGTAAACTCTCCATACGAACAGTGGGCCGGACTCGTGGTTCAGTCTGATGAAGATTGCTTGGCCATCTTATAATTAAGGCCAGTCGGACTTAAGACGCCGCAGTTCATAGGACAATACGCTTGCCTTATCCACACGTCATAAAGCAAGCGCGTCTTTATTTGCACACTGCATCCCAGCGACAGCCTAGTCACAGCGCAGATGATTGTCTCTCGTGTTTTGAAAATCCGATCCCTCGCACGTGTAGTCCCGGGACTGAGCTGGATGAGCTCCGAACGCCTCTACCTTTGAGCCGTGAAGTCCAAGGAATCATCGAACATAACCTTGGCCTTTGTTTAAGCAAGCTTGACTGTCACTCAAACAGGTATTACGTGCAGACGGAATTGTCATAACATTACACGCCTGCTAGCCTTGAATACAGCCTGGCAGTGCAACTCCCTAGTACAGTGTACAAGCACTGGTATTACATTGAGTTACACATTTTTCTATCAAAGGCTATCTCGTGTCCGATCCCGCCTACACCACGGATATCACAAACTAGTGCATTAATTCCACATTACCGATCATGTGTAGGGGCTTGTGTAGCTTCAGGTCGCATTCGCTGTTGCAATTCCCCTAAGGGTAGCTGGTACCAGTCCGTTCCATTACCATCAAGTTCCAGCCTGGTGCGGTGCTGCACTGCGTTCTCCGGGGCATATTTAAAATGACCGGGTGCTTGGTTGAGCTCGTTCACAATGCGTGCCTTACGGGCATGGGTGGGTAGGTGAGTGTACGCGGCATAATGAAGAACGCATGCAGTGGCCACGTGGGATAGCAAGATATGAAGCACAAACGGTCACGCTATAAGCAGTAGGAATTCCCTGAAGTAGGTAGGCTCTTTTTGCTTCTAACATGGACTTGAAATCAACAGGTTCTTTTCTAGAGCAAGACACTCAGGATTAAATCTGGCGTCATGTAGGCTTTGGACTGATACTATTGTACAACATGTGTAGGATTTATGGCGAGGACAATGATGAGGAACGCTTATGCAAGTAACGTGAACGTTGAGCCTATGCTTGAACCCGCCGCGGGATATAAGGAAACCCTATTCATGTAGAGCACTTAGACTCGTTTGGGAAACTGTTTGTAAATCGAGTGGATGGAAATGGTTCATAAGCATGCGTGACAAATTCAATCATCAATTCTAAAAACCCATATTTCAAGTAATATATTTTTTAATTTCGATTCATGGCGAGAAGCTAAAACGCGTCACCAATACTTCTGAATGGTTTAATCCCGGTTCACAATTGGTTGACAAAATTGATTATCAATTCTAAAATCACATATTTAAGTTATTATTTGATTCATTTCGATTCATGAAGGTTAGTGTGTCCCATCATACTGAATAGTTTAATCATGTACTCACGTGTTTACGAGAATACTTGCATATTAATTTAGGATTGGACTGGAGTGGACCGTGCGAATATTTAAAATGCCTTTGTTTCCACTTCGGTCATCTTACTGTTTTGTAGAAATACAACAATACCATCATTACTTTCATAAGACCGAGTGCATCACTGAGAATAAGCTTGGATGGTCATGCCTTCTGAACTACCCGTAATGAGCCGAAATAAATTAAATATTTCATAGCAGCTAGGGGCATATAAATACCCCATATCCGGCTTGGTAATGGTATTTAGGCAAAGCTAGTTCCATTACGTGATCCGATAGAGGTCAGGACATGCCATCTTTTTGCATTTGGCAAACAGTAATAGATGCATGGCAACGCCTCCTGTTTCCCTGGACACGCCCCTCCACCCTCTTCTAAGCATCTCGACGACCCGGCCACTCACTGCACGACTGCAAAAGAGAAAGACGTGACCAGTTTGCCAACGTGAAGAGCTGCCCACAGCTAGCCTCATATTAGTAGTCCAAAGGCAACGTCTGCGTTAACCAATAGCCATCTGCTCGTCTGCGATTAAAAGCTTGTCCGAGACGCTGTACATGTCAATTCTAGTCAGGGCTTCGGCGGTTTTAACAAGCGGAGAATTTAATAAAAATGTGGCCGCGTGTCGAATCTTGCTATGACGTCATAGCATTGGTGAGGAGAACGTCCCAAGTGCACTTACATAGAGAAGGACGCCACCTTGTCTTTATCTATACACTAAGGAGAAGGCATGTGCAGCTTAATGAAATTAACAAGATGACTGTCAACTATTTGCATTATACCTTAGTGTACACTGTACAGTTACTGGCGACCTATCCCATTACCCAGTCCTTCCATTGAACATTGGGGATTTTTAAGCGAACCTGGAATTCAGCCAAACTGAATGTGACTTTGAGTATCATTTAAGACCTAAAATGAGGTCGAGCATAAAACTGGGGGTTACTATAGCTGTCAAAAGGCTTGTATGATTGAAGAAACTTGGTCCAAGTCACGTATTGCACGCTTGTGCCTGTCCATTTCCATATCACTTGAAGATCTGAGCCTGAGCAGACAGTACTGGGGTAGATTCGGTGGCGTCATGCATATTGCCTCGCAACTATGGGCATTGGTTGGCTGATAGCAATCAAAGTAATTGTCAGTGCGATGAGCAGGGCCTCACGTAGCGCGTCAGAACAAGCTAGTTGTGGCTGC
This sequence comes from Luidia sarsii, assembly GCA_949987565.1. NCBI lineage: Eukaryota > Metazoa > Echinodermata > Asteroidea > Paxillosida > Luidiidae > Luidia > Luidia sarsii. Next base: position 328,833 of record OX465101.1, on the reverse strand, counting down.
CTTGCCTGCCCAAAGATATTGGTCTGCAAGGTACCACGGGGAAGAGGTCAAGGCTAGATGAGGTATTATCACATGGAATTAATCAAGGTTGACATTGAACGTGCCTGCATAGTACGGGTAACACGAATTCTAAATTGGTGCGGTAACTATGGTTTTATCTGCATTGATTAAATAATGATGCGCAAACACGTATAGAAAATGGGTTGGATTTTTGCGCGAAATAAACATTGTGTAACTATAAATTATATCCGTATATGCATTCAAAAAACCGGTTGTTTTCAAGATAAAATGATGTTCTTTGAATACCAATGGATATGTGGAATGCATCTTGAGGATAGGTAAAAAACCGTTTTCTACGAAGCGGCAGGTCACCTTTATTCCCTTTTTTTTGCTATGCACACCTTTGAAACAAAATACTCAGGTTACAAATCGAAATGAACACTTGAAATGCATACACGCAAAGCACGAATCTAATAACCGAACACTAAAGCACAAAGGACACCACGGCCGCTTGATTTCGACTTGGTCTCTAGGTAATCCCTTCCCGCCTTTTTGGTTTAGAGCGTCCATTTCTCCAGTTCTAAGCGCCTGGAATTAGCCTGGGTTTGTGCCACATGGATTACATATGCGGTCGATGTGCATACCTCGGGTTACAGGCGTGACATTTACAGCGTCTTGCAGCAAGCCAGTCGCATGGGATCACCTTGCAGCTACCCTCGCCTGCCCTAGTGGCCTCCACACAGGAATATTCCTACAGCATCTGAGTGCGGACGAGTGGATCAATTGGAGCTTGAAATGAATGAATTTGACCCTAACATCTTTTATCATTCACTCTGTACTCAGGGAACAAACTCACCCTCAAAGGTCGTTTTTATGCCCATGAGCTTTGCACAAGGTCTGCCAAAAATTAAAACAAACAGAAAACAGAAGCGTAACGCAAGGCCAATGGTTTCCCCAAGGACCCACTGAATCGAGGGGAAAAAAACAACACAAGAAATGAGTGAGCGGATGATAATCCTTCCCAGGGGGTGAGAATGACACGGGAATTAGAGGAATATTTTGTTACTGACACAAAACCTGGCACAAAACAGTCTACCATCGGAAAAGAGGAATGTTAATTTCTATATCCAGTCTTCCTGAGCCCCTCTCTATCTCCAGCCTTCCTGAGTCCCTCTCTATCTCCAGTCTTCCCGAGCTCCTCTCTATCTCCAGCCTTCCTGAGCCCCTCTCTATCTCCAGCCTTCCTGAGTCCCTCTCTATCTCACGCCTTCCTGAGCCCCTCTCTATCTCCAGCCTTCCCGAGCCCCTTTCTATCTCCAGCCTTCCTGAGCCCCTCTCTATCTCCAGCCTTCCTGAGTCCCTCTCTATCTCCAGTCTTCCTGAGCCCCTCTCTCTCTCCAGCCTTCCTGAGCCCCTCTCTCTCCAGCCTTCCTGAGCCCCTCTCTATCTCCAGCCTTCCCGAGCCCCTCTCTATCTCACGCCTTCCTGAGCCTCTCTCTTTCTCCAGCCTTCCTGAGCCCCCCTCTATCTCCAGCCTTCCTGAGCTCCTCTCTATCTCCAGCCTTCCTTAGCCCCTCTCTATCTCCAGCCTTCCTGAGTCCCTCTCTCTCTCCAGCTTCCCGAGCCCCTCTCTCTCTCCAGCCTTCCTGAGCCCCTCTCTATCTCCAGTCTTCCTGAGCCCCTCTCTATCTCCAGCCTTCCTGATCCCCTCTCTATCTCACGCCTTCCTGAGTCCCTCTCTCTCTCCAGCTTCCCGAGCCCCTCTCTCTCTCTCCAGCCTTCCTGAGCCCCTCTCTCTCCAGCCTTCCTGAGTCCCTCTCCATCTCCAGCCTTCCTGAGCCCCTCTCTATCTCACGCCTTCCTGAGCCTCTCTCTTTCTCCAGCCTTCCTGAGCCCCCCTCTATCTCCAGCCTTCCTGAGCTCCTCTCTATCTCCAGCCTTCCTGAGCCCCTCTCTATCTCCAGCCTTCCTGAGTCCCTCTCTCTCTCCAGCTTCCCGAGCCCCTCTCTCTCTCCAGCCTTCCTGAGCCCCTCTCTATCTCCAGTCTTCCTGAGCCCCTCTCTATCTCCAGCCTTCCTGATCCCCTCTCTATCTCACGCCTTCCTGAGTCCCTCTCTCTCTCCAGCTTCCCGAGCCCCTCTCTCTCTCCAGCCTTCCTGAGCCCCTCTCTCTCCAGCCTTCCTGAGTCCCTCTCCATCTCCAGCCTTCCTGAGCCCCTCTCTATCTCACGCCTTCCTGAGCCCCTCTCTTTCTCCAGCCTTCCTGAGCCCCCCTCTATCTCCAGCCTTCCTGAGCCCCTCTCTATCTCCAGTCTTCCCAAGCCCCTCTCTATCTCACGCCTTCCTGAGTCCCTCTCTCTCTCCAGCTTCCCGAGCCCCTCTCTCTCTCCAGCTTCCCGAGCCCCTCTCTCTCTCCAGCTTCCCGAGTCCCTCTCTATCTCCAGCCTTCCTGAGCCCCTCTCTATCTCCAGTCTTCCTGAGCCCCTCTCTATCTCACGCCTTCCTGAGCCCCTCTCTATCTCACGCCTTCCTGAGCCTCTCTCTATCTCCAGCCTTCCTGAGCCCCTCTCTATCTCCAGTCTTCCCGAGCCCCTCTCTATCTCCAGCCTTCCTGAGCCCCTCTCTATCTCCAGCCTTCCTGAGCCCCTCTCTATCTCACGCCTTCCTGAGTCCCTCTCTATCTCCAGCCTTCCTGAGTCCCTCTCCATCTCCAGCCTTCCTGAGCCCCTCTCTATCTCCAGCCTTCCTGAGTCCCTCTCTATCTCCAGTCTTCCTGAGCTCCTCTCTATCTCCAGCCTTCCTGAGCCCCTCTCTATCTCCAGCCTTCCTGAGTCCCTCTCTCTCTCCAGCTTCCCGAGCCCCTCTCTCTCTCCAGCCTTCCTGAGCCCCTCTCTATCTCCAGTCTTCCTGAGCCCCTCTCTATCTCCAGCCTTCCTGATCCCCTCTCTATCTCACGCCTTCCTGAGTCCCTCTCTCTCTCCAGCTTCCCGAGCCCCTCTCTCTCTCCAGCCTTCCTGAGCCCCTCTCTCTCCAGCCTTCCTGAGTCCCTCTCCATCTCCAGCCTTCCTGAGCCCCTCTCTATCTCACGCCTTCCTGAGCCCCTCTCTTTCTCCAGCCTTCCTGAGCCCCCCTCTATCTCCAGCCTTCCTGAGCCCCTCTCTATCTCCAGTCTTCCCAAGCCCCTCTCTATCTCACGCCTTCCTGAGTCCCTCTCTCTCTCCAGCTTCCCGAGCCTCTCTCTCTCTCCAGCTTCCCGAGCCCCTCTCTCTCTCCAGCTTCCCGAGTCCCTCTCTATCTCCAGCCTTCCTGAGCCCCTCTCTATCTCCAGTCTTCCTGAGCCCCTCTCTATCTCACGCCTTCCTGAGCCCCTCTCTATCTCACGCCTTCCTGAGCCTCTCTCTATCTCCAGCCTTCCTGAGCCCCTCTCTATCTCCAGTCTTCCCGAGCCCCTCTCTATCTCCAGCCTTCCTGAGTCCCTCTCTATCTCCAGCCTTCCTGAGTCCCTCTCCATCTCCAGCCTTCCTGAGCCCCTCTCTATCTCCAGCCTTCCTGAGTCCCTCTCTATCTCCAGTCTTCCTGAGCCCCTCTCTATCTCCAGCCTTTCTGAGCCCCTCTCTATCTCACGCCTTCCTGAGTCCCTCTCTATCTCAAGCCTTCCTGAGCCCCTCTCTATCTCCAGTCTTCCCGAGCCCCTCTCTCTCTCTCTAGTCTTCCTGAGCCCATCTCTCTCCGGCCTTCCTGAGCCCCTCTCTATCTCACGCCTTCCCGAGCCCCTCTCTATCTCCAGCCTTCCTGAGTCCCTCTCTATCTCCAGCCTTCCTGAGTCCCTCTCTATCTCCAGCCTTCCTGAGCTCCTCTCTATCTCCAGTCTTCCCAAGCCCCTCTCTATCTTACGCCTTCCTGAGTCCCTCTCTCTCTCCAGCTTCCCGAGCCCCTCTCTCTCTCCAGCCTTCCTGAGCCCCTCTCTCTCCAGCCTTCCTGAGTCCCTCTCCATCTCCAGCCTTCCTGAGCCCCTCTCTATCTCACGCCTTCCTGAGCCCCTCTCTTTCTCCAGCCTTCCTGAGCCCCCCTCTATCTCCAGCCTTCCTGAGCCCCTCTCTATCTCCAGTCTTCCCAAGCCCCTCTCTATCTCACGCCTTCCTGAGTCCCTCTCTCTCTCCAGCTTCCCGAGCCCCTCTCTCTCTCCAGCCTTCCTGAGCCCCTCTCTATCTCCAGCCTTCCTGAGCCCCTCTCTATCTCCAGTCTTCCTGAGCCCCTCTCTATCTCACGCCTTCCTGAGCCCCTCTCTATCTCCAGCCTTCCTGAGCCCCTCTCTATCTCCAGTCTTCCTGAGCCCCTCTCTATCTCCAGCCTTCCTGAGCCCCTCTCTATCTCCAGCCTTCCTGAGCCCCTCTCTATCTCCAGTCTTCCTGAGCCCCTCTCTATCTCCAGCCTTCCTGAGCCCCTCTCTATCTTCAGCCTTCCTGAGTCCCTCTCTATCTCCAGCCTTCCTGAGCCCCTCTCTATCTCCAGCCTTCCTGATCCCCTCTCTCTCCAGCCTTCCTGAGCCCCTCTCTATCTCCAGCCTTCCTGAGCCCCTCTCTATCTCCAGTCTTCCTGAGCCCCTCTCTATCTCACGCCTTCCTGAGCCCCTCTCTATCTCCAGCCTTCCTGAGCCCCTCTCTATCTCCAGTCTTCCTGAGCCCCTCTCTATCTCCAGCCTTCCTGAGCCCCTCTCTATCTCCAGCCTTCCTGAGCCCCTCTCTATCTCCAGTCTTCCTGAGCCCCTCTCTATCTCCAGCCTTCCTGAGCCCCTCTCTATCTTCAGCCTTCCTGAGTCCCTCTCTATCTCCAGCCTTCCTGAGCCCCTCTCTATCTCCAGCCTTCCTGATCCCCTCTCTCTCCAGCCTTCCTGAGCCCCTCTCTCTCTCTCCAGCCTTCCCGAGCCCCTCTCTATCTCCAGCCTTCCCCAGTCCCTCTCTATATCCAGTCTTCCTGAGCCCCTCTCTATCTCCAGCCTTCCTGAGCCCCTCTCTATCTCCAGCCTTCCTGAGCCCCTCTCTATCTCCAGCCTTCCTGAGTCCCTCTCTATATCCAGTCTTCCTGAGCCCCTCTCCATCTCCAGCCTTCCCGAGCCCCTCTCTATCTCCAGCCTTCCTGAGCCCCTCTCTATCTCCAGCCTTCCCGAGCCCCTCTCTATCTCCAGCCTTCCTGAGCCCCTCTCTATCTCCAGCCTTCCCGAGCCCCTTTCTATCTCCAGCCTTCCTGAGCCCCTCTCTATCTCCAGCCTTCCCGAGCCCCTCTCTATCTCCAGCCTTCCTGAGCCCCTCTCTATCTCCAGCCTTCCTGAGTCCCTCTCTATCTCCAGCCTTCCTGAGCCCCTCTCTATCTCCAGCCTTCCTGAGCCCCTCTCCATCTCCAGCCTTCCCGAGTCCCTCTCTATATCCAGCCTTCCTGAGCCCCTCTCTATCTCCAGTCTTCCTGAGCCCCTCTCTATCTCCAGCCTTCCTGAGCCTCTCTCTATCTCCAGCCTTCCTGAGCCCCTCTCTATATCCAGCCTTCCTGAGCCCCTCTCTATCTTCAGCCTTCCTGAGCCTCTCTCTATCTCCAGTCTTCCCGAGCCCCTCTCTATCTCCAGCCTTCCTGAGCCCCTCTCTATCTCCAGCCTTCCCGAGCCCCTCTCTATCTCCAGTCTTCCTGAGCCCCTCTCTATCTCACGCCTTCCTGAGCCCCTCTCTCTCTCCAGCCTTCCCGAGCCCCTCTCTCCAGCCTTCCTGAGCCCCTCTCTCTCTCCAGCCTTCCTGAGCCCCTCTCTCTCTCCAGCCTTCCTGAGCCCCTCTCTATCTCACGCCTTCCTGAGCCCCTCTCTATCTCCAGCCTTCCTGAGCCCCCCTCTCTCTCCAGCCTTCCTGAGCCCCCCTCTCTCTCCAGCCTTCCTGAGCCCCTCTCTCTCTCCAGCCTTCCTGAGCCCCTCTCTCTCTCCAGCCTTCCTGAGCCCCCCTCTCTCTCCAGCCTTCCTGAGCCCCTCTCTCTCTCCAGCCTTCCTGAGCCCCCCTCTCTCTCCAGCCTTCCTGAGCCTCTCTCTATCTCCAGCCTTCCTGAGCCCCTCTCTATCTCCAGCCTTCCTGAGCCCCTCTCTATCTCCAGCCTTCCTGAGCCCCTCTCTATGTCCAGCCTTCCCGAGCCCCTCTCTCTCTCCAGCCTTCCTGAGCCCCTCTCTATCTCCAGCCTTCCCGAGCCCCTCTCTATCTCACGCCTTCCCGAGCCCCTCTCTCTCTCCAGCCTTCCTGAGCCCCTCTCTCTCCAGCCTTCCTGGGCCCCTCTCTCTCTCCAGCCTTCCTGAGCCCCTCTCTATCTCCAGCCTTCCTGAGTCCCTCTCTATCTCACGCCTTCCTGAGCCCCTCTCTCTCTCCAGCCTTCCCGAGCCCCTCTCTATCTTCAGCCTTCCTGAGTCCCTCTCTATCTCCAGCCTTCCTGAGCCCCTCTCTCTCTCCAGCCTTCCTGAGCCCCTCTCTATGTCCAGCCTTCCTGAGCACCTCTCTATCTACTTATTTCCCAGCATAACCTGCATCCGTGTAATGTTATGATTTCTGTCACCGTCGGTTTTAAAATAAATCATCGATGAGGTTAACACACAAACTACCCTTGATTGGTCTCATAGAGAATGACGTGAATGAGTGGACTAGCTGCTTCATTCACAGGGTCGTAGACGTCGCATTTCCTTCTTGTTCTTCTTTTCTTTTACGGAAATAGTGAGCGATCGATTTGGAGTGAAAAGCCCAGGTGTAGGTAGGACGATATGAAGGCCTGCAAGGCACCACGCCTTGTGCTCAAACACCTCGTGCTCTTCGTGTTGAATGAAGCTACCCAAATTACCTCACATTTTCTGTTTACAAAAATGCACAATATTTTGTACAACGCTTGCAGGCTAAATTGATCTGAAATACACAATAAAACAACAGGAAGTCCTGACGTTTCGATCCTAGCAGGACCGAAGATCGACACGTCAGTCGTTCTTATATTTTCAATTAAAATGGAAATGTAATCCATTTATAATCAGCTGGTTGTGTGCTATACCTCAGCTTTGGTAGTTTCGCCAAGTATGAGAATAACTCGTCGTTTCTAATGGTTTCAAAGTTCAATTTCTAAATTCCCATGAGCGTAAATACGCAGATACGTACATCAATATTAAGTCCTTTGCGTTTGTTTGTGCATGTGTATAGGTGTGTATGGTTGCATAGATGTGTACTTCTTTAGGTACTAGCATAGAGGTACTATAGGTAGGTCCATATATCAACCTGCATTCTGGGTTCAACTATGCAGTGATCTGTCTTGCCTTCCTCGTTTGCCTTTGACAAGAAAATCGATGCAATGAACGCGTTTTATCACGCACAGCTATTAGGCGCACTAAGCAAGGCCCAAAGACATCTGATAATATGCTGGGTCACGAGTTATTTCGACAAAGAAAATGTCGAAAGAACTTTAATTGATATTTAAAACAAAATAACATAATTACAACAACTGAAATTAAAACAAAAACAAAAACATTTTATTAACATACACATTCTACATCGGTCGGTAGGATTCTGACTGACAACACACCATCGCAAATATCTTAAAATCCACAATGTTTGGTTAAAATAGACAATATTATTCCTTATATGATGACGTATATATGTGTTTACCAAATCAACGGTGACTTCCATAAGTAGAACCTTTAATTTCTAATGGTTTTGTTATTACTACAGCATGACGCCATGACGTCACTAGGAGGCATCCTGTATCAATATCAAAGTATGAGACATGACTTAATATGGCGAATAAAATAATGAACAAATTCGTGGTGATTTCAGACATGGACACAAACAGCTCCATTTCCCCCTCAATTTGATTCCAGATACAATAGTGAAACATCACCATTGTCTGCTTCAGATCGTCATACTCTTTGACGAGGCTGGTTTTTGGAGGAAAGTTGATAGGAGACTGAAAAGATCTGAAAGATCTGAAAGATCAGAAGTGACAGCTTTGGGCAGGAAGCGGAGCCATTTTATATCACTGTAAATATTGTAACATCCAATTAGATATTGATTAGTATGTCAAAGCACTCACCTCGTGAGGGTCTCGTGAGGGTTAAGTTACACGAGTAATGACCCTGTGTACCTTTAAATGAGATGCAGCTGAGTGCTTCAAGTGTAAGGACTATTGGTACATTTAACATTTCAAATAATACAGAGCAGACCAAAAATCATTCATATAAATACATCGTGGTTGGGTATCCATGCCGACAGTTAAAGACACAAGTTATTCAAGAGAAAGATGATTTCCTTATATGGCCTTATTATAATAAGTAAGGAATATTTCAACTAACCATGACATTTAAAGATAAGGATTTGTTTACAAAACATTTTATCGAAATGCTAAAAAATGCGGGACTTTGGCTTCCAAGCTGCATACCGTTGATGGAATCGTACAGGGCTTTTGGATCTTGAAGACATGCGACCAAACAAATCATTGAATATTTCCTGAGGATTTTCATGAATAGGTGTAAGGTGGATGGACGTGGTATAAGCGAGGCTGAACAAATCAAGAGGTGTTGTTTCCACCGGTCGGTCTGTTCAATGGAATGGTGTCTATTACCAATAAGGAGAATGCAAAGACGCTTCCAACCAGCTCACAGTACATCACCTTGCAATGATCGATGCTATTAAGGGTTGCAGCTAAACTGCATGCATGGTTAAGGAGTGCTTGATTCGTGTCAGCAATTAAACCAGTAGGCTTGAGGGACTCATGCATTCAAGCAATATCCCGACTTCCTTGAAGAGTGCAAGTAAAACGTGTCAACAATCAAGCAAAACATATCAACGAAAGCAACGAAAAATGCATTTCTATAATATAGAATGATATCTCTCTTTTTCAATGCAAAAACTTTGTCATGGGGATTTGGGATTAGCGTCTGGACAGGCATTTTGGGAAATGAACCAAAAGGCTGGAGAAGTAATCATATCTACACGACATCAATAGAGGTAGTGCTACTAACCATAGCAGTTATATTGAGAAAAGTGCTCTAATTGTTTTAAAGCAGTTTGTGAGGTTTAAATCATACATTCATTTACTCTTACTTAACCCAATATAAAGAAATATAAGCATCTTTAAAATGTGCAGATACTTTGCTGCAAGTAGAAAGGAACATTAAAAATAATAGAGCACGTTGAACTTCTTATAGAACGTAAAATCTGAATCCTTACAAAATATACAAACAATTAAATGCACAAAACAATTAGTTGGTAATCTTCTATAGGCGGCATATTGCACATGACACAGGATACTATAAGACCGAGTACACAGCCACAGAGCCATTTTAATTAAGTTAAAATTTACAGTCACGCTATATTATATATACAATATATTTCTTAAGTACTGAGGTTTCTATATCTGATACATTGTTGATTACTCAATCCAATTTCATCAAGTAGTTTCAATGTTTCAATGAATACAGACAGCAATTGATAAGATCAGCTTTTTCTCTGGTAACTCCGCTAACATACAGATTACAGAAACATAGAAACCAGTTCTTAAGTAATAGTTTACATGATTATCAGGCAAACAAACTGGTTTGCATCAGTATAGTACCTAAGGGCATCTTAGTTCATTTCAGTTCTAGTTTTTATAGAGGCAGTAGACTATTTAGAGGTTTCTATAAAATAATTCTGTGTCCATATTTCTGTGTAGACCTTATCCTGTAACTACATGTTCATGCATTGCCAATAAGTAGTCCATGGCTCCTCTTATTCAAAACAAAAAATGAACAAAATCAATTTTAGCAGATGAATTCTTTTAACCACATTTTTAAAGCAAAAATTACAAGTTCAATTTGAGTATATAGGGTGAAATCCTGAGGGATTATCTAATTGGATAATTAAGAAGAAGTTCAGTAGAACTTCAAGATTCTCGGCGCATCTTTGTCTGTTCTTGGAGTGAAATCAAGAAATGTAACGGCTTGTAAATGGCAATTGTGAATGACAATTGATAGGGATATGTTTGATACATAAAAGTATGCTTAACCTTCAAGATACCACAAATATATCAAGCAAAGACTAGTTGACTATTAGGGAAGGCCACCATCTAAGGGCTGGATAGCTCAGATGGTAAGAGTCCTGGTACAAAAAACCAGAGGTCGTGGGTTCCAATCCTGGTCCAGTCAAAGTTTTCTTTGCCATTCATCATTAATTTTTTAAAACAAATATATTAGGTTAGTTCATCCTTTACCTTTGTGTACTAACTACTAAGTAATTTATCTAGCACAGGCTTTGCTTGGCTATAGGCTTAATTTTCATGTATTATATAATGCCTAGTTTAAAGTAAATGAAATAAAAATATAAATGTAATATGAAAATGCTGAAACTGCTAATTACCCAAATGCAAACTTCAAGAATATAATATTGGTGATTTGTTTCCAAAATTGCTTTCAATAATCTCTCGAAGGCAAAGAGAAATGTGGATAATTTAGTTACAAAATTTGAACTTGCACAAGATAAAGCTGTATATTTATGTACTGTTTTAGTTTTGTTAACCAAACTAGGACAATCTGGATTTTGATGTTCTGTCTTATCAATAGTTTTGTTAACCAAACTAGGTTAAGCTGGATTTTGATGTTCTGTCTTATCAATAGTTTTGTTAACCAAACTAGGTTAAGCTGGATTGTGATGTTTTGTCTTATCAATAGTTTTGTTAACCAAACTAGGTTAAGCTGGATTTTGATGTTCTGTCTTATCAATAGTTTTGTTTTCCAAACTAGGTTAAGCTGGATTTTGATGTCAATAGTTTTGTTAACCAAACTAGGTTAAGCTGGATTTTGATGTTCTGTCTTATCAATAGTTTTGTTAACCAAACTAGGTTAAGCTGGATTTTGATGTTCTGTCTTATCAATAGTTTTGTTAACCAAACTAGGTTAAGCTGGATTGTGATGTTTTGTCTTATCAATAGTTTTGTTAACCAAACTAGGTTAAGCTGGATTTTGATGTTCTGTCTTATCAATAGTTTTGTTAACCAAACTAGGTTAAGCTGGATTTTGATGTTCAGTGTAATTAGTAGTTTAAAACTCTATTTGGTTAAGCTGGATTTTGATGTTCTGTGTTATCAATAGTTTTGTTAACTAAACTAGGTTAAGCTGGATTTTGATGTTCTGTGTTATTAGTAGTTTAAAACTCTATTTGGTTAAGCTGGATTTTGATATACAATACTCTGTGATTCATAGTATAGCTAACAAAAGTACATGCATACTACTGTAGACATAATATTGCAAACACTTTTGTCCTGGTGTTGTATATTTGTATCATCTTGGCATGACCCCAAGGTTACAACTTCAGATTACAGTCTTTCAAACCTACTTACTTGCAGCTAAAGGTGATGCCCATGAACCTGTGTGTAGCCTCAATCTATAAACCAATGATTGAGCCATTATTGAGCATAGATGAATGTCTGTAGTCTACACTTCACATCCAACCAATGCCACTAGGTATGTCTACAAGATTCTACAAGCAATTCCTGAGTCTTCTCATGGAACATCTTAGTAAATGTTGCATCTCAACAATCTACGGTAGGTCCAGGTTCACGGCTCATTCTGGAAGATTAGTGTCAACAGTTGTTGTCAAAAGATCTGGTATCTAAATCACTTTGTTTACATTCTTTCAAATACTGTCACAATTCTTACATAATCACTGACTCACTGCAATTTCACTTCTTTCTCATATCCAGGTCAAATCTAAGACTATTTTGAAAAAAAATTGTAAAATTTAAATCTGTAAAAGATGTCTAGCTTTTCCATAGTGTAAATCTCTCTGCTTGTTTGCATACATGGTTGCTAAATGCTAACTCTGAGGGGTTGACAGAGTCTTCACATAAATGAGGGATATATCTCAGCCAATTTACAATAAGCTGAACACAAATCTGCACTCACAGCTAGCACTGGATGCTACGTGAACTGAATGCCATTGCTGCATTGACTATGCTGGCTTTCATGATACACCTCTACTTGATTGACTTCTCAGTATATAGCCGGTTCATTCTGAGTATTTCACGTTACATTAGTGATGATTGCATTGGATCTGAATCAACCAAGTACATTCATGTTTTACAAACTATTCCTGTAGAATTTTTAAGAGACTCGAATAAATGTGTTTACATATAAGTTTGGCTGAGTGCCTTGACCTACTAGCGACTCATACAATAAAACCTTCAATATTGACACCATCAATGTTCTAAGGAAAAGAGAGTAAATGGTTTACAATCTGTCAATAAATTGTGGTGTAGTCGAGACAGAAACTCACGTCTGCCCATCTGACCAACCACAACGCAATCCCATTGACAGAGATACAAAAAGGCATCTTGTTGGCTGAGACAGAGTCAAGCTTTCTCATGTGCAACCTTCTTCCTACCTCAAACAATGCTTTTATTAATAATTTTCAAAAAAACAAATCCTACAACAAAGATTAAAATGATTACATATTTTTCAGATATAACAGCTGTCAGTCATGATTACATTCTACCTTACATAATTCTTAGTTAATCAATGTTCTGATCATATAGACTGAGTACTTCCTTTATGTATTGATGGCAACCTAAACACAATCCTTGTAATGCCAAGCAACTGTCTATGTCATGCTGCACTTTCTAATGCAGTATTTGTATTACAAATGGAATCATGGAATGTCAAAGTGATGCATGTTTATGTCCTTCAATATCTGTATGAAATGACTTACACATGTTTAAGGGTAATATACTACCTACAAATAAGTAAGTCTGCTTGCAATCTTTACTGCATCAAGCTATCTTTGCTCCTATCTTATTAATTTCCGTATTTCTCCACGACTAGACTGGCTAGTTCATATCGGTGAATCTATCCCATATCAGTGAATCAATCCCATATCGGTGAATCTATTTCATAAGAGTGTATATTCCATTAAGTGACTGCAGGTGTTTTATTCTTCATCTGAAGTGTCAGGTGTATCTTTATGACCATAGTGAATATGATCCCCCACCTGTCCATCCATTGTACCATAGACATGTTTGGATACACTCACCACCTCCTCGTCTGCGTTACTCCCACTACCTTCTTGAAGGACATCTGGAATGAAATTCTGCAGGACAAATGAAAGGCAACAATTGAAGACAACTCATCAACAATGACCTTGTTGCAACTCAGCTGAAATATGAACCGATTGCTAAAAATGTAGGAATCAGAATTCCTGAAATTATAATATGAAAAACATTTGTACTGTAGATAAAAAAGCTTTAAGAATGCTTACTTTTGTTGTTTATATTTATCTGCTTTACTTTGTACTGATGTTGTTATAATTTTTCGTCAAAATTATGATGAAGTAATATGCAAAAATGTTGCAAACTGCTTACTGACTAAAATTATCAGAAGGCAAATGTCAAAATTTGGAGGGCCTGACATTTTGATCCTAACAGGCAGAGAGGACCTTAAAGGGCCTGCTAGCATTAATATGATTAATATGTTCTCATGCAATGGTAATGACACCTGCTCAGGCCCATTAACAGGCAAATATTCATCACAAGGTTGTTTGATAATTACTTTGGAGTCCTCAGTGACAGATGGGGCCTGGTCCTCCACGTTAGTAAACTCATCGTAGGCAGGTGGAATGTAACCCATCCAAATATTAAAGCAAACCTTGGCAATGTACAAACCAATGCACAAGACCAGGAAGACGGAGAGTAAGATGGAGCGTGGGTCCACAGAACCTGCAATCAGACACAAGCAATGATGGATGACATGACCTGACAATCAATTATCTCTTTCATGAATACTAAGGATGCCTTCTAATGGCCACAGGAACTTGTATTCACAAGCAGGATAGCAGGACCCATAGACACATGGGTAAGGGTCGTGTACCCAGGCATTCTCTCACAAGTTATCCATTAGTGAACGCAAGATACCAGACCACTCACAAGTATGAGTACTATGTGAAAAAGGTTCTGATAAGGCTGCTTCTTAAACTATGGCTTCAGCTATGGCTATTGATATGGATATGACAATGGCTATTGATATGGCTATGGCAATGGCTATTGATAGGGCTATTGCAATGGCTATTGATATGGCTATGACAATGGCTATGACAATGGCTATTCATATTGCAATGGCTATTGATATGGCTATTGCAATGGCTACTGATATGGCTATGACAATGGCTATTGGTATGGCTATGACAATGGCTATGACAATGGCTATTGCAATGGCTATTGATATGGCTATGACAATGGCTATGACAATGGGTATTGATATGGCTATGACAATGGCAATTGATATGGTTAAGTCTATGGCTATAGCAAACAGCAGACATGCATATCATTCATGCTTTCAAATCATCACAAATATTCCAATCCATGCTGTCTTCTATGTCAAGATCCATTTTTTAGACTGACACATAACATAAATTAATTAGTGCCTTATGAGCTTGAAGACAATAATGATGATGTCGGAACAGGAGTAAAGTCAAATACTGTAGGTCTCTGCACTACAGCATATGCAGCACCGGTATATAGAATATCTTCAGCTGCAGTCATAGCTGTTACTTTGAATCCAGCCTGCTAGGTCTCAGGTAATGAAGTGAGGAAGGTGAGGAGAGTAAAACATATTGCTTTACAACTTCACACAAAATTCAACTCTGAAAAACAGACATTTGATCAGAATAGGTTTTTATGACGAATGAACACCATCACATGACAGGCTAGAAGCTGCAGACAGGCCCTGAATAGACGCCATGAAATACGAGTCTCTAGACCAAGTCTCATTCCCTCCGGACACGGAAGCCAAGATATTGACGGCAAAATAAATAAAAGACAAAAATCCCTCAAGACAGAGGAAGATGTTGAAAACAATGTGGGAAGAATTCTACAAAGTACATGGTTTGCTTTGTAACCAGAGAGTGGCCGATACAAGAATGCCATCAAATACGGATATCCAACAAGACGAAAATGGACTACAAACTAGACACAGTTGTTTTAACAAGCGCTTGCTGCACTTAATGTGTAATTACGCACTGTATGCTCAGTGCTTTGCCCGATTGCCTGCTGAAAAATACAGGCGACTTGTGCAACTCAGGCTTTCTAGTTGAAATGCATTCTAGTCTTGTTTACATGTAAGTACAAATTCATTTTAAATTGATAGACAAAGAGGCTTCAACTTGTGTCACACCAGCCTGTGAGTCCCGTATATACTGGTGTATGCTGTGTAAGGTGTCAAGATTTATTGAAGTCTGCTGATCAAAATGTGGAGAACTGCTTTGAAATATGTGATCTGGTAATACATGTATGCCTAGTGGAACATATTACAGCAATCAGGCAATACATGTATGCCTACTGCCTAGTGGAACATATTACAGCAATCATTTTCAGCATGATCACCTTTGCTAACAAATCACAACCTGTGTGCTTTGATTCCTCTATCCATGCAAGGCCTTTCTCAAATGAAAACGACAGGCGACTTCTCAAAGATTCTAGGATTATTTACTGAAGCTATCCAAATGTTCATACCATGTGCAGATATTATACCACACTTAAAACACTGTAGGAAAGCACTATGCAGCATTCTTCAAACGCACAGCTGCTTATAACTGTGGGAGGGTCTACTGGCAGAATTTCAGGCGAGCCAGACCCTTATTTATTGAAACTCAAGTTTTCAATTTACGTACACGATACACAGAAGTCTCGTACATGATATTTCAATCTGTACAGCTGCATGAATTCAAAAGGGCTAGAAGCAGGATGAAATACCAGAGATCAAAACTCACTTTGCAGAGAAATTGCTTTGGAAACCCTCCTACTGATGATCACATTTAGATCAGGGGGTAAACAGAACGTCTACATTATTATATGTTTGTTTGTTTTTTGTTTCGCTGTAGAGTTCAAGACTCTATTTATTTCAACACATTAATACAATATAAATTCACCACATAGGTATCCATGGATGACTGAATCTTGTCTTGAATTGCGTTTAAAAGAGACCGCTATCTCTCAGTATCACTATGCAGAAGACAATTCACTCCTGTACTTTGCATTATGTACCCTCATGGACCTGCTACCACTAAAACTCTCCACAAAGCTGAGTAGTATTCTTAGAAACTTATTTCTGTACTAATTCTCTGGCCCATTCAACCGTGGGGAAATCCATTTCTTCATGTTCTATTCAGAACCACAGGCTCACAAGGAGATGCTTTGACATGCTGTCACTGTTAACTGCCTTCAAATTCCTTGGGCTGATTAGTTTCAACATGAAGCCATAGCCCCAAGCATTATCTATAAAAATCAACAGCCTCAAGTAGAGAACACAACATACAGAAAGCCATAGCCTCATGTAGAGTACACAACATAGGGGAAGCCATTGCCCCATGAAGAGTAACAACATACAGAAAGCCATAGCCCCATGTAGAGTACACAACATACAGGATCCATTGCCCCATGTACAGTAAACAACATACAGAAAGCCATAGCCCCATGTAGAGTACACAACATACAGGAATCCATAGCCTCATGTAGAGTACACAACATACAGGAATCCATAGCCTCATGTAGAGTACACAACATACAGGAAGCCATAGCCCCATGTAGAGTACACAACATACAGGAATCCATAGCCTCATGTAGAGTACACAACATACAGGAAGTCATAGCCCTATGTAGAGTACACAACATACAGGAAGCCATAGCCCCATGTAGAGTACACAACATAGGGGAAGCCATAACTTCAAGTAGAGTACACAGCATACAGGAAGCCATAGCCCCATGTAGAGTACACAACATACAGGAAGCCATCATTTCAAGTAGAGTACACAGGTATGGGAAGTCATAGCCAATGTACATGTATGCATCACAGGCAGCCATAGCCCCAAGTAGAAATCACAATCTCCCTGAAGCCCTAGCCCTTGTCAATGACCACATCAACCCAAGTGCCCACATACTCAACGATGGTTCAAATAAATCCCCATAAGACATCTTGCTTTAAGACACAACAACTCTTCTTGTATTACAGAAATTTAACGTCAATCCTTGAGCAGAGTCAGGCCAATCACTAGCCCAATACTGGCTTCACGTTACAACGTCAGTTTTTACTCTGAGAAATAGTCAGGCAGGTAGGGCAGAGGACTGGAGGGAGGTTGATGTAATGGGATTAGGTGACATTGTAGATGCATCTAAAAATACATGTAGGCAGCTAGCTTAGGTAAGTCAATCTGAGGGCTTGTCAGATTGGAATGGAAAAGTAAAAGTCAATATTAGATGACAGAAATGGCAATAAAATCAAAGAGGAATACATGGTTAGTGACACACTGAATGTTGTCAATATCTAAACCACGCAGATATAGTTACTAAAAACTAAGTATTTAAAACCAGCTGTCTCGGGTTCAGGTCTTGATCCAGTAAGTTTTCCCAAATTTCCACAACATTTTCTCCAAAGAAAAAATGGCGGTTTGCGGTTGAAAATGGGGGGGGGGGGGGGTTGATATACGGCTGTTCATGGTGAAATGCTTCTGACTGACACCCCGGCAAAGACTAGTTGACTTTTAGGGCAGGCCACTGCCTAAAGGCTGGATTGCTTTATTGGTAAGAGCGCCAGAATGCAAAATCAGAGGTTGGGGTTCAACTTGTGGTTCAGTCAATTTGTTCATAATCATTATAAAAAAATAAATAATAATAATTAATAAATTCAAATAACAACTTAAAAAGTGCATATCATCTTGATGAGGCAATTGATAGAGTTACCTAAAGGGAGAATGAATTGAGCTCACTAGATTCTGACAATTTATTCAAATGATGGATATTATAATGAAATCTCTATCTTTTTAAAGATTTATTATTTATTTCGGTAATTGGTATATTTGGTATTTTTGTAATTTAGTTAGTTCTTTTTCCATATACATGTATATAATTTATATTTTTTGTTTTCTGTCATCCAATTAGTTTGGAGAGCCCCCCGACAGAAACTAGTTTCTTTTGGGCAATCCTTCGGGAGTTAATTGGTTGTTTCTGTTATTGTTACTGTTGTTGTTTGTCTGTTTATTTGTTTCTTTGTTTTATTTTTATTTTCAACTTTTTTTTCTTACTTGTGTGCTGTGATGTGAATGCTGTACATGTATCCCGAAAAATGAAATAAATAAATAACCATCTAGACTCTTGGGAGATCTGAGGAGGAGGAGGAGGAAGTGGTGAGAATCAAATAGCTCCTGCCATTGAGTGATCCCAGATGAGGGCAGAGAAGGTGACTAATTGCTACCATCCATGCCAGAGGCTTATCATACTCATGATGAAGTCAGGGAATATTTAACTCCAGTCATTGGATCATCTGATTCAGTAATCAGGGTGAATGGGTGATGTACACAATTGTGGCAAACTGGTTGAAAATCTCAACCATGTACAGGGCCTGATGTTTGGATCCTAGCAGGACCTTTCTCAAAGGCAGAGGGCCTGATGTTTGGATCCTAGCAGGACCTTTCTCAAAGGCCGAGGGCCTAATGTTTGGATCCTAGCAGGACCTTTCTCAAAGGCAGAGGGCCTGATGTTTGGATCCTAGCAGGACCTTTCTCAAAGGCATAGGGCCTGATGTTTGGATCCTAGCAGGACCTTTCTCAAAGGCAGAGGGCCTAATGTTTGGATCCTAGCAGGACCTTTCTCAAAGGCAGAGGGCCTGATGTTTGGATCCTAGCAGGACCTTTCTCAGGACCTTTCAAAAAGGTCCTGCTAGGATCCAAACATCAGGACCTTAGAGGACAGCTTGCTTGGAATTAGATTAGCAGGGATTCTGGGCATTATCTCATCCATGTTCTACACAAGAAATATCTCTCCTAGGAACGCCAGAAATTACTCCTGAAACACGGATCAAAGTTTCTATGCTTTTCCGAACCACACCTTTTACCAGTAAGACCTTTGACATTTGGAATGCACTTTTCTTCATTGTGTCTAACATTATGTCATGCCTAGTGAATGATTCAGCCGTTTGTTGGTTAACAGTAATAAAGCCTGCAAAATGAAAAGTGAGGATGAAGATTTTCTCCCTGTAAAGGTGAATCCACTGACTCTCTCTTCATGCTTGAAATAATGATTTTCAGTGTAAACAACGGGAAAAGGTTTCAAATGATGCATAGTTAATTGCAGACTAAAAGGAGGGATGGTGGTATTTGTGAGGTAAACACCGCGATCCACATCAACCCTATGATTGGGTCTTTGGCCTTGTTTGACAAAGACAGAATTCACTTGCAGTGAAATGCCATGAGATTGGCAATCAATGAACGGCATCAAAAATTACATTACTCATTCATTCTCCCAGTAATTTACCTTCCAGTTATGTCCTTCAAGGAATCCTCAATATCTGAAAAAAAGTGCTCACAGCTCACAACCATTACATGCATGCATATTACCTAGCCCTCTTACAATTGAAATTCCTCAGATCTAAAAGAAGTGCTTGAAACCTTCCAATCTTTTCCTAGAAGCACTTGCACTTCATAATTCTCATTTCCACGCTACATTCCATCACATGTCTCTCTGCCAAAGCCAAAACCTCTGACCATCCACTCAAAGGTTCCCAGGAGATAGACCAGGCACCAGTCTAAAAATGATCTAGTGCCAAGACTCCATGTTACATTAAGGGGATGATGCGGGTTTCATCTTGTGGTAGAGTGTGGCGCCAGTTTTCTGACTGAGGTGTATGTCTGCTCTATGAGTGAGTGTGTATCTCACTCAATATTGGTCTGTGTACAAACTACTGTAAGTGAAAGACGTATGTTACTTCTCCAAACAGGGCAAGCCCTACACTTATGCACAAGGGGACAATTTAGCCGAAGAAGAAGAACGAGGAGTGCAAACCTGTTAGCTAGAGATGTAGTATGAAGCAAGGCTCATATGGGAGATAGGAAACCATGGAAACCATGCGTTGTCTTAGTTACTGATGGATAGTGTCTTTCTACCTTGAGGGAAAGCGATTTGCTGTTCAAGGAACATTGCTGCAATTAGGGTTGGAAACATCAAATTCCATTAGGATAGAAAAAAAAAACCTGCCTGAGTGTAAGGTAACAGTGTTAGCAGAAATGGTGTAAACAACGCGAGTCACCTCTGTAATCAGTGCTATGCATCTACTTCCCAATCACTCATTATGCAACAAGATATAAATCACCATCGTGTACTCTTGCACTTGTTAGTCTGTCTCCACTGTGATGAAAGTAGGAATCAGTCAGTGCCTGTGGTAATAAATTACTTCACAGGAGAGTACTGAAAATATCCAAGATGCAACAATTTGTCACACATCGATGGAAAAATAAGCAGTTGCCTTGCATGACCTGTGATAACATGTTCCAATGGCACATAATTATCATCAATACCACCATAAAGGGATAGAACAATGCTGGAAACAGCTTACAGACACAAAGGATGGAAAATACGAATAGGACAAATGAGGATCTGCCATTTGATTCACGTTCAAACCTTCTCAATTGACCTTAGAGAATCTCCACCTACCCGTGCAATCTAAATGTCAGGTCGTCCTTATTTGTGATCTATACAGCACACAATAAATAGACAATCATTTTGATGTCTTTGCAGAATCAGTTCAATTTGATGGCTGTATTTATAGCAAGTCTTTTTAATTGTTCCATGAAATATTTATATGATTTTAGGTTTCTACTGAAATTGTAAATCAGTGCACCCACGTCATGCAAAAATCTGCATGTCTAGCAAAATCAAAATATAAAGCGAAAACAACAATTCCAATCTGCTTGCTAATCAGAATAAAACCTGATATTTACAAAATTATGAAAAATTGTGATAAAGGCAGCATATGCAGAAGAACATTTCAGATTAGGATAGACCAGTAGTATTTGCCCCTACATGTGGCCCCCAGTGGTCAAGTGAATAGATAAACATATGTCAAAGCCCAGACATACCGGGTACAGTATGTCTATCCCTAGACGACGAACAAGGATGAGAAGGAAACACAAAAGCAGCCAAATGAGCCGTGAGTGGGTAAGATGAACTACCTAGTCCTCTAGCATATTGGAGACTAGGCACTACCATCAATCCAATTACCAACATGCATGCGCAAATTATATCCAACAGTATCAATCACTTCAAGTAATCTAGAATACCTGATGGATTCAAATGGATGGGAATGGGATACAAAAGAAGCCACAATGCACTCTTTCAAAGGTATTTCAGGAATTATTCCAAAGAAAGAATGCAAGCTGTTTGGTTGATCAGGGATTGAGACAACAACTGAACTACTCTGGCACTAAGTCTGTCAGCATAACCCTGACATACGGTATAGACACCTGTATGTCTATGTAACTGACATTCACACCTTATACAATAGATGACCTTGCTGTATGCAAGCTAACACCTGCTGGTTTCACTCGGGATAAGGCCTCTTTCATAAGCAAGGTTTGATCAGTATTCATTAAACCTTGCAGCAGGTGTACATAACTAGACGCCCCCTTATTGCAGACAGACCTAGAAATTACATCTCTGAGTTTCCCTGCTTTTATTAACTGGAGAGGCGTTCCCTGTTACAATTTGGCAAAGTAGAAGCCTGTGTCAGACCCACAAATAATCAAGGCATATAGAGCTGTACTGAACAGGGATGCTAGCAATTCTAAAACCTTAAAGGTTTGCTTAGTGTGAGGGTAGAAATCAAAAGACAGCCTTCATAATTCATGGTATTAATGCCTTCCTTACAAGCGGCTAGGCGAGATATTTATATCACTGCAGTGGTTCAGCCCTTCAACAATCCTGTAGCATAAATAAACCTGATAGCAGTGAATAGCAATGACAGGTGACATACATGACAGGTGACAAACATGACAGGTGACAAACAGTCACAGAATGTGTTGACAGACATGGCAGGTGCACTGTTTGTAATCCAACCTCTAGAAGCCCCTTTCCTTGTTCTCATGAAGACAATCTGTAACCTGCCCGTCATTTAGCAAACATCTCCCCTTTCAATCAAGAAACAGGTCCCATATCTGGCTTAGCTGTGTCTTAGTACATAGCATCTTGAATGCTACTCGACTCAATTCATTCTCATTCTCCATTATTCCTTTCAAGTCATTTTCAGTAGACACCTTCTCACTAACATTATCAGCTCTTTTCATTAGGAATTAGCAAAAGACTCTCAAAACCATGACTGCAAACTCTCTGAGTTACTTACAGATTTCACGCATCTATGATCATTGATCAGATTAACTCTACCGATAAAAGGACACATCATTCCAACCTATGAATTGCAAAATTCTCATCAGCAAAAAGAGGTGTTCTTGTCATATGCATTCCCCAACGGCCTTATGTAGTGGATCTTCTACAAAGACCTCCCACTCAATCCTTAATATGATATCATTTTGGTGCTTCCAAAAAACTATCATTTTTCAGCATTGCATCGAGGAAAAAGATTGACAGAGTTGGGTTTATTTTAAGAATTGTAATTTTGACATTGATTCTTTTGATACAACCCGTGTTAAGAAGATAATATGATGTTTTTACTTTTGCTGTCTATACATATGCTTCTTTCCTACATCCTTGTTGAAGTAAACTTGAATCCATTGCCATCATTACCATAGTATTGACAGATTAAGTGCCAATGTTATTCCAACCTTAAATGCCTGTCAGCACAGTACATTATAAAATGAACCTTAATCTTTACTCTCTGATCAAGATAATATGCAGCGCTCAGAGACTGCCTTCCTAATGGTTTGGAATCAAAGCAAATGGATTCAGCTTCATGTCGGCTACCACGATACACGACTTTTGGTGAGTATGCAGCCATTTCACTGAGAAGATATATTTCCTAAATGTCAACATATGATAATCACAGTGCCATCCTGTCATAACATAAGTCTAGAGTAGATGCACAGTCTCCTATGTGCGAGTGACTCACCATATACACCAATGGTAAGATCTCAGGATCATTTCGTCAATGCAAAGGATGCCTTCTCAACCTCCGATAATTCATTAACTAGGGATGATTAAAGTCCCCATCATTATGCCGTAGGCTTAATATGCAAGAATTATTTGCTTAGGGGATCATTTGCAGCCTCTAATGACTTGCGTAAAGGGCACCTTAGTAATTAAGATTCATTTAACAAATGGATGGACAAGGCCATAATTACAAAATGCACCTGCCAAAAAAATGCTTGGAGCAGTTTACCAATAAACAACATTTCAGAACCAACAACCTACAACAGCTTTTAATAAATAAAAATAAAATGCAAAAATGTTGCAAACTGCTTACCTATTTAAATGACCAAGATGCAAAGATCACTGACATTACAATCCTAAGAAGGCCTTCCTCACAGACAGAATATCTCTCATCCTGTCTCTCAGAGAGGTCCTTGAATTTTGTTTTAAAAAGATGAGTAATTTCCCCAAATAGTGGGCTTTTCCAGACTAGAGTTTCCCAACATCTTTTGGAATATTGGAGCCACATTGGTCATTGATACGTCACATCAATAACTCCATCTACCCCTGATAGGGTGCAGGGTTGTTTAATAGTAATCTGAAGAATATTTGTAAGAAATTGCCGCAAGCATGGAAGGGGATTTGCTCATGCCCAAGACATGCGGTAGGAGGTATGATCAAGGATCTAATCAATTGTATCAATTTGTTCTCTGCAGAAAAGATGAGAAAGGTCCGAGACAATGTAGTCAAAGCTTGCTGCTGATTGAAAACCAATTGAGCTCAGAAAACAGCATGTCCCCAGACACATTATGTATTACAGACAACCAAGTGTTAGTCTAATTCTTGTGAGTAAGTTTCTATTACAATCCAAGCCACATAGAGAACAATATGAATTGAGTAAATGCCTGGATTACAATATGCAACCCCATGTGAGTTTGTCTACTGGGTCTGTATATTAAAGCGACAAAGGTACTTGCTTATGGGCAATCTAGAAAATCTGGTATTATGTTTAGCATCGATAAAATATGAAGGAGGAATCTATGAGGTCTACAGGGGCTTCAGATGTAACGATCTGAGAAGATCTTTCGATCTACCGTACATGTACTTGTATAATCCCATCACGTAATTGTCTTAAGGGTTCTGCATTGTCAGCCTGAAGCACTTAGTCTAAGAGTCTGCTAAAACATTGTCTAACAATGGCGTGATCCTATCCAAACTGATTGTGTTCTAGCTATCGGATTAGACGTCATAGGTTTGAAGGCTCCAGGGTATATATGACATTTATTGAAGGAGTTATATGATTAGTTGACAAGGCTTGTGTGCAGGCAAATGGCAGTGAGTACAAGTGGCATTTGGATAAGGCAAAGCCACCCAGGATATATATGTACCATCAATGGAAACTACCTCCTCTATAAAGAGAGAAACAATATTTTTTTTATCAATTCAATCATTTCTGGTCTTTAGTTTTTACTTCTTAATACTGTGTCACCATTCTTGAGTGTACCTTTGTCTGAAAACGTGTATGAATTAAACTCTGTACGATGAATTTAATTTCCTTTATTTAAAGAGATAACACAACATTGGTCGAGGTCAAAGAATAGCATCCATACGTTGTTTTATCAAACATATGCATGAAATAGCACACCTGTGAAATTTTCAGCTCAATCCGCCAACCGAGTCTCGAGAAAATAGTGAAGAACCGCTTCATTTGTTTTGTGATAATGTTTATATCTAATCATGTAGGGATGAGACGTAAACCATTTCTTTACTCTTTTCTCAAAATATACAGCATTTTATGAGAAAATATTTCAGTACAAGTTTTCTACTTTTTCATGTAAATCTGTGAACATTTCTGTTTTTCAATCTTACCAATTTGTTGTGTAGGGGCTTTAGATGGACTGCATATTATTCTAGTTTTAGTCTCATCATTTTGTTTCATTTTGATTTAACTAATATTCTTTGAGGAATTATGATTTCTTTCCAAGCAATTTTGAACAAAGTATACCTTTGAACAGGT
The DNA here is from genome assembly GCA_949987565.1 of Luidia sarsii. Lineage (NCBI taxonomy): Eukaryota > Metazoa > Echinodermata > Asteroidea > Paxillosida > Luidiidae > Luidia > Luidia sarsii. Next base: position 303,891 of record OX465101.1, on the reverse strand, counting down.
GCATTGCACGGATTGACCTAATCTGAAATCTAAGTTCAGTTCTGTCCATTGTTCACCTTTTTTTATTCTTCAGGAGTTAGTCATACAGGGCTAGATTTGAATATACCCCTGCATGGAGCCAATTTCCTTGGACAAATGCTGGATTCCAAGCCCGGTCAGAATCAATGAGGATGAAGAAGGGTGCAGGACATTAAGTAAACAAGATTGTCATGAGAATTAATTGGGAGGAGATCGATATGGAAGAGTCATCAGACTCTAGGAAAACAAGTGGAAATATCATGCAAGGTGGTTGAACAAGTAGGTTAGGAAAACACAGGTGCATAGATTGTATGAGTAATGCTTCATGGTGTTCAGATATGGGTTGGGAAGCATGGTAGTACGGTATGTGATCAAGGATTAAGGCTTGGTTGGCTGGTATGCATGTACTTTTAATACAGACCATGAATACCTGGCCATTGTTATCAAACAAAACAAAATCTGCAAAACCAAACAACTCGCATAATTGTGAAGATTCAATCAATACCAAATTATTCAATTTCAAAATTTCATGAGTATTTTCATTTTCTTTTAGGACTCATTAAAAATTCCTTTCAGGTGTGCTAAAAATTAAAGTTTTTTTTATTTGAATCATGGCCTTAACAATAATCACCTAATTGCACATGCACGAATCTGAAAAGAATATGTGCCAGCTTGGTGTTCAGATATATTTGTTCTTTTTCTTAATTTTTAGAGGTGAAAACTCTGGCAACAGCAAGTTTGTTTTTACATATTGCAAAGATAGAATAAGAATCTGGGTAATCAAAGCTGCAAGCAACATAACTGACATTACTGCAATGAGTGTACAGTATGTTGGAGCAACAATCCAATCAGCCTTAACATTTGTTTGAAGTCCCATTTCAGGCTTGGCTTTGCAATGCTTAATGGCATTCTACTCTTGCATGAGAATGGAGAGCATTGAGTGAGAGAAGAAAGTCTCAGTGTTTGTTTGATAGCAAACACTTGCCTTTCAATAACTGAATTCTAACGTGAACAGGTTAGATGGTCATTTCGATCCTTCCTAGACCTCTCTCAAATGTAGATAGAAAAAACAATTATTCATAAACATTGATTTCAGCCCTGGTGAGTCTACACACTGTGAATGTGATATGTGGATGTAAGGAAATGGGTGCAGTATCTGAGCATCTCAGATAAGCAAACAGCTTGTTCCACAGTGATGCATGGGAACATGGTACATGTACTTATATCTACAGTAGGGCCATTACACTATTGAGCAACATCAATAAATGTACTGTAGGTCATCAGGCAGTCATGTGACTTCTATGGTCATGTTACATCCATGATCATTATTTGACATCTTCCATGGTCATGTGACATCTACAATGGTCATGTGACATCTCCAATGCTCATGTGACGTCTACAATGGGCATAAAGGCATCTACCATGGTCATGTGACATCTACAATGGTCATGTGACATCTCCAATGCTCATGTGACGTCTACAATGGGCATAAAGGCATCTACCATGGTCATCATGTGACATCTACCATGGTCATCATGTCACATCTACAGTTATCAACTGGTAAATTGTCATACGCTTTTAAACCAGAACGCTTAACCCTACAGTCATAATGCAAAGGAACATACTTGAATCTGTGAGAGACTTAGTACTTTGGATGAAACTGGACTTGAAAAGGCCAGCTGTAGATAAAGTAATTGCTGGTTCAACTTACAGCAAGAGTTTTTCCAAACAGGATGAGCCTTATTCCTACCAGCAATCCTATCTCACTTTCTTTCTTCTGTTTTTCCTATTTGTTCATGGCTAAGCTCTTGACTATCTATGGATAATCTTGTCCATGGTTCTGCTTAGGGCAATGGTTCATTAAAGACACGACCATCCCCCATTCATGATGATCCAAACATTCTGTATAAAATAATGCAGTAATAAAACAAAGTTCTACTAGGAGTAATAGGTTTGCGGTGACACCATGTAAAATTATCTCTTTTGGTTCTGAAAAGAACCACACATACTCACACAAGAGATAATTTTACATGGTGTCACCGCAAACCTATTACTCCTGCTATTCTCACCATGAAAACCTTCAAATCTAATTAAGCCTCAGAAACATCAAACCTCAAAAGGGTGATACCACAAACAAGAATTCATTTTAATGTAATGAGGCCGACCACAGTGACCAGTACAGTATCTGGCCTTACACAAGGCGCAGTACTGTGACAGGAGGACTGAACACAAGCCCACTTGGGTCAAGCTACTGACCTCAGTCTTTGCAGCTGACTGTGCTGACAGTTGTTACCTAAGTGCCTTCTTCAAAGCAGGTCAAGGATCAAAGTGGTTTTCACTAGAAAGTAACAATCTAAAAGGGAGAGAGGGAGCAACCTCTCCCAATAGAGTACTCTTGCATCATCTGATCAACAGCCAAGTCGAAAATGGAATGTGTGAACTAGTCAGTCTACTCTAAGGATTTCAAGAAGAATTCAAGCAAAGATGAGACAAGATGTATGCTCTTTAGTTCCTTCACTCATCAAGGCAGGTGCTGTCAACCTAATAACACCTGTCTGCTAAAAAGGCAGAGTGAGATTGGTATTGTGGAGGAAGTACTCCACTTCAATATAGCCTGAGTGCCAATGGCTACTAAAAGGATAGCACCAGGCCACTTAAATTGTTGGGCCAGTGCCTTAGCTGGCTACCAAGAGACCGACAGGGAAAATATTCTCTTAAAAATAAAGAGGACCTGATGATTTAATCCTAGAAAGACCAGCCTCTTAAACAAACAAGGGAAACTATTGTCAGAAGTGTAGCATGAGAATTCAGAATCTAGGGCACTAAAGGATGCATTTGACCTCCTGACGATACGCTGCGATGGTCTGGCTAGCTAATGCAGGGAAGCGATCAAGGACCCTGGTGCCTTAAATGATTGCCAACTTGAAAAATACCAACCCAAACTACAAGACAGGCAGGTTGGGTTGGATTTGAACCAGTGATTTGATGCTTGCTTCCAAGCAGGCAATTAAACATTGCATTCAGCATGTGTTGGAGGTTTGTTGGGTAATCTCTTTAGAGAAGGAGTATGGCTCTGAAAAGAGCTCTGAAAAGAGCCGGTAATTCAACGATTCCGACAGTGTGTCTGTTATCGGGAGACTGCTCAACCAGAATGGTTTGAACTTAATGTCAAGAAAGTAAAGTAACAGTCTGGCATACACAAATGATTACATTATCATTGACTTACCAAGTCTGAGCACAGAGAAGAAGAGAACAGATAGTTGCAGGAGCATTCCAGCAATGACCACAAAGTTGATAGCTGTGTTGTGGATATCTTTGTCAATGCGGGATGGTGAGTAGGCAAAGTAGATGTTATAGCGGTCCACCATGTGCTTGAAGATAATGTAGACTAAACCTAGGAGAACATTTGGGAAAACAAAATCCAAATGTAAAGAAATATCCACTCACTTGCTTGATGTTTTGATCCTTGCAGGACCTTTCTCAAGAATTGCTAGGATCAAAACATCTCCAAGGGCAAACAGAATGCAGTGTTAATAAAACACTCAATCAAAACAATTAAATACAGTTAATCTTCTTGGCTAGAATCAGTGTTAGATCACAAAGAGATTTGGGGCATAATATTATTAAATCTGAGCAACGTTTCTCCTTTATTTGTGCTGTACCGGTACTTATATTTCTTACTTCAAATAAATTTTTTGATTTGCAAGTACAAGGCCTGGTCATTGCCCGATGCATGATGGTATGTAGTATTGATCTCTCAGGAACTAAACACTGAAGCCTGAGGAGTCAGACATTCTGATGAGAAGGATCAATATCTAGAGACGTCATCTTAGACCTGATGAAATTATCCCAAATTATGAGCACATTTCTGGCACCTATAGCAATCAATAGATGGGACTGTTTTTTTCCAAACTGATCCAAGCTTACAAGGATTGAAAACACCTGCTTTTTACTTTTAAGATTTATATATTATAAATGTGAGTTTTGTGTTGACCGTTTACAAAATGCTGCTAAAAATATCCTGCCATGCATATATGCAATACTTACTTGTTATTTAATTGGAAAAATGAGAGAATATAATTACAAGCCTGAGGGAACTAGAATGGAGCAATCCAGACAAAATTATCTTTTATTAACCCTAACCCTAACCCTAAAACTTGCAATAAACCTGATTGAGGTACTGGTGGTCCAGGAAGTTTAAGAGAATTTTAAGAGAAGATTTCTAGTAAATTTTCTACATGTATCAATTTTCTAAAGTAATCTACAAACATGTTGTAAACTGCTTACTGACTAAAATGACAAAAATCTCAAAAATCAGATTTCAAAATCTCCCAATTTAGACAATAACCTTTTATTTAACTGCCCTGTAGTCAATCAGAAATGATATTTAATTAATAAACAAATTTTAAAAATTTCGTTCTAAAGACTAAAACAAAAAGATATATAAGTTTGGTTTTTTTTTAGAAAAAGATGACTTTTTACAAAATCCATCAAACAAAGTATTTGGACAGATGAAAGTATGGGGAATTTTTTTTTAAGCTCATTGCCTTTCTGAGGCTTGATTTAAGAGTCAAGTCTTCACAATATGTTCCTGATTCTGATAGGACACAGCACCTATACTGGTGGTTCTGAGATGACTCTGTCCCTATGGGACTAGGATTGTGTGTAATCCAAGCATTTACTCACACAGCTCTCAGTAAATCACTTGACTTTCTATTGGTACCTCATCCATAACCAACAGGAAAAAACAAGACTTAGCTCAACACCCTAGGAAAATTGACTTGAACTATGGAGATGATGGGACGTGTACAGTTGACATTTTCATACGCATGGTTCAGTAAACATATTGCTTCATGTTGGGGTTTTATCCGATGATATGCAAAGTTTTCATATCATTTGTTCTTCAATTTCCTTACAATCTTCTTCAGACTGCAATAATCATTACTTTTGATTTTGTCTGAAATCTTCCTCTTTGAAATTCTCTGAGGTCGTTTTTATATTCAGGTCATAATATTTCTGCTTATGAATATAATCCTCGATGCTACATCGTGTTTTGTAGCATTAATTCCAGGAATGGACGTATTTGCATCCTAATGCTCCTCTGTGCACTCATGCATGCAGTATTGTTACGGCTGACTACCTACTAGGCAGGCTATTCAGAACGAGTGTCATACTTACACTGATGGCTTGGCAACTCTTGAACCACAGGTAATCAAAGAATTTAGAAAGAAGTAAATAATGGGGCATGGTAGGCTATTAATCTATGTCAGTTGCCATGGCAATATACAAATAAATCACAAGTCAAGAACCATAACGTCCATAAAAGTACCCGTGATTTATGGTTCTATCCAGATTTTTTTCCTGTATGTAAATAACATTTTTTTCGGGGGGGGGGGGGGGGTATATAATCCTAGGTTCTCTGAATAAACATCACTACAAAAATCACACCACTTATGATTTATTTATACTCTAGTATTAATATAAATACAGTGTATAGCAAAGTATATATATATAAAAAAATTGTTTAAAGAAAGAGTTCATCAAAACATAATTTTCAATTAAGTGAGTTGGTTTGAATACAAATGTAAGTTAAAAAGAGTAAAACCAAATCGGATGTTTGTGAATATACTCTGTTTGGGCAAAAACCTCAATGCCTGGCCCTTCCATTTTATATTATAATCCGTTAAGAAAGAAATAGCATATGATATGCAAACAGCTTACTGACTAAAATAACTAATTATATAGAAATATCAAAAATTTACAGAGCTTGAAATATTGACCCTAGCAGGACCTTTCTCAAAGGCAGAAATTATCCTTCTGAGAAAGGTCCTTATTAAAAACAAAAATGCATTTCTTTAAAAGAGCTGTGAATGTCTCTTGATATTAAAAATTCAATGAATATTTAGACAGACCTGTGGCAGGCAGATAGCCTATTAGTAAGCCAACCCAGGGTGGAAGTACAACCATTAATAATAAGAATAAGAGCACTGTTGATACCATGGCTGGAAACGTGGCCTGTATGCAAATGGCTACTATACAAGACACAGGCCAGCTGAAACTATGTGGTCAGTGGCCTGAACGGCCAACCAAACAATAAAGCCACCACGGCTACGGTACACATGTAAATATATTTGTAAGATCTGAGGCGCCAACAGATCTATTTGTCCACTTGAACATTGGCTCCAGTGGCCCAGTTTACCATGTGAGAAAAAAGGTTAAGCCTTGAATAATATCATGGGATTGTATGAGTCTCACTATCACCTTAGCCGTTTATTTAGGATCTTTCCCCCAAAAATTGGACCGAATTTCCAAACAGGCTTTCAGATTCAGCATGGCAGGTTTGAAAGTAAAATGGCAAAGGTCAAGAGGCAATATCCATGCATTGCCTGATCCATCGCAAAGATGAAATGTCACGTCAGGGACTACTTCAGCTTAGGGCTTTCAACTTTCTGCAGAAAGTACGTGTGAAGGGTTGAGTTCCTAAATGAGATATATGCCATCTTCTCATACTTCAATTGAGTCCCTCTCTGATGGGGAGGGGAGGGGATGGTGGGAAGTATACGTTTACATCTGATGGCTGGGGTGGGGGTGGTGGTCAGTCAGCTGAAGGCTGGCTCTGTAGTCATGACAGTACATTGAATGACCTGTTATCTGAATGTGGTCATTGCATACATACATGTATGTGGCTGGGTACCAGTCAACAGATTACCGGTCATAATCAGCAGGTTCTGAGAGTGGATTATGATGTAACACTTCGTAGGCCCTACTCGTTACATCTCAACAAATCTAAGACCATGGAAACCAACTCCTCATGAATGACTAACCGTTTTGATTTTTAAATCCATTCTGTATTTAAAGGTTTATTTAGACCTTATTCTGTTGGAAGTATTCCAGCCAAAGGAAGAATTTTAAGAATGTAATAAATACTACAATAGCAATCTAATAGATAGAGATACATGTATGTTCTCCATTTTACATTTTACATTTTATTTAATGTTGGTAAGTTTTCAAATGTTATTTATCATAAAAAAAAAAACCAAACAGAGGAAAAGCAACTTTTGCCCAAGAAAACGTTGACTGGACCTGGACTTGAAACCCGAGAGCTCTGGTTTTTCATACCAGTGCTCTTACTATCTGAGCTATCCAGCCCTTAGATGGCGGCCTTCCCAGCTAGTCACAAGCATTCCACCAAATCCTTATCATATCATTTCCGGGTCTCATGACAATGAAATGCCTTGCTTAGGGCTATAAGATCTTCCTAGCTGCATGACTTACCAACTGGAGTGACAAGGGGACAAGTGATGCTGTACACCAAGACGATAGAGAAGGTAGTCAGGACCCAGGCATACTGAACACCATACTGGAACTCATACGCTAGCCTCTACAAATATAAGGACACGGGAAACTAGACTTATAGATCAAGGAAGGATTTGAAATGCATCATTATCAGAGACACTGTATGATACATGCCTCTTATTCAGTATTGAATATGCACAAGATAAAGTCATTAACAAAGTGTGAATGATGTCCAGTCAGGATTGGAATATCAGGCTAACTAAAATGTTGAGATTTGCATGTCAGTTGATTAATCTTAAAATTTAGTGGGCCTGACGTTTCGATCCTAGCAGGACCTTTCTCAAAGGCAGAGTGGTTGATTAAGTTGATTAAGTTACATGTAGTACAAGTAGTCTGAAAGATGTTTGTATCACTTTTATTTTAAAGCATTAAACAAACTTTTGTAACTGGTAACTGACATTAAAAAGTTACCTGAAAACCTTGCTACCAGCACATTGCTACCAGCAACGACACATAGCGTGACTTTGATCATCCTTCTCCTTACCTGTACCACCGTGATGAACAAGCCTTTTGGGAACTTTTTGCACCAAGTAACAAATCCTAAAACTGTTGAGGGCCCATCATGTCTATACCAGCAAGCCCTTGAGAAAAGTCCTACAACGATCAAATCACCAGCCCCTCTAATTTCGGTAATTCCTATTTCTATTCAATCTCCAGAGATCAAGTGTGTTACTCAAAGACTGAATAAGCTATACAGTGTGTAGGTATCACTTAGAGTTCAAGCATGATAATCACAAGAAAAAATTAAAACAGCTATTGAATATTAATAACTTGAATTCAATCTGTAGTGGTTAATGCTAGATGATAGCACCAGCAATATCATTTGATGAAAGTGTATCTATAAGCTGATTTATGAGGTGTGATTTTTAGTTTATAGATGAACCAAGGGAACCAAGTACTTTCAGATACAGTAGGCCCCATCCAGGTTCCATCGTTTGGTTCTTTTTAGAGCAATATATACTGAACTAACTTATGAATTTGTCATGGTGTCACCTCAAATTTTTCACCAAAAATGTAGAGGGCCTGGCATTTCAATCCTAGCAGGAACTTTCAAAAAATTAATGCACAATGCCCGATGTTTCAATCCTAGCAGGACCTTTCGCAAATGCAGAATGCCAGGATGTTTTAATCCTACCAGGACCTTTCGCAAATGCAGAATGCCCGGATGTTTCAATCCTAGCAGGACCTTTCTCAAATGCAGAATGAATGGCAGGTCTTGACAATCTTTGAGTGAGTTCATTGGCTAAAGTCAGAGTATTTGAAGGTTTCTTACACTTCTCTTGGTGATCTTCTCAGCGGTTGATCGTGTCCATAGCATTGTGATAACATACAGGAATAACTCCGGAAATCTAATCAGCTCCAAGGCAGTACCAATGAACGCAGAGGTGATGACGTAGTTGACAAAAAACGCTCCATTCTCCGGAAGGAAGATGCAGCTGATAGAATGAGCAACAGAAATATCTTGCAAGACTTATCAAAGTAAAAAGGATTTCAGTTAGAATTTGATGATGATTTTTTTAAAAATGGTTGAATGTTTCAACAGAATAATCATCTTGCAATGGGAAAGTAGAGACATTGTGACCCATGGTGCAAATGAAATGACTTTTGTGGTAAATGGAAAATGTTTTCTTTTAAAATAAAACAAGACAAAATGCAATGATTTCTTGTGGATGATGTAATTGACATTTTAGCCAGGCAATGTTATGGTAAGCTTCATTCAAACTAGACATAGCAACAATTTAACCATTTCTCTGGCATTGTGACATTGAATTCAGATTCAAGATATCTGCAATATTGTGATGAAACACCTGTTCAATGAGATGATCTAAACTGAAACTTGTGGCAGGAAACAATTAGACGTATGTAGTAATAATCACAAAGCAATCATTCATTAATCAACTGCATGCATGTATAAACCTGCTAGCAATGGAAAGACTCCATATATCCTTCACTTGCTTTCCCTTTAACTCCACAAAATAAAAAGGAAAAACTTATTGTGACCTTTTGAACAATTCTGAAACAAAAAGGCAAAAGATACTTTGACTGGACTGGGACTTGAACCTGAGACCTCTGGCTTTGCTTACCAGTGCTCTTCCCATCTGAGCTGACCAGCATATAGACATGATAAATGGTGGCCTTCCCAAATAGTCAACTAGTCTTTGTGTGGTGGGGACACCAGTCAGAAGCAATTCAATCATTAACTGCCGTATATCTCCAGGGATCACACCCCCGCTTTAATCCAGATGCAAAAAAAAATTGTTGCAAACCTGGCGGCAGCACCTCAATGATCACACAAAGTGGATACAGCTTTTCCTTTTTTCTTGTAACTATTTTACTGTCTGGAAGTGAAGGATTCCTGAGGAGCCTCTCAGTGCTAAGATTCATCAATCTTGTACACTTCAAACTGTGTTAATTACTATCCAAGTCCAAGATAAGCACAAGTCCTTTATAAAAGAAGCATAGGCTTAGTATATTGAAGGTGTTAAGATGAACTAAGAAACAGCAATCCAGTCAATTAGGAAATTTAAAAGACAAACTAGACTTCTTCTTGACATGGGTTCCGTCAATGACCCCAGTCAAGGCAGCTCCTGGTTGTGTTCATTTATAGTTACAGCTGTCATGTTATACTTGGTACATTTGATGAACTTCCCCCGGTTAGACCATGTCACCACAAAGACCCTGCATTCACACTGACCATGCTACATGTAGCTAACCCAGGCAAGCTCATTGAGTGCCCCATAGTGTCTGGGCTGTGTTTTGACAGTGCGAACCAAGAATTGGTTTTGTCGTCATTGCATAGAGATCATCTTGGGTAATATCAGATGGGTTAGAGTTACAGGGAAGATGCAGGTCACAGCATTAACAGACAGAACCCAGGGAACCAATTTGTAGTGCAGACCACCAAAATACACCCAGCCACACAAGCTGAGACTGCTGTTGAAATGATAGAGGGTGGAGTTTCATCTTCCAGCGTTACATTTGGACATCGTAATACTGAGGAGGATCCTCAGGAGAGAAGGACTACAACTGATTTCACAGCTAGGGCTACCTTTGTTGCTATGGGCTACAGTATGTTTGCTACCATTGAGGTAATATCTACCCATAGCAACCCAGGCTCAGCATGACAACTAACTACCCCTGCCATGCATCATCACCGTGGAAACCATTGGAGGAACAAGGATGACTTTAGGGTGGGCAAAATATGAACAATAGGAAAGGGAAAGATGTGTAGGGAATCCTCTGAGATAATAAACCAAAGACCAGACAGAATGGACTCCATAATTGTTAGTTATAAAAAATGCTTCTTACAATGGGTATGGTGTGCACATGATCTAGTCCCTGACTCCATGGCTAAGGTAGTGGCTATTGCTTCCAATTACTCATGAGTGTATGGAAGCTACTAGCCATAGCACCTGCAGGCCATTCTTAAAGGCAATTGCAGCCACAGCAAATTCATTGTGAAAACATAAAGTCTTATTAGAACCATGGCTATGACATCCAACTATTGGAATTCTAGTTGTAGTTTTTGATTTTTCAGAATACCCATTTCAATATAATCTCAAGGTCAAAAAGCCTCCGTTTTGATGATTTCATTTGTAAAAATGGAGCTCAGGCCATGGTTTTGAGAAGACTCTAAGAAATGTTATCAATGTGAAACCTGAAAGGTTGCAGATCCTGAAAGGTTGCAGATCAAGCAAGGAAGGAAAAAAGGTTTGAGAAGAGGTGATCCTGAAACCAAGTGCAGAGGCTGAAATCGAGGCAGACTGTGATTAAGTTTATGCTTCAAACTCTTCATGATTCAATGGATGATGCCAAAGATTGTCAGTAACCATGCATTCTGGAAATCAATAGCCATCAGCAATGGTTGCTATGAGTGAGACACTTATGGGCCTGATATCAAACAGTCACCCGCCAGAATTCATGAAGCAAAGATCAAACGTCAAGTCACAGAAGTTACAAAACAGACAACAATATTGGGCAGTCTTTCATAGTCTGCTTCAATGAAATACAATTATTGGAGACTTTGGTACTCTAAGACATCTTTCTTTGAAGAGTCATCAGTCTCTAAAGGAATTTCATTCCTGTGAATGGAATCTAGATTCAAAAGGTCATTAAGTGACTGAAAAGGAGAAATAAAACTGAGATCAAAGTGCTTTTATTGTAATGCTTTCCAATAAATGTTTGGCAGGTGTGACAAGAAATGGCACAAGGCCACCTGCAACTAGAGTGAGTGGACTCACAGACGTGTCTCAATGTCCGGTCAAATAAACCACAAGATTCAACTTTCAAGTTCAGTCATTTATAAAATGCTGTGCTGCCATAAGATCTATTAGGCAGACAGACATTGAATGTGTTGGGATAGCTAAGACAAAAGGTTTCAGGAAAGTTTACAGTTACAGATTGAGCAACCAGCCTGTGGTATCAAGTTCCCTAAAGAGTCTTACACCTTTCTTTTGCAAACTGTCGTCTGTTTTCTAACTTAGGTGACTTGAGACACAAGGAAGCAGAATTAATGTTGGTGATTAATTAGCAGTATGAAGAGTATGACCCAGGATGTCAAATGGAAGACATGATAGATGGAAAGATAATGAGTAGAAACATCCCTTCTCCTTGGAGGGGGGACTCCGCCCCCCACTTACCCCCATCTGATCTGGATTTGGTCAGCGGTACTCAGCCAATACTGAAACAGAGCTTGGGCACTATATCACAAAGGGTTTCCACGGAGAAACAAAAACAGAAACGTGACAGGGTTACTACACATGGAAAGGTTGACAGCTTGCCTTACCCCCATCGTATTGAAACGTCATGTGTACTCGCTCGGATCCAGTATTCAAATAAAGCTTGAGCACTAAGATTGAAAAGATAGGAACATTATATAAGTAGTATACATTTTGGAAAAATGACAAAGAAAACTTTGACGGGACTGGGTTTTGATCCAGAGATCTCTGGTTTTGCGTACCGCTGCTCTTACCATCTGAGCAAGTCAGCCCTTATTTGGCGGCCTTCCAAAAAGTCAACTAGTCTTTGCCAGGGTGGGGGCACCAGTCAGAAGCATTTACATCATTGACTGCCGAATATCTCTAGGGATCAAACCCCCGCTTTCATTCAGTCAAAAAAGGGAAAACTTACTAGAAACTTGTGACCAAATTTAAAAAAATAGTTTTCTTTGCCATTTTTTCAAGAATAACATTAAGCAAATACTTTTTCCTAAGTTGGAAACATTCACGTGTGACTCCTGACCATGCTGACAGTGCACAGATTACACGCACCTCCTCCTTTGAAAAATCATCCAAGAAAAGTTTGAAGACTGGACCGGGACTTAAACCCGAGACTTCTTACCATCTGAGCTATCCAGCCCTTAGATGGTGACCTTTCCAAATAGACAACTAGTCTTTGCCTGGTAGTATACATGTACACAAATGTTGCCAACTGCTCACTGCAAAATGCAAGCCTTTCTCAAAGGCAGGACCTCTCTCAAAGGCAGGACCTTCCTCAAAGGCAGGACCTTCCTCAAAGGCAGGACCTTCCTCAAAGGCAGGACCTTCTCAAAGGCAGGACCTTTCTCAAAGGCAGGACCTTTCTCAAAGGCAGGATAAGGTTGAATTCAATTATGCCAGTTAATGTTTGATTCTATTATTCTAAGCATTTCTGTGGTCGGTCATTTGGAGCCAGTCTCAGGATCACGGTTTCTTCCCTTCCAGCGGTTTTAGAGAAGATATTCATTGCAGATAATTACCCCCAAGCTGCAACTTCTACAAAGAGCCCCCAACTCTCTGTTCAACTCTGAAAATGGAGATAAAGCCAGAGTCCGAGTCTCAGTCAGGTTAAGGAAAAGGTCCTTGGTCAGCTGGGGAGATGTGATCCTGGGACACTAACCTTGCCAGGCCAAGCGAGGGCAGCACAAGAACCATGAGGACCAGGAAGAGGAATGTCTTGCGCATGATGGTATGGTTGAGCTTAGTGCGTGTCCAGTGGAATTCAAAGTAGTAGCTGGAATAGATGACTAGGATAGGCAGCAGGGCAGCAAAGGTCCACAGCAAGATGGTCGGTAAGAATTGAGAGATGAAGGGAGACTGCAATACAAACAAAGCATATCTCATATCAATAAGGTCATATCTGAATGCATTCAATTCACTGGCTATGACTTCATACATGTATTGATGAGACTATGGTACATGTATCTGGATGCACTCAATTCACTGGCTATGACTTCATACATGTATTGATGAGACTATGGTACATGTACATGTATCTGGATGCATTCAATTCAATGGCTATGACTTCATATGACATGAGACTATGATATCTGAATGCACTCAATTCACTGGCTATGACTTCATACATGTATTGATGAGACTATGGTACATGTACATGTATCTGGATGCATTCAATTCAATGGCTATGACTTCATATGACATGAGACTATGATATCTGAATGCACTCAATTCACTGGCTATGACTTCATACATGTATTGATGAGACTATGGTACATGTACATGTATCTGGATGCATTCAATTCAATGGCTATGACTTCATACATTTTGTATGACATGAGACTATGATATCTGAATGCACTCAATTCACTGGCTATGACTTCATACATGTATTGATGAGACTATGGTACATGTACATGTATCTGGATGCATTCAATTCAATGGCTATGACTTCATACATTTTGTATGACATGAGACTATGATATCTGAATGCACTCAATTCACTGGCTATGACTTCATATGACACACTGTATGACATGAGACTATGACCTCAGAAAGTTGAGAAAGGTCCTGCTAGGATCGAAACGTCAGGCCCACTAAATTTTAAGACCTCAGAAAGCTGTTATTTAGTGCCTACAGACTATTCGAACGGTATTATGTGATACCTCTTGCCATAGTCATGATCTCCATCTTGGCTTAATGCTGCATTCAAATGAGTAGAAATGCCATATACATGAGAAGGAGATACTGCCTTGAGCTCATCATGTGATTATGGTTGTGCTATAACCCATTGGCTTTGCTGACTAGTGGCTACAGTGAATTCCTTCAGATTTGTGGATTATTTCCAGATAGTGCCAATCCTTGATATCATGACTCTCAATCCAGGTGAATGTGCTTCAGCAAGGGTTTGTCCTTGTTGACATGTAACACTATGCAATGTGCTTTGCCTGATTGCTTGCTGAAAATATACAGACAGCTTGGGCAGGATTCAAACTCCTGGTTTCTAGTGCAGACTTCTTAACCACTGGACCACCAGTGAAGTTAATTACACATTAAGTAGGGCAAACGCTTGTTAAAAAAAGCCAGTCCACAGCATGAAATAATAATCACCAAACCCAAAGGTTTGAAAAGGTTGAAAATTGCCAATTTTATCTTACTTTTATGACAAATTATGAAGTGACTTTAAAATTTATAAGGACCGATGGCTACGTTTATGGCTTATAGAACAGTTTGGCAATAGCACATCCCCCTGCACTGAAGCAAAGGCTGTGCCTATATAGAGGTTTCATTAGTCATAGTCATAGCCAAATCTCAAGCTGTTACTATACAGGTAAAGCCGCTCATTTTGCTCTGGTCTAATTTGTGAGATGGACCAGTTATCAGTCAGGACCCTTGACCAACTTCATTACTTATTGTTGCAGTTGCATGGGGGAGTCAAGGAACTCCTCACCTTGTCCCCTATGAAACCATCCAAGCCATTCCTCTACTGCCATAGCTTCTTGATGAAAACCTACCTTAACCTCCTTGACAGCTTCCTCAATGTTTTTGCTTCCGACGGGACTTGTCATGATGACAGAGGGTGTGGTCAGGAAGAACAGGAGGATGAATAAGGCTGCAGAGAGAAGGGAATGATGCCATCGAAAGATTGACACTGAGGATTATTGGTCATTCTCTTGCCGTATCTGTAAAGCACTTCAATTTATAACTTGAGGAAATATAAAAACAGAGCGTTATTCCAGAGGTTTCTGGTTCAAGTCCCGGCCCTGTCAAAGTTTTCTTTGCCAATTTTTCAAATTTGTTCAAAGGTTCCCTGTCAGTTTGTTTCCTTTGTTTGAAACTATACAAACTATACAAACTGCTTACTGACTTGCATGACTGAAATGTCAAATCACAAACATGCTAGCAAGTAACTGCAGTGGGTTGGCTTTGATTACAGGGGGCATAGGAGAGTTCACGGCTATATGCTGGGACCACACTCTACTCTAGTCGACTCTAAGAGAAGGCTGCCACCTAAGGCTTGGATAGCTCAGGGTGGCGATTGATAAAATGTAATCTGCAATACAAAGTGTTAAGTTGAAATCCAGCTGATAAAATGTCATCAGCAATACAAAGTGTCAAGTTGAAATCTAGCTACAAGGAAGTGTCTCTAATCTTTAATAGACAGATTGCGCGACCAATGTTTACATGCCATCACGTGACTCATAGTGGGTATTTTTGCATCTCATTTGGTGCAGAACAGTAGCGGAAATGAGCAAAGAAGACTACCATACATATTGTCCACATTCTTCTTTGTACATTTCCATCGCTGTTCTCTGCCAAATGAGATGCAAAAATACCCACTACAAGTCACTTGATGGCATGTAAACAGTGGTCGCGCAATCCGTCTATTAAATAAATTAGAACTTTTTAGTCAAGTCCTTAAAAATGAAAATCCAAAAAATTCAAAATCCCCTTCTCCTCACCAATATTGATAAAGATGACACTCCCCCACCAGAGCAATGGTCCGACCGACAAATTCTCCCTGGCAACGGAAAGAAAACAGATGTCATTGATCACTTTTGATGAAACACAAATATCTTGAGACCATTGGGGCTCTCAAAGTCCAAGTACCTGAGTGCAACCTTATGATTGTTTAATATCCTACTAGGCCATGCTCTATATTTCTGCTTTGGCCAGCCAGATGAACCACCCTAACATACTGGCAGATGGTTTAGTGGCTTGATCTGGATAGTTGTGTTAGTCTAACTGTTACTGAAACTGTTAGTCTAACTGTTACTCTAACTGTAAGTCTAACTGTTTGTCTAACTGTTAGGCTACAAGTAATTTTTTATATAACTTAAGGTGATATACAAAAATGTTGCAAACTGCTTAATGACTAAAATTACCAAAATGCAAATCTTAAAATTTAGTGGGCCTGACGTTTCGATCCTAGCAGGACCTTTCTCAAAGTGTTACCCTAACTGTTTGTCTAACTGATGAATTCTATCACTTAAAGACAAACCTGTTGGGAACAGTGCATAACATACTATGAAAGCTTATGCACTTACACCAACTGGATTGCTTTTAAATACTATCCATACTAATAGATCAGATTTGAAGGTTTGCATGGTGGGAGTACCAAGTGAAAGGTTTGCATTGACACCATGTAAATCATCTCTTGTGAGATGGAGTGTGGCAAAGAGCCAGTAACTCCACCTTTCAGGCAGTGTGTACTCTACCCAATGTCAGCAGTCCCCTGGCTCACCAGCCTCCTCCCATGATTCTAATTCATGTTGTCGCCGCAAACCTTCCACTTTCTCCTTATTATTCATAATGTAGCGTTTGTCGGGTGAACTTACCAGACGATGTCGTCAGGTTTAGGAGCAAAGTCCACACTCCAGACAGTAGAGTGAAGCTGCTTACTGACACTGGATACAGTGGGGGGTCCCGTCTTTAAGGTTGCATAGTCGTTGACAATCCTGGTAATGGTTGACAATAAGAAGAAGGATGATTTCAAAGTTTTTTTGATGACTGCAAGCAATAAAGGAGCTTCTATGAGCTTTGAATGGCTCTGCAAACATGCTGTGAGAACTCCATGGCACTTGTTTTTTTGATGACTGCAAGTAATAAAGGAGCTTCTATGAACTTTGAATGGCTCTGCAAACATGCTGTGAGAACTCCATGGCACTTGTTTTTTTGATGACTGCAAGTAATAAAGGAGCTTCTATGAGCTTTGAATGGTTCTGCAAACATGCTGTTAGAACTCTATGGCACTTGTTTTTTTTTATGACTACAAGCAGTAAAGGGAGAGGTTAGATTAATGATTCATGGGTGAATTATAAGGCCTTACCATGCATCGTACCAGGGTAACTCTACTTACAATGGATAACCCATCACAGGTTGTGACTGGTTTCTGTGCGTCGCTTATCGTCTTGCGATTGATCATAAGTTACGATGAGTTTGGTGAAATCGTCGGCTGGTGTCTATTAATACAGGTGAATGCAATTTAATGGAGGCTTGACCCACTTGACTAATAGGTATGATTAACACAGTACGCTTTGCCTGACTGCCTGGCAGCTTGGGAGGGAATCAAAGACTCCTGCTATCTTGAGCAGACGTCTTAAGACTTGACCACTGAGCTGGTCAAGGTCATGTTGTAGATTCCCGTTAACTTATATTAGGTTGCACAAGATGCTTGCAATGTCAGTACTTTTCGCTGATGTCAACTAAACACAAGTATGGCAACTGATTCATGCTTTGCCTAGAGCCAGGTTTACAAGAATTAGTTGTTTGCATCTGAATGAAAGTGCGGGCATGATCCCTGGAGATTTACTGCAGTTATTGGTTGAATTATTTCTGACTGGCATCCCTACCCCGGCAAAGATTACCGGTAGTTGACTATTTGGGAAGGTCACCATCCAAGGGCTGGATAGCTCAGATGGGAGAGCGCTGGTGTGCCAAAGACTAGTTGACTATTAGGGAAGGTCACCATCCAAGGGCTGGATAGCTCAGATGGGAGAGCGCTGGTACGCAAAACCAGAGGTCTCTGTTGCAGTCCAGAGTTATCTTTGCCAGTTTTCAAAACTTTTAAAGTAATCAGATATAGTGTTTGGGAAACAAAAATAACAACAATGTTACTCTGTATTTGTACATAATGCAACAAGGCATCCAATCTTTCTTGATTGCTATCTTTGTTTTACTTTGCCTTTGAGAAAGGTCCTCACCTGCTAGAATCGAAACGTCAGACCTTCTAACTTGGGAGATTTGTGTATTGTAAAACAAGAAGCATTTTCATGAAATGCGCTCACAGTATGAATGATAGGGGGCAATCACAGAAGTAGAAGGGTCTGATGCTGAGGATATAATTGTGACTTCTGCAGGAAGAGATGGTTGACTCTGACTGCATACCCCACATTTATAACAAGGGTATTAATTCAAAGACAAAGAACTTCAGGGGGAGAGGTCCTGCTAGGATTGAACCATAAGGCACTCCTCATTTGTAGCACTAGGCTATTCAGTGTAATGCAGTGTCTGCAGTGTCTGCATTCAGCTATGGTTCATACCAGGATATCCAGTCAGCAGACAAACACTTTGAGTTCATCCCAGCGAAGACGTGGGTTAGATATCGTACAAGAATCTTTCAAGAAGCTTGCATGATTACCTGCCAGCCATGACCTCATTCTGTACGGTGACAAAGGCCATGCCAAGGTTACTCTTGAGTGCTCGACTCTTCTCCTCCATCACCTGTCTAGACAAGGTGTCCTCTCGGTTGCCATAGTAATCAATTGCATCCACCTGCATGGCACAGAGACAATCAGAAGACGATTGTCATGAAGTCTTAGATATGTGTGGAAGTAGATCACTAGTTAGTATGACATGTATGGGGGTAGTCAACAATGAAGGCTTGTAGGAAGGTTTCCTGGGGAGAATATCTGAACCACTAATCTTGGCAGACCGATTGAAAGCAGTGAAACCTAATGTCTTAAAGGAATATGGTTTCTTGGGGTAACATCTTAGACATTTGCAGAGAATGATCAGACAGGCCTACGAAAAACTAACTTATAAAATGACTTTTTAGGCAGAGTATCATGGACACTGGAAATTACAACTTATTGATAGCAGAACTAATTAGTTGGGACAAACCATCAGTTGTTGAAGGTAGCAACAACTACCTGTACTTCAACCAATGCAATGAATGGGATGATCCAAGCACAAGCTTTGTAAAGATGGGATCAATAAGTCATGTCAGAAAACCTTGGTGCCTTCTAAGACCTTGCTCAATGGGCACATGATGGAGTTGAGATGTTTATGTTCCTTTGTTCAGCAGCCTCCCTCCCTAATCTGACAGGAAGAGATCAAATGACTTGCATTGAGATGACTTCTTAGGGGTTGTGTAAGACCTCCATTAGTCTCCTTACCTTAGGACCTCCACAGACATCACAGCATCCTATCTGACCACAAGTGCCTTGTCTTAACTTGGGTCTCTCACTGGTCTTAGCATAAATCCCTTCACAGTGTAATCGGTTCAAGCGAGCATCACGCCTAGTGAGCAAAAACAAAGACACCATAAGGATCCTTCGGGTCAGATTCTATTGGACAGTGCTGAAACCATATCCGCCTGACTGGCCACAGCACATAAACAGTGCTTCTGCCTAAGCCCCTATCACACTCAAACACAAAAAACGTGAAAATTGTCAATGACAGCTTGAAAAAATAAATAAAACCCAAACAAACTATATACCAGTGGAAAAAGTATGAAATTTACTTCATTATGGTGAAAGAAAATCTAAAATATCCTACACTACATCAACAGAGCAGTGAATGGGATAACACCATCATTTTCACAAACCTAAAAATAGACCACGGAATTCCCCGTAGTTCGACGTTTGTAGCTTTTCTCTGTCCTAAGGGAAATCACGTAACTAGATTGGCAGATATGGGTTAATCCACTAAGACATCTTTAGACAAAGCCAGTCTTATCTGAATGAAATCAAATACCTTTGAGTGTCCAGTTTCTTCAGCTTAGCGATGTCATAAGCGAACTGAACATCCATCACTGACACATCTGGATAGGCTTCCCTGCAGAAAAGAAAGACAATTATTTCAAATCAAATAATTCTACTATAATGGCAAAGAAAACTTAGACTGGACCTGAGACCACTGGTTAAGCGTACCAGTGGTCTTACCATCTGAGCTATCCAGTCCTTAGATGGTGGCCTTCCCCAATAGTCAACTAGTCTTTGGCACACCAGTGCTCTTACCATCTGAGCTATCCAGCCCTTAGATGGCGGCCTTCCCTAATAGTCAACTAGTCTTTGGCACACCAGTGCTCTTACCATCTGAGCTATCCAGTCCTTAGATGGTGGCCTTCCCCAATAGTCAACTAGTCTTTGGCACACCAGTGCTCTTACCATCTGAGCTATCCAGCCCTTAGATGGCGGCCTTCCCTAATAGTCAACTAGTCTTTGGCACACCAGTGCTCTTACCATCTGAGCTATCCAGTCCTTAGATGGTGGCCTTCCCTAATAGTCAACTAGTCTTTGCATACCAGTGCTCTTACCATCTAAGCTATCCAGCCCTTAGATGGCGGCCTTCCCTAATAGTCAACTAGTCTTTGGCACACCAGCGCTCTTACCATCTGAGCTATCCAGTCCTTAGATGGTGGCCTTCCCTAATAGTCAACTAGTCTTTGCTGGGGTGGGGGTAATAACTGTCATATATCTCCAGGGATTATGCCCCAGGTTTCATTCAGAAGCAAATAACTTGGGTTGTAAACCTGGCTACAGCAATTTGGGAATCACAAAATTCTTCTATTAAAAAATGTATTAACTGCTTACTGACTTCAGTCATCAAAATGTTTATCTTAAATAATCCTGATGTTTGGATCCTTGCAGGACCTTCCTCAAAGGCAGAGCAGGATCCTGCTAGGATTGAAACATCAGGGCCCCAAAACATTTGTCACATTAGAAAGCTTTTACAAGCAACTTTAAGATAATCCACTACACTGGGTGCACACATTGGTAATATCTGGGTGGCCTTGGGCCACTAGCCTGACAATGTCTGGTGGCTATTCAAAGGCCACTGAAACCATGGCCAGTGTTTAAGTCCATCTGTGTCCATGTAATGTATCCATACTTACTGGAAATGCTGCTTAATAAGATTTGCATCAGTCCTTTCAAGAGGTATGCCACTCACAAACAATGTCTGAGAGACCTATAAAGAATGACAACATAGAGAAGAGTTATGTCTCTAGCAAATAATACAGACCTAAGATATATCAAGCTAGCCTTGATAGTGTAATAGATGAATAATGACAACTTAAGGTTAGCACTTCAAGACTTGTTGGGAAGAGTGTGCAAGGTTTTGGAGCAACAGCTATTGTACTTCATAGTGTGTAACAATGTGTAACAATGTGTAACAATGTGTAACAATGTGTAACAATGTGTAACAATGTGTAACAATGTGTAACAATCGCAATCACTGAATCTGATCAAGTAGTTGTTGCTTAAGCTCATGCACTCTTTCCAACTGGTTTATAGTTCTATCCTGAAGTTGTTGTTCTTCAGGGAAATAAAGTGTTACCATGGTTACTAAATGGTATGACTGGACATTGTGTACATACTGTCATCTCTGTAGGCATGATCATCTAGAGAGCAATGGAGGCCAACTCATTGGTCATTGCTAACTCCAGTACATACTGTCATCTCTGTAGGCATGATCATCTAGAGAGCAATGGAGGCCAACTCATTGGTCATTGCTAACTCCAGTACATACTGTCATCTCTGTAGGCATGATCATCTAGAGAGCAATGGAGGCCAACTCATTGGTCATTGCTAACTCCAGTACATACTGTCATCTCTGTAGGCCATGATCATCTAGAGAGCAATGGAGGCCAACTCATTGGTCATTGCTAACTCCAGTACATGGTGCCATTGTTTCATCGCCATTTTACTTAAGTACATGAGGTCTACACTTGACACTATAGACCACAGAGGTTTGTTATAATTACTCAGTGTGGCCCAATGTGTCTTGTTTGCACTGTATGTTTATCATCATTATCCACTCTGTAAGTAAACTGTGTCTTAATGATCTGATGTAAAATGGCTCTTGGGTAAGACAAATAAACCCTGCTCCAGTATTTCTTGGATTCATCGGATACGTACATTATCATTTTCCTCCCTGTAGGGCAGATGTGTAGAGAAGTGTCTCATAGCGCCCACAGTGATGAGGAAGAATAGCATACAGAAGATTGTATGCACCCACAGCTTGTCAGAACTATGATGGTCAAAAGAAAGAAGAGGGTTTTTAGAAAGGATGACTAGTATATGGGCAACCTGTTCACATATATACAAGATTCATTGTGCTTTCTCCTTCAGGAGAAAGGAAGTTAGTATGACTCCACAGTTCAGAATTCATCTTACTAGGACCCTATCCAATAATAGTAAGGGCACTATAGGCACCCTATCCAATAATGTACTATGATTTAGGAAATGCAAAGGCAAGGTCTTGGATTGATGAAAACCATTTGCAAGAATATATCATTACAGGAATCAGGGGATTTATAACTTCAATGACATAACTATATCATTCTTGAAATAATACTATACATAAATGGCTTACCTATGTACATGTAGGTGAGGGCATTAAATAGAGGTGTTGTATTCAATTTATATTCTTTGAAGGTTAATGAAGTATTATTATAGACTGTCACAATTTTGTTTTGAGTGGAGATTTGTTTTCTACAAGTTGTGTAAATTAAAAACAAATAAGGGAAAAACTACTGGGAACATTTGAACATTTTCTTAAAATGGCAAAGAAAACTTGACTGGACCGGGACTCGAACCCAAGACCTCCGGATTTACTGGTACGTTAATCCAGAGGTCTTGGGTTCAAGTCCCGGTCCAGTCAAATTTTTCTTTGCCATTTTCAGAAAATAAATTAAAAAGACGAGAATTTATGTTCATCAATCTCAAAATATGACCTACTTTTTACATTTACTCAACTAGAAAGTCAATACTTTGGATAAATTTCTTAGCAAAGTCTTATTATGACTCACTTTGTTGGGATGTTACTGACAGTTGTACGTCCAAAGTTCTGTGGTCCTAATTCCTGACTTCCACTGAAGTTGACGGGTAGAATGACTCCAATGGATAGGATGCATATAATGATGATGAGCACGATGAGATAGCGCTGGAATTGTAAGTACTGCACAGCATCTACACCAGACTTCTGTCGAATATCTTCATCCCTGAGAATGAAGGACGGACAATCATTTCATAACTTTTGTATTAGTGGGTCAAGGGGCTCAAGTTGTGGACCTCCCTGTCTTGAGCCCTGGTAACTGGTCCTTTAGGCGAACCACAACAACCAGAGACAGCAACAGCAGCAGCAGTCTCATAACCAAGAAGAAGATTAGTAGTCTTTAATCATAACAAGTTCTCATTAATTGCAATTCTTAAGACGTCTTCACTAGAAAGGGGGATTTGCAGCAATATCAGTATACATGTACATGTACTTACTTGATCTTGAACATGGCTGGGACCCAGTCGCAAAATCCCTGCATCATAAAAAGAAATGTCAAAGTTACTAAGCGTTGAAGTTAGATACATTTAGTAAAGCAGAAATTAGGACTATAGTCACATATTGCTTTGAAAATTAAATTCATCCAAAAAGTTACAAACTGCAAACTGATGACCAAAATGCAAATCTAAACAAAATGTCATTTTGATCCCAACAGGACTAAAAGGCAGAATAACTTTAATTTAGAAGAAAGGTACGTGTACATGTTATGAAAATCAATGCCAATCTTAATTTTGACTTCATGTATGTGATGAAGAAAAAAAATATGGAGATATTCAAGACAAAGTACCAGTGGTGATGAGTGAAGATCATCATGGGATGAAGGAACCGTCTGTCCATCCGAATTTACAGAAGGTTTACTATCCTTAGGATGACTGTGGTCTCCATAGAACATGCTAGTCCACCTGTTACACAATGCAAACCAATCAATTAAGGATTAGGACTAACATCAGGTGCTTAGAGTTGGAATACGAAATCCAAGCCAGAAAGATGCAATTAGTGAAAAAGCAGAAGAGTTGAAGATGAAAATGAGGCATTCCAATGAGAAAAATCATGCTGCAAATGCCGTCAAGTCAGAATCAAATGAATGGAAAGCGTTGCTAATTAATCCTATCATCACTTGATTCTATTCCATGCCAAACATGTACAGTACATGTAATGATAGTGAGTGACATTCTACCATGACAAATACTTGTATAACTGTTTATGAAAACTTTGCCTAAAAGTAGTCAAAAAACAATTCAATGAAACTACACCTGTACAGGTTCTGATGGAATAGAACCAATGTTTTAATGCCTAAAATGAAATGTCATTTTTTGAATTCATATTTTGCTTACCAAACATTAAACTGTGAACCAAACACCATATATTAGTCATAAAATTTTCAAATCCTCAACCATATGTGCCAATGATAAATGTTAAGAAAAATCAGTGCAAGAAAACGCAATGCAAAATTCAGCATTTGTGGGAGCAGAGAAAATGGAACCAAAAACTGAAAGATATCAAAGACTGAGGCAGGAAAAACCAAAATTGCAAAAATCAACAGCAAAATTGAACATGAAAATATTTATACAAATGTATTACAGGTAATATTAAATCATTTACTGAAAAGAAACATTTTGCTTCAAACGAAAAATTTGAGGATATATTCAACCTTCAACCTTGAAATGATTCCATGTTTAAGCAGAAAATAAAGACAAGTAAATTAGTTCAGTCAGTAACTTAAAGGCCCAATACAACATCGATAAAAGTCAACAGATTACCAGTTTCTTTGTTAAACCATTAAACATAAAAAAAAGAAATCCTGCGAAGATTTTAGCTCAAATGGTAATCCGAGGAAGTAGGGAAACAAAAACCTTGAACGGTTTTTGCACCATTCTGTAGTGTAAGAAATAGTTTATTACTTGCGAGTAATCAAATATTTGTCGATGTTTGAGTGAAGATTTATCGAGAAGTACAGCATCCCAGACCGTAAGATTTCAACAGGAGGATTCTATCATGACCATCTACAAACTGTTAATAAGAAGGAAATCTGTGCACATCGATGTTTTCCGATCTTCCCAATGTTGTATTGGGCCTTTCATTAGCTTTGTAAATCAAACAACTATTGCATATGTATTTTTTCAGCAAATCATATGCATGTAATTGTTCCGGATTATGGAAATAGACAAGGCAAGCAAAATGTTGACTGAGAATGTTCAGTGAGAAATATTCAGTGAGAAGACATGGTTGATCCATGAATTTGTAGAGAATGGACCATTAGTTGCACTAAGTATAGTGATAAATGCTTTACTTTTATATAGATACATGTACATGTACAAGTAGATGTAGGTTCTTCCAATCTAGGAATCTCTAAACAGACCAGTGATGAATTCATGACTTAAAGCAGTCTGGTTCCATTATCAGTGAATCCTAAATGCTACACTTTAATACTGGAGGCACCATTCTCTGTTCATTTCAGTCTCAGGGAATACGGTTCTACTCAGTGTGGTGTCAGATTCCTAGCAGGCCTCAGGATAGCATGTATTGTTGGCTTGCATCCCTTTAGCTTAGAATCAATTAAATCATGTGCACAGCTATGAGTGGGCACAGCATACATGGCCTATGCAATGCACCATATCTAACATGAATCCCGTTCTTGTCTTCATTTCTGTCCGTCCTGCATTTCAAGGCAGTGCATATCAGCTTTATGAACTTTACGCGAAACCTGCAAGAATTTAAATTTTTAACATTGCAAAAATATTTACTTGATTATTTGTTTGATATAAACAGATTAGATAAGTATAGACCATATGGAAAGTTTAATCTTGCCAGATTTATGCATGAATGCACACATGTAGGGTCTACTCTACTTACATCGTCATTCTCAGTCTTTCCTAAACTCGAAATATTTTTTTTGGTAATGAGAAACAGGACGAATCTTATATGGCTGATTTAATTTCAGTATTTTATATTCAGTAAAATTTAACAAGAAGCCATCATATTGGAATTAGCATCTCATGTGTGGAGTACAGAGAGAATATATTATGATAATCCAGTCGACAGGCTGTTCTGATTAATGGACCTGTCATTATACATGATTGAGTACTGTACTTATCATGGCACATGTATATCATCGCCTCAGCCTCATTCATATGCCATGCTAAATACAGATTTATTTCATCTTCTCAGGAATTATTATTCAGCATCTGGTTTTAATGTAAATGGTGTCCTTTTGGGGAATTTACATGGTTGTAGAGCACATCACAGACTTAAGTAATCATTCTCTGGCTACAAAAGATGGTTGAAGAATTGCTTACATAAATTTCAACTTGGATTTAAAATGCGCATCCTAAAATAAAAATTTCTAAATTTTCAATGTTTTTTTTTTTTTTCAGAGTAAGGAAATCAAGTGTAGAAATATCCTTTATATGCCTATTTTTTTCCAAGAGAGTTCTAGATGTGCCTGTTAAAAGATGTACCTTACCTATACATCAAAAGATACATACATTAATTATGAATTGTTTACTGTATAGCATGTGTTCCTGCAAAGCCCAGACCTAGAAGCAGAGAAGGAAATTGGCTTCATACATGTGTGTGAAGAAGATGGTGCTAATCCAGACAGATATTTGTTTATACAGCAGTGTAGCAATGCATAGGACTACACTGTCACCATACAAGACATGAATTGGGAGACAGTCTGTTTGTGAAGATATCTGTGTCAAATAAGGACAAGTAATGTCAAGACAGACTGAAAACAACTTTGCTAGAATGTCAAGAGAATAGAGACTTGGTGATGAAGAGAAGATAAAAGGTGATAGTGAGAGGCTGGTATTTTGTTAACAAAACCTTATTGCTTGTTTGTATTCGCTGTCAATTCAAAAAGAACCTTGGTCTGTTTTTAGTTTTGGTTTATTTCGATTTGAACCAAAAAACCCAAATAGGCCTATACCGGTACATACACTCGCTTATCCAATATTTGTGTAGCCGAGTGTACATGTACATTACCTGTGTAGGTACATCGCATGTAGTTTGAACATAAGTGTTTTCCGAAGAAAAGCTATTTTCAGTCTGAGTGGTTAGCAATGAAGAAGGATTAACTGACTAATGGCTGAGTTGAAGACTGCTGGCAGAGATCTGAGAGTGTATGTGGTCATGTAACAAACAAAGGAGAGTAAGGGGAGATTTAGCAACAGGAAGATCCAAGGGAATTGGTTCGGTGCTTGTCAGAGCGGACAACGGTTGCTCTGCAAAACCTCGCACCAAATCCCAGCATGGCAACGGAAATTGGAAGTGTGTGATGAACGAATATTATGCAACAGACCTTGTTTGGTCAAAGGAGATTTCCTGACATGTTTCAAGCATCTACAAACCATTAAAATCTTTGCTTGTCCTTCAAATTACAAGTCACCTTGTACATATGCCTATTTTTGTTTTACATCAAGTGAATTTGTGCATTTTTTAAATAAGAATCCTGCAATGGGTGCTACTCAAAACTAATAGATTTCCATTTTGCTCACAAATACAAATTACAACAAACACATATATGGAGAAATGGGGAAAAAATACAAATGTATTTCTTTGCAAACTTGGTTTGCAATGAAATTAAGCTGGTAGATGTTGTAGTTCTGTGGTTGAGGTGAAAACAAATGGTAAAATAGTGCAGGCTGAAAGCTGATAGAAAAGATATGATGACAGTTAGTACAAAACAAAGCTGTGAACCATGAAGAATGAAGGCATTCTTTGCAGAAAACACTGTCAGCTGATCAATGTCAAATCCTTAATGATCCCTAATTGAGTACAAAATGCTGACTGTTTCATGGGCTCTAAAATTTAGTGGGCCTGACGTTTCGATCCTAGCAGGACCTTTCTCAAAGGCAGAGTGACAAGGACAAAACAGATACATGTACACGAAGGCAGGGGGAGAGAGTGAATAGGACACGGATGAGAAACAAAGGACAAAGAGTGAAGCTGGTAGGGAGAGATCAAAGGGAAGGGCAAGGGGTAGGGTAGGGATTAGTGAGAGGAGGGGGAAAGATCAAAGAGAAGGGCAAGGAGTGGGGTAGGGATTAGTGACAATAGGGGGAAAGATCATAGAGAGAAGTGTGAAAGACTGAACACAAAAGAAGGATTATCAGAAAGCTGCATGGTGTTAGTCATTACCCTCCTGGATGTTGAGACCATGTGGTTGAATAGTCCGAAGACGCTTCATCCACATTTTCTCACGGCTAAGACGGACAGCATTACTACGGTGACCAAGTGATTCTATGCCCAGTACACTCAAAGCTGATATCGAATGATCAGGGAGATTGAAGTGATACCCAACAGGGGTGTCCATTTTACCGGTTTTGATGGTAGACCTATGGCCATAGATTCGTTTTTTGAGGGTGTTTTTTGTCTCGCCAACATACTGAATATTACAAACTCTACAAGAGATGAGGTATATGATGTTTGAGGTAGTGCACGTGATAGAGCCATAGGTCGTGTGGGTAGTTCCAGAAGAATGTCCATTGAAAGAGTCTATTTCCTTCCTATTTGTGTCTTGCAAACAATGCATTTCGAGGTACACGTAAATGTAGTTTCATGGGCTGTTGACTTCAATATGAACAGTTAGTTAATGCTAGTCTATAGAAGGATTAGTTTACCCTCTTGTTTCCTGGATCATGTTAATAAGGACATTGATTGAAAACATAAAAACAATATTCAGTGAGGGTGCAAAGTTAGAAAATAAGAAATAAATGTGTATTTTGGCAACGCTTATTTCTCTTGCAGCTTTTTTCTTTTGCAAAACAACAGCCCTTTTAACTGATTAATTAAATTAATCAATGCAAGCATTATTCATCAATGAATCTTTCACCATCAATGCAATGATTTGAAAATAAATGATTTGTTTTGAAAGATGACAAAGGCTCCCAATCACCATGGTAATGTCTAATCTCTTACATTCAGCCAGGAATCATCAACTGATTTGGAAATCTCAACAATCTGACAAGATAATCATTGGTGACAATAACTTTATGTCACTGTTGATGTAAAATTCAGTTCTAAATCAAAATTTGTCTCCACTGATTTGAGAATCAAAAGGACAACTTTATGTTTCCTGGCTGAATAATTAATCCCAGTATTTCTGATTCACCCATCATGCTAATACAGAACAAAGCAAGGTGATCAGATGACAACCAATATCTGAAAAGACTGAGATAATGACTTCAAGGAGGATACTGAAGTATAGCACTTAACAACTAACCATCAGTGAAAAGGTGTTTTTTGTAGCAACAACTACTCCATCAAATAAAATGATACTGTGAGGTTTTTAGGCTTGGTACAGAAGTGATATACAAAAATGTTGCAAACTGCTTACTGACTAAAATTACCAAAATGCAAATCTTAAAATTTAGTGGGCCTGAGGTTTCGAGCCTAGCAGGACCTTTCTCAAAGGCAGAGGCAATTTGGAAATCATTTAGAATGTTTCAAATATTGGCTGTCATCCATGCTATACATATACATGTATGTGGATGCATGTTCCCAGGGTCATGTTGAATGAAGCTGGCAGAATCTTAACAAAGTGCAATCAATGCAAAGAAGGAGAGAGACAATATTACGGAAGCACTTCGGTAGTGATGACTTGGCCTTTGAGAAGCCCTACAGTGTTCTGAGAATTCTCCTAAATGTCATAACCAAGTGTAAGTACCGGTACATACCGTACATGTATGTAACATCCATGGACATAAGAGTAGTACAGAACTACAATGAAACATCCTCTCCACTGAGTCTATAGAGGAGTGTCTAATATGGTCCCCATGGGGGACAGGTTTGGGTAAATAAATATCACTGGGGTTTCTCAAAAGCCAAATCTATGCATAGAGTATACAGAGCTTATTTCATACACGTTGTATCCGTTGGTTTGGGTACCGTTTTCACCATTATTCAACCATCTCCTGTAAAATGAAATGGAATAAGATAAAAACTCATTATACAATCCATACACAAATAGGTAATAATTCAATAGTAGGCTTTTTAGGAAATCCTCCAGCCTGCAAACTCAACAATATATTTACACTATCAGCTCTCAGATTGTGAAAAGAAAAAGCTTAAAAGCAAGGAGAGTCTTGTATGAACTCAAGCCCAAATGCCTAAAGGTAAAAGCAATCTGCTGGGAGGGTGACAGATACATGTAGTGATAACTTGACTTACGGTGGCATGTGCACTCACACAAATTTGGTAGAGCATTTTTGTGTCTTTGGATGAGGAAGTTGATACATTACATACATATGTACATAATACTGATAACAATTGCAATATGGATACAATAATATGTGTGTGGGAGGTCTACAGTGTGTTATGTCAAGGAACAATAATACACAATTTTATACAGTGTACAGTGACTACATGTCTACTGTACATCTTCAAAGTATATTCACAAAATGATATCAAGAGGGCCCTACAATTTCTTCACTTTTTAGTTTAATGCTTTTCGGTGTTCAGGTAATCGAGATGCGATTTCAAGTGTTATAATATATTTCAAATTATACAGACATTGCCCATCAATAATACTTTTACAAATAATAATTTTACAAATAAACTCACTTAATATGATTCAGGTAGCCTGAGATTAAAAGTGTATGTCCCTTATTGAATTCAATTTGCTATTGTTCAGGTGCACAGCAAAAAGAGATCTAATTGTCACCTTGAACACATCAAGAAATAAGAAATAAAACATTTCTCTGAAAAGGATTAACTAATTTAAAAAATGTATTCACCACTGGGAGAATTTCATTTTTGAATAGTAGTCTCTTAATGTATTTAACAGACAGATGCAAACAACCAATTGTTTTTAACCAAGCTACAGTGCCTCAGGGATCTAATAAAGTGGATCAAAGTTTTTCAATTACATCAATTAAATCAATAAAAGACTGAATGTGTAAACTTAAAGGGAAACATTTAAATCCGCTTTGCTTTTTGTGTACTCATTGATACCTTCTTGCATACCAAGTTTTGTTATAATCTGAAAACCTAAGGTAAGAAAGTGTGTTGGTCTGACATGGAATGACCTATATATACTGGCACTGTCATGACTGTACATACATTTATCAAGCATTATTATGGTACATGTACATGTGCTACAAACGTTTATCTTCCAGTGTCATGTATTTATCCCTATGGACTTGTAAGCACTAAAGCAGAGTATGAACTATAAAATTATATCAGTGTATACGTACATGTACGTACGAACATGTACAGTACATAGTAACCATCAGTAACCATACAGCATACAGCCAGATGAGGGGGTGGTTGTATATAAGGGAAAAGATTAAAAGAAAACACATCAATATACTGAGCTGAGTGCTTAGAGGAATAGAGAATGTTGCACTGAGGATAAGCCTGACCATAGATTGAGCCAATCCATTGCTACATGTAGGAGTAGGATGCGGTCTTGATTCAATTATTGGCCTGTACAATCAATACTTGCAATAGGATTGGGGTCTGGTAACACTCTACTGCATAGGATGCAGTGCAGCATGCAGACTGTCATACATTATATGTAGGCAGCTCCATTGATAACAAGGATCCACATAGACAGCTGAATTGTCCTATGGATCATTTAGACAGCCTAAGGCTGGCAGGAATTTTAACAAGACTGAGAAAATGCATCTGACAGTGACATGTTCCATCACAACCAACTACCACCCTGCACATGTCCGGTATGTACATGTGCAAACTGTACACGTACATGTACAAAATGATGTACATGTATGTGGCACTGGCAGTCAGATCAGATTCAATCATGAAGGAAATAAAAGGATTACAAGGATTCCTAATTTCCTACTTTTCTGAATGTTTCCTGTCGTCTATAAGTGGGTCTGTAATAAGTGAAATTATTTGTTCATTCATTAGAATCTCCACAAAAAAACCTGATTAATCTTGAATGAAATGTCTACATGTACATGTACATGTACATGTACATTATGTACATTACATGTATGTACATAAAATATACCATATATGTACAGTACAAGTACACGAGTTTAATAATATCATGTACATGTACATGTACATGTACATGCTTTCTGGTTCGAATGTATAAATTAATAATTAGTCTGAAAATATGCATGAACATTGATTGCTGGTTCCTCTTCACAGTTTATAATATTTCAAAGATAAATGTACACATACATGTACAGTATGTATTTCTATCAAATTTTGAATAGATTGGTTCAGATTTCAGAACATTTACAGTACTTTCACAGGTCTATGAGTGCAAACATCTGTATTCATGGGCCAAGGAAAGATTGCTGGCATATGCAGTATGCACGTACATGTACATGCATGTATTGTACTTTACAGGTAGGATATTGAAAGGAGTCTAACTCACTCCACTGACCCATTTTGTAAGCTACTGTAACATCACACTTGATCAGTTGAACTGACCATTTCACCATGCTACTGTTAGACCAAGGCCCATCATGCATCTATTATACATTTCCAAGAAGGTCAAGGTACACGTACAGTAATTATTTTAAGGTCCAATACCATAGTCTCTACAAATAAGACAATAGCCATTAAATGGGCCAATTAAAAGAGTAAAACAAGACCTGAAGACATCCTGTGTGTGGGAGGATTTCCTGAAATAAGGAAACTATAATTATGAAACTTTATAATGTGCTGAGAACTCTGCAGTAAATATGAAAACAGTGTACATGTACTGTAGTTATTAGTCTGGGTAAGGGTAACGAGGTCTTATCTGAAACAGAATGTTACACTAATTAAATTATAGTTACTAACTACAGTTACTAACTAACTAACTAACTAACTAACTAATTAACTAACTAACTAACTAACTTCTGTAACTACATGTACCATTACCAAACCACAGAAAAATGAATAAACCATACATGTACATGTACATTATAAAATGATAGAAGGAATATTAGTACATCATAGACTACATACATGTACATAACTGCACACTGCATACAAGTATTATTTTACATTCTTTTACATTTTAGTGTTTTAGTTGTTTACATCTCTAGGGTCTATGAATACCAGTATGTACAGTGTGTACTACTAATGTACATGTACATGTACAGTGTGTACAGTAGTATTCCTTTGGTAGGACATGTACATGTACAGTGCTGTACATGTTGACTGCATGAACATACATGTACATGTACACTGTACATGTTGACTGCATGAACATACATGTACATGTATATACCAAGCATGGAATAATTCAATATCAATCAACTACATGCACTACTACCACAAAGCATATTGGAATGTTCTGATATTCAAACATTCCATTAATTATCTGGATAATTGTTTATCAGAACGTTCAATTAGAGGTTTGAGTTTAAATCCCGTTCCTGGGGTATTCCTGGGTACAGGATATTCAAGTTATAACGTATAAGCATTTAGTGACATACAAAAATGTTGCAAACTGCTTACTGACTAAAATTACAAACAATTCCAAATCTTAAAATGTAGTGGGCCTGATGTTTCGATCCTAGCAGGACCTTTCTCAAAGGCAGAGTGTATAGGTATAGGCATTTACTGACATTCAATAGCCCTGATCCGTGTACATGTACATGTACAGTGTCAGTGATTGTGTACCTGTATGTGTACATTGCTTCAAGCTTGTGTTGTAAGTAGTGATGCAAAGTTTATTTACAAATTAGATAGGACTTGTAGGTTTCCATGGTAGAAGCACAAAGAGGAAAGTTTGCTGTGACACCATGTAATTTATCTATTTCAAGGAGATGGTGTATGGCACTACAAAAGACAGTAATAGTTTGTACATGTACATGTTCTCTGCCCGTCATCTGAAGACAATTAAATAAATTCCTATACATATACAGTGTATACATAAATATATCAATTTCTTCAGAATTTGCATTGCATCATTCGCCTACCAGTAGTTACAATTTGCTGTAACATTAGACGCTTTGTTTGTTCTTTGGTTAGAAAATGGAGATTGTCATTTTGGAAATTATACTCTTTCCAAATGCACTTTGAAATATACTCGGTATGTAAATGTCTATGTACATGTACATGTATACAAGTGAAGTATACATGTAGCATATGTAAATGGACATTAATTCCGTAAACAACGCCTAATGGGTGAGGTACATGTATAGGTACATGTACATGTAATGTAGCTTGTAATGCAGTATTACTGGTGCTTAAGTATTCTACCTCCCAATGGTATCAGCATGAACAGAAAGTCAGTACGCTGTCTAAATGGAAATGGAGCTGATGTACATGTAAATAACGTCATATGAGAAGAGCGCCCTCGGCTAGAGGTCACAGGAAGCATCTCATTCATGTCATTGACCAATCCAAAGGACCCAAATTTGTGGATGTGTTTTATTGGATAGGTTTTTGCAATCAACTCAAAGAAAAGGATAGCTTGCTGGGACATTTCAAACCCTTTGTAAAATTCGCAAAGAAAATTGGATTGGATTCAGACTTCATAACACTGACTTAAAAAAACACTGTGGTGGTTAACAGTGTGTAAAGTGCAAGGGTGTTAAAACCAATGGTTTCATATTTCTACCTCAGTCCAGTCAAATTTCCTTTTTGATTTTCATCAAAGGGTTTGTTGTCATTGAATTATCACCAAAACCAAAGAAAGAAAGAGTTGGATTGATTGTAATCAGATAACACTAAAGGCTGGCCGTTATTCCATTGACTACATGATTTATTAGACAACTACTGGTACACATAAATGAAAGACATCCACTTTTCAATTGAAAATCCCAACTGCAAGGACAAGACCACAGCAGTAGAATCATGGCAAACATAGAAGCAAACAAATAATCCTTGAAGAAAAATCCTTAAAATTATAGCGGAATAATTAAGCAAGAACCTTTGAGGAAATCACCAGAATCTTCAGTGCTGAAATAAAACTGATCGACTACAATTATGCAGATTAAATTTGCATACTTTAAATGTAAAGAAATAAAGTCAAACATGCAAGTGTGCTGATACTACAACTAGTAATTAATTAAGAGGTTGTTACTTCTACCGAAATCAGAAATATAGAAGCAGGAAAAAGATTAGTAATTAAAATGGCAGGAATGGGGTAGGACGTCATTACCTGGGGTTTCCGCGTAGAAATCTGATCACAGCATTGTAATGCAAAATATGGGGTGCATCAACAAAAGTAGATGATTAATGACGTTAATGATTTCTTGAATAGATGTGAAACATGTTATGCTAAATATCATTGCGAATCACTTGACTATTTCAGCAGCAAATACTCAGGGCACTGCTCTAGAAATTCCATAACAAGAAAAGAAAAGAAGTCTGTTTTCTGAGACTAAAATATGAGGTCAGTATCTCCACTTATCACTCTCCAAAATAGATAAAGAAATCTTACAACAGAGCAGAATATTTGAGAAAAACCAAACAAACGGCGAGAGCTCCAAATCTACTACAGGCAGCAATGGAGAAGTCTTTTCTCTCTTCAGTCTCTTGCTAAAAAAAGGAGCAACAAAATGATTGAAGAAATATGAAATCAACAAATCATTTATTCTAATTCCAGGATCCATGGTTTTATTTATAATTTGAGGTGAGTAGATTTTAAAATAATTTCCAGTTTATATAACAGAACAATGTTTAGAAAAATTTCATTTAAAAAAAATGGTTGGTTTCTTTGCCGTGAAGACTGATAAAGTATTTTTCGAGTGAACCCCAATTCCTCTTGAATCCTGGATAGTTTTTTCCATCAGTATCACCTCCTTACCTTTCCTCCCCTCGTTGCATTAAGGCAATCCGTCCATAATCTCCAGCAAGTTTTCTGAACACTGAAAAGAGCAACACTAGAATCTGTGGGATAACATATAAACATATAAACCATCACATCGATGCATTTACAGTAAAGTACTGTAAATGTACATGTACCTCATCCATGGCAATTAACAGAATATGGGGAGTTTTTTTATTTAATCATTATTTCTGTCATAGCTCTCTGGTTTGGAAACTTTCTTTCACTTGTTTAACACTTTAACAACTGTTTGATGGAATTGGCAATGCATGCACATCTTTATACAGTATGTGCTGTACATTTATTACATGCACTTGGGCTTGAAACCGGGACTTCTGGTTTCACATACAATCATTCTTAGTGCAATCCAGCCCTTACATGGTGGCCTTTTCAAATAGTCAACGTCTTTCTTCCTTAATTTGTTTTTCTTTTGAAGTTTAAACTTTGCTAAGATTTTCCTTACCACAAAGAACAGGATGTTGTAACCAATGTTTGCAGGTATGCCTCCATATTCTAAGAATGTGATTGCAGTGTTGTTCTTTCCAGCCAGTACACAGTTCTCCATGCTGTCAAACTACAAAGGTTTAGCAACCTGAAACAAACAAGTCAAAACAGTAGCATATTTAATACTCTGGCAAGTACTGTCTAAAGTTCAAAAAATTACTAATTCAGTCATTCCGATGCCCATTTTTGTTTTATACATAAAAGGCCAAGGGAGGGCCTGATATTTGAATCCTAGCAGTAGCAGGACCTTTCTGAAAGGAAAATATCAATTTCTCAAGTGTTATTTCTATCGTTAATGGTACTTAAATAGAAAACATGGAGGAGTATGCACAATTATGATAAGAGTGTACTCGTTCTATTGTTTTGGTACATGTTCATGTACATGTACTCTACAGTCCATGTAACATCATGGGTTGACTGTGCATATAATACTGTAATTGTACTGTACATAAAATGTAGAATTATTTATAAAAAAGGAAAAGTAGAAGGCCATTTCAGTGGCATCTTATGTTAAAGTCTACAGTCCTGTATACATACATGTACATGTACTGTAGGTACCCCAGGTACATGTGTACGTGTGGTCCACAATATCAAGGGCCTGACGTTTTGAGGATGGCAGGACCTTAACTGACAAAGGCAGAAGGATTCTGAGGCAGACTGCTTCTGCCTTAGAGAAAGCTCCTGCTAGGATCAAATGTCGGGGCCTTCATATTAATTTTGGTAATTTGAAATTTTCTCATAAATGTACAAATGATGAAAGGCAGTACGTTTGCAACAATCTTGTATACTACTCTAAGATGTACAGTAATGTACTGGTACATGTGTACAGTGTATTAAATACCAATAAATCAAAGTAAAGGGGAACTTCCTATGCACATCTTTTTTATCAGAAAATTGTGAAACCTTTATAAATTTTGAATGAACGAAAACAAGGTGCTTTGGAAATCAGTTAACACATTACTCTGCAAATTGTACAAGCACATGTACATGTACATGTACATGATACATGTACAGTATTGAACACATGCGCCTATGAACGAACAGTACATGTATACATGTATATGTACCATGTATATTGTCTGATTGTATGTATACACAAATGTACATGTACTGTACATGTACATGTACGTACGTGTACATACAGTGTTCAATATAACACAGGTACAGTCTCAACACCCAGTATACAATATTACATACTACTAAGTACTACAAGTACTACTTCTGTACACCTTGACAGCACACTAGACAGATGGTAAATACATGTATGTAATATGGACCGGCTCCAAAGGCTAATAATGAATGAATGCTCAGGAGTACACTCAATGCAATCATGTATCCAACCACTATAGCCATGATAGCCCACATCCAATTAAGCCTCAGCAGATACAGTAGTCAGTACCAGTAGTCAGGTAGTGTATAGTATAAGATGTACAATGCCCACATACCATATGGTGTCTCATTGGGCCAGTATCGTACAATATCAGTGTACAGTAGGGCATTCTGCTATGCATTAAATGTAATGGTTTAATTAGCTAAAACAAATCTGCTCATTGCAGCCTGTCAGCTGAAATACATGTACAGGTACATGTACATAAGCCAGTTTGCAATCAAAGTTTGTCCAATTATTTACAGTTAAAAGATTAATTAATCGGTATAAATATAAAGCTTTTTCATTTAACAAACCATTCATTAAATCTGTTTAAAATAAACTGGTTTTAATGCAAAATTGGTACACAGCATGGTTCCTCAGATATGGCTAAAGGTTCCAGAGTTTGATCAGAATAATGATTACATTTGTGGCCTAAAATAATGTGAGATGATCTTTTTTTAAATGGTTTGTAATGTAATTGACTAGATATTTCGCTACCTCAAATTCATTTTGTGCACTACCTCAAACATCATATACCTCATCTCATGTAGAGTTTGTAATGTTCAGTATGTTTGCGAGACCAAAAACACCCTCAAAAAACGTATCTATGGCCATAGGTCTACAATCAAAACCGGTAAAATGGACACCCCTGTTGGGTATCACTTCAATCTCCCTGATCATTCGATATCAGATATGAGTGTACTGGGCATAGAATCCCTTGGTCACCGTAGTAATGCTGTCCATCTTAGCCGTGAGAAAATGTGGATGAAGCGTCTTCGGACTATTCAACCACATGGTCTCAACATCCAGGAGGGTAATGACTAACACCATGCAGCTTTCTGATAATCCTTCTTTTGTGTTCACTCCTTCACACTTCTCTCTTTGATCTTTCCCCCCTCTTCTCACTAATCCCTACCCTACTCCTTGCCCTTCCCTTTGATCTCACCCTACCAGCTTTACTCTTTGTCCTTTGTTTCTCATACGTGTCCTATTCACTCCCCCCCCCCCCTTTCTTCGTGTACATGTATCTGTGTTGTCCTTGTCACTCTGCCTTTGAGAAAGGTCCTGCTAGGATCGAAACGTCAGGCCCACTAAATTTTGAGATTTGCATTTTGGTTATTTTAGTCAGTAAGCAGTTTGCAACATTTTTGTATATCACCTTTAGATATTTCGCTGTGTAACATCGTGTGACTGTGTAGGCCCTACATACATGTATTTCCAGTATTTACACAAATACTGTATTTAAACAATACCCTGTAGTACAAGCCAGGAAAATCATCAATTTCGTTCCCTGTCGGATAACACAGCATTTGAGAGAGTTTGCCAACTTTAGAGAAGGTTATTTATATTTGACCACGTTGACCCTTTGTTGCCGATCACATACAAAATTACCAATCCAATACTACAATGTACATGTATAATAGCTATAAAGACACACCCAAGCTCTAAATACATGACTGATCGTACCATTGAAGGCTTGAGTGAAATCTGTTAACACAAGGGAAACAATGATTGGTTATTGGAAGTACGGTACAAGCAGCAGTGACTAATTAATGGTGGTAGAAATCCACAAGGCAATGAGTGACAGATTGGATCATCCTTTCTGGTTACCATGGTTACCAAATTATCTTTCATCTACATGCACATACATGTACCACTACCTTAGGTTGTATTGTCTTCAATTTTCATAACTCATTTACAAATAAATCCTACAGCTAACAATGGGTCAAAGAAATAGGTCTATAAGTTTATAGGATAAAAGTTTATCCAATGTGGGAGATTGCTTTGGGATAGGAACAATGATGGCTTGTTTCCACTGAAATACATACATGTACAGGTAGACCAGTGCCCTGGGAGAACAGACAGTTAATGTCAGTAACCATGGTAACAGGGCTACTCAGCTCATAAATGAATTCCGTGATAATTATCTGGACCACAGGATTTAAGACATTTTTTAAGCTCGTTGTAAATTTCCCAGGGTTCAACCTGGGGAGGGGGCTCAAGCACCGGTGGGCCTGCACTGTACATGTACATGTACATGCAAGCACGGAGGAATAAAAACTCCTTATTCCTCCATGATGTAAGTAAGCTGGTAATAATGTAGTTCACGTACACAGTACAGTTAGCTCATGGAAATTCAGAGGTTTTGGGGATTGTGAACAACTGGACAAATGATTTTTGATTATGTTCGCAATTGACTCACGTTAAGATGAGTGAACATATGATGTGTTGCTCTAAAGGATCTACATGTAGACTAAAAACACCATGAATACATACATGTACTACATGTGCGCATGTACATGTACATGCGTGTAAATGTACAGTGTATGTGCATAGTACATATGTACATGTACACTGTACATGTACATGCACATGTAATGAACATGTACATGTACATGTGCATGTGTACATGTAGCTGGAACACATCTTGGGAAGTTTGGGTGGTGTAACATACATGTACTGTTCAAAGTCCTGTAATCCATTCATCTTCGATCTCTGACCAGTGGAACGTGAATACCGATTTCTTCAATAGCTGAGGCTTGTACCATGTACAGTACATGTAGGTGGTCCTTCACATGCATACATGTACACAGCAAAACACCACCACCATTTCTATTGGGTCTGAACACATTGCATGTACATGTACTCTGTACATGTTGTATAGCCGTCCATGGAATATTGTTCAGCTGAAGTACATTGTACATGTATATGTATCAGACTGAAGTGACCCTCACTGACCCACGACTCCGTTATATCACAGCTAATGTACTGTACATGTACACATGTACCTGTATGTGCTATGTGCTGTACATGGTGTACATCTGTCTGTTCATTGTTGAGCTTCAGTTCCAGTTCATCAAGTTTGATGAGTACAGACTACAGAGAGCGTTTGTTGTGCATATGTGGTGCATACATGCAGATGTGGTGCATACATGGCATACGTACAGTACCTCTAGACTGCTATCCTATTGAGATTACTACAGTAATCTC
Organism: Luidia sarsii; assembly: GCA_949987565.1. NCBI lineage: Eukaryota > Metazoa > Echinodermata > Asteroidea > Paxillosida > Luidiidae > Luidia > Luidia sarsii. Next base: position 263,135 of record OX465101.1, on the reverse strand, counting down.
AATAGGATACCATGGTATCCATGCACAGTATGTACATGTACATTGTACGACATACATGCATACACACATAATGCACAGCAAAATCACATGGTGTACATGTACATGTACAGTACGTACATGTATGTACATGTACACAGATGTACTAATTAAGTAATTATAATAATATTTTATGATGAATGACTGAAATTTCTAACAAATAAAACAAAGTCGGAGACCACACATGTATATTTTGGTAGATGAACAAAGTTGGGATTGCAGACTGCCCAAATGTCTACATCCAAGATGAGCATTTCAATCCTACCGTACATGTACATGTACTGTACATGTACAACAGTGTATGTACTTACCTCCTTACATCAATAATTATATTATGACTCTACCATTTGACATCTGTAATAACAAAACCATTGATCTGCCTGGACACCATAGGACACCGTAGGACACCATATGATGTAAGCATGGCAGGCCTACAGTGCGTTGTACAGGGGACGTGTGCTGTGCACTATGCAGCGCATAATTTGATGTAGTGGCAGGAGCTATTCATGTACATACCGATATGGATGGTACATGTAATTGGTATACACCACACTATCATGCATCTAAGACAACACATAGGACAGTGTGTATACCACACAGTACATGTATAATTATTGTAGCACTGTCTTATACTGTACTGTACATTATGTACACATGTACTGTATAGTGTATACATGTACATTAAACAGGTGGGTGTACATGTACAGTATGTCTGTGCAGTTATTGCAAAATTGTACACTACATGTATGTAAGCATACCATTCCACTGCCAGACTGTATTAAAAACAGCACATCATGTACATGTACATGACTTAAATAATACTAAATAAACATTATACCGGTACATGAACTTTAACATGATCATGAACTTTATTGTACACTGTGACAGATGCATATAATTATGATGTTCAGTTCATGTAAGTACTGTACACTAGTTACACTACACTACAGTACATAATTATATACCGGTACTGTAATACATGAAAACATTATTTAGATGTACACATGTACACAATACACTGTCCTTAGATCTATACATCTAACTGTGTAAGTGTATGCATAAAATTAATGATATCATAATCATTGGTGTCTCGTGCAAGCTAAAGAAATTATGTAAATTTAATCCAGAGACCAGAATAAAACCTCATGCTCATGGGCAAAAATGTATGAATAAAATTCCATCGCTCTTGATGAATCCACACTACTTTTGCATCAACTGAGGCAAAATACTCATTAGTATTATTGCTGCAGTATACACAATGTTCCTTTACTCAGAGCATGGAGGCAGGAAGGTGAAGGCCCAATCAAAAATACACTAACAACAGATGCCATACAGTGCAAGACTATTTCATCGGGCAGATTGAGTGGAGTGGCTTACATTTTGTACATTATACAAATTCTAATATGCATTTTTCATGCTGTACATGTACATGTACATGTACAGTAGGATCAACATGGGAGGTTACACTCTAACTTTACATGTACATTAGGCCTACATGTACATGTTACAAGAGGTTACACTTTGTATTTTACAATTTTTACAATTTTATTTTCCAAGTGTACACTGTACACATTGATCAGTCTAATTCAAGTACAGTACAGACACAGTACACGTGCATTGTATACATGTCCATGTACACGCACGTGTACTGTATCAAGATTTTGAGTGAACAACTCTGTAATTTGTGCCTGATTCCAAAGGTTACCAGTTACCCCAACAACAGAAAAAGAAGGAGAACTGTCAAGTACTGGAATGTCTATGTTTACTAACATGTATTTCAACATGATTGCTTATCTGACTAACACCCCTACATGTACCTAAATTGCAAAGATCATTGACTTATTGAGAAGCTCCTTCCCCACCTGAGCACTGGAATCACTGGATTCATGAAGCTATTGTAGGTGGTAGACTGTTGGTTAAAACCAAATAAAAGAAAAAAGACTACCGGTACTTGACTACTTGGGAAGGATGCCATCAAAAGGCTGAATAGCTCAGATGTACACACACGTACATGTACCGTAGGCCTACAACAACATAAGAATGCTAGTAATCCCTAGTATGCACAAAACTGATTTACTTCTCTGTCAGATCCCAGTCTTCAAAGTTTTCATTGATGATTTCTGAGGAGGTACATGTGTACACGTACAGTAATATGTGCACTGTCAGGAGACAAATGTTTCTTTCTTAAATGTTATAAATTCTAAAATGGCAAAGAAAACTCATCAATTTGCTCAAAAGTTTCCAATCAGTTCCTCCTTTATTTGACTTCAAAGAAAACGCTTTGCGTGATCCCTGAGCTGCTGCAGCCAGGTTAACAATTTACAATGTTTGCATCTGAATAAAAACGGGGCGTGATCCCTGGAGATATACACTGTACCTGTAGTGTGTTTTAATTTATTTGTTTGAATTATGACCATTATTAACCATTTTTCTTTATGTAGGTCTATTGTATTTATCTAGAGATCCTAGTATCAAAGGATCAATAATACTTTTTCAAAAAATCTACGTGTAAGATATTTGTTTGGTAAAACTACATCTATAATCAAATCATAATCCATGAAGTTTGTCTAAATGCTCTAAGCTGCCCCATTTGAAATGAATTTAAAATAGCAAGTAAATGACACTGACAGCTCACTTTTGTGTGATGTACAGTAATATAAATTGCTTTTAAATCATTTTAAACAAATTACTGACTAGATTCAAGTTAAATTCTGACCAACTATAGAGTCAGTAAACACAATGACCTCCAGAACTAATGAGTTTGCAATGGGAGCAATAAAGTACACAGTACAGGTAGTTGGGCACATGTATGTTTAACCGACAAAGTCCACGCATAAATGAATAATCAGATTTTGTCAAACTTTACATGTTATTGGGTCACTAAATTGTGGAGGATCTTGATCCAGTTTATTTGAGTTTCATATTATGGAAGCACAAAGACCATGAATCCTTATAATCTATTCAACAGTGAGCCATAATTAAGGGCTGTGATTCAACCAATGTTTACCACCTTTAGAATTTCCTCCTTGAGTATTAAAATAAACCTTGCCAGTTTCTGAACTTTGTGTAGCGAGGCAGACAGTTAAGCATTACATGATGGCAGAACACTCATCAACTAATTACAACTCATCACCTACATTGTATGATCATGTGGACTTTCATTTAACATAAACATTGGAACATGGAGTCATGGTATATGCAAACATCAAAACTGATATGATTGCAAATCAAAGTAACTGCTTCCCAATTGTTACAAGCTTAACTTAATGTTATTTGTATACATGTTCTTGGAGCAGATTAGCTGTAAATATAAGGACACCTTTCCTAACCATGTGCAAACTCAACTGTTTAATTTTGGAAAATATCTGGTAACGTGTACTTGAAAATTACACTTCACTTCTAAAAACTGACACTAACAAACTTGGATTGTAAACATCGAATCCACAGACCCGAATCACAGGACTCCATGTACCCTAGGAGTAGGACACATGTGTGTACATTAAATTAATTGATTTCATAAAATGATAAATTATTTTGTACTTTTGTAAATGTAATACTAATTCAGTAATTAAACTTTCTCATCATTATTTTGATTGGAGTATTTTATTAAGTCCTTTTAGTTTTACCATGTAGGGCCTCTATAAATATTTATAATAATATTTGTATTATTAATAATAACAATATTAATATCACTAGTTATTAATATTAATTAATTAATTATAAATATCAATAATAATCACTTATTAGTATTACCAGTTAGTACTAGTCCGAGTAATTTGGACCTGACAAGTCACCCTTTTTTTATCGAATTTTGAAATTTTGATATTCGATAAAAAAAGGGTGACTTGTCGGGTCCAAGTTACTCGGACTACATTAGTACTATAGTATTAGATTTAGAATGGTGGGGGGTTACAGTCTGAGTACCGGTACTGATGATCATGTAACTTTTTAAGTCTTTCCTACCCCCAGAACTGTGGGGTTCTACGTCGTCCGGACGACGTAGAACTCCACAGTTCTACTATAACTACAGTGTATGTACTACATGTAGTTCTAGGGGTATTTAAAAGTAACGCAGTGGCTGTTGTTACGGCAGTCGTCCGTGTGGTTCCCTGACTTCAAAGTATTTGTCTGGATGTTTAGCTCTTGGAATCAGACTATCAGCTACTGGCTAGTAATAGACTGGTTCAACCAGCCTGCAATGCTAACGAAATACAATCAAGTCAGGGAACCACACGGACGACTGCCGTAACAACAGCCACTGCGTAAAAATAACGCAGTGGCTGTTGTTCAGCAGGATGTTTAGCTCTTCGAACCAGACTATCAGCTAATAGACTGGTTCAACCAGCCTGCAATGCTGACGAAATACAATCAAGTCAGGGAACCACACGGACGACTGCCGTAACAACAGCCACTGCGTAAAAATAAAAGTCTTCCCCTGATTTGGCAAAAGCAATACAGACTCCAGAAAACTAAAATTGACTGTTTAAATACTTAAATAATACTGATAGGACTACTATTACTATTACTAATATTACTTATTAAATTAGTACTAAAATAAAAAAATAAAAATTATTATCTTGTAGTTGTACTGTGTAGTCTGTACATGTGCGACAAAACACAAGCAGTACTCAGTGGCAGTACTAGTACTAGTAAAAAGTAGTACTACTACTACTATTACTAAAAAGTACTAGTACTACTACTACTAGTACTACTAGTACTAGTACTACTGTACTAGTGCCAGCAGAACTAACTCAGTGGCACACTAAACAACATAAGATACTGTGACAAAGGTCGCCGGTGATATGAAAAAACGAGAAAGAAACTTTTACCTCTTGAGTACTGATATGGGCTCCCTGCTGGACAGTCTCAGGAAAGTTCTACAGCAAACATTCACCTGAGAGCCCCCACCAAACAACTAACAAGGTTAAAAATCCACTTTTGCAGAGACGTAAACAAGGACCGGTTCAGAAAAACAAGCAAATTTTTGACAGCAAAGATTTGGTCAGACACCTAGACGTCGAATACTGGACTAGTTCACCCGACTATTAGTATTACATTTTGACCGATTGAGGGCAGTATTTAACTTGGACGATGGTTGCGAGTTCTAATGTGTATGGATCCAACGTGATCGTTTAAATTTATTTTATTCCCTCAAAAGCTGCGGAAATTCGTATAAAAAGGTAAGTAGTAATTCCAATTATTTTATTTTTGTATTGACACTCCATTGAATGTAGCATAGGTATTTTTTTATAGCGATATTGAACAATTTAGCTGTTTTTGTTAGGTTGTTATCATTGAGCCCAGTTTCCGGACAATACATTTAACTAAAGTAAAAATAAAAAATTAAATAATTGAAAAACTTAGCCATTCCATTCATTCATTAAAGTTAGCGTGGGTATGTCTTGAACTTGAATTTTGGAGGACATCTTGCTGACCAAACCACACAAACAGATAAATCAAATTGAAATACAAACGAAGCATGTCATTTCTTTACAAATAATTAGTAGGGGTAACTTGGACCCGACAAGTCACCCTTTTTTTTATCGAATTTTGAAATTTTGAGTTTCGGGTGACTACCCGAAACTCAAAATTTCAAAATTCGACAAAAAAAAGGGTGACCTGTCCTGTCCAAGTTACTCGGAGTCGGACTAACAAATAATTTACTACAAATATAATTATACAATACCTGTCAATAGGCCTACTACATGTACTTAGTTACTAAGTTAGTGATTTACTGTGATATACAAAAATGTTGCAAACTTCTTACTGACTAAAATTACCAAAATGCAAATCTCAAAATTTATTTCCCACTGATTTACTAATGAAATGTGGAAAGACCGTGGAATGCCATGGCCATGGGTACTTATCGTATTCAAAGATTAACTTCAGAATTATTTGACACTAAAAATAATGAACTCATAAATTGCAATGAGGCCTGGAGTTCTCAACGAATGTGCATTGTTCATTGTTGTCAATCTTAAATCAATAGTTAGGTGACACTGCTTGTAAACAGTTAATGTATAAATACAAACATGATCTTCAGATTCCAGTGACTGTTGCTAATTAAGCAATTGCCAATTCCAATTCCGTCTTTCACCTGGTATTTCTGTCTGGTTTTTCTGTAGATGTCGTTACTTCAAAGTCTGCAGCGTGTGTTTTCAAGGCAAACGTTAATCAGTTCAACAAGGTCACCTCATGCTGTTACATTCAGGTTAGTTTTCCTTTCCAGATAAATGGTCAATCAAAATGTTACAGAGTTTGGTTATTTGGTTCCAACTGTTTTGTTTATCAATGATAGATCTTCCAAAATGTTATCTCAAGTTTCCTTTGTGTAGGAAAATGCACAATCAAGCCTGACTGCCAGTGTTAACTTTTTTTGTAATGCATCAAGTCACTCCCTCTTACAAACCTCAAGGCTTTACTTGTAATGGTCGTGTTCCTTACCATTATTCTTGTTTGTACTCATCCATTTCTTGACAGTACCAGCAATCCAGCAGCTACTATCATCCTGTTGTCAAGGTTACAAGTCGTGGATAACTCCGCCCTGGGTGCAGCATCAGCGCACAAACCACCCCGGTGCATCATGGTCTATAACAAACAACGCATCGGAAAGACCGGAGATAGGATCCTGGTTGCCATCAAAGGACAGAAGAAGAAAGCCTTGATTGTTGGCATCAAGCAAATAGGACCCAGGATGACTCCTAGATTTGACTCTAATAACATCGTTCTTTTGGAAGAAAATGAAAACCCAACAGGCACCAGGAGTAAGGTTCCTATTCCGTCTCATCTCAGAAGTAGGAAGGATCTGTCCAAAGTCTTTGCCATCGCTACTTCATTTGTTTGATGAGAGCTTTATCTATACCAACCGTGATAGACTCTTCTTCAAACTTTGAACATTTACTAGCAGAGGAATCAAACGCCTCTGTTGTTAGTGTATGAGGCACATTATGTGATGCAGCATGTGACAGGCATTGTTGGTGGTCTCCAGATTCTGTCAGACAGTTAGTTATCCAGTGGTCCATTTCATCAAACTCATCGTAACTTACAACCAATCTCAAGACAATGAGCGATGCACAGAAACCATACGGCCTATCACAACTTGCGATGGGTTATCCAATGTATGTTGAGTTACGATGCATTGTAAGGCTTTGTGAAATCCATCCCAGGACTGTGCCACAGCAGTTGTCTGCTCCAATCTACTCCATTGTTCTACCCAGTATTGGGATCAAGCTCAACACCAGATATTTGAAGGAAAAAAAATACCCAAAACATCTGCAGCCTGTTAGACATTTCCAGTTTAGTAAATGTACGGTTTGGGTTGACCCAGGCCTTGGGGCTCGGGGCAGCAGGATTTGTCAACCCCTGGCTGTTGAAATGACTTCCTTCAAACATGCAGTATGTGCATTTATAGTGTCTGACTCGAGAGAACATTGAACCTAGGCTGTGTCCTTCCCCTTGGTAGTCGGGATTGATGCAGTTATTCATGAATTTGGTGTCAGATGAGTTTGGGGACAAGACTCACTGCAGTGATGAAAATAAACACCTATGATATGGGGACATGGATTGACTGTTTACTGGTATGACCATTGGTTGACTTCTGTGGTCTGGCATTGAGAATAGCCTCAGGACTATGGTTTCTTCCCTGGTCCCAGTAGCCTCATCTTGACCCAAACCAAGGCTGGTCGACCCATTGGTTGACTTATGTGGTCTGTCATTGGTAACTAGCCTCAGGACCATGATTTTTTCCCTGGTCCCACTAGCCTCATCTAGACCCAAACCCAGGCTGGTCCACCCATGGTTGACTTCTGTAGTCTGTCATTGGTAACCAGCCTCAGGACCATGGTGTCTTCCCTGGTCCCACTAGCCTTATCTTGACCCAAACCCAGGCTGGTCCACCCATGGTTGACTACTGTGGTCTGTCATTGGTAACCAGCCTCAGGACCATGGTTTCTTCCCTGGTCCCAGTAGCCTCGCCTTGACTCAAACCCAGGCTGGTTGACCCATTGGTTGACCAATGTGGTCTGTCATTGGTAACCACCCTCAAGACCATGGTTTCTTTCCTGCTCTGGCAATTTTCAAGTTGTTTTGAGAGTCTTTGTGTTACTGCACCTGTGCATTGGAAGTCGGTAGTCAGCCAGCCATGCATTAAATGTGTGCATTCAAATGAGTACATTATTGAACAGACACTTTAGTAGTCCCGCAAAATTGTAGTGAGTGGATTGAATTATGTAATTCTGTTGAAATAAAAATGCGATCCCACAATTTTTTTGGAAGATGATCAAAGAAAACACTTTTTTTTTTGGTTTACTTATTTTTCTCTATTAACACTAGGCTTATGGCCTAGGACTGGGACGAGCCATACAGGTATGCTTTGTTTTAGAGTAGAAACAGATACATTTTCTTTTTCTTTTTTCTATATCTACTTTCTTTCATTATCTCATTTGTTACATGCATAACACTGAATTTTCCAGAAACATGAATTTTCCAGAAACATGTACTACCCCCAACTGGTCAGACAACCGAGACTGCTATCCAATGAATGTACGCCTTACAATCCCTGTGTTAATAGTATTTTAAGCAGTTTTGGGGAGCTTAATTTTTTATTGATGCAATTTCGCCCAAAACAAGGCTAAAAGGCCACTCTAGGTTAGGGGCGAAGAAGACACGAAGGCAGGAACTCAGGAAAGCTGTAGGCAGGAATTGTTTTCAAAATAATTATTTTCATATCGGAAGACTGGGGACCTAAACTGTGGTAGAATTGAGTTTTTTGGCTGATCTTATCTTACAAGTTCGAGCTTTTGTTGACCAAAACAGTTCGGCTTATCGACCAATAATTCTGCCAGGGTGATATACAAAAATGTTGCAACCTGCTTACTGACTAAAATTACCAAAATGTAAATCTTAAAATTTAGTGGGCCTGACGTTTCGATCCTAGCAGGACCTTTCTCAAAGGCAGAGTGACAAGGACAAAACAGATACATGTACACGAAGGAAGGGGGGGGGGAGTGAATAGGACACGGATGAGAAACAAAGGACAAAGAGTGAAGCTGGTAGGGAGAGATCAAAGGGAATGGCAAGGAGTAGGGTAGGGATTAGTGAGAAGAGGGGAAAAGATCAAAGAGAAGGGCAAGGAGTAGGGTAGGGATTAGTGACAAGAGGGGAAAGATCAAAGAGAGAAGTGTGAAGGACTGAACACAAAAGAAGGATTATCAGAAAGCTGCATGGTGTTAGTCATTACCCTCCTGGATGTTGAGACCATGTGGTTGAATAGTCCGAAGACGCTTCATCCATATTTTCTCACGGCTAAGACGGACAGCATTACTACGGTTACCGAGTGATTCTATGCCCAGAACTAGTACACTCATAATAATAATTCTGTCAATTAAAATTGTAATCAACGTCGGTCAAAATATTGGTTTAAAGTCTTCCAAATGTTTTTACAGAGTGGACAAGTTGGAATACGAATAATTTCGTGGGAACGCGTACACCACCACAGTAATATAGTTTTCCCTTCACAGGGGCTAGGTGACTCGTACTGGAACTCGATGATAAACACTGCAGAATGAATGGTCTTGGTGACATGTGCACACTCAAGCTGTCGGCTTTTACATGGGTTGATCAAACAATTTTACCTCAACAGTTTACTGGACTATTCTATTTGATACACTGTCCGAGTAAATAGGATTCGATAAAGCTGTCAACAAAATGGAAAACGGGTCGGATTGGACATGGATGACTTGGGACTCTGGCTCGAACTCGGATTTGGACTCGTGACTCGAACTCGTCTGTTTTTTATGTTACTTTACCTTATAAATTATTACTCTATTCTATAGCACATTGATTATGTTGTACTCCATCTTTCATTGCAGGCGCCTTTCTAATTAGTTTTTTGTATTTTGATTTGTTTTGATACGGGAATCTTCTGTCATAGTCCTGTCTTAATTGCTTTTAACAAGCAGACTTCTAATGCCAGTCTCCTTGGTGATGCAGTATCACCACAAGCACTAAAAACATCCACAGCACTTACTTCATGCAGGGAACGCCCTCTATTGAATGAAAATGAAACAGACCTTTTTCCAATTTAATCCATAAGTGGTTCAAAAATAGATTCAATAGCCCCAGTATGTTGAACGTTTCAGGTTCTTGAGTGTGGGATTAAATTGAAGACCAGTCTCCGTGGGGTGGATATTGGCTGTGCCGGGAGTTGTACAGAATGGCTCAACAGTAGCTGTCTTAAAGGAATTCTAGGAAGGACTTGAGATTGTCGAAAAGCACGCATTGAATCTTAGTAGATGCATTCATGCCCAAATTGTGAATTCCCCTTTCGGATTAACTTCTTTTCTCTCACACGTACCCAGTCTTACCTCACTTAATTGGAGCATTTTCTACCCCCACTGCACACATTTCCCCACATTTCCTTTTTGTAAAATTACATGTACAAGTAACTGAAATAATGCAAAGGTTAAATCAAGCCGCAAGCGCTTCACATTGTTATTGGATTATTACAGATTTACATGTTTAGAATAGAAGAAAATGGAAACAGAGATGCGTATGGCAAGCCAACAGAATTTAACTGCCAGAGGGGTTTGGAGATAAACGTTCATTTGGTACAAATGACAATTGAGGTCTATCTAGTCCCAAGGATAAGCCAACTACAGTATAAGGAATCCTGACCAGCTCAAACGACGGATACTTCTACTTCATTAGCTACAAATCCACACACGTTTGGGACATTTATCATCGAAGCCCAAGGCTAGATGGCATGCATTCACATTGCTTTGTCTGGCCATTGGGTTTGCATGAGTACAGTTTAGGCATATTATGCAGAATGCTTTCTCAGGTCAAAATGCAAACAGGACATAGCAGAAACAAAACTGGCATGAATGGGTACGTGACTTCAATGAATAAGTGACATTTGGTGGAATGTGGGAGAGTTTCGATAGACTTCACCTCTATTTCCTTTTATTTCACTTTGTTGCCACACTTGTTTTTATGAGGGTTGTGTTTGTGTAAGGATTTTCGTGAAGGCCGGCTGTGCGATCATATCCTATCTCCAATAAGCGCTGAATATAGCTGAGACACCGTTACATGTAAATACTTGACAAGACCGCGCCAGATAATCCTGCTATTGTTCCCTTCGTGACTTATATCCGAGCACCGGAATAAATCCGTGCCGCTCAACACGGCTAATCCTTTAGCCTCCACGCTATTTGATGCTGACGTGTCTATAGGGAACCAGCCAGGGGGTGTTGTAGCTGTTTGAACTACCAGCTGAGAATTCGACAATAACACCAACGCGAATACCCATGCGAAGTGACTCGTGTCAGGGGTTGGTTCAGTTCAGTACCGGGATAAATCTCCTGCTAGGATGGAAACGTCAGGCCCTCTAGATTGAAGAGATTTGCCTTTTGGTTATTTTAGTCAGTAAGCAGTATGCATAATATTGAATAATTACTCTAATACAAACATGTTGTAATCTTCTCTTTGACTTAAGCTGAATGACCCAAAGTCAAATCTAAACAAAGGGGAGTGGGCTGACGCTTCGATCCTATAATATATCAGGACCTTTCTTTTTCTGTCTGTGTAAAGTTTCCTACACGTAGAGACTGCATGGTCTTCTCGGGGTAATAGATCTAGATCGTCTTTCTCGGACAGTTCGTCACATTAATTAGAGTAATTAAAACCGAAGGCATGATAACAATAAGAGACAATGGCTTGTTGTTTTTAGGATTGAAAATTAGGGGATTTCAGTAATGGTATGATTGTTATAAGTCATTGCATATACTGTGTGTATAATATAGGCGGCGTATTTGGGTGTCTATATATACCGCCCAAATACAAGCTCGTATTATCATGACTCGTCAGAATACAAGCTAGTATCGACAAAGCTCATTAACATGTAGAAGGCAACCTATTGAAGACTCGTTTTTGTTACACAAAGGTTTGAAATTAAAGTAAACAGCACCCTTTGGTTAATTACAATGTTTGTTAATTAACTGTTGTCAATGTAAATAGGCTTTCGATGTAGGACCAAGTGAGTAATTACCGCAGTTGCTATGGACAGTCTTTGTCAGAATGGTTAAAGACATGACGTCCTTCGTGTGTCTCTGGCCTGTTGGCTTCAAGCAGGGCTAGAGAGGAAATACTGTTTGGATAAGTTCCTTTGGCTGCACTGGCTCGAGATACTCGGAGCATTTTTAAGGTTTCCATTGTGTTTCTTTCCTTTCAATCCCTGGCTCTGACTTTTCCTTCAAACAAAACCATTTTCTGGAAGGTCACTTAGTCTCTGCTCGAGTACTATTGCCGACAAACCCTTAGTAGCTTCCTGATCAAACTAGAAATGGAATTGCTCTATTCACCCTCAGCGATTTTCGAGATTTCTTCCGTTAAGATCTCGCACTCAAGCAGTATCTACATCCAACCAAATCAGGAAGAAATCTTGAAGAGGTCTCCGTTACAATCCTTGCTCATCTTCCATTCACGCCTGAGGCAGTGCCCAGCAAATCCTCCTCCTCAGCCCAGCCAACGAACAATAGACTCGGTGTCTTTGTTCTCTTCTGGCCTAGCTAGCAACCAGATGTGCTTTGGCCTTATTGTTGGTTGATCATTTGAAGGAAAGGTGCAAATCTTCGTGATATTGCGCTAGCGACGCATCCGAGTAGGAGGTCTGACAAGGCTCTGTGTCGAGTCTGACATCACCAGAAAACTTCTGTTTGCCGACGGAACAAGCCTCAAGTTGTTGGACAACGCTTAGAAGATAACAAGCAAAACATGGAGATTTTGAAACTGTTTTTGACTGAGACAACTGCAGGCTGACAGTCGTCAATAGTTTATCCTTAGACGAAACTTGAAAGCCAGACTTCGGATAAAAGCCCGGACTAGTGTATCAGTCATAGCAGTGTCCATGGTAACCTCACAAAATACCGGCCACATGCATTCCTGGAATGGAACGTGAGATCCCCATGTAGCGCCTTGGACGAATTTAAACTTCAGCAAAGAGGCCAGCAAAAGATGACCATGTACCAGTGACTTGTTTTGTGGTTATTTTGGCGAAACTCGACGGGCTTGTTGTGGATTTATTGATGCAATTCAAATACGGGCTACGACTGTCGAGTCATCATGAATTCATCTCAGAAAGCCTTGAACAAGAAACGCAGCATCACTCTCGCCGAGGTGGATTTGGTGAACTCCAACGCTTTCAAGCAAACTCAGCTGAACTTAGAGAAGCAAAACATACGTCTGGATAGGACTCACACTGAGAGTATGCTCCTACATAACCGTGAGTACGCAGAGTTGAAGCGGTTTCTGAACAGTATTCGTGCCGTCAATTCGTACGAAGAGTCGGGCGGATTTGGTGATCAGAGCACGGTGGTTGTTCCTGATAAGAATCTACCTCGTGCTGTCACCGCTCCTAATAAAGTCAGTCTCGCTTTGCTGCCAGAAAATAGTTCAAATAGACATCCTACAAGACCCAGTACGGTCTATGAGAGACAACATAATCTTCGAGCAAACCATCAGAGATCAGTGAGTGATGGGGTACTTGGATCCAAGGATATAGCGGTGATGAGGAGAAGCGATTCTGAAGGAGCTGTAAGTGAACCCACATCACCACGTAAAGGCAGTCATCCAAGATTTACGCTCAATGCTGCATCACCGATCCCAGAAAAACAGGAACCAAGCTGGAAGCAGAACAAATCCTCATCAGACACGTCCTCTCAAGACAATACTTCAAAGGACAGTCGTAAGTCACACATGATAACCTTGGAGTTTAATATGAACGGTGGTAGTGGTGGACGAAGATTGTCTCGATCGACGTCACTGGATGGACAGCTGACCGTGCCAGCTCGTAAACCAATACGAAGTCCTATTCCAGAACCTAACAATAACCAGAAATATCTGTCGTCATCTTTACCACTTCCATCTAACGGAAACAACGGTATTTTATATCAGGTTCCTACTATGAAATTACTGCATCCCAATGGGTCTTACTCAGACCCTTCCTCGTCATCTGGTCCATCATCGTCCACTACGAGTAGCCTTCCAACCCGTCGACATTCCATGATGAATCCTATTTCGTCTACATCAATTCGGAAGAGTGTGGAATTGTCCGAAGGATTCACCATGGACACCAAGGCGTACGACCCCAGCGTGCACGCCGATGTATCCGGCCGACGATTCTCCTCCGATGACGGTACGTCCTCGGCCCCGCACGCTCGCACCTTACTCCAGCATAAACCTAAGGTATCCCACGCCAAATCCATGGAGGTCATGGTGGCTTCTCAGAAGCAAATCCTGCAAAGAAGGAAGACGCTATCCCAGTTGAATACGAGGCTGCTGACAGCTGGGGAATGCATCGAGATACAGAATAAGAGACGTGACAGAATGCATGGGACCCGGATTGATGACTCAGTAGAAAAGGGAGTTGTTTGGTCGAAAGAACCTTTCTTTATCAATCGACAGGATGCAAAACCAGTCAGGAAAACTAGTATAACGAGCGTCACAGACAGCAAGGAGCGTAAAGAATGACAGGAATCATTCTGTTTATATTTGTTAACGAGTAAAACCCGGTGTAAATAATTATAATAGAATGCTGTGTTTAAAACATTACTCAATTCCAAAAGTTAGAGGACCTTTCTCAAAGGCAAAGACAAAAGGTCCTGCTAGGATCGAAACGTCAGGCCCTCTAACTTTTGAGATTCATGTATTGCAGGTCATTTTAGTCAGTGAGCAGTTTGCAACATTTCTTTGTATTTACTTCATTATTCAATTGTAAAATGAGTCAAATTCAATGCATCTGAGAAACTCCTGCTAGACTTGCTGTGTGACATTTTGTACTCTCAATTCTAAGCCATTATATGTAAAGGCATAATTGATGTCATTTAATTTGCCGCATAAAGGCCTTTATACTTACACTGTAACAAAATGATGGTCAAACCTTGGTCAAACCTTGTGAAATGGAGAAATCATTGCCCGATTGCGCGACTACTGTTTACATACCATTGAGTGACGGGTATTTGTTCATCTCATTTGGCACAGAGCAGAGATGGAAATGTACAAAGAAGAACGTGAACAATATGATAGTCTTTTTTGCTCATTTCCACTCCTGTTCTGCACTAAATGAGATGCAAAAATACCCACTATTATTCACGTGATGGCATGTAAACACTAGTCGCACAATCGGTGTATTGAGTCAAAATAATGTGACCAATGTTTGAGTTAAAGTTTATGGCAAGTGTTGAGAAGAACTCGCCCAACATTATATGTTTCCTAAACAAGTTATTTAATCTCATCTCATTTCTATCCTAGTAAGACCTTTCCATTGAGCTAGATCCCGCAAGGACATAAACGTCATGCCGTCTTAATAATTCAGATTTAGTCATTATATAGTTAGAGGGTAGGTTTTTTACCACTGCTAGTCGATCATTCGCTGACATTAATTTTAAAGCCAACGTTGGACAATATTTGACTGACGCTTTTGCAGTATATAGTAAAATGACGAAAAGACCAGAAGTAAAAACTTTAGGCTTTTAAAAGCTTGCCATATGAGAATTACAATAGGCCTATGTGCCTACTGTCACCTCGCCAATTCATTGTCCCTTCAAAATGAAAACAGTGCCGCAAATAGACGGCTGTATCAGTTTCATGCTCACGATCAAATGTGGGCAAACTGCCATTGAGACGAGTTGTCTGTGTGCATTTCACTGAATTAATCTTTAAATCGGTTGCTTTTTATCGGTTTACATTCAGCCAATTGATCAGTCACTAAAGATCGCTTTCAATTAATTTGAGCTAACTTACTGGAATTCTGTCTGCTGGAATGAGGGAGATCTCTGAGACCTGTATCAATGCCAGGAGTTCTTGTTTAGTTTAGTTTGCAGATTTAAACAAATTAGAAGGCCGGACCTTTCGACCTTAGCAAGAACTCCCCGTAGACCTTTGAAGGACCAAAACGTCAGGCCTTGTTTTAGATTTGCATAATGTTAATCATTTACGTCAGTAAGCGGTGGGTGATATTCTTGAACTCAAGTAAAATGTTCATACATTTATACATATATATTCAACTCGGTTTCCATAACATCGACACCATCGTTTTCACTTCTCGCAGAATTTGTCTTTATGATTTGCCCAATCCAGGGCATCGATTGGTGAAAATAAAAAACACAACATATTAATGTAGGCCTACAAAGGTGATATTTGAAAAAGCGAAGTATATATTTAATGCTTTAATTTTCTTTTGCTATGAATAATTTGGCCATTCATTATAAACCAAGCTTGTCGTTTTTAATTAATACTACTTGATTTTATGATAAGACGTGTGTTTTAGATAATTAACACAATTAAACATTCCAATGACGTCATGATCTTGTACCCCTGAGCCTGTGCTGAATGGTTGAGTTGTCGGCTACTTCCAGTAGTCAACAGAGGCTAGATTTTCTTATCGGGCGCGTGATTTGTATCACGCGTTCTGCTCATGCGCCTTAGTATTTATAAATATGCCTAAAGTAAATTAAAACAACAGAGAGTCTGACGAATCAATCCTACCGGGACCTTTCTCAGAGGCAGACTCGTCGGTCTTTCTGCAAGAAATGTCCTGCTAGGATCGAAACGTCAGGCACACAATATTTGTCGATGTTGCATTTTGGTCAAGTCAGTCAGCAGTTTGCAACATTTCGGTATAACATGTATTACTTATAAAGCAGCGTGAGGTATAGAGCCCACTATGATCGTCGTAACAAAAAAGAATCAGCGATGTTACCAAAATAATCAACATCGTCAACAAATTGTGCCAACCAGTCTGCTATCCGGGAAGACATCTTGTAGCCACCATTCCCTCTATTACCGCTATAATTATAGGCTTATTGCTTTATAGGTTATGCTAAGCATTAGTTGAGATCGCGATAGCACACTGACTTTTCAGATTCGAAATAATCTTAGCATAAAATAACGCACCATTGAATGATTCCACACTATCAATATTTCTCGAGAAAATATTGGAATGAATGTCCAACTGAACTGATTAGCTGAGGATTTATTTATCGCTGGGACGTGAAATGATTTATATTCTTATTTTTCCCCCGAAAATGTCATACGAACATATCCCAGAGGAGGTTTCTTTAAAAAAAAAATACCTTGGGATTCCTTCATGTTTCAGAAATCTCTAAAGATGTATATTCTTGGAATGATGCTGATTATGAGAGGTGTGGCTTAGGTACGTATTTGTACGGTGACTGTGTGGTTTCGTTGATTTACGCCATGGGAGATTCAGGGTTCTGCTTATCTAATCGACACCAATGCAAACATTGTATAGTATATCATGGCTACATTGCACCAAAGTCCAACAGATTATCTTGTTCGGTGATAACACAATGTGATAAATCTTTATATTCATGACCTTATATTCCCTGACCCTTGTTAGAGCTTAAGAAAAAGAGCTCCTCTCTTAAATTCACTCTTTTCATTTCAAAATTTAGTGGGCCTTACGTTTCGATCCCAGCAGGACCTCTCCCAAAGGCAGAGGTCTTTAAGAAAGGTCCTGCTAGGATCGAAACGTAAGGCCCACTAAATTTTGAGATTTTCATTTTGATAAATTTAGTCAGTAAGCAGTTTGCAATATGCTTGTATAGGCCTAATACTCTTTTCATTTCAATGAAACTCCCATCAACGTCGCAGGAAGGTCGCCTCTCCATGAAACCGCTCATAAATAATACATTTGCTTCGAATTGTGAAGTTCGAAAAGTGAAATAATGGCGTTGATCACTTTTTAGAAATGCACACCGTGTGATCCCCGAACTGCCATAGCATGGTAGTTTGCATCGGAATGAAAATAAGAGGCGTGAGATTTACAGCAGCTAATGGTTGATTGCTTCTGACTGGCGCCCCCAATCCGTTGACTATTTGGAAGGCCGCCATCTAAGGGCTGGATAGCTCAGATGGTAAGAGCGCTGGTGTGCCAAAGACTAGTCGACTATTTGGGAATGTCACCATCTAAGGGTTGGATAGCTCAGATGGTAAGAGCACTGGTGTGCCAAAGACTAGTTGACTATTTGGAAGGCCACGTTCTAAGGGCTGGATAGCTCAGATGGTAAGAGTACTGGTGTTATACGCAAAACCAAAGGTCTCGGGTTTATGTCCAGGTCCAATCAGAGCTTTCTTTGCCAATTTTCAAAATTATTCAAAAGTTCCCAGTCAGATTTCCCTTTGTGTTTGTTTGACTTATTAGAAATGAAAACTGTTTTTAGTGTCTTCCTATAAGGAGATCTTATGGAATCAGATGGAAAATGGATGAGAATGAATGACTGAGAACGGAGTTATTGCAGATAGCTGGGGAGTTGAGTGGACATACTACAGACATAGAGACAATCCTCGAGATTTTGACAAACTAACAAACTAAAGACGGATTGGTGTATGGAAAACAACCACAGAAATATAGACATAGAAATATGATTAATGTGAATGAATGAATGCGCGCAGCTATGGGAAAAGTAGCAGGGAAAGACCTTGCCAAAGAAACTATCCCGAAGATGGGGCGACCGGCCTGCCAAGATCCATGGGTCGGACGAGCATGTCAAGTGGACTGTTGGTTGGAAGATTTCTGCCAGCAATGTTCCTGCTTACAGGGTGCCGACATCTCAGGATTGGTATGAGAAAGGGAGAATTGTCGTTCCAGTCTTTCACGGGGGTCATGTCGAGCAAACACTCATCCCTGTAAGTGGCACACGATGCTTATCGACAGGATTACTGCTTACTGGTTTCGCCTTAGAAGGCAAACAACGCGACGATATACTTTTAGCCGAGCAACTATTATGACATTGTTCAGAAAACATCCAACACTTTATCTTGTTTGTCCACGGCATAAGCTGGGGAAAACAAACACGATCATTTGACTCGTGAAACTGTGTGCTTGGGGGATTGGGGTCTTAGCACAGCTTGAACCAAGAAGGGGTATTCGGTGTGATTGAAAAACACCTGCAGATGAAACATTGCAACAAGCACCTGTTGAAGACTGGCTGTGTGAGCATTTAGTCAACGGGCTACAATGAAGCATAGTTTCAACTCTGAGACTATAGTCAACGACTTGGAGGAATAACCGATTGCATGCTGTACTGTATCTTGAGAAAGAATGGACTAGTGAAGTCGGGATTGGCAGACTGATATCTCTGTGAATATCGACCATCGAAATTAGCAGTGGAAATGCAGTTCTTTTATGGAAAAACTCTCTGAGTTTCCTGACTTGAGTCAACAGACTTGTTCAGAGTGGATACTACTATAGTCTGAGCCTGTATGGAGTACTACAGTGGCTTGATAGACCACAATATGGCGGAGCAGTCCAAACGTGTCCTCATGTCCAACAAACTCGAGCGCCGTCGCTATGAGGAAACCTGCCAGCGACTTAACCGAGCTAATGCCAGACAGATTCTGTCTTACGACGCTCAAATGTCCGACTTGAGGAAGGAATTATATCGCTTCACTCAAGCCAAGAGGAGTATGCGGTCTGTGAAGCAGTCTGACAGACCAGTCACTGTGGCAACCACGGACTTACATGAGCGCCACTTACATGTGACTTCACAGATATCAATGGTAGGGGGTAATGAGTATCGCGCAGACAATGACAGAGCCAGTTTACAGTCCTTCGACTTGTTCTTACCCGAGAGAGGAATGCTGGAGAACAAACTAAAACAAGATGTTTTCTGGATGGACGCGGATATCAATACAGAGTCGACCGATTTGAATAACAATCACCATAAAGAACGAAATGTAAAAATTGAGGACGGGGCTGCTTTTAAAGACAATGGATACAAGAAACATTCCCCGGCCACTCCGAAAATTCCCCCCAAAGAGGGTTTTCAGATATTTTATAACCGCTCTCCCAACCGTTCACCGAGAAATGAAAAATTGGCCAAGCAATCACCACGACAAGATGCGCACAACTATCCGCAGACATCAGACAATGGCGCCATTTCTGCTGTGGCTGAATCCAACCAAGGTATTGAACCGCCTCCTCAAGACATCTATCTTCCTTCTTACATCAAGCCATCAAGTCTGCACAGCATTGACGAATACGATGAAGGAACATATTTCAAAGCTACTCCAAGATTGCAGTCAACATCGCAACTTGAGAAATCTGGTCACAGCGAGATGGATCAAGCCACTGGATTAACGCGAGGATTGGAATGGTTGAGCAACAGGATGAGACAAAACGCGCTGAAAGCTGAGGACACGCTTTCTGAATTCATCAATCTCTCTCCATCTGACAGCGAGAGTGTTAGACACACACGAGAACTAGACCACCAGACAAAGGATCAACCTCTTCCTCCAATCTTGACACCAAACGCTCCCTCGATGACGTCAAGTTACTCCTCGGATCTCAGACTGTTTTCTTCGAAGGAGAAGATGATTTCAGTGACCCGTCAGCAGGAGAAAGAAGCTCGAACGAACCGTTATCGAGTGAACTCATCTGCGCTGCATTATCTGGGAGAGGAAACATTCTACGGGTTCGAGGAGAACGGAGAAGGGAGATGTCTCACCGTGTCCAGGCCAAAGAAAACAAGTGAATTTGGTCAAGGCAGACATATTACCCAGCGAATAGAAAAGAGGCGAATTTTACGAGGAGAGAGTAACTTAATTCGAAAACCAATCTTTAACAGATGAAACGGGGTAAATACAAAAAACCTTTGCAAACTGCTCACCGACTAAAATGACATGCAAAAGTTAGAGGGACTGACGTTTCGATCCTAGCAGGACCTTTCTCAAAGGCAAAGAGAAAGGTCCTGCTAGGATCGAAACGTCAGGCCCACTAACTGTTGAGATGAAACGGGGTTTAGGATTCATAAGTGAGGGAAGTATTTTTTATTTGTGGGCTTAACACATGGGATTTGAGAAGATGTCTAATTAATCAATATCTGTGTCAAATGTAATTATTCATATTGTCTTCAGACATCCAAAATTACCCGTTTCGTCATTCTTCAAATATCATTTCTGGGTTGAAAAGATGTGAAACACTCATTGCTTTGAATGATGGGATGGTATCTGGTTCAACAAACGAAATTAAATTAATGGAATTAAGAATTTATAAAAATACAAAAACTGCTCACTGACTAAAATGACCTGCAAAACGTAAATCTCAAAAGTTAGAGGGCCTTACGTACGTTTCGATCCTAGCAGGACCTTTCTCAAAGGTCCTGCTAGGATCGAAACGTCAGACCCTCTAACTTTTGACATTAATGAAAAGCACAACAGTACCATATACACATCGTGTGATACTGTAAATTCATCATAACAATAATTTTCGTGGCCATTTAAGAAACGCTGTACATCTGTTTGATTAAAGGTTAAAGTTTTGCTACTCATTATGAAAAATGGCATGGCCTAATGATATAAATGAAATTATTTTTTAAAGCATTGTAGATTTCTAAGTTGACACACCTAGATTATTATGATGGAATCATAACCATTTGCAAACCTTAAACTGTCTCTGTTTTTTGATGACAAATAATTTTGATGAATCATTGTTCCATCGCCTCTAAAACGTTATTTTCTTTTATCTTAACACTTCAGAGATCACAGAACATGTGTCGTTTTATAATGGTAGTCTTACCAATGGGCGTTTTTATTATTTCATGGAAGCTAGTTACCGGAGTCCATGAGGGTTTAATGGATTGTATCAACTCATTCCTTTTCAATTGACAAATAAATGAATGAAATAAGAGCTTCGGACCAGTTTTCTCTCATTGATTTTGTTTTATTGGCAGAGAGAATAGATTGGTTCGTGAGTGAAGCGAGTGATGTGCCGTAGAAATACAAAATAGAATGGGTGGAACATCCATGACGCATGACTGCATATGTTAATACTAACCAGCAATTTTAGAGCGAATGACACGGGTCATTCCATTATCGGTCAACATGTGCGTCATTCCTGGTCAACAGGTATATATTCGTTACCTGGCAACTGCAGATAAAGTGAGCGGTCAACTAGTTGCTAGATAAAAAAAATGCAGGTCTACTTTGACCATAGAGGACTGAAGGCCGGCCAATACATGTAGTGTCAATAGAACCGCAGTAAAGAAACACAAAGAAGAGTACAATTATGTGCATGGAGTGATTACATCGAAAATGACGAAACCAGTTTTACCCAGAAGGCTTACATTTTATCATGGCCTGTCAATGCTCTACCAACTTATGCTATTGTGTTTCCGATAAGTTTGTACAATGTATATCAATCTATATCTTCCAGTAAGGATGGACCCACTGCGCTTCAGGCAAGACCACTCTAAGTCAGATATTGACAAAAACTTGACCTCTGATCGGTCTGAACAAGTTACCATGTCTAACTCTTTGCCATATCAAATACCATGAAAGGCTCTCTTTACAGAAAGACCTCCAAGCTTCGTGATTGGTTGGTGTCTAGAGACGGGTAAATAGCCAAACAATTGGACTTCTTGATAAATGGGTTGATATGATCTCGACCTAGTGTCGTCCAGAGTTACTGTTGAGAGGCTGGGGATCAGTATGGTAGGACATGTGACGTAGATATCTGCAGTTCTTTTCGGTTTACTGATTTTCTGATTCGAAAAACACAACAAAATGGATCATTATAACGATTCTCTCATCATATGAAGCTGACAAGTGCACCCTTAGCCACAGGTGTTTCGTAGGGGCAACAGGGGTGCTACTGAACATTGGTGACTTTGTGGATTCTTACATCTATATATTCTCCAGTGACAATCATGAAAAGATCTAATGAGCGAAGAGTGCAGTATCTGTCCCATCAGAATAAACTGGCAGAAGCTCATCTGGATGAGAAATCCTCCCTTCTAGATCGACAGAGAATCTCAAGACGCTGCGCTTACGAACATGAGAAAAGACAACTAACAAAACAACTTCGAGAATTAACTCTGATCAGGAACCACCCACCGATCTGCCCTACATCTCCCAAAGCACCGCCCGGGCAAAGGACTCTACAGGTGAGTGAGAGGAGAGAAGCTTGCAGAAAGATCTCAGTTCCTGCTAGACTTTCACCTAACGACATCAGTCCTCAAAGTTACAGTCCACCTGGTGACGATCGTTTCTTCATGCGACCGAGAACCAAATCCAGGAGTTTGGTTGATTTGATAAACGAACAAAAACAAGAGAGCGTATCGCTTGAATCTATTCCCAAATGGATGAACAAAACCAAAAGCAATTCTTCTGAGATGTTATCAAGGAGTCTTCCTTTCCAAATAAATCTTTCTGAGAGGGAGAGCCTGCCACCAATAGTTCCTTCTATTGCGATAGATTCACCTCGTGTTACCTCAGGTAGAGAGTTGAGAGGGAACACTCATACCGTCAATGTTGGCGCTGAATCCAGTGAAGCTTCGAATTTCTCACCGACAACCAACCGGAAACTATCCTCTAGGTCTTCTGTAAATCCCCACAGAATCCTAGAAGTCACACACGGACATCTTTCCCTGACGGATAGCCCGACTTTAAGAAAGCGTGAGCGAGCTATCAGTCTGTGCTCTCCACGAAGTCACAGGAAAATCTTTCAGGACAACTTGAAAGAAGAGAAGACTTCAGGCGATGGAGGTTTGCAACTGAAAAGGCCCGTTACATCTGATTATCAAGCTACTGGAAACACAGCGCAGAAGCAGCAGAAAGGGATATATTTGGAAATGGGTTCTGGACCAAACATCCCTTCCAATTCACCATTCACCGATAAGAATACTTCAGCTTTTCCCAAGAATGTTCCTCTTGACCAGCTGGCCATGAAGGAGGTCCCTTCTCCGAGATCACCAAAGATCAATCCTAGACGGGAGATATCCAGCGGCTCCAATCAAGGAGAGATGCCAGGAAGTTTGCTTCCATCCAATGAGACTGAACAGAGGGACGAAGAGAGTCCGGACATTCTCCAAGGGGAGGTTAGTCAGGAGAAGATTCATCGGGAAGATATGGAACACACACCATCTTCAAACATCTCCGAGACTGGAACTAACAGAGACAGCTGTGAGCCAGGCAGGGCATTGAGGGTTTCAGATATTGTACTAACCACCGCAGCTAAACGAGTCAGAAAAAGGGGAATTGTTTCGCTTCCAGAAGCGATAGACCGGGACTGTTTATCTATTAGCGCTGAGCATCCTGACAAGAATATCCAAGAGAGAGAAGGGATATCGGTGTTTGGTTCAGACGAAGCAAAGGGAGGTTTTTCAGAGCTGGAATCATGCCGATATTTAAGGATTTATACACCGAAACGTTCAACGCATGAACAACCACCCCAAGAGTAAATTGAGAGAAGCTGACGTCTCGATTCCATGAGGACCTTTCTCAAACGCAAAGGAAGGTCATGCTAGGACCGAAACGTCGGGATCTCTATTTTGTTTAAGAATAGCTTTTTGTCTTTTAGGTCATCAGTAACTATAGTTTGCACAATTATTCTTGTATTTTACTTCGTGAAAAACCTTCAAATGATCGTTCCAGAAATCTACTAAATAATTGTTTACAACAAACGTATATACGGGTTCCTACAAATAGCATGCATGAAAGCTGTAGAGACGATGGTACACCTATTCCTAGTTTATTCTTCTTATCATTTTGCAAGCATTGAGACTAGTCTATTAGCTATAACGAGAGAGGGGAACACTGATTTTTTTTTTTACAATTCAACGACCTTTGATGTTGATTTTGAGAAGATATTGAATGACCACTTGAACCTGCAGAAGTAATTTATTTCAGATATGTCACAAATCAATCTATCAACTCTAACTTATAAGTCTATATAAGAAACATAATTAATTATAGGGTCTGACATCACTTCGATCCTAGCAGGACTTTTCTGTCAGGATCGGAATTCCAGACAGTGGAACTTGTTATGAGTTTACAGCCATATCAAATAAATCATGACCTTTCCGTCCTAGCAGCAAGGGTCTCTCTCAAAGGCAGAACCTTTAATGTGTTGTCTTTTTGCTGGCCATTGTATGTCTCGATATTTGTTTCATTATTTGTTTGGAAAACATCATCTTTTCACTAAGGGCTCTTTTTTGTAAAAATATTTCTTGTTCGGAGTCCATCAAAAAAGTTGATGGCAGTTTGCAAATAACTGTTGCAATAAAAACACAAATTATACTGCTTGTCAAGGCTCAATAAATGCAGCGATCAATCGGCTGGTCTATTGTTTTCTAGAGAGCAAGTGATGCTTATTCCAAGGCCGCTAGGTGGTCTCACGTCATGTGCGCAAGACGGTTTGGGAATTCTGCGGGTATATTATAGTACACAGGGCTTGTCATTACATTTTCTTCACAACAACGTCTGCACTGCGTTATCGCAATAGGCATATCATTTTCGTCTAGATCCATCGAAATTCTCAACAGGAATGATGAGATAGGTGGCGTGTTCTCTCGGCTGAAGTGATTCCTTGTGATTGATTTCTCCTATTCATGAACCATGAAGCTCTGGCAGAAGTCTTTACTGCTCATATTTGCACTCTTTCTCTACCTGTTTCTGGGGGCTGTGGTATTCAGAATGTTAGAAGTCGGAATCAACGAAGAAGCCCAGCGAACATTCATCGGTCATATCCAAAACTTTCTGAACAACCACTCCTGTGTCACACAGGAAGAGTTGCAGACACTTTTCCTGGAGGTGGAAAATGCCCTTCTAAATGGAGCCTTCAAAGTCGACAACAATCCCGATAATGATCAGAATTTAGTTCTTTGGGATATGCCTAGTGCCATCTTCTTCACAACCACTGTGGTGACTACTATAGGTAAGATCATGATCATCCAAACCGCTGCTTATAGGATCAGTTTCCAGGCAGATTAATTCTTAAGGAAAACCTGAATTTGTACGCTCTGAACTCTGACCTATAAAGGCTTTGAATGTATGGGATCCGTTATTGGGAGAGACAGACATGTTACTTCGTTTTGTTCGTCGTATGTTCTCCTTTTCTAGTCTACTCCATAATTATGTTTGCATAATTCGGTGCACCGATCGGCTGATATCTAAAACGAAATCAAGTTCCTATTGACACAGTGATGCGCTTCTTTTGTATGCATTGCTGGAGCATAAATGCATAAAGGTATAAAAGTGTCGATGTATTGTGGTTAACCTTCAACTTGTTCGAGTTTGTTCGTGGTTCTTATATCATTTGGAGAGATGCTTTCACAAGATTTGCCTTATATTACCCTGTATCGATTGGCTAGCTGTAGTAGCATTTGGTTGATCGAATGGCTAGCTGTAGTAGCATTTGGTTGATCGAATGGCTAGCTGTGGTAGCATTTGGCTGATTGAATGGCTAGCTGTAGTAGCATTTGGTTGATCAAATAGCTAGCTGTAGTAGCATTTGGTTGATCGAATGGCTAGCTGTGGTAGCATTTGGTTGATTGAATGGCTAGCTGTAGTAGCATTTGGTTGATTGAATGGCTAGCTGTGGTAGCATTTGGTTGATCGAATGGCTAGCTGTGGTAGCATTTGGTTGATCGAATGACTAGCTGTAGTAGCATTTGGTTGATCGAATGGCTAGCTGTGGTAGCATTTGGTTGATTGAATGGCTAGCTGTGGTAGCATTTGGTTGATTGAATGGCTAGCTGTGGTAGCATTTGGTTGATCGAATGGCTAGCTGTAGTAGCATTTGGTTGATCGAATGGCTAGCTGTAGTAGCATTTGGTTGATCGAATGGCTAGCTGTGGTAGCATTTGGCTGATTGAATGGCTAGCTGTAGTAGCATTTGGTTGATCGAATGGCTAGCTGTGGTAGCATTTGGTTGATCGAATGGCTAGCTGTGGTAGCATTTGGTTGATCGAATGGCTAGCTGTAGTAGCATTTGGTTGATCGAATGTCTAGCTGTGGTAGCATTTGGCTGATTGAATGGCTAGCTGTGGTAGCATTTGGCTGATTGAATGGCTAGCTGTAGTAGCATTTGGTTGATCGAATAGCTAGCTGTGGTAGCATTTGGTTGATCGAATGGCTAGCTGTAGTAGCATTTGGTTGATCGAATGGCTAGCTGTAGTAGCATTTGGTTGATCGAATGGCAGCCACGGCTAGTTGAGATGAGTGTTAATTGGCCCAATAAGCATGTAGTTCATATTATTAATAAATATGTAAGAGTATTTATACAGTAGCTGCATGATAACGAGTTTTGTTTTTTTATATTTTACTCAATTCCAGGCTATGGTAACCTAGCACCCAAGACTTCCATCGGTCGTGTGGTCTGCATGTTCTATGCCGCCATTGGGATTCCATTAACCTACTGGCTGCTATCCGCAGTAGGAGACACATTTCAAGGTTGTTGGCGCCCATGCCACGGACTGATTCGTAGATGGACGAAGCACATTAAGCCAGGTACACGTCGTACTGTCACAGAGATTATCATCATCGGCATCTGCCTGTACATTCTCATCGTAGCTCTGCCCGGCGTCGTATTCAGCTATCTAGAAAACTGGAATTTCTTCCAATCGCAGTATTTCTGCTTTATTTCTCTGAGCACCATAGGATTCGGTGATTTTGTTCCTGCAGAGAACCCTAACATGACGTCAATATCTCGTTGGTTGTACAAGCTTGGTACAGCAGCTTACCTCATCATCGGACTGAGCATTCTGTCAGTTGCAATCAAAGGCTTCCTCGATTCACAACAGACTAAGATCACTAAATGGAAGGCCAAAGTTGCTGCTAAGAGATTGATGCAACTTCATCAGTTGAAACATAACGAGCATCAGCAACAGCAGCAGGAACAGCAGCAGGAAAAGGAGTAGGAACAGCAGTAGGAATAGCAGCAGGAACAGCAGCAGGAAAAGGAGTAGGAACAGCAGAAGGAATAGCAGCAAGAACAGCAGTAGGAATAGCAGCAGGAACAGCAGCAGGAAAAGGAGTAGGAACAGCAGTAGGAAAAGGAGTAGGAACAGCAGCAGGAAAAGGAGTAGGAACAGCAGCAGGAAAAGGAGTAGGAACAGCAGTAGGAACAGCAGCAGGAAAAGGAGTAGGAACAGCAGCAGGAAAAGGAGTAGGAACAGCAGCAGGAACAGCAGCAGGAACAGCAGCAGGAACAGCAACAGGAACAGCAGCAGGAAAAGGAGTAGAAACAGCAGCAGGAAAAGTAGTAGGAACAGCAGCAGGAACAGCATCAGGAAAGGGAGTAGGAACAGCAGTATGAACAGTAGCAGGAACAGCAGCAGGAACAGCAGCAGGAACAGCAGCAGGAACAGCATCAGGAACAGCATCAGGAACAGCAGCAGGAACAGCAGCAGGAACAGCAGCAGGAACAGCATCAGGAAAGGGAGTAGGAACAGCAGTAGGAATAGAAGCAGGAACAGCAGGAGGAAAAGGAGTAGGAACAGCAGCAGGAACAGCAGAAGGAACAGCAGCAGGAACAGCAGCAGGAATAGCAGCAGGAATAGCAGCAGGAACAGCAGCAGGAATAGCAGCAGGAACAGCAGCAAGTTGATTGACAAACTGGAAATGACAACTCCGTCGAAGGTTCTACTGATCACCATGTTTGCATCCAATAAACTCAACTTTTTATAAACTAAGCATGAACTACCAATGATAACTTTCAAAGCTTTTTTTCACATTTGTCATTGTTTTTATAAAAAAATTACTGTTATTAAAATTTCCTATCTATTTGACTGAAGTTAGAGTGACTTAACACCGCCAAGATAACCATAGACTCGTCAATGAACTTTTGTTTTGATTAGGTTTGTATGACGAGCCTGTCAATTGGATAATTTTCATTTCAACCTTGGGATAATTATTCTGCAAGGAAAAATTTGCTTTTCTATCGAGGGCCTGAGAAATAATGAGTTCTTCGGGTATGCATTTTGTTACATTCATTCGGAGAACAAGTTGAGGTGTTTTGTAAATATTATGACACATAGGCCTAAATGTACTAATCATACCCCAGACATAGAAATAAAAAAAGGAATTGTATTTGAAAGATGTCTCTTTTGTCATGTGAAAAACACGTATGCAGGTATGAGGTATGGGGTAAGGTAGGGAAAACTATTATAGTAGAATCTCTGCAGAAAAAGCTGAGGATTGGCATCTGATGTGGGCTGAAATACTTTGGCATTACTACTGAAAGGGGAATTTTAATGGGCGTGACGTTACCACTAGGGAGGGTCTTTTAATGGGCGTGGCCTTACCAATGAGGGAGGGTATTTTAATGGGCGTGGCCTTACCAATGAGGGAGGGTCTTTTAATGGGCGTGGCCTTACCAATGAGGGAGGGTGTTTCAATGACGTGGCCTTACCAATGAGGGAGGGTGTTTTAATGGGCGTGGCCTTACCACTAAGGGAGGGTCTTTTAATGGCCGTGGCCTTACCAATGAGGGAGGGTCTTTTAATGGGCGTGGCCTTACCACTGAGGGAGGGTCTTTTAATGGGCGTGGCCTTACCAATGAAGGAGGGTCTTTTAATAGGCGTGGCCTTACCACTGAGGGAGGGTCTTTTAATGGGTGTGGCCTTACCAATGAGGGAGGGTGTTTTAATGGGCCTGGCCTTACCAATGAGGGAGGGTCTTTTAATGGCCGTGGCCTTACCACTAAGGGAGGGTCTTTTAATGGGCGTGGCCTTACCACTGAGGGAGGGTCTTTTAATGGGCGTGGCCTTACCAATGAAGGAGGGTCTTTTAATAGGCGTGGCCTTACCACTAGGGAGGGTCTTTTAATGGGTGTGGCCTTACCAATGAGGGAGGGTGTTTCAATGACGTGGCCTTACCAATGAAGGAGGGTCTTTTAATGGG
The DNA here is from genome assembly GCA_949987565.1 of Luidia sarsii. Classification (NCBI taxonomy): domain Eukaryota; kingdom Metazoa; phylum Echinodermata; class Asteroidea; order Paxillosida; family Luidiidae; genus Luidia; species Luidia sarsii. Next base: position 233,399 of record OX465101.1, on the reverse strand, counting down.
CGTGGCCTTACCAATGAGGGAGGGTCTTTTAATGGGCGTGGCCTTACCACCGAGGGAGGGTCTTTTAATGGGCGTGGCCTTACCAATGAAGGAGGGTCTTTTAATGGGCGTGGCCTTACCAATGAAGGAGGGTATTTTAATGGGCGTGGCCTTACCAATGAGGGAGGGTCTTTTAATGGGCGTGGCCTTACCAATGAAGGAGGGTCTTTTAATAGGCGTGGCCTTACCAATGAGGGAGGGTCTTTTAGTGAGCGTGGCCTTACCAATGAAGGAGGGTCTTTTAATGGGCGTGGCCTTACCAATGAGGGAGGGTCTTTTAATGGGCGTGGTCTTACCAATGAAGGAGGGTCTTTTAATGGGTGTGGCCTTACCAATGAGGGAGGGTCTTTTAATGGGCGTGGTCTTACCAATGAAGGAGGGTCTTTTAATGGGTGTGGCCTTACCAATGAGGGAGGGTCTTTTAATGGGCGTGGTCTTACCAATGAGGGAGGGTCTTTTAGTGAGCGTGGCCTTATCACTGAGGGAGGGTCTTTTAGTGAGCGTGGCCTTATCACTGAGGGAGGGTCTTTTATTAAAAAAGAGAGAAAACGAAATGTATTTTTCCACGACATTTAGTTTGCAAATTATAGCTTTTTTATCAAATCAAGCAACAGCAATGCCCGTGAATGAGCATACTGTCCGAAAAGTCGAGCGACACTCCCTCATAGAGGCTGGTTCTTTCCAAAACCACACACTCACAAAAGAGGTTATCGTACATGTACATGTACGTACATGGTGTACCCGTAAACCTATACCCTTTGTTACACTGTCGCCCAAAATCTTATCACCTTTCACAATCATTATGAAAGTCCAGCGCCCCCACAGTCTATAAATATGCATATAGTTGCAGTGAATTAGAACACAGTGGTCATACGGTCACACACAGTGCTGTTTTATTCTCATAGCTAGTGTTTTTGCCACAACCTATTTCACAAAGGTGAATGTACAGGGCCTTATATACACAGGCTTATTTCGCTGAAATCTGAACGATAAACTAACTAATCAATCTACATTCTTAAAACTGTAATTTCTAAAAATGAATTAATATTAACGTTATGAATAAACTAGGTTCAAACTGCTCACTGACTTCAATGGCTCGAAAGTACATCTCAAACATGTAGAGGGCTTGAAGTTTCGCTCTTGGTAGGAACTTCCTTAAAGGCAGAATTATTCTTGGTTTATTTCAAGATGTTCGCCCCCACCCTGGCAAAGACTAGTTGACTATTTGAGAAGGTAGTCATCTAAGGGCTGGATAGCTCAGATGGTAAGACTGGTTGACTATTTGAGAAGGTAGTCATCTAATGGCTGGATAGCTCAGATGGTAAGACTAGTTGACTATTTGAGAAGGTAGTCATCTAATGGCTGGATAGCTCAGATGGTAAGACTAGTTGACTATTTGAGAAGGTAGTCATCTAAGGGCTGGATAGCTCAGATGGTAAGACTAGTTGACTATTTGAGAAGGTAGTCATCTAAGGGCTGGATAGCTCAGATGGTAAGACTAGTTGACTATTTGAGAAGGTAGTCATCTAAGGGCTGGATAGCTCAGATGGTAAGACTAGTTGACTATTTGAGAAGGTAGTCATCTAAGGGCTGGATAGCTCAGATGGTAAGACTAGTTGACTATTTGAGAAGGTAGTCATCTAAGGGCTGGATAGCTCAGATGGTAAGACTAGTTGACTATTTGAGAAGGTAGTCATCTAAGGGCTGGATAGCTCAGATGGTAAGACTGGTTGACTATTTGAGAAGGTAGTCATCTAAGGGCTGGATAGCTCAGATGGTAAGACTGGTTGACTATTTGAGAAGGTAGTCATCTAAGGGCTGGATAGCTCAGATGGTAAGACTGGTTGACTATTTGAGAAGGTAGTCATCTAAGGGCTGGATAGCTCAGATGGTAAGACTAGTTGACTATTTGAGAAGGTAGTCATCTAAGGGCTGGATAGCTCAGATGGTAAGACTAGTTGACTATTTGAGAAGGTAGTCATCTAAGGGCTGGATAGCTTAGAGGGTCGCGCTGGCATGCAAAACCAGACGTCTTTGGTTTTCTTTGCCATTTGCAAAAAAATATTTCAGATTTTTAATTTTCTACACATTCCTTCTCATATTTTGTAGATTAACCCACAAATATTTTTCTGTCGTGCTTTGATTCTCTGATTATTATGAACGTATATACGTATTTATAAACGCTAATGTCCGATTATCTATCAAAATAAGCTTAGAGCGGCTTGAGTAGGGGCCTACAGCTTGACATCCAAAGACGCTATAATTCAGTGTTTTTTTCTTTTTTTATAACGTCATAGGATACACCAACCACTTCCTTGCTTCGTCGCAATAAATAGCCCGTCAAGTTCTGCTCCTGGTTGAAAGAGCTTCCCTCGGCCATAGTTAGGTCGTATTTACGGGTCCGATTCTTGTGCTTTCGACGGATGGTATCTTTTGCACGGTAGATGTTTTTACGTTGTGAGTGCCAGACTCCTTTGAAGATGATAGAGATGACACCAAGGCCCAGGAAGAAGACGATCAACATACTCATCTTATAGATCCAGTCAAGGAGGTAGGAACCCCCTTCAGGTTCCAGGCCGTAGATAACGTCTCCAAACCCAATGGTACTGAAGGTGACGAAGCAGAAGTACTGGGCTCTCCACCAGGACCAGTCTGGTTCAGTCTTGGTGAAGACAATGGAAGGGAGAAGGATGAGAAGACACCACATACCTAATGTTGTGATGACACCAATCAGAAATCGGCGCATTTTCTTGGACGGTATTGCTCTGAAGCATCTATCAGAGAGATCGACAAAGTGCAGCCACATTTCATGACTGGTGTCTCCAATAGCTGATAGCATTGCACAGCACAGAGGTATACCGAATACAGCATACCAGATGCAGAATATTTGCCCGTATGTAGAGACTGGTGCCAGTCTGCCATATCCTAGAAGAAGGAAGAAAACAAAAGTATAACAAATCAGTTCTACTGATTGTCAAAATTATATGCCGAGAAACCTTCAAATGTAACTGAAATGTTAAGCTCTTTACAATAAGTAAGGTAAACGGGAATTTGCTTTAATCAAATCTATAATATGTGACCAGTACGGCACGAGGATTCTCGTCCAAATGTGAGTTTTCGAGATTTTACAACCACTGCAAAGAGATTCTTATTAGTTTTTCAATGATAAAAGAAAATATATGCGTTGCCGAAATCTAAAGTTACGACGCGAGAAATACGACGAGGCAACGCGCAACCACTTTTCGAGAACAAAAAAACAGCTCTAAAGTTTGAGGTCATACAGATCATGCATATCATGAAGCTTCCCGAAAACGCCAAAATTAAATAGAATTGATTTTGATATGCATTTTGAGGATACTTTGACTTTCGATGCCGTTTACTCGAAAAGGACTTTGGAGTAGATGCCTCATTACGCCATCTTAGGTCACATCAATTATTCGGTACTCACCAATGGTTGTAACGACACTTGAAGCAAACAGAATAGAATTGGGCCATGACCAAACGTTACGAACACCGTCCTCGTAATAAGCCAGTTCCGAATAGAATGCATGCCGAGTTTCAGCCACTCGTGCATTCTCCATAATGGTCAACAATTCCTCCTGCCGAACTCCACATTTGTAGTGAATTTGAACGAAGGCGGTAAGTTTCACAAAGAATTCCTGCTGGATCCTTGACACGTGATCTTCTTCAAGCTTAAGAATCATGAAAGCGCCGCAGCTGAGATAGATGAAGAGTAGAGTCAGAAGCTGTAGACATTTCTGCCATGGCTTCATGATGAGAGCACCTGATGAGTTCTCAATCAATACACCAAGTGTCGGTGTGTGTGTGTGTGTAGACGCCGCTCCTTTGGCACGAGTCAAACTAGTCAACCGTGTCCTAAGGACAAAAGCAAACCTGTTTACACAAGCAGACAAAGCATGGACGACGATGCGAGCTTTTTGCTGCTCCATCAAAATGTATGCAGACGGTCAGTGGACAAATCCTAAGTATTTTCATATGGCCCAATCCTTCACCGTGTTTAAATCTTATGGCCTTGTGGCTATTACGACTTGCTGGTAGACAACTCGAAGGGTACAAATGGCATCAACCTCATAAAAAAAAAACTAAGCGCCTTCCACTGCCCGTGTTAAATTTACGAAACGTGATAATTATGTGTAGACATAAGCAGACGAATAATAACATCTTATTGTCGATATCGTCGAGGTATCCAGTACCACATTAATAAATGTTAGTTATTGCATGAGCAAACTAAGTAGACAACCTTATATTTCTAATGTCTTTCACACAAGTCATGTAACATATACAACCTTGTCTCTTTCAATGCATAATAAATGCTGTGTATTGATAATACGAGATGTCATTACACGTACTTATAACACCCATTCCCTTAATTCATAAATGAAATTCCTCATAGGCACAGTTGCGAATCGTTCAAAGGAGGTGCGCACCATATTATTCCTTGTATGCTTGATCTCATTTGCATTTCTTATTTTGGGAAAAACATAATTATCTGGCGCCCCACCCCGGCAAAGACTACTTGACTATTAGGGTAGGCAACCATCTAAAGGCTGGATAGCTCAGATGTATAAGAGCGCTGGTGTGCAAAAAGACTAGTTGACTATTAAGGAAGGCCACCATCTAAGGGCTGGATAGCTCAGATGGTAAGAACGCTGGTGTGCCAAAGACTAGTTGACTATTAGGGAAGTCCACGTTCTAAGGGCTGGATAGCTCATATGGTAAGAGTGCTGATGTGCCAAAGACTAGTTGACTATTTGGGAAGGCCGCCATCTAAGGGCTGGATAGCTCAGATGGTAAGAGCATGCACTGGTGTGCCAAAGACTAGTTGACTATTTGGGAGGCCTCCATCTAAGGGCTGGATAGCGCAGATGGTAAGATCGCTGGTGTGCCAAAGACTAGTTGACTATTTGAAAGGCCACCATCTAAGGGCTGGATTGCTCATATGGTAAGAGCACCAGTGTGCCAAAGACTAGTTGACTATTAGTATTAGGGAAGGCCACGTTCTAAGGGCAGGATAGCTCAGATGGTAAGAGCGCTGGTGTGCCAAAGACTTTAGTTGACTATTAGGGAAGGCCACCATCTGAGGGCTGGATAGCTCAGATGGTAAGAGCACTGGTACGCAAAACCAGAGTTCCCGGGTTCAAGTCCAGGTCCACCCAAAAACAAAATTGCCAGCAAATTTGTTTACAAAATTATCTCTGTTTTTCCTTAATTTGTTTGATTTAGATTTGTAATTCATGCATTCATTTAAATTTTGGTGATTTGGTGATTTATAAACAGACAATGATGTGTGCTTAGAAACCACCATATGCACCTAATATTATGTGTATTTGATTAATTGGCATTCTGAACTCATGATAACTTAGGAAAATCACAGGCAATGCACAGCTGCACGCTTTGAACACATTAGACGGTTTGCAACCAGGATCACATCCACGTCAGTCCGGTCACTACGGGTCGTTGTGACTTGGACCACTGACCTGGTTCAAGGGAAACTGACAAATAATAACATTGATCTTGACAATCTTGTCAAGTCTAAAAACACTTCATGTCAGTCAAGGACAAAGGTCCAACAAAGGTTGCCGGTTCTTCATAATAGATCCATGACACACATGAATAGATTTGACAAAACGTCATGTGCGCGACTCGACTATCGAGAGATTTTCCCCGATTTCTCTGCCATTATTTACGTCAACAGCGCCCGCATTTGGAGTTACCGCGAAATTAAAAAAAGGGGTATCATTTTTGGACGACAAATTACCACACTTTTGTCTTAGGCTACATCACTATAACCATTAACTTTAAAAATTACATTTAATATACACCAATAGGCCTAAATGGATATTTAAAATGAAATACTATATGTAAAAGAATTAGACTGCATAGTTCCTTTAACGCCCAGACAGGCCCTTACACACGGTATGATCTTGGTATACGGGTTAGGCGAGCTGTTTAGTCCTGACCTTTTCTATGTCAACAATATGCAAAACAGAACTGTTTTACACAGACTATTTTATGTGCTTTTATATCGGCAATATAAAAATCCTCGTAAAACTACCATCGCAAAAAGTGAAAGTATACCCAAACCCGCACTTTTTCGATAGATTTAAAGAGGCTGAATTGGTGTATCGAAATGGCCTTTCTAGGACGTCACTATTCAGTAATCTACACAACGGAGGCTCGATAACTCAATAGATGTGTCTTCATTGATGTAAAACCCAACACCACCATGAAAGCTCACGTTAAATCTCTGATCCTTCTCCCGTTATCTGTCGTGTACATTTCTCTTGGTGCCTTCTTTTTCCACATAGTGGAGGAGGAGCAGTCGGGAGTAATAAGAGATGAATTCTTCAAACTTCTGGTGCATTTTGCCATCAATCATTCGCACTGCGTGTCAAGTGAAGACCTATTACTTCTTTTAGAGCGAGGTTCTCTTGCCAGAGCTGAAGGGGTTCTTTCACTTTCTTCAGTTATCGAGGAAGGAGTCATTTCTGTCTGGTCCTGGCCAAATGCCATCATCTTTGCCTTTACGGTCGTAACAACAATCGGTAAGTTCTACCTTTTCAAAATTTGCTTTTCAAATCGAGTTGAAAAATGGCGTAAATTATTCACCTATCCATCGAATACAATACTTTTTTTTTATCATAATTCATGAAGGAAATAATTCCGAAGGTTCTCTTTGGAGTATGACTTTTTCGTAATAAGATCATGCTATCTAATCGAAACGTTACGATCTCTCATCTGGATATTTTGTAAAACAGCAAGGCCACTAAGCATTATTTGCATCGTAATGAAATTAAAAATTCAAGGCCAAACAAGCTAGGCTTGAGGCTTCAGAGAAATTCCTGCAAGGAACGAAACATCAGGCCCTTCGAATTCTTGAACATTGATTTTTTTGGTTAACATTTCTTTCTTATTAAGGCCCACTAATATTTTGAGATTTTCATTTTGGTACTTCCACAACAACAACAAGATCCGTTTTCCGTACTTGGTTTTAAAAAATGGTTGAAAAACATAAATTGTGAGGAAAAAGAGTTAATACCTGCGATAGACAACGATGGGTTTGATGATGCAGTCTTTCCATTCATTCATTATTTTGTATCATTCATTTATTCATTCATTTATCCAGGTTATGGTAGGCTCGTACCAAGAACTCCAAGTGGTCAAGTTTTTTGCATAGTCTTCGCTATTATTGGTATCCCACTATGCTACACGATGCTATCAGCAGTTGGTGATACATTTCAGACAATCTGGCACCGTTCCATCAAACTCTTCGATAGGTTAGCAGCTTGTGTGGAGTCAGCAAGAACACGTAAAGTCCTTGGGTGTCTGCTCACCTTCTTCATACTCTGGGTCTTCTTAGTTATCATTCCAGCCACAATCTTTGCCCACACAGAGGCATGGTCCCTGATTGATGCGCAGTATTTCAGTTTTGTGTCTCTGAGCACCATCGGTTTTGGTGACGTCATCTTCGGGATGGAAGATCAGCAGAATCACGTGAACGAAGAATCGCTTTACAAGATCGGGATGTTGGTATACTTCTTGATTGGTCTCAGCGTTATCTCTATCATCTTTAAGGGAGTTTGGAAAGCTCAGAAGGCACGTCTTAAGCGTGCTAGGATGAACTCACGACGTTTCTTGAAGACACGGGGTGGTAGACATCTTAGTTACTCACTTGGATCGACGCCAACCAACGGTAATCTTCCGCTGGAAAATGCGGATGGATCTTTCACGCGTAAGAAGAGCGTGGTAGAAATCTATCATGCATCCTTGGTAGACAGCTCCGATGAAGAAACGTTGGAGATACCAGTCAGTACAAGTATTATTGACAAAAGAAGAAGATATTCCACAGTCTTAGGAGTGTCCTTTCAAGACATGTCCGTCAACCGCCTAAGGAATGCAGAGACGGATTCAGGCCACTGTTCCTGCAATCAATCCTTCTTGGAAGATGCGATGTAAGATGGCAAAGAAATTCCCATCTTCATGATAACCAGTCCCTACAGTCGTATTTTTCCTTCCCTTACAGGACGTGTTATATATTACTTCTTGACAAGAGGCTAAACCCGATTAATCATTCCGCCATCTCAACCAACCAAGCAAGATGTGCACGCATTTATAAAGCCTGTTTACATTTTGTTAAACAAATCAAGGATAACTTGCAAGGATCAGGACCTTTTTTTTTAAATGGCACAGCAAAATTGACAAGACCGGAACTTGAACTTGAACCAGAGACCTCTGACTAGTTACCCCATCCCAGCGACATCTAGTTGCCCCATCCCAGCAACGACTAGTTGCCCCATCCCAGCAACGACTAGTTGCCCCATCCCAGCAACGACTAGTTGCCCCATCCCAGCAACGACTAGTTGCCCCATCCCAGCAACGACTAGTTGCCTACATCCCAGTATAGACTAGTTGCCCATATCCCAGCGACGACTAGTTGCCCCATCCCAGCAACGACTAGTTGCCGCATCCAAGCAACGACTAAGAGCCCCATCTCTATACCTGGTCCTCTCTATACAGAGAGTTCACTGGTACCGCTAATCCCTACCTGGTCCACTCCATACAGAGAGTTCACTGGTACCGCTAATCCCTACCTGGTCCACTCCATACAGAGAGTTCACTGGTACCGCTAATCCCTACCTGGTCCACTCTATACAGAGAGTTCACTGGTACCGCTAATCCCTACCTGGTCCACTCTATACAGAGAGTTCACTGGTACCGCTAATCCCTACCTGGTCCACTCCATACAGAGAGTTCACTGGTACCGCTAATCCCTACCTGGTCCTCTCTATACAGAGAGTTCACTGGTACCGCTAATCCCTACCTGGTCCACTCCATACAGAGAGTTCACTGGTACCGCTAATCCCTACCTGGTCCACTCTATACAGAGAGTTCACTGGTACCGCTAATCCCTACCTGGTCCTCTCTATACAGAGAGTTCACTGGTACCGCTAATCCCTACCTGGTCCACTCCATACAGAGAGTTCACTGGTACCGCTAATCCCTACCTGGTCCACTCCATACAGAGAGTTCACTGGTACCGCTAATCCCTACCTGGTCCTCTCTATACAGAGAGTTCACTGGTACCGCTAATCCCTACCTGGTCCTCTCTATACAGAGAGTTCACTGGTACCGCTAATCCCTACCTGGTCCACTCCATACAGAGAGTTCACTGGTACCGCTAATCCCTACCTGGTCCTCTCTATACAGAGAGTTCACTGGTACCGCTAATCCCTACCTGGTCCACTCCATACAGAGAGTTCACTGGTACCGCTAATCCCTACCTGGTCCACTCCATACAGAGAGTTCACTGGTACCGCTAATCTCTACCTGGTCCTCTCTATACAGAGAGTTCACTGGTACCGCTAATCCCTACCTGGTCCTCTCTATACCATACAGAGAATTCAGCTTGAGGCCAACATTTACTGGCCATACATTATAATAATTAAAAAACCGAATAATTAATAAGCCCTTATTTGTTTTTTGGTTTTTTTGATCGATGTGAACAGGAGTTGTTTATTTGTCTTATATCTCAAATTTTTACAAGGCATGACTCTCGATTCTACCAGGATCTTTCTCAAAACCATTATATATACCCGCCTGCCTTCGAGAAAGGTACTGCTACAGCTGATGTCGTATTGTCAGACCCTGTATTATTTTTGGGGGCATTCTTGGTCAATTAAGTAAACATTTTGGCATACAATTTGAAATGAATATATGGATTTGCTTTAAATACTTTATGAAATTAAATTATACGTACTAGAATGGTACATTTAGTTTGAGATTACGCCTCAAGCAAAAGCTAAGGCTTAATTATTTATGTTTACTTCAAGCTGCATTTTATTGTTTTGAAACTTCTGACTGCTTAAAGGCCCTATACGACATTGGTAAAGGTTAAAAGATTGCCACAGTTTGTTATACCATTAAAAATTCCAAAAATGGAATCCTGCGAAGGTTAAAGCTCAAATGGTAACCTAAGAAAAGTAGAAAAAGGCAAAAAAAAAACGTCACGGTTTGCGCACCGTTCCGTAATGCAAGAAATATATTATTATTCGCGAGTAATAAAACTATTTGTCAATGTTTGAGTGAAGATTTCTCGAGAAGTACAGCATCCCAGACCGTAAGATTTCAACATGAGGATTCTATCATGACCATCTACAAACTGTCTAAATTAGAAGGAAATCTATGAACATTGATGTTTTCTTTTCTTCCCAATGTTGTAATTATAATCGGCCTTTGGTTTTGTGACAATGATAATGAAGATCATTTGTTGTAATATATATATGACGGATTTGTCACACTAATTCACACGAAAATAGTGTAATACAATGTGCATCAAACATTTGTACCTGAAAATTACATTATTATTTCCCATACATACCATGAGTCATCATATCATTTCTCTGCGAGGACACATTGACTTATTATTGACAGATGGACAAACCTACAACTGACTGGTATTGCTAAACATAGACCGTTGATGACCTACCACGGATCTATCCAAATACGGTATAGGAGGGGGCAGCCACATCATGGAATGCTTATGTAATCTCCATCTACACTTAAGCAGTAGCAATTACACAGAAACTACCTGCATATTTACCCCGTGTTTTCTCACGCACTACACGAATAGCATAATAGCGATACCATTGTACGATGATAAAAGCTGACATGTACAAGTTAAAAAGTTACCCCAATGATAATGGCCTCCGACATCTGCGCTTAAGCGCTCTTTGGATGACGGGTAGCTTACATGCATATCCCTTCCACTTGGCGGAACCTTATGTGAACACCATCAACCATGAAGAAATGGATTAAATGCCTAATTCCTCTGACCATCCTGTGTCTCTATATTTGTCTGGGTGGGTTAGCCTTCATCGCAATGGAGAGGTCCCAAACACAACATGCTTTTTTACAACTCCTGCAAGCGACCGTGATGTTCGTCTCGAACAACAGTAACTGCGGCGTGACTGAGGACAGAGTGCATGCGTTGTTAGAGAGGGTGCAAGTGGCCAGCGATGACGGTGCATTCTGGCCCGACGTACACCCAGGGGAAGGACTCCGACCTGTTTGGACTTTAAGTAAAGCTGGTGGCTTTGCTTTTGAGATTGTCACTACCATCGGTAGGTACACGGGCTGATAGGTCTCACATGATTAAATGCCCAAGTCTATTCGTTCTACACTAAAACGTGCACATTGCAATGCCAGGAAAATGAGAGAATAAATGAAAGACCAATATTCAGAGAGATGCTTAATCCTGAAAATGCTTAGATCTAATGCTAAATGCTTAATCCCTGTTTAGCATTCTCCATTATTTGAGAATGAAATGAAAGAAAAGCTTCGGCTGTCATTTGTGTTGGGTCTTTGTGCAACGTTTGACGACTATAGGCAGCCTGAGTTCGACGTAGAAAGCAATGACAGCAATCTATAAGCCTGAATATGGTATTCAGCTCAGGTATAGGCCTACATCCATCGTTATTGTGTGGTGCTATATAATTAGCTTTTCCGCCGCTTCCAGGGAAGCGGAAAAGCTATATCTTTTGTTAGGCTTTTTCTTAGTCTTCTTCTTCTTCTCCCCCAAAGCCCATAGACAATGCACAGGGGTTTTGTAAGCACGACTTTGGTCATTGAACAGACTTGGATTTTTTTCAAACGTGGCAAATGCATAAAGCCCATGCTGAAATTGATCCTAAACACCTTGATGTCATCATGACGTCATCACGTGTCACGTGACCTTGCTTTGAAGGGGCAAATTTCAAAATCCATTAAAAGCAAAAGTGCAAGTTCGTTTGGTTTCAACTTTGCACTGTATCTAAGTTGGGAAAAGGTGTATCCAAAAATTGCCATCGATTGACCGTGACGTCATCTCATGAATATTTATGAGGTCATGAACTTTTCAGATTTTCACATTGAAATGAGCATATTTGGCCAACGGAGCGAGATTTTTTTCATTTTTTCTTTGATATCTATTGGGGACATGGTTTAGAAACACCTTCCGGAGCCAAAATGTCGTTACGCAATCATGACGTCATCAAAATGTGTGATTTTAAAACACATATAAGGCCGATCATCTCGAAATTTGGTATGTAGTTAGCTATCGTGCTAGACATTCCAAATCTAAAGTTTGGAACCGAAGGACCATTGTTTATATTTTTTATGAATTTTTGAATACCACACTCGAGTCCCATAGGCTTTGTGCACAAAATATGTACATGCGTTTTGGAGTAGGAATGGGGCTATTCTATGACTTGTTACAAACAGAAGCGGAAAAGCTCTATGCTCTGTTTCACAACAGACATATATTTCTCGTTTTCTGTATTGTTCTTTTGCAGGTGAAGGCATTGTTGTGCCAAGAACTTTCTACGGACGCCTGTTCTGCATCTTCTATGCGCTGTTTGGCGTACCGCTGTGTTGCTTCATGTTGTCTACCGTTGGCGATGCTTGCTATGGCATGTGGATACGCCTTGGTAGAGTCTTTTCTCCCATACGTCATCGATCAATTCGTCTTGCCTTTGGTATACCCATCACCATTACCACCCTCTTCATCTTCCTTGCCGCCATACCGGCTTGTCTCGTGTCGTGGAGAGAGGAAATGAATATCTATTCGTCTTTGTATTTCAGTTTTATGATCCTCAGTACCGTAGGGTTTGGAGATAGACACACCAATATACATAAGGAAAGGGATTTAGAATGGACGTGGAAATTCGGTTTTATGCTGTACAATCTGATATGTCTGAGTGTAATCTCAGTGGTCTTCAAAGGCGTCATTAGATACAGGGACCGGGTCCTCCAAGAAAGGGAGCAGAAACTGAGAGAAGAAATCTATAAGATGGAGGGGAAGAACGACGACCTACCTGATGACGACGAGGACGCTGTCAATATTGATGAAATGCTGTAAGCAACTTGCTGCATTGATTTGAATGTACAAATGTATAAAGAATTTATTTGATACATTTAACCTTTAAAATTATACGGAATCATCTCATCAGGGAATATTTTTAGAGGTCCACAAATATCATTTAGATGACCTGTCAAAAGGTGAGTTTGTTCCCACGTTGCTTCGAATAAGAAGACTTTTGAATGTGGTGTGATTATAATTCATGGAACGGTATAGGAACCTACGCGTGGGACTATAGTGTTAGCTGGTTGGTTTAAGCTTACACACGTTAACCCACTTCTAAAACCTTTCTGTCCAAACCTAAGTGTCTCCGACGAAGATTTTGTAGTTTATGTAATTATTTCTTACCGCAACGCAGTGACATTTTTATTCTCGAAAGGTATGTGAACAAAGTGTGTAAAATGAAGCCTGAAAACCACTCACATGACTTTCGATAACCGCAATCAAGACTGTGATCGGTGCATCTCCGATAAAAAGATGTTAGAGTTTGCGGTTTGTTTGTTTGTTTTTACATGAAAGACATTTTCTTTTCTTCATTCACTTATATGTGCAACATAATTAAATGTTACTTCTTTATGTTTCGAACTACATACATTAAACAACTCCTGGTTAAAGCTTCTCTCAGACATCCTACTATACAATTATAAAATATCATAATCATGATATGTGTATGATTATGTGTATCAAAAATCGAAATAATCAGGACAAATATACTAGTTAAGAAATTGCTGTATATGAATATTAGGCATAATCTTAATACTATTTATTTCAAAAATAAGCATGGAGTTTTCATTTGTTTGTCTTTCGTTATGCACCATCAGGTATACTGGTATATAATGAAATAGCGAATCTATATATAGGCCGAATCTCACAATCGCGAATAATATTGGTCATGCTTTCTAAGGTTAGTATACAATAAATTTTCAATGATCTGACCGTCCATTTTCCCTAGTGTATGTCAATGATCAGATGCCATGTTTGTCATTCATGCAATGGGGATGTGTAGCTATAACTTTAGCCCTTTTACTCCTTTTTAATTTTGTTTTATTTCGACCGTCATACAGGGTCTAAATCAAAAAATGTTATAAAGGGAATAAAAGGGCTAAAGTTGCTGTAGTTCAGTATAGTGGACGTGTGTAGTTCTCTAGTCTTCCCTGCACCTCAGCCTCGGTGCTTCAGACAATTGACTTGTACACTGTGTAGTAGAAATGACGGTGTGCAGTTCGGATGAAGCGTTACATTTATCCCCATGACCATAGATCCCACGATAAATCATTTTGTTAAACTTGGCTCCGATGCCTTTCATAATTATGGACATTGCAACAACGTTTTAAGTTCCCATTTTCACGCTATCGCGCTTTGTAAGAAAATATCTGACTGAATTGTCATGGCAGACTCGATGAAGCACTGTTACAATACTGAGAGTACTTCGTGATGCAACGTACGTAGTACTAGTAGTACTATAACCTAGGCCTACTAATTAATCCGAGTAACTTTGACCGACAAGTCACCCTTTTTTATCGAATTTTGAGGGACCCGTCCCTCAAAATTTCAAAATTCAATAAAAAAAGGGTGACTTGTTGGGTCCAAGTTATTCGGACTAGGCCTACTTCTAGCTACTACTAGTACTACTACTAAGTACTAGTACTACTATAGTAGTACTAGTAAAGTAGTATAGTAGCCACAATCCCACATTGTCGACACTACATTGCAAATTTCCATCAAGTTTCCATCATTATTTCTTCCAATTCATCGACATTTCAAACCTCAGCTCCGAGATGTACTTGACCAAAACTTTCTTCAGAACCCGCAGTTAGATTCAAGTATTACAAATCTACAACTGCATTATCATCTTATCAGCTTGCTTAATTAATGTCATCACTTACCGGAATTAACTTTCATTAGAATGACCTTGCTGTATAATGGAAATAGCGCCACCATGCGTTCAGAAAATAGTTTTTTCTAATAATTTGGCACGCCTGTTCATAATTATTGGCCGAACATTCACGGTAAAAGAGCAAGGTCAAAAAAAAAATTGACTTCGAGTATGCTGCTGATATCATCTGGGTAGGCCTATACATGAATTTTAAATCTCAAAGTTGGCGAGGGCCTGACGTTTCGATCCTAGCTGGACATTTGTCTCAGCATGGTCAAAGGCAGAAAAGGTCCTGCTCAGTAGAATCAAAACGTCAGATCCTCTAATTGAGGTTTTTGTTTAGTCAGTGAGCAGTTTGCTACGTGTTTGTATACATGTCAAGGCAATCATAACTACATGGGCAAATTTGAGTTCCTTCTGCTTACTAAGGTAGCCTCATGTTGACCCAATCCCGGGCAGGCTAGCGAGTACGTGTGTAGACCATTGGTTGACTACTATTAACCAGCCTCAGGACCATGGCTTCTTCCCTGGTACCATGCAGTAGCCTCACCTTGACCCAAACCCACGCTGGTTGACCCATTGGTTGACTACTTCGGTCTGCCATTTGGTAACCAGCCTCAGGGCCATGGTTTCTTCCCTGGTACCAGTAGCCTCATCTTGACCCCAAACCCAGGCTGGTTGACCCATTGGTTGACTACTATGGTCTGCCATTTGGAACCAGCCTCAGGACCATGGTTTCTTCCCTGGTCCCAGCAGCCTCACCTTGACCCAAACCCAGGCTGGTTGACCCATTGGTTGACTACTGTGGCCTGCCATTTGGAACCAGCCTCAGGACCATGGTTTCTTCCCTGGTACCAGTAGCCTCATCTTAGCCCAAACCCATGCTGGTTGACTCATCAGTTGACTACTGTAGTCTGCCATGATTTGGAACCAGCCTCAGGACCATGGTTTCTTCCCTGGTACAGCCTAGCTCATCTTGACCCAAACCAAGGCCTGGTTGACCCATTGGTTGACTACTGTGGTCTGCCATTTGGAACCAGCCTCAGGACCATGGTTTCTTCCCTGGTCCCAGCAGCCTCACCTTGACCCAAACCCAGGCTGGTTGACCCACTGGTTGACTACTGTGGCCTGCCATTTGGAACCAGCCTCAGGACCATGGTTTCTTCCCTGGTACCAGTAGCCTCATCTTGGCCCCGCAAACCCACGCTGGTTGACCCATCAGTTGACTTATGTGGTCTACCATGATTTGGAACCAGCCTCAGGACCATGGTTTCTTCCCTGGTACCAGTAGCCTCAACTTGACCCAAACCAAGGCTGGTTGACTCATTGGTTGACTACTATGGTCTGCCATTTGGAACCAACCTCAGGACATGGTTTCTTCCCTGGTCCCAGCAGCCTCATCTTGACCCAAACCAAGACTGGTCCACCCATTGGTTGACTACTGTGGTCAACCATTTGGAACCAGCCTCATAATGAGCATGGTTTCTTTATTGGTCCCAGTAGCCTAATAAAAACTTCAATCAAAATAATGAAAATGAAAACAGGACAATTAAGTGCTACATAAACAAAAAGATTGCTTCAGCCTCGAGCAAACATCATGAATCAAAGTTTTATTGAAATGTATCCGATCTATATGTAGTTTTCAAAATAAGCATCAATTTAAGGAAAGGCAATACAACATATTGTTAAGGGTAGAAAGATTACCTCAGTTTGCAAGTTAAACCATTAAACTTCCCCCAAAACACAGTTCAAAAGATAATCTGAGAAAGGAGAAAAGGGCCAAAAAACTTTTTGCACCTACCTGTCAAAGGAGAGATTCACTTGTTTTTTAAATAGCGCCCTCATGAGTTTTTCTGTTAACCGATTATGGACAACTGATTTTGTGTCGTTACCACAACAGACCATGTACCAGGGTATAAAGGTACATGTACTGTATGTACAAAAATGTACATTTTGTACAGGTACATTCTTGGCAATATTTTACAATGTAATTCGCCAGTCATCGGCTTGTTTGTAGGGGCAGCATGCAACGATTCGACAAAAAATGAGTTTGTATCTCAGTGTTTGAGTTAAGATTTTCTAAAAGTACAGTATCCCAGACCGTAAGATTTCAACATGAGGATTCTATCATGACCATCTACAAACTGTGTAAATTAGAAGGAAATCTGTGGACATCGATGTTTTCCGATCTTCCCAATGTTGTATTGGGCCTTTACATTGGGTATCTGTTTTCACACAGAAATAAAATCTATGATATAATCCTCTGAGTAAATTTTCAAACTTTTGAAATAAAATGATCAATGACGTTTTGAACACAGAATATCATTTCTAGTAAAAAGGAAATCTGGTTATCACTGGTTTCAGACCTGAGAATTAGCCAATTACCAAATTTTTTTATCACACAGCCATTTTCATTTTACACATTGATTTACAAAATATCAGTTTATAACAGTCAATTAGTAGAAAATATAATCCAAATTTGTTTTCATCAAGACATCTGAAAAATGTCAATTGTACTGCTTCAATATTACTGGATTCCACCATGCATTAGTTTTTCTGTAAGAAAGCTCTCATGTGCTGGTTAACAATCTCGGGGGTATCCTGTTGCACCCAATGGCTAGCTCCAGCCACCTTTTTAATGGTCACATTCTCAACATACTTCTCAGTTCCTTCCAGGAGTTTAGTACTGAGGGCTTTGTCCTCCACTCCCCAGATGATAAGAGTTGGAGTAGACATGGAGGACTTGATCCCTGATGGATATCGAAGGGCTGCCCGGTAGTAGTTGATCATTGCAGTCAAGTTGCCTGTGAAAAGGAAAACATTTCACTTCAATTAAACATTGGAATAATCCAGCAGATGTAGAGTGCTTGGCATTCGGAACCTAGCACCAAGTTTCTCAAATGCAGACTGCTTTTCAGACAGGACCTCCTATAAAATGAAACGTCAGGCCCTTGACATCTAAAAAAAATGTTGTATTTTAGGAGAAATAAGTAAAAGAAATAGTTTACGTCTCACCGAGATCTAAACTGTTTTTCGGAACAGTACAGCGTTGAATGCTGCATTTTTGCAAAACAAATGAAGCTGTTTTCACAATTTTCTCGAGACTCGGTTGGAGGATTGAGCTGACATTTTTACAGGTGTGCTATTTCATGCATATGTTGGATCAGACAACGTATGGATGCTATTGACCTCGACCTCGACCTCGACCAATGTTGTGTAGGGGCTTTAAGTCAAAAAACAGTTTGCAACAATTTGCAACTCTGTCCCGTTCTTTTCCCTTCTCCTTCATCTCATGGATTCTTTCTTGTCTAATTATCACAGTTTCATATCCATCTGTTTATATACTGTATAATTATGTTAACAGTTTAATAGAAATGAAGGGGTTGTTCATCGCGGTGGTGTAGATATGTAGAAAGGTGATCAAAGTCACGCGATGTGTCGTTGCTGGTGGCGACGTTTAATTGTTCATTAAAACCCTGGAGGGCCCTCTAGAACTTCCTGCTTTGCCATGAGTAATAAATAATGTTCTGTGGATTAATAGTTAGTGCCCATCTGGGCTACCCCACGAATTGATTTGGTGAGCTAGTCAACTGCTCGGTCCGTTACAGTGCATTTAAAAAAAGTTTTTAATAAAAAATTGTTTCAGTTAACCACTTCGCGCCGGGAATTTTTCCAATGCCCATGACTGCCATACAGCTTTTTTTATATCATTATGTCATATTCAAAACTCCCTAAAACAATCGGGAACAAAATATTTCTGTGAAATTAGGGTATATAAGTACTAGTAAAACCTGGAACAATTCAGACATCAGTGTTGCTTTTGTCAAGGGATTATTGGTTCGAAAAAGGCCACATTATTTGTCATCAATGGAGCATAGCACGACTTGGGGCTTGAATTTCAAAATGTACTAGACAACAGGTCTAGTAACTGAAGACTCTTACTGGACCTGAACTATTTTTTACAAGACCTGTGCCATAATTAAGAAATTAAAGTCAAATTTTGCACGCAGTGAAAGGAATACCATGAGAAAATGCTGTTTACTTGTACTGTTGTAAAGATGAAAGTCAAAGATATATTCGAGTGCCACTTTCTTCATGATGCAAGAAAAAAAATTGCTAGACAGTTGGTCCACTAAAATCACACTCGGCACTAGACCAACGCAGAAAACACTAGACGTGGTCCACGGTCTAGTAGATATTTCAAGCTCTGTGTGCGTGTTCTGATAGACCTTGACTGCAGACTAGCCTCCAGTAATACGATATGAATGACAGAAGATGAACAAGAGAGGCTGACTGAAGGACAGATCAGGATGAGATCCAAGGGAGGAGAAACCAGTAGGGAAAGATTCAAGCAAAAAGGAAGGAAGAAACATAAGACAGATGATCAGTAAACATGTGCACCTTTTTGAGAGGCTGAATACTTGAAGGCTTCAATATCTTCCTCCGTTATATTCTGCTGGTTCCTAAGACCCATCCCCTTGGAGCGGAAGGCAGACCATACCATTCCATAGTCACCTGTCCAACTGCTCAACTCAGGAAGGAATGGCAGTTGAAAGAAAAAGATATACCTGTAAAGAAAAGACACAATCTTGCTTTAATAAAATGCAATCAAGCAGCAGGAAAATGATGAAAGTCAAGTGTGAAAATCTCCTCCAAACACTGCCTGAACTGCTTTCTGTAAAGTATCTGGGCAATCTGTTGATCGTCTCAGCCCATTATTGATCACAAAGCTGTCACTCATCAATGGCAACAGAAAGATAACTTCAAAGGATAAAACTGGCTCAAGTCAAAATGGCTACAGTATGGGCTGTCGGATAGCAGTTCTAGCTCATTTCTTTCTGATTTTAATACAATTCCAAGATTATTTCTATTGACATCTGAATATCATAAAATAGTAAATACTTATGACTCAACATATATAAATATGGTATGGAATATAAAGTATTGTGATGGGTTTGGTGCATTTCAGAATGTAATGGGATTGAGTTTGAGGCTCGTGGGTCCTTACCAAGATGCTATGATCTGCTTCATATAGCCTCTATTCATATGTTCCATCATGACGCGTGGATGAGGAATGTTCATCACAATAAGTTTGTCTACGATGTCAGGATAATTCGCTGCTACATTCCAGGCCACAGCACCACCCCAGTCATGGGCCACTAAGGTACAAGACTTGTAGCCTAATCCTGTAATCACTTCCTTGATGTCTCCTGTATCACAACACAGAAATAATAAGCTGCTATAATCAAGTATAATTAACAAGCATGTGCCACACACTTAACTAAATGTTTCAAGTTCTTTTCAAGATTGAAAGCGTTTTGTTTTAAGGACCTCCATGACAGTTTTCTGACAGAACTTTTATTTGAGACAGTTGTTTGAGGGTTGCAACATCAGGCCCTCGATCTAAGCCAACATTTGACTGGACAGGGACTTGAACCCCAAACCTCTAGATTTTGCTTTATTTCTAAAATTTAGTGGGCCTGACGTTTCGATCCTAGCAGGACCTTTCTCAAAGGCATTGAGAAAGGTCCTGCTAGGATCGAAACGTCAGGCCCACTAAATTTTAGATTTACATTTTGGTAATTTTAGTCAGTAAGCAGTTTGCAACATTTTAGTATATCACCTTTTGCTTTATTTGTTTGATTTAACCTGAAAAAGCTGCATCCACTTTTAGGCATCCCAAAACCGCTGTGGCCAGGCTTACAACTTAGAATTGGTTGTTTGTATCTGAATGAAAGCAGGCCTGCCCCGGCAAAGACTAGTTGACTTTTAAGGAAAGCCACCATCTGAGGTCTGGATAGCTGATGAAGTAAGAGCACTGGTGATCAGAGGGCTCGGGTTCATGTCCTGGTCCAATCTACTTTGGGATTTTTCAGATTGTTTTAAATGTCCCAGTCAGTTTTTCTTCACTTTGTTTGACAGTCACAAGAGAAAGACCACGCCATGGTCTCTTAATTTCAAGATCAGGAAGATATTTTCAGCAACATTATTGGTGCATAGTTGTCGAATCACTTATAGATAATTTAAAATATCATAAATGTTTGTTTTATAGTAGTTTCGTGGAAATTGATTTTACCGGCAAGTTTCTTGACGGAGTAGTTAGCCACTCCACTGGGTGCATCCGATTCCCCATAGCCTCGCTGGTCAATAGCTACGACTCTGTAATGTCAACAAAGAACAGGAGACAATCACACAGGTTGGCTTGACTATCTCACCTGCACTGCCAGTGGGTTTATTGAAAAGCAGCAACATTGGGTCACTAAGCATATAGAACAATTAAAATTATAACATTATATATGAACATGAAGCAAATTCAAAAAAAGATACACCATGTACTTTATTGGACAAGGCTATGGGTCTGCACATACGCACTAGTCCTATTAAATCCTATTAAAACTAGTCAATTCTTCCCAATGATATTATCCATGAGCAAGCAGTTTCCTAGAGATTCCAGCTCATGTGTTTCTAAGACTCAGAAAATGACACGATTGAATGTGAATAGATGCTGAGAATACAACTAAATATTACTAGTCTAAGTAATGATATACAAAAATGTTGCAAACTGCTTACTGACTAAAATTAACAAAATGCAAATCTCAAAATTTAGTGGGCCTGACATTTCGATCCTGGCAGGACCTTTCCTCTGCCTTTGAGAAAGGTCCTGCTAGGATCGAAACGTCAGGCCCACTAAATTTTTAGTCTAAGTAATAATTCTTAATGGTAATTTCAAAAATTATAATCTATATTAGGATGACATAAGTCACCAATCCTCTCTGCTGTGATAAGTAATCACCGTACCTATAATCCTTCTTAAACTCGGTGATTTGGAAGCGCCACGAGTACCAACATTCCGGGAACCCATGAACAAATAGCATGAGTGGTTTGGACTCATCCCCAGCATCCACATAATGAAGACGAACTTCCTGTCAAACATAAAACCAAGAATAGATCAAAACAATGCAGTAACTTGCCTTCTGTCAAGCATGAACAAACTTTAAATACATATCTGAAACATTTCCAGAAACTAATGTTTCCATCCTAACATGACCTAGCATTGGGTCATTCATCACATTGGTACAGGTAAGGAGAAGGATGATCAAAGTCACGGGATGTCTGGTTGCTGGTAGCCACGTTTTGTTTGCTAGAACTGCTAACCTTCATCAGGCAACTGAAGATTAGATGGTGCGGCGTCCATTTATATCCTTTCCGCCGGCTACTGTGCACTGGTGTGTGGAGGATGCAAGAGCAGCCCATCGAACCGCATTCACCACTACGACGTCTGCATACCAGCACAAAAAAGCCGGCGGACAGGATATAAACGGACACCACAGCATGCATTCTTCCGTTGCCTCATGAAGGTTAGCAGCACTAGCAAGTAGCAACAGAAACGTCGCTACCAGCAATGATACATCGCGTGACTTTGATCAACTCTCTCCTTACCATGACCTAGCATGTTATCATGACTTAAGTCCAAGTCTGACTCATGGAAAATGAGACTTGAGTCAGACTTGAGTCATGTCGTGTCTGAGTCTGGGTCACAGGTCATACAAGTATGGTACCTGTACACCCTGAATAAAAAGACAATGTAAGTGAATCATGGCAATAAGGGAACTCATTCATACCTTGGTCCGAATGAAAGCATGTTTTCCAAGGTCAGGATTCCTCATACACTCTGGCATGACATCCCGCACCTTATAAGTAAACACTTTCTTAGGTCCTTTCCTGATGACTCTTACGAGCATACCAAGAGAGACCATAACTCCTCCCAGTAAGGCATAGCATAAGGTGAAAACCAGTGCAAACAGCTGACCAAGTATTCTACCAGCTCCCATGGTGATAGTTGACAATCAGACAATCCTCGCTATCGGGAAAGAAAATAATATTACAACATTATATCAAACAAAGGAGAAGAAAACTGACGAGATATTGACAACAATTGAAGAAAATAGCAAAGAAAACGTTAAAAGACCAGAACTTGGACCTCTGTTCGAATGTATACACTTCAAGTCTCAGGTTCAAGGCCTGGTAAGGTTAAATGTTCTTGTTTATTTTAAATTAAATTTATAACATTGAATTTATACTGCCAACAAAACATACCAAACAGAAACATAAACAAGACCACAAGTGTGTCTTTTCTAAATTAATACTACTACAAGCAGCCATTTATATTTACTCTTCCAACTCAATTAAGAGGGATGTTTTGGTCCTAAAAAAAGTAGGTCAAGCAATGTGGAATGATCAAAATCAGCTGACATTTTAGTTTAATAAAAGCCATAAAATAAAAAGGCTAGTCCGAGTAACTTGAACCTTTGTAAGGGTCCAAGTTACTCGGACTATACAAAGGTGGGGAAAAAATAAATTCATTAGTAACACAGTAATACTAGTAATACTAGTATAATTAGTAATAGACAATGGTAATAATAATTAATATGCCAGACAACGTCTATTTTCTACATGAAAAGTACTAGTACTAATTACTAATACTAGTAAAATTAGTAATACTATTTAATAAAGTACAAAAGTACTAGTAGTAGTAGTAGTACTACTACTACTAGTACTAGTACTAGTACTAGTAGTAGTACTAATAATACTAGTACTACTAGTATTATTAGTACTACTACTAGTACTAGTACTAGTAGTAGTACTAATATTAGTAATAATACTAGTACTACTACTAGTACTAGTACTAGTATTATTAGTACTTAGTACTTACTACTTTATATTACTATTATTATTAATGGTACTAATACTATATACCGATATAGTCCGAGTGACTTGAACCCTTACAATCGCCCGTTTTTCATTTTGAGGGAGTCAGGCGACAGTAGGCCCGACTCCCTCGAAATAAAAAAAAAAAGGGTGTTTAGGTCCAAGTTACTCGGATTGCTATTAGCACGATTACTTGTACTAATATTTTATAGTTTTTAGTTTTAGTTTACATTGAGGGTACTACTAGTACTACACTACTACTATTAGTTATACCATGCCTCCATGGTTATACATTACTGTATTAAACCAAAATCTTTCCGTGACTTCATCACTGGTCTTTTGAATGCATCGCCCACTAGCCGGAAGTAATGTACAACTACAAGTACCGGTACAACTTACAAGTTGTGTACTGGAGTACGTAGTGCATGTACGTACAGCACAGCTAGTCATGTACTGTGCATGTAATGATGTACTGTACATGTACTAATACTAGTACTAGTAGTAGTAGTAGTAGTACCAAGGAGGTATTCCTTGGTAGTACTATATACTGTACAGTCCGATCCTGTGTACATGTACATGTACACTTGTACAGTACATTGTACATACATGTACAACACATGTACATGTACATGTACATGTATTATGTACAGTACATCGATACACTAGTACAAAACTCAAAAGTACAGGTGTACAACTTACAACTTGCAAATAACTTAAGTTGCAACACAGAAAATTAGCGGATGTTTTATCCGATCCCTAACTTTTCTCGATTCAGGACTCAGTGAGCACCCATGTAATAAAAACATTTCAGTTCTGGTTTCCATTGGCAAACTCCATGTTCCTACGTACAGTACGTACCTGAGGCTGAGATTGAACACCTGTTCTCACAGTGGTGCATGTAGCCATGTACTGCATGCAGCGCAGTGCTACACCTACCAAGGTAAAACCCATGGCAAAACCATGGAGGAATAAGGAGAGACCAAACCGGCCATAACCTGTACTGTATTTATTTTTCAGATAAAGATAAAGAGTATGTTTGCCAGTGACACCATGAGTGGAGGATCTCTATTGTGAGTGAGTGCATGGAGGTAGAGGGAGGGAAAGAACCAGAGGGTTACCCTCGACGTTTCGGACAGTTTGCTCTGTTGTATTCATCAGGCGGATTCTTCCTTAAAACTAAAAGAGATTCTCGTACATGGTGTCACCGCAAACAATACTATAGTACCGACCACCCTGCATAGCCTAAAGAGTTCAGGTTTTGTCAGACGGAGATGATGCCTGAGCCCTCTAGATGATTCGATCCATGGATTCGTAAAGGTCCGCAAATGGTCTATAATCATTTTGAAAATTGGCTAAGAAATAAAAACTTTGACTGGACCGGGACTTGAATATCCGAGACCGCTGCTTTTGCGTACCAGCGCTTTAAACCTATGATGAGTATGACTTATGAGCTATCCAGCTGTTAGTTGGTGACCTTCACCCTAAATAAAGTTCAACCAGGTGGGGGCGCCAGTCAGATCTAGCATTAACTTTAAACATTATTTTGAACTGCCATAATACATCTCCATGGATCATCCCAATGTTTTCATTCAGATGCAAACAACCTGTTAAACCTCCGGCCACACAAAATGGATGCAGCTTTAATTATGTCAATAACAAGGAAAAACTTAATTGGAACTTATAGGAACATCTTTATGTTGGAACAGTACAAAATTACAGAAGCCCAATTTCAACAGATTGTCCAGACTAACTAAAGATAGAGAGACAAAGTAAATAAAAAACTCCCACTCAAACAATATTGTTTATATGTTGCAATAAAAAATATGTACAGTTTATTATAATTTATTACATACATGCAAAATTAGTGCACAATAGATATGAATTTTATAATACATCAAATACCATAAAAATATAAAGCATTACAAATGTCAAGTAATAAAGTTGTGTACAAAACTAGAGGTGGAAATGGAATGGACAATTTTATGATAGACTCCTTATATAATTGCATTAATGATTATATATTCAATAGCAAATTAGTCAGCACCTTCAAAATGATCTTACTGATTTTCTGACACTTATACAATGACAAATTTATACAAACAAAATCAATTTCACAACATGATTATGACAAATCAATCAATTGTCATTTCAATTATTTGTTTGGAATACTGATAATGGATGCAATGCTATGAATACCTGAATGTTGAGAATGACACATACACAACAGTTTTGCTTTGCAGAATGCTGACTTAGCTCAAAGATTTAAAATCCAGACACTGAAAACTGTGGAATGAACTTACAATTGTTTTTAACTTATTGTTCTATATCCACTGAGAGAATAGGTGAAGGAGAAGAGGATAGGTGAAATTTAACTTACATGAACATGCAGTGTTGTAGTGTTTATATTCGTCTTCTTAGATGTATTTGTATTTGTACTCACAATACCCAAAATCCCTGCATTTAATAAATGCATAGCTTGATTGCTTTGTACTCGTACATGAACTCATGGCCAAGTACAGTAGGCACTACTTGCACTGACATTATTACTGGTACTCATGCCAATTACTTCACAAAAACACAATTCAAATGATTCTATAAAGCAGCATTTATAGCATCCAAACATTCACTCCGTGCGCACATATTGCAAAGCCATTAAAAACTGCAAACACACACCAGCCTTTTCAAACCCGAAATGAAAATAAACGGCAAGACTTTCACAAACATTCCTGAATACATAACATAACAAGTACATGAAAATCACATGTACTTGTACAATACAAACAAAATAACCACCAATTTTTGAATGGAAGAGAGCTGTGGCAGTTTGATTAAAACTGAAAAAGAAAATGTGCTTGAAAGGGAAAACTTTGAAAAGAGCAATAAATTATTTCATCAAAGCTCCTTTATTAATTAGTGGGGTTTACTTGTAAGGATTTTTCTGGTCGTTCTGGTTTTTTGAGGGGAAGGGGGGGGGGAAATCTTTTTTTTCTAAAAGCAATAAAAAGGTTGCAAACTGCTCACTGATTACCAAAATGCAAAAGTCATAAAATTAAAGGGCATGATGTTTTAATCTTCACTGGACCTTTCAGAAAGGTCCTTCTAGGAACAAAACTTCAACTCCTTCAAATCAACAAAAAATCTATTTGCAATTCATCTATGAAGGATTTTTATGAAGACCTTTGTAGGGGACCTTGTGCTCCTATTTTGAGTTACTATTTAAGGAAGGGAAGGATGAGATGAGGGTTCCATCAATGACAGTTAGATCGACGCCGTCATCATTAATTCTGGCTTGATGAAGTCTTGGTTGGTGATTGTCTTGAATTGGTTATCTAAAAAGGAAAGACAGGAATCAATTATTACCGAGTCAAAAAGGTTCAAAAATAGACATTGGTTCTAATTTGTTAGAAAGCTATGCACCTTTCGCAATTCAAAGATGATAAGACATGATTCATCGTTTAAGACACACACTTTTTTTTCCTTTCAAATGGGATTTTAAGACTTGTTTAAAAAGATGGAGTTTTTAAAACTCTCTCGATCAATCTTCATGATATGAATAAGATTGAATTCAGTCACGTGACAGATGATTCGGTTTTATTGTCTGGCTATGGCCACATTGGGTCCTTAAATTATCTCTTGAATTCACAGACCCACTTTGTGGATGTCATCCACTCAAGAAATGACATGCATTTACCCCTTAGTGTCCTCAACCCTAGAAGATTTGGACCCTAGAAGATTTGGACCCTAGAAGATTTGGACCCTAGAAGATTTGGACCCTAGAAGATTTGGACCCTAGAAGATTTGGACCCTAGAAGATTTGGACCCTAGAAGATTTGGACCCTAGAAGATTTGGACCCTAGAAGATTTGGACCCTAGAAGATTTGGACACTAGATGATTTGGTTGTCATATAGTTACCCCAAACTTTCTCTGAATGAAAGCAAGGTAGGGGTAACCCGGGACTGAATAAATGCACACAATGTGCAATTGGAAGGTTATAATTGCATGCTGACAATGACAAACTTTACCTTGGTTGCTGTCTCTATGAAAGAAGTGAGTCATCTGTGGTTTCAATGGTTTACTCTCCATGTGTTGTATCGTCAACAGCTGAGCATTGGTGAAACTACGCAAACAAAATAAACAACATTCACTGATACTATCAGACTATGGAGCTCTTTCAAATGAAATTCTTTGAGTCGCATCTCATAGCTACATGTACAGCCTACAGGTTCTAATCTAATCACTTCATACCGGGCCACTTTTCACTGCCTATGATCTGACCATCACAAGTTTTGTTTTCAACAATGAGCCATTTTCAAAACTCACTAAATTATCGGAAACAATAAATGCCTGTGAAATAAACCAATACTATGTGTACAAGCAAGTCAAACCTGGCACTGACAATTGGACATTTGTGGGGCTTCTGTTAAGCTACATTGTGGAAGGCTGAATTCAATGTGTGATTTACCTGCGCTGATTAAGTGGTCTGTAATCGTGTCTCATGAGTGATGCATCATGGGAAGAGGAGACGGACTCAGGTAGTTGCTCCAACGTTAAGGATCGTATGAAGGAATGATAGTCTATTTTATCCTCATTATGTTGGTCGTATCTAAGGAAATAAAAACAACATTAAGGTTAGACCACACGATGCTGACATAACATACATCAAGACTCCGATTGAATGAGGAACTTCACCTCATTTTAGAGACTACACAAAGTCTATGGCCGTTTATGAAATGAAGGCTTAGGCTCGGCTTCGGTCATATTTATCTTACTCGTTATAATATCACAGGCATCTAAAAACAAGCATTTGGCCCCAGTTTCTTGGTGAATACCCTGCTGTACCTATCAAGCCAACAAACCGACCTTCAAATTTGGAAACAAACCACAACCTGAATTTTCAAGTTTTGTGAGATGGAGATAAAGCCTGAGCTCGACCCTAAGTCTTCATTTCGTAAATGGCCTATGATCCATTCTAGCTCTAAATCTACATCCTAGTTCCACAGCAAGTGTAAGTTGTGGACACCATGTACACAATGCAGCACAGGTATCCTGGCCCACATGTTGCGTTAACATTCACTTGTTTGTCTCTGAACCAAACGTCTTCTTAAAGAACCTCTTCATCACGGGGTGTATACGTACGTACCCCAGACCTCAAGTAATGTACCTCAAATCCACAATGTCAAGCGTCAAAGCACTGTTCTGCATCATGCATCAGTGCACAACACATTGCAAATTATGACAACATTAATGCAACCCTTGCATGGATATCATTCAAAGATCATTCCAAAGTTCTTACCTCTGTATGAGATTATCCAACGCTTTGCTGCTGACATTGATTTGGAATTTCCCACAAGCCTCCTTAAGGGCTTTTTTGGTCACATGACCCGTGTGATTAGGGTCCATTTGCATGACGACTCTCCGTAGGTTGATATGAAGTGGGTCTGACGGGTTTGGTGCTCTGTGAAGAAATGAAATCATGTCAACTGAATTCAAGGCTATGACTGAATGTAAGGGCATCAACCAGATCTGAAAGGGGGGGGGGACATTTGCCGGAGAAAAGGAATTGTTTTAGACTGGTACATATTGTATGGTGTATTTTATCTACATCTACTTTAAAGCATGGACTACCCCTTCTCCATGTTTAAAGGCTCTTTGTGAGTAAGAAAAAGTAAGTCTAGTTTATTTTTTTCCCCTGATTTGTCTTTTTTATCCTGTCATACATGTACATGTACTGCTGAAAGTGCTGATCCAATAAAGTGAAAAACCACTTTCTATGTCTTTGGCAAATGAAAACAAATGCTTGCTTCTTGAAATGAGCAACGTATGTATCATAAATGTAGATGGCCTGACGTTTGGATACTAGCAGAACCTTTCTCTAAGGTAGAATGACTGCCTGTGTACTAGCCGTCTTTGAGAAAGGTCCTGCTAGGATCAAAACTTTTAGATGTGTGATAAAGCATATTAAAAAAATAAGTTTGTAATTGAAGTCTTTGGTCCCATTCCTCTCCCTTGCTAATCAATTACTTTTTAAATAAGCAGTAATCTGCCCATGAATTGGTGAGGGATGAGAAAGGTAAATAACAGCCCTTGAAGAGTGACAACGTTCTAATCTTGGCCGAGGCACTACCATAGAGAGTCAGTATCAGTGGATCAGCTTACGATAGTTAGAGTAACCATGGTAACAGGATAATGTAACAAAATATTGTACAAAGATCACCCCAAGTCTTTTACTTACGTATTGTAGTAAGATTTCTTCGCAAGACGAATACTGTCAAAGATGCCATTAGCCATAGGATCACCTTTCATGTCTTGTGTGTTTTTACTGTGCAGATTAAAAAATAAATACATAGGTAAATAAATGCTTATTCTAGAGACTGTTGATTGGAACTTGCAAATCTTAAAAGATCAATGACAAAGGTCCCACATCTAAAAGTAACCGGACCTTGTAAGAAAAATTGTTCCAAGAAAGATAAGATCAGGCACTCTCTAATTTGATTGAATCATTTTTGAAAAATGGCAAAGAACACTTTGACCGGACCATGCCAGGACTTCAACCAGACACAGTAGGTTTTGCATACCAGCACTCTTACCATATGATGAGCTATTCAGCCCTTAGATGGCAGCCTTTCCAAACCATTTAAAATTAGTCCATCACTGAATTTCAGCTGGGATAGAAGTTGATGATGCTTTCAATGAGGTTTTGCCCTGCTCGACATGATAAACACTAAATTGAATTACCCACACCGATTTCAGCTGGGATAAAAGTTCAGGTTAATGATGCTGTTAGCTAATTACCTGATCATAAGATGAGGATATCTAGGTTCCTTCTGGTTCTTGGATCCTGCCGCTTGTACCTCCTCTCCAACAGCTGCACAGTCCATGAAGTTATCCTTAGCTTCGGTACTCATCGACTGCTTATCTGTTCCAAACTTGAAATGTACTCGTCTACTATCCTTCACTCTTTCTGTGTTCTCAGCATTGAATAGTCTCAGTTTTTCCTCTGTTTCTTCTGGCATAGATAGGTTACATCCGCTGTAGGCTTCTGTAGTTTCTGACCTTCCAGTTATATTGGCAGGATAAGGCAATGCTCCATCCCCATCTAAGTAGCGATACTCAGGCATAGGAGGGGCTATGGCAACCTTGGGGGCTGGCGGGAATTGGATGTAACTTTCATGAGATACTGTATGTGAGAAAAAATAGAGCATGTTGAAATATCTCTGCCAAATTGAGGAGCAATATTACATATGCATCAACATGAGACTGTCATCTTACAGGTTAACAGATGCATAAAACCATAAGAAATCTGCAATGTGTACACAAGCATTGACCAGTAAATGTTTTTGGATCGTATTCTCCACTGACATAGGAAGTTGAAGCAAACTAAACAATGGTCTCATATATGTATTTCATACCAAGTATGATACAGAATAACAATAATAATACTTTTATTTATCAAAACATAGGAGGGCCTGACATTTCTACGCAAGCAGTACTTTCTCAAAAGCATTCTGCCTTTAAGAAAGGTCTTCCAATTGTTTGCATTTGCATTTTGGTCATTTTAGTCTGTAAGCAGTTTGGAACATATTTGCAAAATCCTTTTGTTTACAAAGTATAAATAATTCCACATATAAATGATGAAATGCATTGATTTAGTTGAAGTGCATTTATAACTCACAGGATTGTTGCCTGTCCTCCCCATCCCTTTCCTTGTCACACGTAAACATGACGCTGTTTTTGTTGTGTCGGCCTTTGTTCTGTAAACCTTGCTTATCCCTGGATTTAAGCTGTATAATAAAATAAAGTGATCACAAAATATTAACAATTATTTATGATAAGCAGAAATATAAAAATTATGAAAATTTTGATGGAGGAGTCATTTAGAATAACCAGTCAGTTGTAATTTCAAATTTGTGAAATATGATGTTGCAAAAAGTCATTTTCATAAAGGAATACAACTAAGAAATTAAACAGATTAAAAAAAAAACCTTACAATGCTTCGCAATCCATCCTTGTTCTTTTGTTGGAAATTGACATAATCACTTTGCTTCGTACTTAATCCAACGTCAGTTCCACTTGTCACGTGCATCACCTGAAAAAAAAAACAGAAGTAGAAGTCAGTAAAAGTAAATCTCACAGAAATAGCAAGCTGATCTTTATGGAATAACGACGTCCGTACTAGAATTCGGGAGTCGCAGGTTCGAATCCCGCCCAAGCTGCCTGAAATATTTTTATCAGGCACCAAGCACTGAGCATTCAGTGTTTATTACGTCGAGCAAGGGCAAAAACCTCATTAAATCTTTATGGAATATTCAATGGGTTTTCAAACGTTTCTTCGATGCAAAATGTTCATTTGAAATTGTTTACCAGTATATTAAATCATTTAAATATAGCATTTTCTCATGTTGAACTAATTGTTCTAATGGACTAATCTTCCAGACATTTCATCGATAGAAGAGTTTATTTCCAGTGTCCTTACCTCTGATGATTTGGGTGCCTCCCACTTGGCTGGTTTTTCATTCTTCTTCAAGACTTGTGAATCGTAATCCTTGTTGTAGATAGTCGCAGGCTGGTCACCATCACTGCCAAACTATAAACAAGGAAGTTCCAAGTGATTTTGAATAATATAATTTTTATAATTTATATTTTCATATTCTGTTAGAGTCCTCTGGTTTAGTAATTGAGCTCAGACCAAGTTTCAAGCATCACAAACAAAACACTCTGATTTCTGCTTGAATTAGTGCTGTGTCTCATTCCCAAACAATTACAGCTCTGTCAAACTTGTGACCTTTAAGAAAAACACATCTTTTTCCAGCAAATTTTGTTCCCTTAAGACAGATTCTACAACTTCTTAAAGCTACAAAATGACTTGAAGTGATCTTGCAAACTTCTTACTGGGTTTAACAGCCAAATTCATATGAATCTAAAAAACAAAAACTATCCTAACGTTTTTATGCTTGAAAGAAACTGTGTCGAAGGCAGAATTGTCCTCCAAGGATCCAAATGTCCTGCCAACTAATTTACAAGATTTTTCAAAGTAAAAAAATAGAAAGAAGATAATATATAATATAGTGGAATCAACAAGAACAGACATATTTTTCAGTTGAATAAGAAGTTGTGAAGTGACTTACTTGAAAATGTACCCCAGTCTGATACTCTTTGCCTGTGGAAGCATTTCCTAGTACAGGACCCATTCCACTGGAACCTCCAGCACTCTGTACCATGCCTCGTTCTCTAGATGATGTTGATGGTTGAATGGTTTTTCCCTTGTTCTCTAGCACAATTGTTGTTTGCAGCGGAGATTTAACTGTTTCATTTCAGAAAGGACATGGAGATTGTATTAAGAGATATATTTACAATGAATTGACACTTGAAGGTGTGCATGGTGGAATCACAAAATGGTCATTCTGAGTGCCACATGGGTACCCTAATAACCTTTGAAGAATGACTATGACTCAGTGAGAAATAGTCACTTGTGAGTATAAAATTGGATTGTTTAATTTTGGGCAGATTTTGGTGAATAATCACAATTATGTAGTTAAACAAGGGATGCTTTTACTCAATTTCATTTCTACTTCCTTGGATCAAAGATCTGTTAATCTACACTTAGAATATTAAATTAATACAAAAACTGTTGCAGGCTGCTCACTGACTAAAATTACCTGCAATACATACATTTTAAAAGTTAGAGGGCCTGACGTTTCGATTCTAGCAGGACCCAACCAGCTAGGGCTAGGAACAAAAAGTCAGGCCCTCTAACTTTTGAGATTTAAAAGATTAAAATCAAATCTTCATT
Organism: Luidia sarsii; assembly: GCA_949987565.1. Taxonomy (NCBI): domain Eukaryota; kingdom Metazoa; phylum Echinodermata; class Asteroidea; order Paxillosida; family Luidiidae; genus Luidia; species Luidia sarsii. The sequence continues at coordinate 200,068 of OX465101.1, read as the reverse complement.
TCCTGGCCTGGTGTACTTTCAAATGGAAGATCCCAAACAAGACATGATTCTGACAAACGTGTAAGTGGGGGCTACTTACGATTATATTGGCGGATGAAATCTAAGTAGTCTATGGCACTCCCTGGTCCTTCCTTAGATGATGCTAAGAGATCATCTATGGCAGGTTGAGGGATAGGATCTAAGAGACTATTACAAGCTCTCTGGATGAGATCCTTAGAAAGATAACCAGACCTGTCATGAGAAAACATCAGGATCTCATCAATATTCATGAATATGCAAATCAATGATGACATCAGATGAAATAAATAGACAATTGAAACTATACCAACAATAAATAAGAGTGTTTATAGATTTAAAGTGTCGAAAAAAATGAAATAAAATTGAAAAGCAAACTGTGGTATTCATAAAGGCAATCACAGTTATCAACTTACTTCATTGTGTCGTACTGAAGGAGAATATTCCTTAATCTAGTTCCATTATTCTCAGCAATCTTAGCGGCTTTCATAACTTCATCTTCCACATCAGGTGTCAGAATCATCTCCTCCTTTATGCTGGCTCTATTTCAAAGGAGAAGATTTCATTTAGAATGTTCATTCTGAGTTGTTTTATGGAAAATCACAAAAGGGAGAAAGCTGATCTAAATCAGTAAATGACAATGAAAGAAAGAAGGAAATACTGATCTGAAATAAGATAACTCTTGAAGCAAACCCAAAACCAAAAATAGTTGAAAATGTTGATGATAAATCGAAGAGCAGTGAAAATTCCACTGTAGAAGGATGTGAACCACATTCAGTCAAAAATACAAATTGTAGATTTCAAATTTGCTCCACTATGACAACATTTTGCCAATCATTTTGCTTCCTAAACTGATACGTTTTGAAGATTTCTTATAGAAAATCTTACTTATATTCAAGGGTAATTTTGTTTTTTTTCAACTTAAGTGGATGGATCTCCTCTTACAAGTGAAATGTTTAGTTGATGTAGACTTACTTTAAGGCATCAGCATCTTGTAGAAACCTTCCCTTGGCTATCTGAGTCGGTTCCACAAAGGCTGCTGCTTTGGGTTCTTTGGGAACAGCATCAAAATCTCTCTGGAAAGTGGACTGCTTGGGTTTGGGCACCATGACATTGTAATCTCCTCTACGGAATACGTAGGACTCTCTCTCCTCCTCCAACATTCTACACACTGTGGAGGCAGGGTCAAGGTCAATGGGCTCTGTTTTAGAGCGATAGAGGGCTGGTCTCTGTAATGGCTCTAGACGTATGCTAGACTTAGGCCGGCTGTTGTTGAAGGAGGAAACTGTCTCTGTTTGGAAGCTGTAAATAGGCAGGGACAGGAAACAATGGTTTGTGTTGAAGACAGAGGTCTCTATAATCAAGTTGACTGATGGCTCTACAATAGAATTGCTGAACAGTGAATGTTTACAAGCAATGATTAATTATGGCATTCGTGTAAAACATGGCTTGGGAATTAAAGTTAGTAAAAATAAGATTTTCCTTTGGATCAGTTGTTTGAAATAGAAAGTGACTATAAACAGTCAGTTATACTGAGAAAGTTCCCGTATGAAAAAAATTAAGGGCATTTCATGAATTTAAGTATATGAAGATAAAAGACAATAATAATGTCTTTTATCTTCATATACTTAAATTCATGCCCTTGATTATTAGAGAGGACTAGTGTGTTCAGGAACAGGTCTGAGATTGAAATTCCTCAACAGTTTTATTGTCTTTGCTGTACAATTAATGAAGCAATAAATATTCACCACATTAAAGATAATGTTTCAGCAAATTTCAATAAACCATTGATGTGTACTTACTTAGAGTTATCATTCCCAAACTGGAAGTGTGTTGCTCGGACATCTTTGATATTGTGTCTTCTCATCTCAGCTCTGGCCTTTTGTAAATCTGTCAACGTTCCATCACCTCGCAATGTCTGTGGAATTTCAAGCAATCATGAGTCAGTTATTCTGAGACAAACTTCAAGCAATTTGAGATGAAAAATGGCATCAAAAATCATAATCAAACCTTTCTGACTTAATTTGTGAGAGAATTTACTTCCAGAAGATTGATCTTACTTTGCTGAAGTCAGAATTGTAGAAGGAGGAGCCAAACTTCTGGTCTGGAAAGAAGCGGGGATTCATATCCTGAAAATAATGGGAAACAAACCAACAATTTATATGACAATGATCGGAAGAGTAAAAATGACATGCAATTGATACTATGTATACATAGAGTCTAAAGAAAATGGATAAATGAATCTTTATAATAGGCCCTAAATTGTGTAAAAGACAAATTCACTTACCGGTAAGTTGATTTCACTTTCTTGTTTTAAAACTGCTTTCTGTAAAAAAAAAAACCCAATAATTTGTAAGATAAAAAAAATAGTACCTGACCAAAATCAACTTATACATGTATAATGATAGACATGGTAGAACCCGTACTATGTACAGGAGAGCCCGAGTTTAAATCCTAGCAGGACCTTTATATCAAATGCCAAAAGAACATTAAATGACAATGACAATGTGCATGAATGGACAGGCATTAACCCTCTGATGACTATCTTATTGAAAGAATAAGACCTTATATTGTATATCATTAAAACGATAAACAAATGGAACTGAAAATAGTATACATTTTGGCATGAGGTAAAGTACATGTAGGTGTAATTTATCAACTTTCATCGAAATTACATCTTAAAGACTTCTATATTTACCTTTTGTGTAGGATGTTTGCCATAGTCGTTGGTAGTTAGTGACTGGAGGTATACACTGCCATCTATTGGAGCCGTGTCTACCCGCATATCAAAATGTGCCTGATTCTAATATGACATACAAAAGTAAACACTCATGTGAACAAACTCGACCTCCCACACAATAAATTATGATTACACAGAAGTTAAATTCTATTTCAGATATTTCTCAAGATCACTGAGTAAATAAGTGAGGAAGAGATTGAAATTTGAACAAGTCATTCAAATTACTTTGAAATGTTATAACTAGTTTGATGAAATTACTGAAATCTTACCTGAAGCCCGGAGTCCCATGACAATGCTGTCATCCTCTCTGGTTGTGTTCCCTTTAATGAAATACAATTTAATAGACACATTAATATAGTCAATCATTTATAATTTGCTCAAAAACAATGAAATGAATGAAAAACACAATTTTGCAGTACATTTTACAAGCAAAAAAGGAAAAAGTACAAGTACCTGTCAATAATGTCAGGGTATGTTATTATTGTGATCCCCAAAAATGTTGCAAACATTTATCTGAACACCATAATTATTATATAAAGTACATGTATTAGAAAAGGAACATTACAAATCTCACAGTTACAGTAAGCTTCAGCTGTTTGGGTGTTGTGTATAAATAGAAACTTCCTGAGAAGAAATCAATATATACCTGGGACCCATCGCTGTGTGGTAGTAAGCAAATAAACATACTGGAGTATCGACCATTGCTACTGCAGTTGTCTGCAAACATGGATGTATTATTCAAGGCATTGTCCCTTTGAATTTGAGCAAACATGTGACAAGTGTTTGGAAAACTAAGCTGGAGTGTGTACTGTGTAGTCTATGGTGCCAGCCTGTGTTACTGTTAACTCTACAGTCTACACGTACAATGAAATTCCCTGATCAATGTGCTCAAAATGGCAAACAGATTTCAACCTGGCCCAGATCCTCAAACAAAGTACACAGAGTCCAAGCCAGTATCCGGCGTTATTCCAGCCATGTGGTAGGCCTACTGTGCTCACAATCACACCCATAAATTATATCCTTTCAGTACTTTCACAGACTTTGCTGTCACAACTATCTTAGATCATAAATTGTAAAAAAAATGTTCCATTCCATCTTCAAGATAACTGTATCAATGAACCACAAAGTGAAACTGAACTAACACTCTAAAAGAGAACTTTTATATATTTAACTCAACGACAACATGCTCATTGCTCATCAAACAGTGCCAAATCTGATTAAAATTAAACACTGTCGTAAGTAATGGATGCATCAGGACTCAGTGGTCTAACTTCAATACGCACTGCAGTCCTTGAGATTACAAAAAGTAGATCGATGTGGGACACATTAATCCCCAACTTAATGCCTTCTGTAAAAAAGGTTTTCATAATAGAATGGCTTCACAGACACCATGGCTACAAGGCTGTCTTTTATTCCATCAATGTCCTGTTGTGGCATTCACATGAATACCATTTATCCTCGGACAGAAATCAATAGGACCAGGCTTGAATTATTGATAACGAGGTCTGATTCGTATTGCATTGAGTTCACAGTATTTCTTCCAAACTCCCTGGCGATATACGGCAGTTGAAATGCTTCTGACTGGTGCCCCCACCCTGGCAAAGACTAGTTGACTATTTGAAAAGACCGCCAGGATCTAAGGGCTGGATAGTTCAGATGGTTAGAGCGCTGGTACACAAAACCAGAGGTTTCACTCAGGTTTAAGTCCCAGTGCATGACTTCAAAGTTTTCATTTTTTCCAAAGTGTTTAAAAGTTCCAAGTCAGTTTTTCCTTTATTTCTTTGTCTTAATCAAGTAAATGTAACTGTAAGATTAGTTTTAAACTTGAATACCTGCCAGTGTCACAAATTAGAATGCAGATTTAAACTAGGGTACGTACACCTTTGCAGAATACTGCAAACTTAATTACCCATTAAGTTGACTATACTTGAGCTAGACCATGGAGGAAAGAAAATCCATGGCTAGACACTAGAAATTTGCGGAATCACTTTTCTGTGGTTTCAATGTATTAGATTGTTTAATTTAAAGCTAAAAGTTCCCAGTCAGTTTTTCCTTTATTTGTTTTTTTGTAAATTATTACTAGTCTATAGACTATAGCCACACCAACTTATCCACTCACCATGCAAGCCCGTTGGACTTGTCAAGTTAAAAAGCAACTGAAAACGTAATTAAAGTCTCCAATTACTGGCAAGGTATCTAGCTTAGAAATCTTATCCATCTTGCACTGCAGAATGCAGTACTGCACTGGTGTAACTTACATTTCATTGAGGCTTGAGAGTTGAGCACTACAATTTACAAATTACAGTTACACAGACATCCACAATATTGAGGACTTACCTTATAAGCGAATTTAGTCGTGCTGCCCCATGGTGGTATTTTAGTGCGATCATTGGTCAGGTTTGTGATGTGGTCTTCAGTCAAGGATCGTCTCAATGATTCCAACTCGTTATTTCTGGACGCACCGTACAGCTGTTCCCTTCGCTTGGCCGTTATCGGATCCATGGCACTCATGTCTACCGTCTGGTGGGACCCCGGGCTCAAACAAGCCGACAAGTAAAATAGAAGATCCCAAACTTTCAGAGATACCTGCTGCCTTAGATTTTATAAAAAAGAAAGAAATTTGATTTAAGTTTATAAAGTTTTTGACTTGAGGAGTGCTTTTCTAAACTTGAGTGATGACTTCACTGATCCATGTGTAACTTGCTACTGTTGCCATTGTATCAATGCTGTTTACATGCGTTGCGTGGACATACACCATGTGAGGGCGCTATTCGAAATTACCCCGCACCCTTTGTGAGTGTTGCTAAGCGACCAAGGCCACAGTGCAAATAAGGTACCCCTCCCATTGATTAGATCTGTCTGTGGTTGATCGCCGGCTAGCTAGCCCGTCCTCGTGAGTCTGTTATGTGCCAATCAAGCTCCAATCAGCTGCTCGATCTCTATTCTCTAAATCAAATTTATTCCCAATTGTATTCTAGTTTCTGATTAAACAATAGCCCTTAGGCCTAAATTTATAGTGCACTATAGAAAAGGCAAAGCAAAAACATTTCAAGTTTCGTGAAATAATCGGCTGCAGGCCTTGAAATTAATTGGGAGTGTCACGTATACGGTACACCACCGACTAGTACGCACGTACTACTTAATTGAGATGTTTTCAACCCTGTGTTTTACTCCCTCAATCTGATCAGAAAATCGAAATGCTTCGAAATGAGTGCTTCGAAATTCAACCGGATTTCGTGAAGTGGCCGGACCAGCCATAAAATGGTGCCCGGCAGGTAAACAATTAATTAATTAACAATTATATACCCAATTAGCCTGCATCGGTCCGCAGTCAGTCATTAGTGCATCGAGCTGGCCAGTTCAAAGTAATTCGTGCATCATAATTCAGGTCGAGTCAAGTCAGTGAACCGTTGCCCAATTAAAAAGGAAACAAAAAATCAATCGAAAAATTAAGTACAAATTATAAATGGTACTACACAAAATGTTGAAAACTGCTCATACTGACTGTAAGTTTCATAACGACATTAGTAGGCCATATTTATTATAGGCATATACGCATAAATTTATTATACTAGCCATATACAGCCAGTATCCCTTGTACTTCGTTTAAATTTATTTGAATAAATTTGATATGTTGATCGTCGCGACATGCCAAAAATAATATCAAAATTAAAAAGTTGTACAAAAATAGGGCTATGGGTAGCTCAGGCAGATCCTACTAAACGTTATGGCATTTCGTTTGGCAAACTTGATGCAATTGAAATCCCGCGGGCGGGCGGCCGCCCAGTGCGCGTCTGCCCATCGGATCAGTCGCATCACGTGTCGTCATCGTACGGTCCGGGACACGAGCCCAGATTTCCTTGACCTTTATATCTTAGTTCTGATACTGATTTTACTGGGCAACCTTCTCGACTCAGTAGAATTTAGAAACATCAAAAGCACATTAGTTATTTCATTCCTAATTAGGGTAATATAATTGATTGGAGCTTAAAAAAATTATCGGATTGCCATGAATGAAAATGTAAGAAAGTGATTGCCATATTTTTATCAGTCATCTGTTTATATGAATATTCGTAGACAAGGTAAGTACAGGTACAGCTCTATAAATTGGTTGTCCATCGATATCGATGAGCTCTATATGGTACACGATCAGGTACCCGCACTGCACGTACTGTACGCGTGTACATATTTTGTGCACAGACTGTCTGCTGGACCGATGGTAACATTTTAATTTACGCGGCCGACTGAAACAAGTCTATTATAAAGGTTATTGACTTGCATCCGGGGACTTTGCTAACGACACTTCCGGGCGTTGTGATTGGCTTTTGTGTACAAAGAACCATTCATAATACGGTTAGAGTGCAGTGGGCGTCGCACTGTTGTTTACATGCAGTTTAAAGGCCCTACACACCATTGGTAAAGGTCTTAGAAACGCGTCCATACTTTGTCTAATCCAGCATATGCATGAAATAACACACCTGTGAAAGTTTCAGCTCAATCCGTCAACCAAGTCGCGAGAAAATGGTGAAAAACTGACTCATTTTTTCATCAGACTGTGTCAGCTTCGAGGATCGTAAAATGAACATAGCAGAATTTTAAATAGCGCCACCGTGCGTTTAACCGTAAAACTTCCGAATTCCAAATCGGCCAATGTAATCCGATATGATAAGGCATCTGGCCAGCTCTGTGTTGCCAGGAGCTTCGAAGGTCACCACATGGCCACAGCCGCTGCATAATGAGTGTCCTGTTGCTTTCAATGCATGCACTGCACGCGGCGTTGCACACAACGGTAACTGAATGTGTAGCTAGCTGTGTATGGACCGTGCGTTGTTTGGTCTTTGGTTGTTTTGGTACATGGACGTACGTACTGTACATGGCCGGCCGTGCAAAAGTCTGATCGAACTCACGTGTTTTTTCCAAGACCTGTTTGACAGAAAAACTGTCTGAATTTCACATAAAATGTCAAACCTGTGTCATGTTTGTTTATTTTAATCAAGTATAATCATATTTCCACGGTGTCATATGATACGTGTGTGTGAAATCTGGACACGTGTTATCATGGTGTTATCAATCACAACCGGTATCTGGCAGTGGCAGTATCAACGAAATTGAAGTTGAAAATGCTCAAGAAAAAATATTAATAACGTTGGGTAATGAATTATATGTGAAATTGATGTGTTCTCGCTGTGTCGTTATATTATTATTGTTTTGCCATGGCAAAAATTAACAACCTAAACGTCGTTCGTTTGTACAATGTACAGTACATGTACATGTACATTGTGTACATTGTACATGTACTGTACATGTACGTACATGTTCGTCGTTCACTTGCGTCCCGCAACCGGCGCCGTCTGAGAGACTCAATTCTTCATACGTGTACATGTACATGTACATGTACATGTACAATGTACATGTACTTTCTTTGTGCACAAACATATGGGCCGATAGCGTTTATATGGTACGGAAAAAAATATCGCGGCCGGCAGGCCATGTGATTTTTTGCTTGATACCAGTTTATTTATTTTGCCTAAGGATCACCTTTGTCGACATTTACAAATAAAAACATTAACATGCCTGCAAAAGTGACTATCCGAGTGACATGAATATTGTGGTCAACTGCACATCTTGAAACTGTCTCCGGTCATTGACCAGTAAATATTTATGAGTCATTAATGGGTTTGTAGTCTGTAACTTAATCCGCTGGCTGGAGAAAGAATGCAAGCAGGATTAGTTATTAATTCTCTACAGTCATCCATTGCAGAAACACCTAGCAACAACCATCCACCGCGTTATAATGTTTACCTCCACGTCCGCAACATGTCCATTCATATTTTTGTTGTAGGTACTGATGCAGAGTAAGGCATGTCCATAAATAGTGCAATTACATGTAGCTGGTTTTGGTTGTACATAATTATGTGACTGAACTGACTGCTCCAATCTGATCCAGGGTTTGTTTCATTCTAGATACATGTAGGTTTGCAATAAAATAAATATAGATTTTACCAAAATGTGACTAACCTGAGGCATACCCGTAAGTTTAATTTGAAGTACATATTCTACATAATCATAGTACAGTAAGTGATGGACGGATTCAAGTTACTTTCTTTTTACAAAGTGTCTTGTCAATTTTATTTACAGTTTACATCATGTACATGTATATGCATTGTTGTCAGGTTGCTATTCCTTCTAGAATAGAAGAGCAAGGGGTGTGGGTAGGAGAGGAAGTAGGGCATCTGGTAATAGAGAAAAATTTCACAGGAAGAGGAGAGAGAGGATAAAGAAGCCCTACAACAACGGGTAGGGGATCTTCAACCTGTTGCACAAGGCCAACAAGTGGTTGATAAGGCCGATTAACTATGACAAAGGTTGAGAGTACGCTAACGCACACAGCTATTTTTTAGATACAGTACTCAAATTTACAATTACAACAGTACACAAATATTATCAACATGTAATGTGTATTAGCACTAATGTGTGTGAAACACCCCTACAAAGCCAATGTCCTTTTTTCATTGTAGGCCTACATGTACATTTTAATTGATGTTGTTACGTGGAAATTAGAAACCGGTGATAAGCATGGGAGCTGATGAATGTCTTAGCCTTGCTTAGTCCCTAAGTTTAAAAATGATTCATCAGTTTTCATCACATTATTTTTTTATAATTCTAGTTCTACAAATGACTGTCTAGTTTTTAAAACAAAACACGTCTGTTTGGCATGATTATTTGAACAATTTATCAATGTTGTTTAGGGTTCATTACAGGATAACATAGGCCGTTTGAACCTGGAAGAAGCAAGAGATCTTCTATTTCAAGCTGCTGAGAGAAATACTACTGACATTGATTGTTCAGCCCCCACCACCTTGTCTCCGTTATTATGTAGAGCTTGGTCTGCTCCGCGCCCTCACATTTATTCAAAACCCGGTGCAGCCCACTCCTTGTGAAGGACTTTTCTGTCCCAGTCTCTTCATCATCTGCCTCTTCATCTCTTCCATACACCTCTTCACTGGTTGCCATATAATCCAAACCATCTGGATTTACCCTAAAAAAATCACAAAATGTTTAAGAAAGTTACGAAATACCGCTTCTACTAAATTGACTATTGACTATTTCAATCGTACAAAAGACGAACAATATTAAGTTATAAATTATTATTACTATTTAGCTTGCTTCTTATGTCATCATGATCATCAGACTGCTTGTGGAAAATTAACACAATTATTGTGGCCAACAAAAATATGATTTCAGACACCAATGTCAGAGGTGAAAAGTAGCCAAACATTTTATACAAAAATAGAAAGCAAATCTTCAAAGATTGGAGCAAAGGAAATGACTTCATGCAAATTAGAAACAAAAATGTTTATCTTTATGTTAAAGCTTCATGTCATGATTCTTATGTTTGAGTATAAATGTTTGCATGTGCGATAGCATCTTACCAAGTTTAGCTTCAAGCATGAAACAACACAAATGCAGTTCAATCGCTACCATAACAAACAAGTAGCATTGTGGCAAACCACATTACAGAGAACGACCCTCTGTGATTTCAAAAACAATGTATTTGAAGTGTTTGAGCTGTAGCGCCTTACCTGCTCTTCAATGAGACAACAGGCTCCCATGTCTCATCCAGGTCTCCTTCATCAGAAACAGCATCCTCCAAGCAGACAAAGTCCCCATCATGTTGGTAGTCAACGCTTATGCTGCAAAAAATAAAATGGAAACATTTTGAAGATTTGGTGATTCACATAATTATGCATGCCAGGAAGTGTCAGCTGTCATAAACTAATCTTAAGGTGATATACAAAAATGTTGCAAACTGCTTACTGACTAAAATTACCAAAATGTAAATCTTAAAATTGAGTGGGCCTGACGTTTCGATCCTAGCAGGACCTTTCTCAAAGGCAGAAGCTGCCTTTGAGAAAGGTCCTGCTAGGATCGAAACGTCAGGCCCACTAAATTTTAAGATAAACTAATCTTATAAATAAAGCTGTATATATAAGAGTTATTGACAGCTGGTTGTGTCAACTTCAAGCACCAATGACAATTACATAAAAAAACCTTATAGGGCATGATGTTTCAATCCTAGTATAGTAGGACCTTTCTCAAAAGCAAAATTACGAAGACAGTATAACAGAAACAGATAGGCCTACAGTGTAGGAAAAGAAAGCAGCAGATGACAGAGGACAAAATGAGGCCAAGTGGGAAAGCTGGTGGACAGACTTGGGGGAACAAGTGGAAGGCCATGGAGTGGGGAATGATCACATTGGGGAAAGATAATTTAGGTAACAATCACTAAAAAAGAAAGATCAAAGAGGGAAAGATGAAAGGGTAAAATAATAAACACAAAAGAAAGATCATGAGGGGAAAGATGAAAGGGTAAGTAAACACAAAGAGTGATGATTTGTTGAGTCTCGGTTTTGTCTGTAAAGTTTAATATTTGGAATTGGAAAGCAATTTACAAATTCAATAATTCAGCTACTACGTGTGTAAGTTCCCTCATGATGAAATGAGTTGCTGCACAGTGCAGGTAACCTCCTTTCAATCAGGTAAATCTGGGAATTATAGCCCTAATGGTTGGACTTTTCATTGAACTTGCTTACACGGAAATTTTCTGGGATTAACATAGGCCATAACCCCAAACTTGCAGTTGCACAAGTGTAGTAGTTAAAATGACCCTCTTTTCAGAAGAAATCTCAAAAATTAGGAGTACATTCCTGGGAATTGTTGGAAGTTTCTTTCCCTATGAAATTGGCCTGTAATGTTATAAGGACTTACCTTACTGGGGCACTAGAAAAATCAACAGGGGCTGAGGTGGCAAAAGGTTGTCTTGATGACTTGATCCTGGGGGTCCAGGGCCTGAAGAATGACTCCTGTAAAACAATTGTTGAACGTTTATCAATATCCAGCACACTTAACCAACTTTACATTAAAATAAAAATTGAAATTGAAAAAATGAAAAAAAAATGAAAATTGTTACTCTTCAATCCCAGTTCCATTTATGATGCTGCTAACCAGATTCAACCACTTGGAAATGTCATTTGTTAACAAATTGAGTAGAATTTTCTTGTATTATAATAGGAATATTCCGAGAAACTTGGACCCGACAGGTCACCCTTTTTTCATCGATTTTTGAAATTTTGGGAGTCGGGTGACTAGTCACCCGACTCTCAGAATTTCAAAATTCGATGAAAAAAGGGTGACCTGTCAGGTCCAAGTTACTCTGACTGAATAGGAATGGGGATTCTAAAGTAGCAATTATTACAATATTATAATCAACCCTTGATACATATGTAATATGAAATTATGATTGTACGGCCTTACATTCATATTCAATCATTACAAATTTGCAATGTTTTCCAAATGTTGGGTACAGTAATTGTTACTTGAGAAACTATTCCATTTACGATGTTCTCACTAGATTCAAACACTTGAAAATGACATTGTCTAAACATGGAGGCATAGGATATTTCAAAGGTCGTTACAGAATACTTTCTGGGAAAAATTTGAGAAACTTGGCTGTAACAGTGTAATTTTCTTCTCTTCATAGAATAGTTACGGGGTTCCCCAAAGACAATAAAAAAATCCAGTGTTAGGCCGACCACTAATTTGCAAATCTAAGGGCTGAATAATATTAGATTTAACTTATAAACTAATGTACTGCAGTACAGTGGCTATGGGGGAAATTTGGCTGGAGTACTCACTTGCAAGAGTCGTCATTCATAATGCTGAGTGATGGTGATGCCGATGGTGACCATTTACGCCAAATTTATTCTTATCACTGCACTGCAGCCGTTCTTGCAGGCCGACCCATGTCCGACTTAGTCCGAATAACTTGGACTCAACAATTAAGTCACCCTTTTTATCGAAATTTGAAAATTGGAAGGCCGGGTCAACCGGCCCTCCAATTTTCGATAAAAAAGGGTGATTGTCGGGTCCAAGTTACTCGGATGCTCGGACTATTTCCGACTGACGCTTGTTGACAGTATCGGTCACACTGAATCATGAATGGCGCCTCCCGTTTTGCTTTGATTTCTGCTGCGTGCTTCGCACGATACCTTGCCTGCTTATATTTCACAGATCTTCTTTTCGAAACAGGGGACAGAACTATCCGTCCTGCGGAACCCCGCCGAAGTTTCCGCTGTTCCTGATCCTTGTTTTACAGACTTCAACTTTTGAGTTTTACTTTTAGTTACACAGACCTACATGTACCTATGCAACTTTGCCACATGCGGGTCCGTCACATAAGTATAGGGCCTACACGACAACGTACGTACACATGTACAGTACAGTACATGACGTGTATGTGTGTACTGTAGTGTACAGCACATGTAGCGCTATACAAACGTTTCTGCCCCCCCCCCCCCACGGTCCCCGCGCGCGTGCACACATTTTGACCGTTCACGAATAGGAATACGGAAAGGCTAACTATATCCAGACAATAGAGGGCGGTAAGCATGGCTTTTTCGAAAAGGTCGTTTATAAACTACCTTTTTAAAATCGTACAAAATTCCCTTTTTTAGGAAAACTGAATCATTCCAAGAGCTAAAACTTCACAGTGTGTCTCCTACTGGTATTTACTTCCACTTGAGTAAGTTACTTTAACAAAATTCGTCAGGTCGAAATTTGGATTCGTGCAAATGGTGTGTAGGGCCTTTAAATGACAACATACCGTACCTGTATACGCTCGTCGAAATTTGTTGCTTGAGAACAGCACTTTGGATACACAGTCGCCACTTTCCGACGTCGGGAAAAGACAGATTTATACTGCTGAAGATAAACACAGCTTTTCCAAGATGAATGACGCTTATACGAAATTCATCAGCGGGATAAAAGAACATGAATCGCCGATGTTTTTGGAGGAATGTCGACAGCAGATTCGGCAGGATTTAACGGATGGGTTGACCGAGATCAATAACAACGTGTCCGAATCCGAGGCACTGAACATGGCTGTGCATCATAACCATGAGGAATACGTGGATTTCTTTCTGGCTCGGAGTCCAGTGGAAGCCTTGAAGACAGCTGGCTTTAGTTGCAGTCACCTTGCACGGGCTGTTGAGAGCGATCGACCACTGATTATCCGCAAGCTTCTTCGGCACACACTCAGGCTACAACCAGCAGAAAGACGAGGAGGACTTACCTTAGCAAAGGATTGTTTTAAGAGCAAGAAGACAAGACAAACCATGATGAGATATTTGAACAAACCGTCAGGGTGTATGGTGTTTGGACCGAGTAAGACTGCTCTTCACATTGCATGTGAGATGGGACGAGCTAATTGCATGGTTGAGCTTTTACAGCATGGTGCTATCCCAGCTCCTAAGGATAGTGATGGATTCACTCCATTGGATCATACCCTTCGTAAACTCTGTACTGACAGCAAAGGCACATCCCCATCAGATGCAGCTCTTGCCTTGAAGAAGCTCCTTCCATACCTGCCTGTGGTTCAAGCATCGACAGAGATCACTGACCTCGTACGGAATAAAGCAAAGGAAGAGGATGTAGCGGCCGAGATTCAGGAGATAATTCAGTGGATCTTGAAGGAAATGAGAACGCCAAGATCTCTACAGCAAATCTGTCAGCACCAGATTCGACATGTGATTGGCCAGTCTGGTGTGCAGCCAATGCCTTATGGGATCTTCCAGCTGCCGCTACCTACTATCATTAAACAGTTTTTATTTGTAGCTGTTTAAAGCTCTAGACACACTGCTAGATGCAACAGATATGATAAGACGTACGTTTGCGGATACACCTTGCAAGTCATGTCTTTTGAGAAGGAGAATTGGTCTGAGCATGGAGGAAGAAGGGACCTCCATGGTCTGAGTGCCAGTGATGTTGTGGTACAGTGGAACATCGCTATAACAAACGCTGATCATGATACATGGTATACGGAACATTCAGCTACCACTAATACACTATACCGAACAATAATGGATCCCGGGATGTTTGCTATAGTGATGTTCTACTGTATTTTTGAGGTGCAGGGATGTAGGCAATTTTTTGGTTGATATTAAATAAATGTACGATTCACATAGATTTTTGTTTATACAATATGCTCTCTTAAATTTTTTTATTTTAATCTTAGTTTTAATCTAGATTTATTGTAATGATATGATCTATCATCTTAAATGAATGTGGGCTGGCTTCAATGTTTTGGATACACACATGCACGTGTATTTTCTTGCACAGTAATTTCATGTTGCAGCAATTTGTATATTAAATGTATATGTTTATGTTTATAAAAATGGAAAACATATTCTTAAAAAAAAATAGATTAGATAATTTTCAAATGTACATATTTTTCTAACCTTTAGATTGTAAAGTGACCATTTATTTTATCTATTATTTATTATGTATGTGGAAGAATTGATCTATTTTGGAATGGATGAATATTGAATTTCAGTCAATTTGTGAAGAAGTATTCTCAATTTCTCATGGTTCTGGCACCATTAACACAACTTGTTGCACTAGTCTTGTACTCTTCTTCCCCTCTATAAACGCTCAATATTAATCACTTCACAGTCCACGTGTATACATGCATTGTGACATGAAACTGATCTGGCAGCAAAGTTCCAGGTACTGCATCTAGAGTCAAAATTTGATTGCATATATTATGCTCAGGTATGAGCTATCTATGAGAAAACTTGATCTTGGTAAAGGTTGATATTCTTTTGGAAATGTAAATTTCCTTTTGGGTCTACAATGAGAGACTTGGAGACATTTGGCAACGTTTAATGATGACAATACTTTGGTTGTCCTCAGCAAGTGCAAAACTGTGAAATGGAATTACATGCACTATTATCTCATAATTATGAAGTCTCAGAGTGGGCATGGAGGTTGTATCATGTTTACAGTTCTGACTCTGCTGCTACCCTTAGAGTGTACACTTTGTCAAAGTCTGCCATTGATGAGGCAACCACTAAGGTGTCTTGGTGTAAACAGTCTTTGAGTGACCAGTACATTGCTGTATAGACCACAATTGTGTATATCTGAACTTTTACTGGTCATTTGTTCATGTATGTACATATACGTATCTGAACTTATACTGGTCATTTTGTACATGCACTGTACATATTGATGTATATTGCTATAGGCCACAATGCATATTTAGTTGATAGTGATGGTGCCTGATGGTATAATATCTACGTATGCATGTCACAACTTATTTGTTTATTATTTATCATTTATTATTTATTTTGAATAGTTATTGTTTTTGCCTCGTTTATAAATGATGTAACAGTTGACAACTTTTTGTTGATTATTTGTTTTTAAATACAAGCTTCATACAAAGCAAACATACCCAGAAAAAATACAATACACTGTATGTAAATAGGTTCAGGCATATTATGTTGTAGTTACTTTAGTTTTATTTATTTAGTCTTCAGTTCAATCATCAGTTTCACTACACTTCTGGTAAACATTTATCCAAATTGTTTTTCAAATGAAAAATAAAATACTTATCCACTAATATCTGAAACTTTGAATTTTGTGTTGTATTATTGTAAGTCTAAAATTCATGACACATTCCTTGTGGTTTGATGACAAGGAATTTCTTATGTACAAAATAAATTCCATTAAAAAACACTGCATGAGAAACAGTTCTCCAAAATTTAGGGAGCCCGAAGTTTCAATCCTAGACTAGATGGAGAATGATATGGACCTTTGAAAAAAATTAAATAGGCAACCCACACAAGAAAGGCTTTGAAGTAGAATCCAGACCTCTTGTTTAACCAAGAATTAATGAGCTATCCGGCCCTTAGGACGGGCCTTCCCAAATATCTTTGTTGAGGTCAGGCACCAGCCAGCCATCACCTGGGTTTTAAATCCCCTGTTTTCATTCAGATGTAAGCAAAAAGTAGTGGTGAACTCTGCCATAGACACATGAAATTTATTCTATTCTGAATTTTGTCTGTAAGCAGTTCCCACGAATGCTTTCGGAGTCATTTATTTTAATTGATATAGGAGCGAAGTCTGAATTAAGTGAATGAGTTTGTTCAATATTATTTTTTTGAATTGTTAGAAATACCGCGCTTGTCGATATTCCCTACTCCCAGTTTAGTTATAGGGCGCCATCACTCGGTAGAAAATGACAGGGAAGAAAAGTGGCCTGCTGACTGTATGCAAATTAGGTCAAAGGTGGACACGTGGGATTCAAGATGGCGACCACGGGGGCCGTTTCGTACTCGCCAAATGGTCGATATTTGGCCGTTTCCAGCCCCGATGGACGACTCTCCTTGTGGGACACAACCTCAGCAACTATCAGCCAACAGTACACGCCAAGTTCGCATCTGTCGGCAACTTGTACGTGCTTATCTTGGTGTCCAGCGAGGGAGGTAAGGATTATGAAACACACGGACCTTAGTTATTCCTCATTGCCATGTTGTGTGGTGCCCAAATTCCGGACAGACCATCATGCTCTACGAATTACGATTACGAAGTTCATCTTAACATTCTGTAACTTATTCGCAAATTTATTTTGTTGTTAACTTACAATTTTACATTTGCTTGTGCCAAGTCGAAATGCTTGTTTGACTTGATAATTAAATTATGTATTAATATTAATAATAAATTAATTAATATGTCACGACTCTTTTTCGCAGTGGCTCTTTAAAACTTATTGTTATGGCAGCCGTAACGCAGTTTCCATTTTCTAATGTTACCCCACTGCAACTGTGCGCAAGCGCGAGGACACATGCCAGATCGAACCACAAAGCAAGTGCTATGGCCCGCCGGCCATGACATGTGCACTGACTTCGGAAGCGCGATGTGATGCAATGACATAGCCGATTGAACCATTGCAGTGAAGCTAGCTGGCTACACTGCCGTCCGGCCGGCGTGCTTGATCTTGATTTGTTGCATTTGCATCATACATTCGTCATTATGTGTTGGATTAAAAATAATTTCAACGTTGATTTATAGGTATAATCAGGCCTTCATTTTAATAAATACGAGGAGCGCTAAAAATTGCTCTCCTTAATTCACTTAGTTGATTTAAGGAGAGCGATTTATTTCTATGAAAAACAAAAGAAAAAACACACTCAATTCCAACGACAAAGAAAGAAACCCATTATCATCCCAATTCATGTTTTGTTTCGGTATTGAAATAAATTGCACTTTTTTGTAGCGTGAGTGACCGTCTCGCTAATACTCCTGGAAGTACGAAGTTCCGATCAGGCTTGAGTAGCGCAGCGTACTCGATCGTATGCAGCCTTGCGGCCGCTGTGCATGTGCACTGTGCAGTATACAGCGTGCAAAGATGGGTTTTGTCATGTCACGTGCAGTGCGTAGGCTGGTTCCGGCCGAACGGAACGATTTGGCAAATTTGAACTTCCAATATCTCAAGAAAGAAATGAAAAATCCTTCTCAAATTTTCTAGAATTCTAGAAAAAAACATTTCTTATCTGGTATGCGTACTTTGGTTGACCGCGAAACTCGAAATATCGCTGGTATAAATGTAATAAACATTAGTTTATTTGTTAGAAAGTAAGGCTGGCGGAAGTCTACTAATCATTGCATACGTACACGTGCCTAGTGCACACACTGGGCAGCGCGCGATCTCGCACCACAAACGATCAGCCTCAACTCAACGTAAATCACGACGACGAGTACGGTCCCAAAACTCAAAAGCCGTTTTTAGAGCAGATTTGGTTGGCAAATGTCTTAAATTTCTGACACAAAACATTTGTGCTTTTAACTCATGTGAACAAAAAACAACAAAAAACAAGGTGATTAAACTTTCACGGTTTTTAAAAAATCATAATGCTCTCGTTAAATTTGTAGGGAGCGCTTTTTTTTGCTCTCCTTGGAAAACATTAAGGAGCGCGGAGGAGCGCGAGTGCGATCGCGCTCCTTTCGTTTCAAGCCCTGTATAATACTTAAATAGTTTTATAATTTGTATAGTGCCGATTAGTGGTCTTTTATTAAAAGACCACTAATCGGCACTATACAAATTATAAAACTATTTAAGTATTATACCTATAAATCAACGTTGAAATTATTTTTAATCCAACACATAAACCTCCCTAAAATCAAATGTTTTTCTCGTATTTTCTGCCACCACATGCATGCACGCGAAGTCGACATTGTAGTTTGTTAGGGACCCGTTTTTTTGGCCGATCTCACCGTGGGAGAGTTTCTTATATACATGATTGTAAAAGACCCCTTTTCCCATTCCGATAATTACAGGGATGTTGCTTCAAGACAAGCATATTATGTGCCTACAGCCAGAGAATTGCCCATTTTTCTTGTCTGTTCTGAGCTTGAGACGACGCTGCCTGTGCATGTGGGATTTATACCCCATGCAACAAAATCTGGCATGTCCTCGCGCTTGTGCATTTGCAGTGCCCTAACTATAGAAAATGGAAATTGCGTTACGGCTGCCGTAACAATGGCCACTGCATTAATTTGTTTGCACTCAACACTCACTGACAGTGACACTGTTCATCATTGACATTAGTCTGAGTAACTTGGACCCTTAAAATCGCCCCCTTTTTTTAGGGGGTCGGGTGATAGTATTAGTAGGGTCCAAGACTTTCAGTAAATATGAGCAAACAACGATGTGTTTGACTCCTTGACTACCCCCGACCGAAACCCCCAGATTTTACCCCAAAACACACGTGAAACTGTCCCACGCACCCATCTTTGGATTAAGTGAGAATCATCGATTTCAATACTGGTCATTTGTTTTACTCACATATGGTGAAAAAGGAGACATTTCCCCTCAGGTGATCGAGAAGATTCTCTCCCATCCGACGAGCAAAAACGCGGCCATTTTAATACAACATTGACGTCTGGGTACCGGGTGCACAATCTGTGGGGGCTTTGTAATTGTGCATGTGCATGCATGCGTTGAGCCTCGGCGACTGTTTCCTGAAAAGCGCAAAGCAACGTCTGCCCGACCCCCTTAATTCTTTTTTAAAAGGGCGATTGTAAGGGTCCAAGTTACTCAGACTAGTTCATCATGATTTAATTACATCACGTTAATTCAAATTGAGGGGAATGGACCATTGGATGATGATACTTTTGATGGAAAAAAGGGTGACTTGTCGGGTCCAAGTTACTCTGACTATTGAAGATGCTAGAAAGTTGAAGCAAGACTGGTCTCTCTCCGCAAAGCCTCATGACAGTGATTTCATTTGTGTACAGGAACCTGCCAAAAAGAAGAGAAGATCACACAAAGTCCTAAGGAGAGAAAATGATGCGACAGCAATGTCAAATTCTGATCTGGTTGCCATGGGTACCCAGGCTGGAACCATTCTCCTTTACAGCCTTGCCAAAGCAGATGTCCATAGACATATGGTTAGTATTAGTTACTTGTACTTTTGTTGTAGAAAACCTAAGTTGTAACTGGTGTGTTTTAGCCAAGATTATGATGATGGTCCTACAGATTTTTGAGACCCATTCAATGATGTACGGTACTTTAGTTAGCATTGAAACCACAATTAACCACACATGGTTTTTCCTGTGGGAGGATAATGGCCATGCACCAGGACATTCCACAGCGGGGTTTTTGTGGTGTCCTGTGGTATGTGAGCCTACACCCCTGTGGGTACTGTGGTAAATTGCAGTATATAGTGTGTGGCCTGTGTGGGAGGTGCAAAGCGTTAGGGCTAATATACAATAATTGTTTCCGAAGTCAAATTACAACATGCATGTATGTACGTGCTATATGAAAGTCAATACCTATAACAAATTGTGCTTGTGTTTGTATCTTGGTAGGAGGAAGGCCACAGTGACAGAGTCAATGACATTAGCTGGTACCCTGAAGGAGATTCACTATTCAGTTGTTCAGATGACCAACACATCGTTGAGTGGGATGTCAAAACCAGCCAAGTCAAGTGGTAAGAAATCAGATAGATTGTAATGACACATGCTGACAGTTTTGCATGGATTTCAGGCAGAACTACTGTAATTGTTCTCTGTAATTTATTCTGATATTTCTATTAACTCGCAGTAAATGGAAAGCTGATAGCCACTCTGTACGTTCAATCTGCCTGTGTCCTGGATCAAGGACACTGCTATCAGCAGGAAGGATGATACAACTGTGGGACTTGGACACCAAGAAAGTCTTAAAGGTAAGTCACCTTCAAATCATAGGAATCTGGAAAGGATTTTTTAGAGATTAGTTCATAACTGAATGCTTTCTTTTGAAGGTCAGGCATTGGAAGAGTATTTCTGGTAATTAAGGTCATGTATTCTTGTATTACAATAAGCAGGGCCCAACACAGTTTAATTCTAGCGGACCTTTTTCAAAAGCAGCCAAACTGAAAAAGTCCCGCTAGAATCAAAATGTTGGGCCCTCTGGATTTTTCATATTTGTATTTTGGTCGCTTTAATCAGTCAGTAGTTTGCAACACTTTTGCACATTACTCTATCTTTTGCATTTTGTGAGTATGGGTTTCAACGCATAATTGTGTGTTTATTTTTATAAAAGAAATTCACAGGGCATGCAAGTCCTGTGACAAGGTTAAAGATTGTCCCCAGTTGTGTGGAACCATTTGGTGCCTCAAGCAGCCTCGAGTCAGTGGACGGGTTATACTTCCTGTCCTGTGCTGAGAGGGATAGGGTACTTAACATATGGTATGTAGCAACTATGGCAGAGTTTGATAACATAAAGACTTAAACCACCTTATGCTATAATAATACTAATATGTAAGATTTCTATAATATCTAATTAGAAGGATACTCATTGGACATAGCATTGTTATCATTACCTGGCCATTGGGCCAATGAACGGCCATAAAACCATCTCTGTACCTTGGCAAGTGCAAACCCTGTGCTCCTATTGAAACATGTACAGTAGAGTAATTACTCATGAAGCCATCTCTATCCTTGCATTCTATACATTTACTCCTGGGTGAAGCATCTTACTCATTCATTCATCACCTCTCCCTGCCTTGACGTCATCCCACAACTAAAATATGAGTTTTTGAGTATGGACCATTCAGCTTTGGCATTCCAAACCTAATTTGACCAGATCCGTTTGGTGAAGTATTTTTACTTTGCTTACTTTCAGGCAAGTAAAGTCTTCATCCAAGAGTAAATCCGCCATTGCTTCTATGGTTGTCCCCGATGAACCATTGGATTTTGATATATTGAATTCTCCCAAAGAACAGGTAAGTATTGAACAAGTCGAGCCTAACACTACCTAGACCCTCAGATACTACAGTCATGATTCTTGTCAACCACTTTGTACCAGCTCCTCTGAATTTGTAGCATCCGTGGTGTTGCTATGTTCCTGGCCATCTGAATCCAGGCAACACTATTGTCCAAAGTTTTAAACAAAGTTTCAGCCTACCACAAAACACCATGAAGCATAATAAAAGCCACACAGACGTCAGATTGTGCCAGGTTTGACTTACATGTACACATACTGTACTCCTATTGACTTTGTTGACAGGAATTTATTGAACATTATTAAACCCAATCATGTGGCGCTCATGGGGAACGAAAAGTGGCCCAATGTGAAATGGTTGACAGATGAATGCCTCAATTGACATTTGTTTTGTACACGTGTGGGAATGCCAACAGAAGCACCATACAAAGTCAAGGTTGATAGAATATTTCTTTCAAGAAGCCAGAGGGCTTCATCTTTTGATCATAGCAGGCAATTAACCACTTTGGATTTTAGCCAAATGTAAAGCTCATTGAAACTTGAAAATTCACTCCTAAGAAGCTTTTTAACAGATTTTGTTTAAATGCCCATCACACTTATTTGGATACTGAAGGAACCAAGCACAAGCAGCCAGAATAAAGAATTCTCAAAATGTTTGAATTCTTAGTATGTGCTTCAAACCTGCTTTGGAGGATTCTTGCTCATTCCTGATGGCGTTATAGCTTCCTGACGCAGCTCAAATGTAGTTGAATCACAGCCCGAGTATTGAGAATGCTATCAGAATGCAGTCAGAAATCTCAGAATATTCAGTCTACTCTTTAAATATCTATGAATATGCAAAGACCTTTCATTCTTTATTTTGTACCCTTTTTTGTCACAGCAAACCTACCTTTCTGTCATGACAAAAGGTGGAGAGATTCACATTTTTGATCCAGTTCTAAATGGGTAAGTGATTGGTTAAACTCTTGTGTCATTTTCTGTACACTTTAAAGATATATATTTACAAACATCTCCATATCAGTGGGGTGTAATCTGATAAGAATAAGAATGTATCCATCCCTTAGAGAATCAACATTGATTGTGATGTTTGTTTGTGAATTGACAGCAAGGCCAAAAACCAGCTGCAAGCTCGAAGCCATCTCTTGGTTTGCACAGAAGGAGGGAAGGATACCTCACCCAAACCTATTCCTATCATAGCTGGAACTCTATGTCAGGAACCAAAGATACCAGTCCTCATCGCCCATGGCAACATATTCAAACTCACATTTGAACGAGTGGTGAGTCCTCATGGTGTTTCTGTCTTATGTCATTATAACTTGTTATCAAAAATTAGGAAGGCAGATTAAGCCTTTGTGAAAGTCCTGCTAGGATCGAAATGTCAGGCCCTCCTAATTTTTGATATTTGCATTTTAGTCAATAAGCAGTTTGCAGCATTTTTGCTTATGACTAATCTTAGTTTTCTTGCTAATATAAAAACAACATTTTGATAGATTTTTCATAATCCAACCCTAACACTTATAAATCCTCAACTTTTTATAGAATTTATCACACCCCTAGACAGTTTATGCTCAAATCCATAATAAGTTCTTTTGATATAAAAGTATGATTTAATATAAAATATGATCCAAGGGAGAAAAGATTATCATTAGGAATTTGAGGAGCTCAAAAATTCTAAGAGAAGCAAAAGGAATACATGAAATACATGACAAACATCATTTGTCCTATTTGTTTTCAGTCATTTCTGAATGAAGGGAAAGATATCTGCTTAATACGAGAGGATCCGGTAACTCGAGCTGTCCCACAGGTTTCCGGAGAAAAGGTAAGGACAGGATAGCTTGCATTCTAGTGGACAGAAATATGAGTTAAACAAGAGCTTTTTATTTGTTGAGATTAGCCAAATTTTCTTTGCGTGATTAATCAGCTGGAATTGTAAATAATAGGGAAAGATTTACTGAGCGATTTCATAATTAAGCCTCTTTTCCATTGCTGTCTAGATATTATGATTCATCCAGACCAGGGTCTCATCTTACAACTTCATTTTAATGACTCTTATTTGAGAATAGCTTCATCATCTTAGGAACGACTCTATTTGACTGCTATATAACATTGATTTTCTAGTTGAAGAAGCCAGCTGTCTCAGAGGTGGAGTCAATCAAGACGCCAAGCACCTTGGCACAAACTGGCTATCGGGCAGCTGCCGAAACTGAAGAGGGCGCTGTTGAAGGCCGGAAAAGCAAAAGAAAAGCATCACAATCAATGGTAAATGCTTGACCAAATGCCTCTGTACTTTGAATGATGAATGGTAACTATTTGTATTGCTGTCAACCTATAAATATAAATATAAGTGTAAATGTAGAATAGACAGGGGCTTGTGACCATCAGACTGATTGAAGAATTGTTTCAGGAATGCTTGATGCTTGATGTGATTGTATTCACTGACAACTCCACTTCATTCAAGACCTAGTCTGCTTACTGGGTCTTTTACACCCTTGGCATCCACTCTCACACTGACACACCCTCTTAATGACCCTATGGTTATGCTGGGCAGAAAAGATTCTTCATGATCCAGTACTCACCACACATATAAGCACTGATGGGAGTTGGAATTCTGCAGTCTCCTGCCCAAATCATAGAGTTACAGGGTCTTTGCAGAGCCACACTCCATCTCACAAGAGATGATGCACACGGTGTCACTGCAAACTTTCCACTTCAGGGTTCTCCCCAGGATTTTTCAGAAGTGTGGGGGATTTTCTTTGTGGTTTATAAACAATATGCGAATTTTTGGACTTTTAGATGCTCTCTGCTGCATTTTAGAGCATTTCCTGGGATTTTTAATTACTTTTTCAAAGGAAAAAACATGAAGAGATTTGAAGATTTTTTTTCTTCAGATATCTATTGACATCAATATTTCAACAAATGACCGGTTTTTCTTTCTGGAGGGTGGATGCATAAAATTAGTCATTTCAAGATTTAGACGTTGCTGAAGTAATCAACGATTCAAACAACTGTTTATTCAGTTTTGAACATAATATTAATAATGAAGTAAAATACTTCAACCTTTGGTTTATGCTGATCAGACCTGAAACCGTGAGCTCCATTCAGTTGTAAGGTATCGAAATTCGTAATTTGGGGTCCAATATATTTGATTGAGGCCCTTGAGACGTGATTTTTTAGCCTACCGTGAAAATGAAAAAAATCTGAGGAAACAATTAAAATCCAACTATATCATTCAAAGATCCTTATGTTGTTCGATTAGAAGAATTAAAGGTTTGGTTTGAAAAGTTGTTTGAGATGATTGAAGAACTAACTTCGTAGAGTTATGGAGTACAGAGGGAAATTGACCGACATGATCCGTGCAGCAGCAGTATTCTGACCGTGCGCCACGGCCGACGTCACTGACAACAACACGGTCAAACATTGGAGCTTCGTAATTTTAGGCCGACACAGAAAAACAGATTCACGCATGTACACCACCCTGTACATTTTTTTTGCGAGGAGGGTATATTACTTCCGTGGCACATTTTTCATAATGATTTCGTCCAAGTATTTTTTCTACGACCGTGCAATTGAAGAAGGAAGATCGCCACCGCCAAAAAAGTACTGAACAACTTTTACTGGTCCACCCTGCGTGTTTGGGCATTAAAACAAGTGTTCCCTACCTTATCCGATCGTTTATCCATTTCCCTGTCCGTGAAAAAGTTTCATTTCAAATCCGACGTTTTTATTCCATAAAGCCTGTTAAAATACAATCTCTGTTCAAGTCTAAGGAATTAGGGATACAAAATCAGGAACAGGATCGAACTCGAAGTGCGAAGACTGGAAAGACGTCACCGTTTACAACGCACGTGCGGCATGCCATCTCTAGCCTTCCTCAATGGTACCCTCATGATCCGTGCAGCAGCAGTATTCTGACCGTGCGCCACGGCCGACGTCACTGACAACAACACGGTCAAACATTGGAGCTTCGTAATTTTAGGCCGACACAGAAAAACAGATTCACGCATGTACACCACCCTGTACATTTTTTTTGCGAGGAGGGTATATTACTTCCGTGGCACATTTTTCATAATGATTTCGTCCAAGTATTTTTTCTACGACCGTACAATTGAAGAAGGAAGATCGCCACCGCCAAAAAAGTACTGAACAACTTTTACTGGTCCACCCTGCGTGTTTGGGCATTAAAACAAGTGTTCCCTACCTTATCCGATCGTTTATCTATTTCCCTGTCCGTGAAAAAGTTTCATTTCAAATCCGACGTTTTTTTCCATAAAGCCTGTTAAAATACAATCTCTGTTCAAGTCTAAGGAATTAGGGATACAAAATCAGGAACAGGATCGAACTCGAAGTGCGAAGACTGGAAAGACGTCACCGTTTACAACGCACGTGCGGCATGCCATCTCTAGCCTTCCTCAATGGTACCCGATCCGATTCAAACGCATTCTGGGGCGAATGTGTACCAGCGAATAGGATATGCCACTGGACCGTAGCAGTATACACTGTACAGTATACAATCGTGTGCACGGTCACTATACACTGTTTAGCCTTGTAGGATATAGTACAGAATTTTCAATGCTTGTGTGCGCTTGTCAGCAAACGAAAAAGCTCCACCTTTTCGGAATAATAATCTTTAAAATGCGAACAATATCTACACATAATCTGATCGGCTCGTTTTTGACAACGATCAAACCGGCCCCAGAAGGGCACCACGACCAAAGTATCAATGGGGCACGGCAAGACTGGCTGTCGAATACATGTACCGCATTTCGAAGGGCATCGACGGCACTGGCCATCCGTGAATTTCAAACCCTGCTTAAATTAATGAAAATATTGTTTTTCCGCCATCGTGCGCAAGACAAAACGCGGCGACATGGCAACGAGAAATACCGTCCCCGTGTGTGGGGTCGATCTTGTAAGTTTTGCGAATGGTGTAGTATAACATTTGAACCTTCGTAAATGTAGGCCCCACTAGCGGGAAAACACACGAGCGCGTGTGCATGTACAGTACATGTGTACGTGTACATTGTACACATGTACATGTACATGTACAGTAGTCAGCATTGTGCTGTACGTGTACATGTACAAGGACGTCCATAGCGGAGGGTCAGATTTCATGTGACACCGACCACGAGGAACGTTGGGTGCCAATGCATGCACACATGTACATGTACATGTACTGTGTGCAGTGTGGCCGTCGCGCAGTGCACAATGCATGCATGTACCGCTCCTACCGCACGGAAAAATGCAGGACTATAGATCGTTTTCACCGGTTTGTGTACTGCTTTTTCGTGTAGATTTTGCTGGACATGCAAGCTGCATCATTTAAGATAATTCTGAACCATACTATAATAATTTTATTGTGCGTATCGGGGATGAAAAACTGCGTATCGGCCCATTTTTTTGCGTATCGGGCAGAAAAAGTTGCGTATCGGCCCGATACGCACGTTTGTACGTGGGGAGAACCCTGCACTTTGGTTTGCTTTCTTGGAATAACTGAATTAAGGATTGGAATGATTGTCCTTTGATCATCTTTCTCCTTGCTCCTGTGTAGGTCACGATTGAAGACAGACTTGTGGCTCTGAATGTAGCAGGGGCTCAAGTGGACATGTCAACCCAGGACCAGTCAGCCAAGACTGGGTCCTTAGTAATGCTTCTCACCCAGGGCTTGCAGAGTCAAGACAAATCTATGTTAAATGTAAGTCTGCACATGTATATCCTCATCCCTACATTACTCACATTGATACTTGTGGTATAATATGATGCCACCTAAACTACTTAACCTGTGACTGATTTCATGTAGTTTGAAAACTCTTCATTTTTATGCTCTCAGTCGTTTGTTTGTTGTGATCCAATAAGATATGATGCGATGTAGTAGAGTGGAAAGTGTATTGAAAGCGCAAAATATTGATTAGGTTTAAACTCCATCTTTGAATACTTGAAAGTTACTTTGGCAGTTTATTTATGCTTCATAATAAAAAGAATTGTATTATACAAAGAAATATTTACAAAAGGATAACAATTTTCATGTATGCTTGGATGTTTGTAATAGCACATTCCACTGTAACTGCACTCGTACTCAAGTGCATTTGCTACGTATTTTAAATTTTTGTGATAAAGATTTCATACTTTCAACACTTCTTTCTCAAAGACATTTCACTACTTTAAAGATCTGACGTCTTGGATTTCCCATCAAGTCTCATGATGTCAATTTTAACTGCCAACGTTCTGTTTGTCTTTGTCAGAGTGTATTCAGACATCATAAAGAGACTGTCATTAGGAGAACCATACAGAAGTTACCCATCCCTCTGGTGGTTAGTTTGGTGCAGGAGTTATCTTCAAGAATGAATACAACTCCACAGAGGTGAGATTGGTACGAGACAGGAGAACCTTGGCTGTGTGTTGTAGTGGTTATAATTCTAACTTAGCAACCATTTTGAAAAAAAAAAAAAGGAAAAAAAAGTAAAGGCAACAACCATGATTGTTCTGGAGAGAGTAAGGGTTTTAAGAATATTTTGTTCTTTATCATCAATAAAAATTGTTCAGTTTATTGTCAGAATTCAAACCTATGCATGTACATGAAAAAACTTTCTTGGGTAAGCAAACCCAAGACTTTTAAAAATTGAACTGTAGGCCTACGAGTTTTGTTTGGGGATATTAGAAGGCATCCAAGCCTGATGTAGATTTTTTTTTATTTCGTATGAGAGATTACTGTAGTTATATTAAGTTTATGAAGTTGTGTTTGGAATTATTGTGTAAGATCATTTAAGGACAAACTTTCTAACCTGACAATTCATGGAACATTCTGAATCTCACGACTGTTTGAAACCCTTGTATAATGATGATGAAGAGTTTAATCATCATATCTTGTCGTGATTTCAGTGGCCTTGTATTAGCCCAGTGGACTAAAGCTGTGTTAAGGGAGCGTGCTTCGTACCTCATGACATGTCCTGAACTCATCAGTAAACTGAGTCAAGTGTACGGCATGATCAATACAAGGACATGCCAAGCATCAAGGATGGCAAGGCTGCATGGTAAATTGGACCTCATGTTAGCTCAGGTAAGTTCTCATCACTTCAGATCATTTCTTCCAACCTGGTGTAAAATTCACACATTTGCCAATCCATTGTTTATTTACTGCATAGTTTTGAATTTTAAGGAATATTCACATTGACTCTGCCCTTGAGAAAGGTCCTTCTAGGATCGAAACGTCAGGCCCACTTAATTTGGAGAATATTCACATTTGTTTATTAAGCCATGTAAGTTGTTTGCAAATTGTAGTTTCATTTATTATCAAGACTGAACTTGATGAGCTCAGAAAGTAAGTCATCAATGTCAAATGACTTAGAAGTTTGTGGCCAAAGAAATTGGTTGCCTCATAATTTATTATGGGGTGCTGTGTGATTCAAATGAGGTTTGAGTTGATGTGAAATATAATTATTTGTGTTAAGAGTGTTATGGCTCAGTTCCACTGATATCCCCATTCCCCAAAAGAGATCAATTGGACATGGTGCTACTGTATGCTTTCTTGACGTATGTTTATCTAGTCTAGATAAGATGTTTGTGGAATGTTGATATGAATGAATATAGAAACAGATACGGGAGGTCAGTTATATTGATTGATGTGCTTTTGCTTTTCTAGATTGCTTCCCAGAAACAGAGAGAGGAAGAACACGACCAGCCATCAAAAGCAATGCTTGTCTATCAAGAAGGTAAATGAGTTCAACATTGCATCTCATTAATGGAAATCATGTTTGGTTTGAAGGTATCCTCCATAGATGACGAGGCTGGCATATACAGCATGTACTCTTTATGTATGAGTGTGGATGGGTTTTCTTGCATAATAGACTTTGTAGATTCAAGATTGATGAGGTTTTGAGCTTTGAGAGAAAGGAGTAAACATTGCATACATGAAATTAGCTGAATACCAGTCACTAGTCACTAGCACCATATCACATAATTTACCTGGTAACCCATTGTTATTAATCTTGGCTAAGCAAATGTTTGTGCCCTCTTCATCCTAAGGCTACTTGTCAATACTAAGTTTATTTTTGGTTTATTACATAAACCTATACCTACACGAGCCTTCAAAATACCATAACCTTGTTTGGTTTCTAAAGGGTTAGGGTTCAAGTTGAGTTGATTGCTTTTAATGATTTTGATATTGGCATGTTAATGATTCCTATATTGTGTGTTTCAATTTGATTACAAAGATTCATCAGACGAGGGTGACATCATGGAGGAGCCGTACCCAGTACACTCAGAGTCAGAGGTATGTCAGGTCAAGAGCATACACACAGTCATGTATGAAGTAGCAGACCTTTGGCATAGGATGTCATTTGTGCTCGGTACTCCTGTTCTAAGATCACTTGAAGGTGGCTCAGTGGCCATCCTTGCATTGCTTGTATTCATCGGTCTTGATCATCCAAGATGGGAATATGATGGGATTATTTCATGAGGTCATGAGATCGTACTGACCATTCCCATCTACCTTATACTGCCATCTTTGAAGGCAAGACAATGAATACAATGAAAAGAAGTTAGCAATGATGAAACCAGTGGGACACCTTAAGTAACAGGGGCTAAACCTATACAGATATTATAACGTGAAACACATCTATGAAATGAATATATCTATCGAGATAAATATAATGGCTGCATTTGAATGAAAGCAGGGGTGTGATCCCTGGACACATACGACAGTTAATGGTTGAATTGCTTGATACTGACACCCCCACCCTGGCAAAGACTAGTTGACTATTTGGGAGGGCCACCATCTAAGGGCTGGATAGCTCAGATGGAATAGCACTGGTACGTTAATCCAGAGGTCTTTGGTTCAAGTCCCGGTCCAGTCAAAGTTTTCTTTGCCAATTTTTCAATTTGTTCAAATGTATTTAGTCAGTTTTCCTTGGTTTGTTTGACTTTGAGATAGATTAGGATTAGATTCTGTTCAACTGAATGACCTTTTCTTGAAAACTACTGATGATCTGTATGAATCCTTTGATGTTGCGTCAACCAGGGTGAGTGGGAGGAGTTATCCGAAATGGATGCGGAGGAATCCCAGGAGATTGCTGAAGACGCCGATGAAGCAGAAGCAAGTGAGAGTGACATGTCTGATGTGGAGGAGGGATCTGAAGAGGAGGACGAGGAGAACGAGGAAGACAATGACGAGATTGCTGAACCATCAAGTAGTGAAGATGATTGAACAAATTAACAAATTATATTTTTGGTAACTAAGTATGATTACGAATCAAGGTATAGTCTGGTAGCTGATGGAACACCATGCACAGCTGTTCAGTACTAAACCATTCTACACATGCATTAACCATTGAGGGCGCTGTTCTAGCATACACATCTGGCCTCAGGAAAGCTGGACAGTATTGTGCAGGCCTACAATTGAAACTATGATACCTGGACTCTGCTCTGGCACATTGATAGGTTCCTTGACAGAAACTGTTGTGGCATTTCAGAAGCAAAAGATTGAACATCCACATATCGTTTCTCTGATTGATTTGTGGATTGTTTAAGAAACTGTAAACCAGTGACAGTATAATGACCTGAAAAAAGACCATCAAACGCCAATCCTTTCTTACCTACACTGGATGTTACATCAAATTAGTAGACATGGTCTTCACACAACAGCCTGTTGTTTACCCACATCATGTGACTGAATACAATTGGTAGACTGGGTCATCGCACACAACCCTTTGTATATCCACACATGGTGACTGTCTGAATTAATACAATTGGTAGACGGGGTCATCGCACACCAACCCTTTGTCTATCCACACATGGTGACTGTCTGAATTAATACAATTGGTAGACGGGGTCATCGCACACAACCCTTTGTCTATCCACACATGGTGACTGTCTGAATTAATACAATTGGTAGACGGGGTCATCGCACACCAACCCTTTGTCTATCCACACATGGTGACAGTCTGACTGAATACAATTGGTAGATGGGATCATCGCATACCAACCCTTTGTCTATCCACACATGGTGACTGTCTGACTGAATACAATTGGTAGACTGGGTCATCGCACACCAACCCTTTGTCTACAAACACAAGGTGACTGAATACAATTGGTAGACTGGGTCATCGCACACCAACCCTTTGTCTATCCACACAAGGTGACTGTCTGACTAAATACAATTGGTAGACTGGGTCATCGCACACCAACCCTTTTTCTACAAACGCAAGGTGACAATACAATTGGTAGACTGGGTCATCGCACACCAACCCTTTGTCTATCCACACAAGGTGACTGTCTGACTAAATACAATTGGTAGACTGGGTCATCGCACACCAACCCTTTGTCTATCCACACAAGGTGACTGAATACAATTGGTAGATGGGATCATCACACACAAACCATTTGTCTACAAACACAAGGTGACTAAATACAATTGGTAGACTGGGTCATCGCACACCAACCCTTTGTCTATCCACACATGGTGACTGAATACAATTGGTAGATGGGATCATCGCACATCAAACCTTTGTCTATCCACACATGGTGACTGTCTGACTGAATACAATTGGTAGACTGGGTCATCACACACAAACCCTTTGTCTACAAACACAAGGTGACTGAATACAATTGGTAGACTGGGTCATCGCACACCAACCTTTTGTCTATCCACACATGGTGACTGTCTGACTGAATACAATTGGTAGACGGGATCATCACACACAAACCCTTTGTCTATCCACACATGGTGACTGAATACAATTCGTAGACGGGATCATCACACACAAACCATTTGTCTACAAACACAAGGTGACTGAATACAATTGGTAGACTGGGTCATCGCACACCAACCCTTTGTCTATCCACACATGGTGACTATGCAATCAGTAGATTTGGTCATGCCATGTCAACCCTTAACCTACCTACATCTAAGTACAGTCGGTAGTATATATTGCAGCCCCACCATTTACCCATCATCAGACAACTGAACACAAGGATTGGTATGTCAAGGTCCCTCAGTTATGACAGCCCATTTAGAAAGCAGGTTGTAGAAATGGGTCTTCATACCATCACTCACCCCTTGTGTACAGGTGGTGTGATATACAAGCAGGAATGTCATTATACCTGTGCTGTAAGTCCCTGGTCCATATGTACTTACCTTCAGGCTGACACAGCTCATTCTGCATCTCAATCTTACATTTACCTAAGAGCAACATCATCATCTGTCCACTAGGGATTAAGATCGCTGTTCTCTGTTTACCCTCTTGTTTGACATTTACGTTTGGAGTTAGAAGATGTGAAAAACAGGATTTCTTTTTCCTTGTATTTTCCATAGTGAGGCATACTATCTGATGTGCTCAGATAACTCACTTGTTGCTGTAAATTTGCCAGTGGAAGCTTACTGTCAATGTTGGCATGGTTGATGAGATTCATGGGAAAATCCTTATGGAATGCATGCAGTGCTTGCCTTCATGGAGGCATTGGTTTTGATGCAAGTGCTTGTACACTTTGTAGTGGGACACTTTTCATTGCTCATGTCCACCACATGGGGGCTTTGAATTATGTTCTATTTACCAAACTCACAATCAGAAACAATAAAAACCTGTGAAATAAATCATGTGAATCAAACCTGGCACAATCGGATGTCTGTGTGAAACAATTGCTTGGGTTTATTCTCTGATCTGATGAAAACAAAGTTAAAGCCAAGCTGTGAGTATGTGTAGCATTGAATGCTAACACTGAAACTGAAACTTACACATTGTGGACACCATGCACAACACATACTCAGTTCGATTATAGATCCTGTGTAGACATTTGAACTGGATCACCATCTTAAATTAAATCATGAAATGCCAATGGTATCAGAAGTCAAGGAACTAGACGCATTGTTTTCATACACTACTGCATATCATGTGCTTTTATATTTTCAATCCTACTGCCGTGCTTATGATGTTACCAAGACACCAAAACATGTTGCCATGATAATAGTTTTGTCTGTTCTACATTCAAATGTGTTTTCCATTCAGATGGAATTGAATTAACAATTTGTATTTTCCCCCACATTGCAAGTAGTTGATAGTTGCTCATTGATTTTACATGACCTTAGGCTTGACATTGAAAAGATGTCAAGAAAGTGATTAAGGGCATTACGTGGCAGATTGATGAGAACTTAAGGACTTGGTAAGAAATGATAATACTTCAGGCTAATTGGTTTCAACTTAATAATTAAACATGTGAAAGATGTGAGGTTGCTCAGATTGGTTAGATCATTTCCATGTGATTAGCCTGAGTATGGGTTGGTTGTCATTGGAGAGGTACTTACAATTGGGGTTGTCTTGAAAGCAAATTGAAAACAAATGCATCGGTTCTTTCTTCATTTTTCAAACACAAAAAACGAAAGTTTCAGAGAGAAATGGTTGTGCTTTTGTAAAGGTTCTGGCAGTGTTTACTGTTAAGGATAATCATTCAAAGGAAAAGGTATTGTAACAGGAGTGTATATTACTGGTTTTGCTCCATAAAATTGATGGATTAAAGTGCTGAGAATCGGAATTGAAAAAAAGATACTGATTTGTATTTCTTATTGAAATGAAAAGTAATCTTTTAATTTTTATCTCAGGTAAGTGTAGTCAGTGACCCATCTAGTCCACCCATGAGATCTTGATGTCCTGATGTCTCTTAAAACTCAAATGTTAGACTTGATTGATTCATATTGGATGCTTGCATGCACTTGGTGTGTGAGTCAGCGTTCTCTTCGTGGCTTTTACAGAATTCTTTCACATCACGGTTGTCAACATTTAAAGCTGCATTTATTTTCCCTTGATGACTAATGTTTTGTTTGTGAACCAGGCCAAGTAACGTCTCATTCAAATTTTATTACATTCAAACCGTTAGTATCAGGGTTTCAGTTTTGGGTTCGTTTCAATTGTGCCTTGTTTGTTGTCAGTTGTCTTCCCACATTGTCCATTGTTTCAATGGTGATTTGCAAGTTATGATGCTTTTAATTTCTGCCTATTTGGTTGATTTCAATTCTGCTGAACATAACCTATTTGAAGTGATTGGAAGACACAAGAATTGATAATCATGGTTCCAGAATTGCCATGAAAAGCTCACATGATCCACCTGCTTTTCCAAATATTGTAAAGCATAATATATATTAAGGTTTTGGGAGGACATGTGTTAATTTGACCAAACCTTACCGTCCATCCACAGCTGGTAGTCTTAATGACAAAAATGCCACTGTAGTTACCATCGTCCATGTAGCATTGCCATGGAGCATTCACTGTCCGGCTTACAAAGAACGGAAATGTATGTGTTTGGTGAAATCAGTTGCCAGAATCGTAAGTCATGTACTTGATTATGTTTTGAGATATCCTTCAGAGTCATCTTGCTGTTAAAAACATGCATTTTGCTATTTGCTGTCCTTCCAATATAAGGCCTTTAGTCATCAATATACTAGTCACTTCATAATCATGGCTAGTAACCCTTTGACCGTAATGAAGTCCTTAATGGAAAACAAAGATATCTCTTTTATCTAATCTTTGATTCAGATCTTCCAAGATGCCATTTGTACAACTTATTAACCTTTGTACTTTGATGTCTTTTTTTATTCATTTCTTTCTTGTTTTGCTGGTGTAAGGACAGATGTATGAATGATGTACACAATAAAACAATTCCAAACCAAGATGAGAGGTATTTGGCTTTAGAACCCACCATTTTTAGCAAGATGCCATGGGAAATGTAAATAAAGTTTTCTTAGACATCTTGTAAATGAATTTCAAAGCTATTACAAAAATGTTATCGCTTGATTTTTATATGATGATAAACTATTTTTTTCTTTTTGTAAGTTTATAAGTATTTTTTTGGAGATGCTTAGAGTCAGTATTTGCCCATCATTTTTGCCACAGGAGGTAGAAACGATTTCTTGGGATGAAGCAGCAGTTCTTTTTCTCAGCAAATTAAGATTCAATCCATGTTTCTCGAGGCATGTGCCACTTTTTATTCTGCTTAATATTGTAAAGAATTATGTTCATTTTGGGGACTTATTGATAAGATCAATTATGGAACAAGATGTAGAAATTGACAAAGAATGTTTCAGTTTTTTCCATGTTGTGAGGCAGATAGACACATTGCCAACCTTGTATTTCTTCTTACATTCATTTCATTTGTGTATAGTCACATACATTGTACACTACTCTGGAGCGTACTGTGAATGCAAACTGGAAGGATCTCAACACAGACTTACACATTTATATAAAGATTATTGGATTCTCAAAGTTTTTCCTCAGCCACAATAAATGAGACATGTATATTCTGAAGGAGTGTTTCTGTGGATTTTATTACTTTTCAAAAAGAAAAGAGGCCTGTATTTGTGGTAATAATGAAGGTGACATTTTGAATGTGTCATGTTTATTCAAATGAAAATGGTAACCATGGTAATTGATTATGAAGGTGAACTTTTGGGGCAATTGACGATGCCATTTAACATTTAAATTTTGCGTCTGGTGGGAAACGGGGCATTATCTCTGGAGATATGCATCAGTTATTAATTATTAAATGCTTCTGACTGGCGCCCCCATCCTGGCAAAGACTCCATAGTTGACTACATTATTTGGGAAGGCCGCCATCTAAGGGCTGGATAGCTCAGATGGGAAGAGGGCTGGTACACAGAGCCAGAGGTTTCAAACTTTTCTTTGACATTTTCAAAATTATTTTTAATTTGAAATAAAGCATTGAACTTTAAAGGTTTGTCCACGCTCACCGTGACTCTGCAACTTGACCCAAAAGTTTGTTTTAGGGTTGTGATAAAAGTGATCATGGTGATGAGAGGTTCAGATGGTGATGATGATAAATAGTTGGGACTGAATAGCTTGGAAATTTATGATAACGAAGTGGTTTGAGGTAAGGATGTCTTCTGAAGCGTGTGAAGACAATAATGAGAACAAGGTCAAGATGGTAATTATTGAGAAAAAAAACCTCAAAACCTTTTCACACCTCAAGATCTAGACCCTCCGATACTTATTCACAAGACACACTATTTTGCGCGATTTCGATCAACAAAGCTGATTTAAATACCCCGATTATATGTGGATGACGTCATGCATAAGTGTAAGCAGCTGTTTATGTACACATAATATATAGCGTACGGGTATACACACTGTGCACTGTATGTACTGTACGACAGCTGTACGCAGTAGACGTATACACTGTACATCATTCCAGGCAGACTGCATATCAACGCTGAAATAGTATTTGTAAACAAATTGAACATTCTATCCCTTTGTACTTCCGCAATGTGCTGAATTCCTTTGTCTTTGAGTTGGCCGCAATACTGGCATCGTCATCAGACTCAGACAGCGGTGGGTTGTCTCCTCCACCGGTGAAAAAACAACGACTTTCTGCCGTCATGCAAGCCACCAGTGGCACGGGCTCGACCGCAGCAGTACAAAATGGAGACGCCATTGTACACAGCAGCAATGGGGCCAGTAACATGGCCGACCAGCAGCTCAGCAATGGACAGGCTGCACTTCACGGGGCTTCTGGCTCGTCTTCAGCCCAAGGAATCTCCCGTAATCCCCGTGCTAAGCAACTGTCTCAATGTGATAGAGACATTGTCAGACTTATTGGGCAGCATTTGAAGGGCTTAGGTTTGAAGTAAGTTGATTGGTCCTAGTCCTACAAACAATACAACAGACTTGGCCTTTTTTCTATACCGTATACGAACCAGACAAAAATAAGGAAATATTCGGTGGAAATTTCTAGTATGACCACGAAAATAGTCCACACTGTGCTACAATAAGTCTGTTGTTATGAAAATGTGATAAAGTGATACTGATGATAGGATTCTGGGATGTTTTCCGCAAATACTGTCAAATTCCTCATCTATGATAATTTTCTATTCTAACTTTATATCTTGTTTGTTTACAAACTAAAACCGTCTAAACTATTAAAAACCATATTCATATGATGTTTAAAAACCCATTAACATGGTGTTTTTATCTAAATTATAATGTATCATATAATGAACTTCACATGATCAGAGCTATACTATTTACTAATCAATTGTTCATCTCAACATGATTTTTTTAGTAACGTATTTTTTCTAAATAGGATATTAAGTAGACATACCATACTCAATATAATATTAATAGTCATACAGTATTGTAAGCATGTACTAGCATCAACAAAATAAATACAAGTACATACATGTGTACAATTGTTCATGTATAATGTGTGAAGTATTTGTAAATAAATTATGGACTAAGTACTTCATATTATTACGTAAAGATTCCCAACTGATGGTAATTCAATCTAAAGTAATCAAAATAATAAGATATTTAATGCATCTCATCTAATCTTATTTTTTACATAATGAACCATTTTAAGAATTGAATGCTGTCTTTATTGAAAAACTCAATAATTAATACTAACAATAGTAATACCCAATTTTTGAAAGGACATGGCTTTATCGCACTGACACTACACTATTCATGAGCTAAAATACTTCAAAATTTTGCAAAAAAAACCTTCATTCATGTACAGTACAAGCACTATGTGTATGCAAAACGTAACTTCAACCTTATCACTAAATTTGATTTACATGGAATGGAATACTGCTTTGGTCTACTAAAACCACAATTATTGAGTTTGTTCTCTGAAGTGTCAGGGTTTAACTTTAAGCGTTGACCATAGGAGACATCTAGGGTGCAGTGCATGTACATTTACATGTACTGTACATATGCCAAATGTTGTACATACATGTACTTTTTATACACGTACAGTACAGTGCTTCACTTCACACTGACAAGTTTGTTAAATTTCTGCATTAAGACGCACATAAGTAAGACGCACATACTGGAACACATATTTTGCTAAGTACATGTGTATATATCAAATTTGCACCCACCTAGCAATTTTGTCAAAGTTGTCCTGTATTGATACATACAGCTTGCTAACTCTACTGAGTTTTTCTACAGTGACTTTTTGCCAGAGTCTGTAGTTACCACATGGTCCCTTTAACCAGTCCAATTCATTTAACCCTGTCTACATACATGTCCCTTTAACCAGTCCAATTCATTTAACCCTGTCTACATACATGTCCCTTTAACCAGTCCAATTATTTAACCCCGTCTACATACATGTACATTGCATGGGGTTTACATTTGCCATCTAATTTAGCCTCAACTCGGCCTTCTAACCTTACCCCTTCACCACTGGAAATGACCCATTCAGACTTCCTTCCTAGTTCACTCTCTCGGGAAGTCTATGTTTTGAAGTACACACCATCTTATCACATCCATGTACACCACTAATAAATAAAATATGCAAGAGTTTTTCTATTTTGTGTAAAGAAGTTCAATATTTAGACTGCAGGAAGCAATCTCAGTGATTCTTTGGTGAAAAAAATTGTCTAGACTTTGAATTTTGCTTCCAGACCACATTGAGTGAGATATGGATTTTGTTAAATCACATTGAAAATCGGCCTTTGAGAAAAGTCCTGCAGCTCCTGCTAGGATCTAAATGTCTGGCCCTCCAAATTTTCCACATTGAAAATCAATATTATTCCTCCACATTCAGAAGTCATTCCAAAGTCATAGTTCAACGTACCGTTAGTAACTTCTGCTGGCAACCATGCATTCTGTCAAGTTTTGATAAAATATATTTGAATGAAAGGTTTTTGGCAATTAAAATTTATCGCCAGTTGTCTTATAAAAGCTTGATTTGGAATCCTAATGCTTTCACAGAGAAAATTAAGTTTCATTTTCTTGGCTGAGCATTGCATGTGTGTATTGGAATGCGGACACAAATATTCAATTTTCAGAAGTATACTTATTTCTATGTTAAACATTTGTGTTATGTGACCTTTGCATTTACATGTGTTGGAAATATTTCATTTTAATCAAACCAATTTAACAAGAGGAGCTGACAATAACCCCCAGTATAATGCATTGAAGCATTACACTTATTTCAATAAACTTTTGACCCATTTTGATATATTTTCTCACTTGAAATGTTGATGCATTGAGTACTGTTTTCTTGTTGCATTGCAGTCAAACAGTGGAGCAGTTAATGATAGAATCTGAGTGCAGACTAGAAGATCCTTCTGCCTCCAAGTTCCGTGCTCATGTCATGGCAGGAGAATTCAGCAAGGTACACTTTAGTGCATGTACTCAATTATATCAATGGTGTTAAACTAGGTTGCACCAGTGTCAGCTAGGTTTGTGAACTGTTTGCAGTGAAATTAGTCACATGATATCATTGTGCCATCAGTCTCATTTCAATTAGTGTAACATATGCCATAGTCAGTGCGACATATACCATTGTCAGTGAGTTTGACACACGTACGTGTATCATCAATGTTTGGTGTGACGTGTCATTGCCAGTAGTCAGTGTGACATGCCATTGTCAGTGAGTGTGACGCACGTATCATCACTGTTTGGTGTGATGTGTCATTGCCAGTAGTCAGTGTGACATGCCATTGTCAGTGAGTGTAACGTACATGTACGTGCCATAACCAGAAGTCAGTGTGACGTGCCATTGTAATTGATTGTGATGTACATGTACCCTGTATTGTACGTGTATTTCTTGTTTGGTGTGACGTGTCATTGCCAGTAGTCAGTGTGACATGCAATTGTCAGTGAGTGTGATGTACATGTACGTGCCATTACCAGTAGTTAGTGTGACATGCTATTGTCAGTGGGTGTGGCGCACGTAGCATCACTGTTTGGTGTGATGTGTCATTGCCAGTACTTAGTCAGTGTGACATGCCATTGTCAATGAGTGTGACGTACATGTACCCTGTATTGTACGTGTATTTCTTGTTTGGTGTGACGTGTCATCTCCAGTAAGACATTTTTTGTCTGTCTGTGTGACATACATGCCACTGTGGATGTGACATGTCATTGTCAGTATGGCATGTCATCATCAGATAGTGAGACATTATTGTCATTGTCAATCAATTGTGGCATTGTAAGTGTCATTGTCAAATAGTATTACATCAATGTGACGTCAGTGTTAGGCTTACAGTTTTGTTATCACCTTAATAATGTCATTGTTAAATCATTTATTTTTTAACGCCACTGTTGTTCCATAATCACCAAATTCATCTGGACATGCAAATGTGTTGCACATGTTTCTTGTACCCACATAGCCTTTCACCGATGATTCTTACAAAGTAGTGGTGCTGAACTTTGTCACAAATTTGATTAAATGGACTTTTCTATACCGTACATGTACGGTACACATGTTACATGTGCAGTACATGTACATGTACAAT
The DNA here is from genome assembly GCA_949987565.1 of Luidia sarsii. Lineage (NCBI taxonomy): Eukaryota > Metazoa > Echinodermata > Asteroidea > Paxillosida > Luidiidae > Luidia > Luidia sarsii. Next base: position 158,968 of record OX465101.1, on the reverse strand, counting down.
GTATCTTATTCTTAACACCTTAATTCACAAGAGAACATTTTCTCTGAAATATTTTGGAGGATGAAAAATTCCTCAGAAAAGTTTATACATCCACAATAGTTTGATCCTGAATTGAATAGCTAATTTATAATGTACTTTCTTGTGGGGGATGTTGAATAAAACACTCCTATTTGTAATATAGTAATTGAAACAGACCCCTCAATATTTAAAACAAGAATGTTCTTCCTTGATACATGCACATTTTATATACTGTACAAGTGTACATACCCATACAGTCACTTTACAAGAAAGACATGGGTCGCATAATGTAATCTGTTCCACATTGGCTGAGATCTGTGTACATTATTATACATGTATGGTTCTAATAGACCTAGTATAGCATGGTTAGTAAGCATGCACATGTACATACAGTATCCTTGGGGAAAAGTCAAGATGTATCACTCACTCCACTAACATACCTCACAGCTGTATGATAGTGTTACAGCCAGCTAACAAGCCATTATGCAGAGCACAGCTCATTGCAAATTAGGATTGCACGATGACACATCAGTGCATTCATGGCAAGTACATCTTAATTGGGGTGCACTTTGCTCTGCTAATGTGTGTCTGGGTTGGATTGCTACTCCATTGGACATGTTGGAGAGATTTCTTGAGTGCAGATGGCTTTGAATCACTCCCGTTAGCTTGTCGGATGCTAGAACATTAATAGGCCTCTGAAGCATGACTTCAGGAAAACATGTTATTTAAGTGTTAGATAGCAATTGCCCTTCAAGTACCAGTAGTCTTTGAAAAATGTGAACAATCTGTTACCTGTACATTAGCAATACGTGTTGGTAATCCTGATTGCTTCAGGTAATGTGTTGGTAATCCTGATTGCACCAGCTTCATCCTTAGCAGGATGAAGCTGGTGATAATGGTGGTTGATGGTGAGGGTCATAATGGTGGTGATAGTGTTTGTAATGATGGTGATGATGGGGTTGATAGTGGTGATGATGGTGGTGGTAATCATGGTGATGGTCATTTAGTTATTGGTTCATTTAGTGTTGACGGTGGTGATGGTAGTGATAATGATAATGATGATGATGACAGGAATTATGGTGATATCATGGAATTATGGTTAATTAAGTTACTGTTACATGCAGTTGTGATTGATGATGTTAATGATGTATATAATCCATCATTAATGAGGTAGCACACCTCTTTCTCCTGTATGATACACATTGCTCTATGTGACATGCAGTGAGTATTGCTCAGTATTATTCTTCTTGTTCTTCATTTCTCTCAGGCAGAGGAGGATTTGGAGGAGTTGAAACCACAGATGACTTGTCCACAGAGCCTAATGGTAAACACAAGTTACCTCAATTACACTTGTTGGATCTGCCCTTGTTCATTTGTGTCACATTTCATGTTTATCAGCTGTTATCACATTGCAGTGAAACACATGGCAATAAGAATTAAGATAATTTGATAGCTGCAATAACTTGCCACTGAACGAAAATGATTTTCTCAAATTTCAGGGTACCAAATTACCCCTTGATAATCCCTGGACAATATTTTCTTTTTCCCTTGCTTTGAAGTCCTATGTTTTGGAAAAGATCATGACCTTTTACAATTTTATTCAATGTCTTTCACCTTGACTACATAGAAATCCGGGAAATAGAAGAACTTTGTTGTTGAGATATATAGTTAAAGGCCCTATACAACATTGGTAAAGGTCGAAGGATTACTGCATTTTGTGTGTTAAACCATTAAACATACCTAGAAAACATCCTAGTGAAAGTTTCAGCTCAAATGCTCGGCTGAGAAAGTAGAAAAAGGAAAAAAACCGTTACGGTTTTCGCTCCGATCTGTGAGTAATGAAAAGATTACGTTGAAATTTCAAACAGCGCCCTCATGTGTTAGAAAACAACTACCAACGACTGATTTGTGTCGGTAGAATTCTGTATTGCGTACCACGTGAAACAAGGCGCTTATACGGTGTTACCTACACGTATTGTGATTTCAAAACAGTCGTTGCAGTACACACTGGACGTGTGAGGGCAGCATTCAACGAATCGCCCGAAAATGGAGTTTTGATCTTGGGCCCAAGATCAAAACTATTTTCGGTGTTGAGTGAAGATTTCTCGAAATCTACAGCATCACAGACTGTAAGATTTTAACACAAGGATTCTGTCATGACCATCTACAAACTGTGTAAATTTGAAGGAAATCTGTGGACATCGATGTTTTCCAATCTTCCCGATGTTGTATAGGGCCTTTAAGCAACCATGTACATGTAAATGTCCACAAGTGCCTAAGAATATAGTTCTTGTACCTGAGCAGAGGATAGGAAGGCTTGGTCAGCTGACTTCTTCTTTAACCATTGTAACAATTTTCTCAGAACTGATAAAGTTTCTCGTAAAAAGTATAACCTCTGTCCCAGGAAGGTTACCTGTCTGTTTATTTATTAGTAGAGTTGATTTTTGTTTCTTGTTCCAAATTGAACGAAAATAATATGATTAATTTCATGGAAATATGTAAGTGAAATTTTGGAAAAAAAACCTCTTAATATTTTAAATCCTTTTTGCTTTCTACAGAAGATGAAGTTTCTGCTTCTTGAACAGAAATACCTAGAATTCTTGGAGGAGAGTAGGATGCTGGAAGCTTTACAATGTCTACGTCAAGAACTCACCCCTCTTAAATTTAACACTGAGAGGGTCCATGTTCTCCCTGGGTAAGATTTTCATCTGTTAATTGTTGAGCACAGAAAAGTTTTTTTTTTGTGGGACCTTACCAGGCCCTTGAACATTTTTTTAGATTTGCATATTGATGATGTAAGTGGGTAAGCAGTTTGCTACATTTCTGTACATTACTTGATATGAGTTGGCGATGACTTGCGTGTCATAATGATACAAAGCTGACAAGAGTTACTTGTTAATAACTTGCTTCATGAGGACATTGTGTGGTGTAAGTCATCATCTTGGACCCTACTGTGATACCATTACCTTTCCTTGCATCAATGGATTGCTTATTTGTTCACCTCAAACTGATGCTATCAGTTAAATGTAATTCATGAAAAAAACACCACTTAATAGTCATTGAAACATTTGAATTTCCATCTTCTAAGACAAGTGCAAGTAGTGTGTGGTCAGATTGTTTATGTCTTCAATCCATGAAGCTGATATCAGTTTCTTATCTAAAATATAAATGCTAAACAAATTCCCTTTTGTGCTGATTGTTCTTGTTTTTAGTTTTTTGATGTGCACAAGTAAAGATGAACTTCGTAAGAGAGCAGAATGGGCAGGCAAAGGACAAGCCTCCAGGATGAAACTCATGGAACAACTGCAAAGTAAGAGGAATACTTAGTAGAGTTCATCCACATTAAATTCACATTCAATTTGTTCCAGAATAGGGAAAACTGGACTCAATCAGGATTTGATTCGGATTGATGCAGCAGTGCTCAACCACCTGAGCTATCCAGCCTATGTGTGGCCTTCCCAAATAGTTAACTATCTTCTGAGAAGTGGGGCATCAGGCAAAATCATGGAGCTATTAACTGCTGTATATCTCAAGCACATTCTCATAAGAAAACCATGGCTACAACCATGGCAACACCCTGCGGGTCAGGGGTCACACATTTGGTTGCACTGAAATAAGCGGCACTGAAAAGGCAGGCAGTGGTGGGAGCCAGTGATTCAATCGATGTACAATTTGAGGAGGAGACCACAGGGAAAGGCCTATGTCTATTGATTGATTGGACAATTTAGAAATGAGGAAAATAGGAAGAAGATTGATGTTATAATGAGCTCTTTTCCTTTGGTGTTTGCAGCCTTCCTGCCTCCTTCTGTCATGCTTCCACCCAGGAGGTTGTATACTCTTCTCAGTCAGGCAGTGGAGCTACAAAAACACCGCTGTCCATATCACAATACCTCCATCAAGAACGATGACTCCCTACAATCTATTTCACTTCTACATGATCATATATGCAGTCGGTGAGTTCTTATTTCACTTGTACATGATTGTATAGTCCCTTGTACATAATCGCATGTAGTCCAATAGTCCCTCCCTAAGATTAATTTCACTTCAAAATGATTCTATAGTCTTTGATGTTTTGATCTGAAATGCCTGACCTTCTTAAAGGCAGAAGGTCTTGCTGGATTCAAATGTCAGACCATCTATTTTGTGATATTTACATGTGAGTAATGTGTGCCAGTAAGCAGTTTACAGCATTTTGGTATATTTCTCTAAGTGTGAGCCTATATCCCACACATGAAATGACTGAGTTCCTCATTCAACAAGGCGCTTCCTTTGACGTCAGTCTGCGTTAGCACCTCCATGCACGGGTTTCTCTAACATGACGTCATTTTACTGCTTCAAAATAAAGAGGAAGCTCATTTGCTTATCCTATGTGCCATGTAACAAGGCAAAGGTTTCTTCATTCTTGGTCTTTCTGTTAGCTAAAGATGGGCTCTTTGTTGATCATTGTAGAGAAACCACATTCCTCCTAGGTTTTGCCAATTGCCATCAAATGGGTTTGCTTCATGTCAAAAGTTACATTGGAAAAGTACAACCTAATAGGAGAGGACAAAGACCATGTCTTTACTGCATTGCTGTCTGGCATTTCAAGAAGCGGAGCTTGCCATATAATTCATACCGTATCATTGATGCTAGTGGGAAAGATATATTTTACCATGTGATGAAAGAAATTATTTGATCAGTATTTATAGTAACCCCCTAAAGAATACAAGATTGGAATCACCATTTGATAGTGTTGTGTTTATGTGTTCCGGTTGAATAATGCTCTTTCTAACTTAATGCTCCACTCTTCTTGTTTGTAAATAGGAACCAGTTTCCATCCAAGACGAGACAGGTTCTACATGACCATTGTGATGAGGTTTGGTTCTGTAAATTCTCACCAGATGGTAGCAAGTTGGCAACTGGTTCCAAAGACACCACTGTAATTATATGGGATGTGAATAAGGTAAATAGAAAACCTGGTCAATTGATGATTGACTCTTTCCTTTGGTGTTTGGCTCAGTGGTCTGTTGCCATGGTTGCATGTACTGGTGCCTTCCAGTCACATTTTGAACTGCTGTACAACTATTTCAACTAGTTTTATCCAGATAATGAACATGAACAAAAGGTTTATGGGTTCCATTCTTATCAAGCTTGTACTTGTCTGTTATCTTCAAGTTCATCTGACCAAGTAGCTATTGCTATGAAAGCTAATGTCATTATTCATCAGACTTACATGGTTATATTTGCATCCATATTACAAGTTAGAGTGATGTTGTACTTTGTATAACCAATAGTGAACCAGATTGAACCATGATGTGATACTTAGACTCAGACTTGAGAGATGTGACTAGGTCTTAGATGATTGACTCAGACTTGAGAGATGTGACTAGGACTAAGATGATTGACTCAGACTTGAGAGATGTGACTAGGTCTTAGATGATTGACTCAGACTTGAGAGATGTGACTAGGTCTTAGATGATTGACTCAGACTTGAGAGATGTGACTAGGACTAAGATGATTGACTCAGACTTGAGAGATGTGACTAGGTCTTAGATGATTGACTCAGACTTGAGAGATGTGACTAGGACTAAGATGATTGACTCAGACTTGAGAGATGTGACTAGGACTAAGATGATTGACTCAGACTTGAGAGATGTGACTAGGACTAAGATGATTGACTCAGACTTGAGAGATGTGACTAGGTCTTAGATGATTGACTCAGACTTGAGAGATGTGACTAGGACTAAGATGATTGACTCAGACTTGAGAGATGTGACTAGGTCTTAGATGATTGACTCAGACTTGAGAGATGTGACTAGGACTAAGATGATTGACTCAGACTTGAGAGATGTGACTAGGTCTTAGATGATTGACTCAGACTTGAGAGATGTGACTAGGACTAAGATGATTGACTCAGACTTGAGAGATGTGACTAGGTCTTAGATGATTGACTCAGACTTGAGAGATGTGACTAGGTCTTAGATGATTGACTCAGACTTGAGAGATGTGACTAGGACGAAGATGATTGACTCAGACTTGAGAGATGTGACTAGGACGAAGATGATTGACTCAGACTTGAGAGATGTGACTAGGACTAAGATGATTGACTCAGACTTGAGAGATGTGACTAGGACTAAGATGATTGACTCAGACTCAAACATTTCTGCCTCCAATTCAAGTCTGATGAGTTGTACCCATGTGCCTTGCTGCACAGGGGATGGTGTGCTTTGAATGCTGCGTATTATGTAAATTGCCTAGATTCTGTCAAGATTTGAGGTTATTTCTGCTGCTTGCTTTATACGTGAGAAATACTTACTAACTCATCTCTTTCATCTTTCTCTTTGAAGGAAACTCTAGAGTTAAAAGCTATCCGAACATTGGAAGGTCATTCATACGGTGTTTCATTCCTAGCCTGGAGTCCAGATGGCAAGTATCTGATAGCCTGTGGGCCAGAAGAATGCTCTGAACTATGGGTCTGGAATGTAGAGGTAAGATTTGTAAATGTCAAGCTTCTTATTTTTGCCTTTGTAAACAAAATAAGTCATCTTATTTCCTGCCTTCTTTTTATTCAAGCAGTTTGGTCATTCAAGTTTCCTGTTTTTTAAGTTTAGCAAGAACTGTTTAAAAGAATGTAGAAGACCAGACCTTTCAATCCCAGCAGAACCTTTCTCAAAGGTGTTCCTCGTTTGAAAGTGCCTGATGAATCGACCCTACCAGCACCATTTCCTCTCTTTTCCTCTAACAAACTGCCCGCTAAGATCAGTTTATCAACCTATTTCAGATTTCAAAATTTAGTGGACCTGACGTTTTGATCCTAGCAGGACCTTTCTCAAACGCAGAGTCAGAGTCAGGTCCTGCTAGGATCGAAACGTCAGGCCCACTAAATTTTAAGATTTGCATTTTGGTAATTTTAGTCAGTAAGCAGTTTGCAACATTTTTGTATATCACTTTAAGCTATTTGTGTATTTCTTGCTGTTCTAGTGAGGAATCAGATGTTTATTTAATTTTCATGTTGGCATTCATTTTATACAGGTCATTGTTCTTTTTTAATGAGATGATTTTGTTTTTGATATCGTAGTTGGATAATCTATTCATGGTTACCTCTGATTTGATTTCCTTCTAGACAGGGGAAAGTAAAACCAAAGTGAATCAGTCCCCTGATGATAGCCTCACGAGTGCCTCATGGAACTCAGACTGTAAACGTTTTGTCACTGGTGGAAATAGAGGACAGTTCTACCAATGTGTGAGTAGAAATCTTTACAATTTGAAAAATAGCAGAAGAAATTGGACTGGATGGAGACTTTAACTTGAGACTTGCTTAACATACCAGCGCTCTTACATCTAAGCTATCCAGCCCTTAGGCGGCGGCCTTCCCAAATAGTAAACTATTTCTATTTGCTATATGATATGTGATTGTTTTTTATCAACAGGATTTAGACGGCAATGTCTTGGAATCCTGGGAAGGTGTCAGAGTTCAAAGTCTGTGCATCAAGGGTGATAGTAGCATTGTCTTAGCTGCTGATACTCATAACCGTATCCGAGCTTACAACTTTGAAGACCTGACTGACCAACATGTGTAAGTGTTTATCATGCTGTCGTACCTTGAATTCTGTGAATAGGTTGCACAGAGTAAGATGTTACTCATGATGCATAGAAGGAAGGAATTATTCTTGGCACCAATGAGCATGAGCACAACTCCTCATACAAGCCTTGTACTCGAGAGGTGGAAACATTCATCTCCACTTCCCCACTGTAGAAGTTTGTGTAAAAAGACGCATGAAGTTGTGATATTCTTCCAAGAAAATTCATTTCCTATCCTCCAGATACTCAGTTCCTGCTGCAGGTTAAAACTAATATTAGTATCATATTATTTGTTGTTTTTTTGGAAATTGATGTTCAATTGAATGATGACCAACAAGTTGCTGACATTTTTGTTTGTCAATGAGGCTCTGAATCACCTGGCATTATAATTAGTGCTATGCTCGGTTGTTTGTCCAATTTATGGGTTTGTTACAAATCTTCCCGTCTGCTTGAATGGGATTGATCCCACATCTCTGGTTGTCTTGTGCAGATGTCTCATCTACCTGGCTATTCATTGCTGACACTGATTCCTGTGGTTCTCTTGTCCATGTGTGCAGTATCCAGGAGGATCATTCCATCATGTCATTCACCCTCAGCTCCAACCAACGACAAGCTTTACTCAGTGTAGCCTACCAAGGGGTTCATCTATGGGACATCAAAGACAAAGTCCTTGTCCGGAAATTCCAAGGAGTAACCCACGGCTTCTACACAATTCATTCATGCTTTGGTGGTTTGAATGAAAAGTTCATAGCCAGTGGCAGTGAAGGTGTGTCTCATATTCCTTGAAATTTCAAGAATTTATAGGGTTTTATATTTTTATGCTGTGGGACCTTTTTTTAATTTTAAACTGATGTTAGAAATGGAACTGAAAATGCAGCCTGAGTTTGAGTTTAACCACTTCACGCGGGGGTGTTTTTCAGCGCCGATGACCGCCATACGGGGGTTTTTGAACAATGCATCATTTTCAAATCTCGCTAAAACAAGTGGAACAATATATTTCTGTGAAATAAATCGATAAGGGTACACTATGAGTACAAGTGAGTATAACCTTGCACAATTTGGACGTCGTTGTGGCTTTTGTCAAGAGATTATCCATTCGAAAAAGGGCCCATTGTGCATCGTCAATGGACCGTAGCGGACTTGTGTGTGCGTGTACGGTGCTGTCAATCCCTGACCGCAGACTCCAGCCTCCACTCCAGTCAGTCAAATCTTCGAGTTGGTCGGCCACAACCGAGCGTACAGATTACGGTAAAGAATATGGGGGGAATTCCAATGCCAGACCGACGACCGTTGGGCTGTGTGGCATGCCAACACAATGTCCCCCGCGTGCTTTCAGCGGCAGCGCGGTATCCCTCGATCCTCCACAATAAAGGTCTCACAATTGCACAATTACTGCTGCTAATCTTGCAATTCATGTGGCAACTTGCGTCAAAAAGGGTCTTTGTACTGATTCGTATTGCTTTGTTCTAAGCTGAAAAGAGTCTTTGTTTAGAATGTGGACAATAGTGGTGCCCGGATTCGGAGGGCCCCTTCGCATAGTCAAGCCAATGGAGCTCCAGATTCGGAGGTCCTGGCGCGAAGTGGTTAAGCCTTGGTTTAAAGAGTGAACAAGTCGCTCACTGAAAAGTCGCTCACTGAAAAGTCGCTCACTGAAAAGTCGCCAGACATTGAGGTACTGAAGAGTTGTCTTTCTTTTTCTCCATGGCAGATTACAACGTGTTCATTTGGCACATCAAAGATGAAATGCCTATTGCAGTTTTACAAGGACATACAAGAACAGTCAACTGTGTAGCCTGGAATCCAGTGCTTCCTAACATGCTAGTTAGTGCCTCTGATGATTGTACCATAAGAGTCTGGGGTCCTGATGAGTCAGGTATGGAATCCAGGGTACATCAGGGTTGATTGATTACAGGAATGTGGCAAACTTAATAACTTCAAATTAAAGTCATATACAAAAATGTTGCAAACTGCTTACTGACTAAAATTACCAAAATGCAATTCTCAAAATTTAGTGGGCCTGACGTTTCGATCCTAGCAGGACCTTTCTCAAAGGCAGAGAAAGGTTCTGCTAAGATCGAAACGTCAGGCCCACTAAATTTTGAGAACTTCAAATTATTTAGAATTTACTTGTTGAGATGTTTCATATTTGATTTGATGTACACTGCATTTGGTCTTTGAACACTGTTTGAAAGAAAGTGTCTTTTTTGGCAGTAATACAAGATACATACATGTACACACAATGCATATGGAAGATATACAGTGTACTCATAAGATGTACACCTCTATACAAACTGCCAACCTAAATCATATACATGTACCATTAATGATTCCAACTTTGTCTTTGTCTTCATAGATGGTGATGGAAGCACAGAAGTATGATACAAAGCACAGAGTGCTGGGACGGTTTGGACTAAACCCTATCTCTTCAAAGTGACACGATACAGGATTATTACATCGCCAACTGAAGCCAGCATTCTTCTGGAAGTTTTGATATCAAATGAATGTTTTTAGCAAGAGATGGACATTTGGATTGCTTGAATATGGGTCAGTGATGGAGCTGCGTGTTTTGTCTGCAAGCTTCTACCGTGTATTGGATTGCCTAGGTTATGTGGCTGCCTGCGTTGCTTGGATGTTGGAAGCTTGGCAAAGGCTTTGAAGCTTGCAAATGTAGAAGGCCATACAGCAAGGAAGGTGGTTCTACTTCAAGAGTACAAGCATTGACATCAAACAAGTGGAGTATATGATGACCAGCTTTAAAGAAAGAACTCGATGCAGAGGATGATGCACCTGCTATTGAGTGGTCAGAAGTGTCACATACACCTGCTGTATTAAAGCGATAATATTCTACCCAGCTACGGATGACCTATATCCGGATGCCAGCCAATATTTGAAAACTACTCTTTTACCTGCTGTGATGAACTTCATGTACGGTGCGACTTTAACAGTCATTGACGGCCAAAATGGACTTCAGTAGGTACTTGACCCTAGACTGCTCGCCCATTGGTCAATGCTGTGCTGCAGGAATGCTTTATTACATTGTCAATGTGTTTTTTCTACTTCTGTGGTCTATAGAAACATGTGCATACTTCTATGTACAATATCCTGATTTCACTTCGATAGGTTGTATAAAGATTGTGATGGGTGTACTTTGAACTAAATAACCCTTTCAGCAATGATAGAGGTCAGGGTGATGAACAATGCGTGGCCAAATGGTATGGAATCTGTTGCAGAAAGTCATACAGACATCACTGACTTAAATGACCTGGAATGAATAAAGCATATGAACATGATGAAAGTAAGAGCTCCTGATGTACAATCCTCTCATCGGGACCTTTACCAAAAGCAAATTGACAAAAAATCAGTAACACCATTCTACTAATTCTTGCTAACTCAATTGTTCTTGCGGTAACATGTAAGTCAATAGAGTCTTACTTTTTTGATAAACAAAATGCATTGGGCAAAATTCTTTGTTCAACAATGAAATGGGCTCGAACAGTTACCTAGTTTATAAGGTAGCCAGCAGGGCTTTCCACAGACTCCATGAGATTTGGCCTAGGTGGGTTCTAGGTGGCAGGTTTGTTTTTGTTTTTCTAGGGTGATATAGACTCAGATATACTTGTTCTTGTAGGTCCTACATGTACAGCATCATGTTGTGTACATTGTTGTACAGATGTATATGGTGTACGGTATTAATGTTTACTGTAGTATTTTGTAGCATGACACTGTTATGCTTGGTGAGTTGAAGGAAGTACCATTGATTGCACCAAAACAGATGAGCCATCTTAAGAGACCTCTGAGACAATGATTTGTATAGCTGCTACATGTCCTAGGTACATGCTTTGTTAACAGATGCAGTCATCATTACTTTAAGTAGACTTAATATTGGGTAATCCCTTGTCATTTTACAATGCAATTTAGGAAATAACTGTCCTATACTTGCCGTCCTCAGTAAGCAGACACTGCAAAGAAAATCCAATTCACATAGGAACTTAACTGGCTTGCTTGCTGGAACAGTTACAGTTGGCCTGAAAAGTGGCAGTTAACCCTTGGCCACTATTTGAAACAAAGCCCTGAAACGTAGGAATTAATTGAACTGCAACAATGTCATTCTTGTCTTTTCTTGTTTCCACTTTTGCTAAGATTTTGTCTTTGTGGTCTCAACCTAGCAAAGAACAAGTATGTAAGGTACAGGTAAATACCTCAAATCCATTGTTGAAACATCATCCTTTCCTCAGATAGATTGCTTTGGGTATATTAGACACATTTTTATGATGATTACAGTTGATTATGTTGATTTTTACTCACATTTTTTGAATGGCAGGCCGTATAATGTACATCTATATTCAGCAACAAACAAACATACTGTACATGTCATACAGTCAAGCACAGTTAGGTGAGTTACATGTACATGTAGACCAACCCATGTACATGTACATGTAAGTTTCACTCTACCCAGTTGACAATTTGAGGAGTGGCCTGATTGATTGGAGATTTGTCATTAAATGCCGAGTTATTCAGAAGTCACATATCTTTCTTGTTCCTCAATATCAATGTATCTGTCTTGCATGTATGAATAACTTCCAAATAGCCATTGCTAAAATCCCAACAGAATATTAATATTTCGTAAGGTCTAAATCAAAACCTTCAGGATTTCGAGCTATTCATAGAACTTTATAGTCTCCCAGATATTTTGGTTAGATCTTGGATTGTTGTTTTACGTTCATTTTAGTTGATAACGTACATGTATTTGAAATTTTAACATTTTATTTATTGACAAAACAAGATAACAAAGCAATTCGTGACTTGGAAGGAACTGTCTTATTACCAAGACATACCTTCTTTATCCATTTACTGCGACATTACTAGCTACCATTGTCATTATTTGTTTCTACACATTTTGATATTCCTGTCTAGTATGGTTCCAGTTGATAAATGAAAAGCTTCAAATTTTGTGACATTTTAATAAAAAACGATGAATATACAGCTGAATGTTTTTCCAGTGCTTTGTACTTAAAATACTTTGGGTGTCTTGAGCCCATTTTTTCATCGCATTACAGAAAAGAATCTTGTCAGGCATTAGTCTCCTGGTAACAGGCAGAGAATAAGTTCCCGAGCCCTGTAGACCTTTTCCACCCCAACTCAGAAGAAATTATTTAGGCACATCTCATCCATCACCGGCTACCTCCATGAATAATATCATGTCTTCCCTCCTACATGTAGATGCTAGGAATCTGAGACACTAAACACCTCCAAAAGCAGAAATATAACAAAATAGCCCCCAAAAGTTAACATTACAGTATGTGATGTGATTGGTTGATGGTGACAGGAATCATGTTATCTATTTTTCACCTGTAGAGGGAATTAGTCGATACATGTATTGTCATGGTTTGTACAAGCCCAAATACTAAGTCAGTTTCAGTAGGAAGAGAAAGTCTGCTCATCATGTTTCCAATGGTTCGTTAATTACACACTATACTTTCATGTGGTGCTTAGTGCTTTGGAAATATGCAAGTGGATTTTTTTTGCACAGTCCTAATATGCTTTTTGTGTTGGAATATTTGAAACGTCACAAACTCCATACAATAAGGTCTGATGTCATTTCGTGCAGGATTAGTTGGTTTGAATGTTCTTAAAGCCTGGTTTGGATTACATGGCAGTGACTATGAATACTACAATTGTAAGCGAAATGTTGGAAATCTCCATGCCTAAAGATGTGTGTTGGATGCCAAATTACATGTGTGAAATTATGTATTGAAGCTTTTTCCTTGTTATACTGGAAGAATTTACATTAATAAATGAAATAATGAATGCCACACTGCACAAAGTAAACTAACATTTTAAAACCTTTCTTTTGGCTTTTATTAACCACATTGCATAGAATTAAATAAAAAATAAAATTTTCAAATACAGTTGGGATGAACAGAACATGGCCATTTTGTACTTTTTGGAGTAATTTCAGACAAGATCATTTTTGATATACATAATGGAATTTTGATCAGACTCGAAACCTGTACAAATTATTAAAACAGGCCTGACATACTCTATCAGCCTCTGTAGACCTCATCATTTGGAAAATACAAAAGAATGGAATTGGTGTTTTGAAAAATAAAAACAATTTTGGAGATTATTTTCTGCATGATTGTGTGGCAGAACACACATTGATTTTGTGAAATATCAATCGAATATGTAAATGAGTATCCAGTTTTATTTTCCTTTTGCAGTTGCTAAAATTCCATTGGTCATTTTGCTGCTATCCAGAAGACTTGGCTTAGCTTCTCTGGAGTGAGGCGGGAAGTAGAAACTGATATTCCGGGTGATACCGCTTCGGTTAAACTGTTGAATTGACAAAATATAGAATGGGTAGTCAGTTCAGATAACAAAAAAACATTTAAAATTAATACAATGAAATAATGAAAGGCAGAGTATTCAGCAACAAATAACATCAATGTCATATAATTAGTGCAGTTTATTTTCTTGTCTTGGAAGACAAAATGCAATTTCTTTTTTAATAAGAGTTAGATTGGATTTAAGACAATTTTAGTTTCACTTTGATTTAATACTTCATCAATTTGGTTGAGAGAAGGTATGTTCTTACCTTGGGTGATTCACTTTTCAAAGCAGCGTCTGGTGAATGGCTGCATTCTGATGTGGTGCCATCATTGGCTGTCAGTCTGTGGTTGCTAGGGTAACTGCAGGTGCATAATTGATGATGGGCGTGGCTGGTCAGGGGGCTTCTCCCTCTCTTAACTGTCCTCTCACAAACTTTAGACACTTCCAAATTTAGTCCTTTGTTTCGTTTCACAGGATTTGGTGAATCACTGCATTCTAATCTTGACAGATCTTGGCTTGAATTTCCTGATTGATTTGCCTCCTCTGGCATGTCTGGTGAACTTCTCTTTCGTTTTCGACAGGTGACTGAAGACTGGTTTGACTGCGATTCCATCTTTGTGGCAGGACCCTGATTGGATTTGATTGGCTGAGTAGCAGACACTTGCTCTGACTGAGTGATAGCATTTGCGTGAGTTTGTTGTCTGCAATTTATGGGATGGATATTGCTTGCATCCTTGTGTGTTGTCTTCACATGAAGCTGTCTATTGGTCCTGCTTCTATCAGAAGTAATCTTGAAGACTGACTGTCTTAATCGTTCAGGAGTCCTAGACTGAAGACAAGTTGGAATGGACACAGGATCAGAATGATCTTTGTTGAGACCAGCTGCTAGTTTTTCATCAAGAGTTTTCTTGGATTGAGATCCTTGAAGATTCTTAATTGATGAAGTACATGGACTATCGCTGGTTGGTGATGTGTTTGCTGCAAGCTTGGAGGCAGCCTTTGGACTATTCTTGAGCCAATCTTTTATGGATGGGCTTCTGGTCTGAGGTTTAGCAATTGCAGGAGTTGTAGGTGCTACTTGTGATGCCTTCTCAGTCTCATATTGTGTTGAATGACAAGTGGCACTGGAAGAACTCTTTAAAGGTGGTAGATTTTCTTTCACTAGAAAAATAAAATAAAACCAGTGATATGTTATACAGTATTAAAAAAGGTAGACTTAAAAAAAAAGGAATTAAAATGCTTTGGTGGGATAAGAACAACAGTAAATGTCCTGACTTAATAGCATACATGTAACATCACTGCTCCTGAATTCAAACCAGGTTTTTTCTAAGATTCAGACATTCATAGGTTTACACTGTCTTATTTTCCCATTCCTGGAGTAAAGGAAGCTTTGCCAACATGAATTACAGAGTACCAATCAGCGTATTTTTGTGATACTTACATTGGTTGGTACATGTTGATCGTTCAGCATATCCAATCCTTTCATGTTTAGACTGGTTTCTGCTGTCTGCATCTTTAACCAATTTCCAAATACGAATAGATGAATCATCAGCACCGGTAATCAGCTATTGGATTGCAAAGAAAGAAACAAAAATCAATTACTAACCAATTTATCACTTTAAGTCGAAAATCAAAGGAACAGTGGGTGAATCAATGTCTTGATACTGTTGATTTCAATTGGAAATAGCTATAGCAACCAGATATGACATTAAATGGGTTTATATGAGAAGTAAGCAAAATCAGGAAAAAAATGGCAGTGAAGTAGAAGAAGGGGAAATAGATTACTTTTGGGAAATCATCTGTTGCCCAGGCAACCATGGTAACTTCATCATCATGACCACAGAGTGTAATAGGTTCATCTTGTGGCTGATTGACCTACCGAGAAAAGGCAAAGTTAATTAAATGAAATCAATGCAATTCCTGAAACTGATTCCATGCTTCAAACATTATTTGCTTGTGTCTTACATTCCAAATATAGGCCTTGCTGTTGCCCGATCCACTAAGCAAGAGACTGTTGTCATGTGAGAGTGCGCTCTTGATATAGAAGGAGGAGTTTCGATGGCCTGAGTAGTTGGCTATTGGCTGTGTCTGAGTGCCGACTGTGTTGTAGCGATAGATGATGTCGTCTGTACAACTGGCAAAGATTTCACTACGGGTCGAGTTGAAGATGAGACTTGAAAACCCTGTGGAATAAATTTGAAAAGGTACTGTAGTAATGATTTCATATTGAGGTTTCAACATTGAAAATGACCGATTAAAAAGCATATAAGGAACCAGTAACACGTTGATGGGGCTTGCAGCAATATAATGTAAAATTAAAAGTCTCTAGAGCCAGTAATGTTTCCAAGAGTATTTCGCTCTTTAAGTCAGGACTGAGGTGTCGGTCAAGTCGGTCCAACCAACTCTGTCCTTGACCACCAACTTGGGCCATAACCAATTCCCATAGGGACCGAGTTGGTTACAGACCGAGTTGGTTACAGACCGAGTTGACCTGAAACTGTCAGGGGAAAGCCTGTGTACAGACAATCTGCAGGTGCATTAGGATGTCAAGGACAATATTTTGATTTCTTTAACACCAACCCATTGCTAGGATGTCAGACAACCCTTTTTATTGATAGTAGTTAATTTACTCTTACCTCCATTTTTTATGCTTGTTCCTGCGTAGGGATAAACCTGTTTGGGTGTTGGTCCTTTCTTCATTCCTTTGTTACATTTCCTCAAATCCCAAACTTTAATGGTCCTGTATGATGTAAGAAATGATAGTTATGTATTTCAATCAAATCCAACAGCCAAACTGAATACTATAAATGTGAATCTTTGGCAAGTTGAAAATGGACACAACTCCTCCCGTTTCTCCTCACTTTGTGAAAAAAATCTTGTTTCAATGTTATTGACTGAATTTCAAAAAATAAAAAGCATTTAAAACGAAAGCCAAGAAAGCCCACTTTTTCATGCCATCATTTACCTGTCAGTGGCTCCTGCTGAAAATAAAGACATGTCATCTTGGAAATTCACAACAGTGACACTGGATAAATTGTCTCCTCTTCTTGGCATAGATGATAGAAGTCGATTCCTCTTTCTGGAAGAAGTACTTCTTGAGTTGGAAGTCTCAGCATGTGCCTCCTTGATGATATTTACTGGTGTATGATGGGAGACAAGACTGCCACCTTGATCAATAACAAAGACAAAGTTTTATCTTAAAGGAATACAAACTGCTTACTTACTTAGTGACCTTAATGCCAAACTAAAAAAAAAAGAGATTGTGATTTTGTAGCAGGACCTTTCAGTCTGCCTATAATGAATACATTACTAGTAATATGCCATATGGGTCAGGATTTGTCTATCACCTCTGAACAAATTTTCATGAATGGGTTCAAATCACCACCAATGCCCAAATCTGTTACTAAACAAGAAATCAATCACAATGTAACATCAATTTCATGGAGTGTAATACAATTGGTTTCAGACTAATGATGAGATGATTCACAAGATCATGTACCAGAGAATTAGAAACATGCTCCCCATTGGTCCTTTACTTCAAGAAATGAAATTCGAAGTACTAGTTAGTAGTTACCTCTGTTATTACACCTTGTGTCCCATACTAAGATGTTACCATCTCGCGCTCCTGTAGCAAACACATGGCAGTCCCTTGGTCTGAAGCAGACAGATTTCAAGCTACAACTGTGTCCCTTAAAAACACCTAAAGGCTTAGCTGCTGTCACATCCCACAGAGCTGCCATCTGATCTCCAGATGCTGTCACAAGTTGATTCTTTCCCTCAGCCCAAGCCACGTCAAACACTGCATTTTTGTGGGCTCGGAATACTGCAAAAAATAGGAAGGCACAATCAAAGGGAATACATATGCAATTCTTATGGTAAGAATTTTTGTAAAAGAATGGCAAAGAAAACATTGACCGGACAAGGAGTTGAACCTGAGACCTCAGGTTTTGTGTACCAGGATTCTTAGTACCATCTGAGCTACCCAGCCATTAGATTGCAGCCATCCCAAATACTAGTCTACTAGTCTTTGCCTTATGGTAGGAATTTAAGGATTCTGTAAGACGTTTCAGGGTCTGGTGTTTCAATCCATGCAGGATTCTATTGAAAAGCGAAGACATTTTACCTTTGAGAATTTCATCCCAACTAGATTTGAAATATCAGCCCCTTATAGTTATAGATGACTTGACAGACTTAAGGTGATATACAAAAATGTTGCAAACTGCTTACTGACTTGACAGACTTGTGTGTTTCTTGACATTCTTTTCAAATTTCAAAATGGAAACCTGCCTAGATGAGAATTCAATATACCGGTATATAACAAATTCTGCCGTCAAAAAATGACACTGCTGATATACCTTTGACTACTTCTGTTGATCGTCGAGTATCAAAAAGAGTCATAAAACCATCCTCATCAACCACGGCCAAGATGTGCGAATAGTTGGCCATCTTGGAGAAGCTACAAGCAAAGGGCGGCACTTGCTCCTCATGATTCTCCGACTCAAAGATGTGCTGATCACTCGTTGAGCAGCCAAGACGAAGCATAGATGCCTGGATGTAACTACACTCATTCTGATGCCCTGCAAGTGAAAATAAATCAAATTTATTTGTTGCTTGTTCATACTCATACAGTAATACTACTACTACTACTACTAGAACTACTAGTACTACTACTAGTTCCTACTAGTACTACTACTAGTTCCTACTAGTACTACTACTAGTACTAGTACTAGTCAAACTCAAAGTGTGACAACTTCATCAGCTATTTTTGGCTACATCATGACCTCACACCACAATCACAGCACATGTCACAGGCCATCATGACCATGATTCATTTACTCATCATGGTCAGTCATTCATAATAAAATCTTGCTCGCTTGATAGATTAATTGATTAATGATTAGTTATAATAAACAAAAAGTAATATACTAATATTATATTATCAGTAATAATATGTGATATATAAAATAATTAATATTATTGATACTAAATGATAGTATTTTTGCCAATATTGCTAAGTCACTGACTTTCGTAGTAAGTGCTAACCAAAACTGTGGTTCGTTACTCAACCGTAATATTCTAATATATTGTAATTGTATCATCGAGGTCTGGAGGGTACTTGGGATATGGGCCATGGTGTTTATACTTTATACCCCTTTACCTGTACCCCAGGCTGTACTGTATAACTGTAGACGTGTACTGTACTCTGTAGTCTGTAGACGTGTACTGTGTAGGCTGTAAATATTGTACATGTATTGTAATAAAAATTATCATGTACATGTATTACCACTACCACTTTTTTAACACGCAAACTTAGTCCCACTTACTGTGCCGCTAGGACTAGAGCTCCGCTTAAACGAATTTAATATTAAAACCCACTTGCCTTTCAATCTTTGCCGCTAGTAGCTCCCCTTAAACGAGTTTAAAGAGGAGCTCCTAGCGGCCCAGTAAGTGGGACTAACGCAAACTAAAGACAGTCACTGGTCAGACTCAGAGTGTAATATTAAAACCCACTTCACTGACACTTGCCTTTAAATCTTTGCCTCATACGATCCGGTACTTTAGGACCGTAAGTGGTTCTCAGTATCGTCATTGACAATACCATTTCTATCCCAATGTTTGTATTCAGACCAGTTGTTTCAGGAAAACATCAACAGTGTGTATGGTTGACGATCAGCCAGGGAAATTCCGTCAGTATTTATCGTCTACAGGGATGATTAAAATTTGGCGCGCCAGCACGTGAAGTTGCGGGAAACTTGTCCTCGTTCAAAAATATTTTTATTAGAAATATTAAAATTCAATATTATCATAAAAATGTAGCGCGTGATTTCAAATAAAAACTGTATTCTATTGAAATTAAATATATTGTTAATATTTTTTAGAAAGCAATTATTCATCAAGCTAAATATTAAATACTTATTTTGAAATAAACAAATCGATAACCCTGAATAGCAGTTTTTCGACTCTTGGTGGCGCTCTTAGCGTTGTGCGTGTAGTGTACTCAATGTAGTGTGGATATCTCACAGGGTTTGAGTTTTTGCCTTCATAAAACAGTAAGTGAGGTAAGACTAGAAGTAGAACTGCCCATAAATAATAAATGAATATTTAGTGTAATTATTACAAGAACTGAGGGCTAGATCTGAGCATATGGTTTTCCATACCATCTTGCAATTTAGCCGGCTTTCGTAAAGAGAACTCTTGATCTTGCACTTATTATTTTCAACTTTTAAGTTTTATTGGTCCGAGTAGCTTGTGCGCGAAAATGGCTTAAAAATTTTTTTTTGATTGTTTTAGCGAGATGAAAATGATGCATTGTTAAAAAAAACCCGTATGGCGGTCATAGGCACTGGAAAAAAGGTGGTTAAGTAGCACTAGGTCTAACAACTTACAAGTTACAATAACTTACATGTAACATGTTGTTCCGTTTACTTGTTCCTTTGTACTGCAGCAATTTTGTTCTTCTACTGAAGCTAAGATCTCATGTGAAATATTGAATATTTAACCTTAACTTTATAATTATGGTTTATTAATATTTTACAAGTCAGATATAACAATGGGGCTATCTACAATGATGAGTGATACTGGCTATGGAGAACAAGAACAGGATGCAAATACAGCATTATTGGAACTAGACAAAGGCAAGTAGTGAAGTACTGTCTTCATCATACCAACAACCTCAACTTTAATCTGACTGGTCAGTTAATTATAATTCTAGGGCGGGATGCCTCACATGGCCGGTAAGAAGAGTCAGAGTGCTTACGAAATATGCAAAGCCAGAGGTCTCAGGTTCAAGTCCTGGCCTTGTCAACGTTTTCTTTGCCATTTTTTCAAAATAATTTTAAAACATAAATGTGTTTTAAACTTAAAGAAAACTACTCTTTTGTGAATGATCGACTCCCAAAAAGTTGCCTATTGTTTTGTGCTTGCCCTTAAAAATTTGAATGGTCAAAATACTTGGATTTTTAAAGTGTATTTTTACATGTATTAATTATGTTATCTATGATATGTGATTTAAGAGTTTGTATTTCAATTTCACATCAGGTCTCCGTTCCACAAAGGTTGGTGAACAGTGTGAAGCCATTGTGCGATTCCCACGATTGTTTGAGAAGTACCCCTTCCCAATTCTGATAAACTCTGCCTTCTTGAAATTAGCGGATGTCTTCAGAGATGGGTAAGATGACTTCTGGTCATTTCAATTCCCAAATTTAAATATAAATACATGTTTCAAATTAATGCTTTTGTAACCTTTGTTTCAGTTTCAGCATCATTTGATGCACAAACTTCTGTCAAATTTCTTGATTAAAAAGTATGGTTTAACATGTTTACAAAAATTGATGTTGTTACTGCTGATTGTATGAATTCTTAATTTCATTTCCAGCTAATACTATTTTGTGAATCCAATTTCTTTGGTTTTATGATGAGTGAAGCTCATATCTGATCTTCTTGTCTCCTAGGAGCAATTTCTTGCGGTTGTGTGTCGTCAAAGTAGCCCAACAAAGTCGTCTTCATTTGGACAAGATCCTGAATGTGGATGAGTTCATACGAAGAATCTTCTTTGTTATCCATAGCAACGACCCGGTTGCTAGGGCAATCACTCTAAGGTACTTCATCTGAAACTTGTGAAATGTATTCAATATTGCATTTATTGCTCATAGGATTTAAATGACCAAAAAAGGACAAAGAGGAAAGCTGGTAGACAGAAGAATATGAGTTCAAGGGAAAGGCATGGAGTAGGGAATTTACCTTAACTATTGAAGTTTGTTTTGATTTTACAGGATTTTGGGAAGTATTGCTGGTATCATACCTGAGAAGAAAAATGTTCATCACAGTATCCATAATGGTCTGGATTCCCATGACAGAGTGGAATTAGAATCGGCCATTTATGCAGCTGCTTGCTTCTCTGCAAAGTCAAGGTATGGGTTTACTTTGTGTAGTTTGTTACAGTAAAATGCCCTTCCAGGTTTCCATCACTTTTATTTTGCAATGATGTAAATACTGTTGCAACTGCTCACTGACTAAAATGACCTGCAATATATAACTCTCAAGAGATAGAGGTTCTCTAGGCTTCAAACAACGAATATACCAGACTGAGCATAAACACGTATATGCCAAGGCTTGCAATTATCGGCCTTCACAGTACCTTGGCCTTGGTCCTGTCCATACAACATTCAGGGCCAAATAGGCTTGCTCATCAAGTATACACATAATCAATCTCTGTATTCATAGGGTTTGGAATTGACCAAGAAGGCTCACCAGCACCAAACAATGAATTTCTGTTGGATCCAATAAGTCTGAAAATCAAACAACAACAAACGTTTTCTTGCTTGGTTCTCTCAGAACGTTTGCCTCAGGCATCTGTCACAAACTCGCGGAGCTAATTCAAGGTTTGTCCACTCCAGCTGAGATCAAACTGAAGTTGATTCCAATCTTCAAGCACATGCATCATGACACAGGCTCAGCAGCATTTGTGCGTCAGCTTTGCCTGGATCTCCTGCCCTCGTACCCAGCCAAGAGCTTTCTCACAGTCACCTTACACACTTTATCTCAGCTAGCTGCTTCCTCTTTGGTGCATATTCCTGAGCAGGTAAGGATAGCTCACCTGAATCAGTCAATTACATGCAAATCTTTTTACACTCGTACATTCTACTCATTCTGTATACTTATTATTTCAAACAAACAAAAAACTTATTCTCTCGATAGTTTCATTCAAGAAAGTTGGACTGACTAGAATTTGATCCCTGGCCTCTGGGGTACCATACCAGCCCCCTTTTGTATGATATGTACTTGTCTTTTTTTCAATTTGGAAGCAGATTGCATCAGTTTCTTACCACCTTATCCTTTGTCCAAAAAGTAGAGAGCCTGTCCTGCATGTACACTGTATCAAAATGTCAGGCTCTCTCCTTTGTTGAGCCTTTGGTGATATTAGTCAGTAGGCAGTTGGCATAATTTTTGTCTATCACTTTTTGTGTGTGTACAAATGTAGGTGAGCCTACTCCTAGGCTATCTTACTCATGATCCCCGTGCAGCGGTCCAACATGCTTGCATCCAAGACCTTTGTCTACTTGCTAAGCAAGCCCCACACATGTGGACCAATGAGAACCTTGCGACATTGTCCAAGCAATGCCAAGGATGCACCTCCACCAAGCTGCTGACTTACAAGCTACGGATCCTGATTATTTTATTCACTACTCCAGGCTTGATTACACATGAACAAGGTAATGTCAACTCTCTGAAGAATTCGAGTCTAACAGACATTATTCCTACTGCATTTCCTGTACCGTAACTACAAGAGTCTTATAGCTACGTCTGTAGACATGAGCACTGTAAGTGTGTTACATTGTACATGTACTTGAAATTCTGAAACATCACATTTTATTTAGAATAACACTTTTGAGCTTCTGTGATCGGTTCCTTAAACATTTGAATTGAAATCTGACCAAGATTTAATTGAAAATAAAAAGCTGCATCCACTTTGTATGATCCCCAAGCAGGTGTAGCCAGGTTTACTTCAATTAGTTGATTGCATCAGAATGAAAGCGGGGGTGTGATCCCTGGAGATATACCGCAGTTAATAGTTGAATTGCTTCCGACTGGTGCCCCCACCCTGCCAAAGACTAGTTGACTCTTTAGGAAGGCCACCATCTAAGGGCTGGATAGCTCAGATGGAAGAGCGCTGGTACGTTAGTCCAGAGGTCTCGGGTTCTCAGGTTCTTGGGTTCAATTTTTCGAATTGTTCAAAACAGTTCCCAGTAAGTTTTTCCTTGGTTTGTTTGACGAAAATAAAAAGTAAGAACAAATTCTGAATTTGTAAGTTTTTAGATCGTGATCCGTGATAATTGACATGGAAGATGTTTTTTTTCTTTTCAGTGGAACCCATTGCAAGTCTCTGCACTAATTTGAGTCAACACTGGGATGTTAATGTTGCTGCTACTGCTGTCAAGATTCGAACTCTCCTTGCTAACTGGCAGTCTGTAAACCCTCGTAAGGAAGACAATGGCTCATTGTCTTCCTCCTGTTTGCCTGTAGCCTTTGCAGCTCAGAATGTTATCATTCAGTCTTTGGCTGAG
The DNA here is from genome assembly GCA_949987565.1 of Luidia sarsii. Lineage (NCBI taxonomy): Eukaryota > Metazoa > Echinodermata > Asteroidea > Paxillosida > Luidiidae > Luidia > Luidia sarsii. Next base: position 134,996 of record OX465101.1, on the reverse strand, counting down.
GATACCAAGCCAGCTGTGGAAGCTCTTAAGGTATGCAAACAAAATCACCTCATTTGAGTTCCCAAACATTTTGGATCATATCTGTATACCGTAATTTTCTGAATATAGATTGTGCAGAATATAACCTGCAGCACTCTTGCGATAAGATTTAGGCTTCAACGTATAAGCTGCACAGAGTATAAAGCCTAACAATTGTAACATTTTTTCAACGATGTCATCTTCCTTATTACACTCCGAATGCAGTTGAGTGTCAAAAATACAAAAGCAAAACAAACCCCCAAAATCCTGAGATTTAGTCTATTCAATTTCTATGGTTCTAACTAAATCTTCGCTATTTTTGTGAGTTTTAGAAATCAATTTAAGTAAAGAGCTCTAGTGAAACATTGAGCCATCAGTGAAGCCATGATTAGAGCCATATGTGAATGACAAACAAATCTTACTCATTTCCATGCGATATTCATTGCAATTGACTTTGATTTGACGAGAATTATTTGCCTTGCTTGAAGTGATCATGGAACAGGCTCTCAAAAAGTGTTGAGCTTTGGATGGTTTTAAATCTTTCCTTTTTTGCTGAATTAAACTTTGGTGTTTAAGTTCTGTTTTAATATTGGATTCTATGCTAGAAGGAATGATTGATTGTTGATTTCCTCAGGTTGTATTGAGCTGTGTGGGAGATCTTAGTGAGAAGTGTCCTGAAGCTCAGCCCCATTTGGTCAGTACACTCACCATGGCATTGCAGTCCACTAAAGGTCAGTCATATTACCAAACTCAATGACATCTCATCCAATTCACAATTACAGTGATTACCAATCTCTTCCATTGACATTTAAAGCTCTATATGATCAAGTTAGGAACTAAGTTTATCTCATAGATTTAGAGGGACTGACATTTCGATCCTATCAGGACCTATCCCAGGCAGAATGAATTATATTTGTAGAGGCTTCGTTTACAAATAATCTCTTTGGTTGAATGTTTGTAAATCTGAAGAACTCATTGGGCTTATTGCAGACTGAGGGACTTGATAGTTTGGAAACAGTATGCTCTGTCAATTGTGAGGAGATGGTTTGGGATCTAGAGATGGAATTATGCTCTTCAAGCATTAGGCTACTGTCATCAATGAGACTGGGATGTGAGTCCTACAGGTTCTGTCATTCTGTCCAGACCCTCACACTTGCATTGATGAGATTATCTGAACGTTATGCATCTTAAACATGATTTACTATCATCCAAACACTTTCATCCCAATTGTTAATGTCATTGCCCAGTATTAATGCCATTTTCATGATGACTGTAACCCTGATCGCTTTTATGGACAGGAGAGAGTGGCCTGGCCTTGTGCCGTTGTCTTATTTCTCTCGGTGAATCAAGACCAGAGAATGTCTTCTCTCATCACCTGCCTGTCCTTCAAGAACTCTTTGATGAGGCCTTGAAACAAGGTCAGCAAGTTGATGATGGAATCCAAGCTAAAGTCCAACATAACATGCTAGTAAGTCTGCATAAGCATCTTTAATAAATAACCACACCTATGTTTCTGTTTTGCATCAGGATATGATCCATGGACCTTTGTTTATTACCTTCCTTGCAAATTACATGTGACCTAGCGATACACTTTGTGTTGAGGTGGAAAAACTATACTTAGTCTGCTTGCTTTCTCAGCATGGTTAGCTGCGTAATGCTTGCTCTGTGCTATACTGACCAGTAGGTCATTGTGTTTAGACTGAATGGACACACTGGCCACAAGTCATAAACACAATCACTCTGGATTACTGGCAACAAAAGCTTTACAAAGTCTTACAAACAATGAGATGGCCGGATATTTTGATCCTAGCAGGATATTTCTGAAATGCAAAGTGGATATCTTTTTGTAACCCAAGTTTTAATGCCCCAATGGACATTCACATTTACAAGTAACTTTTCCAAATGTGCTTGTTTCTGAGTTCAACTGAGTTTCTTCTTTCTTAGGTTGGCTTGGCCGTGCTAATACTTCTAGCTGACCGGAAGGGACGGTCCAGCCAAAGCATCAGTCAACATGTAACTCAACTTGTAGAAGGCTATCCATGGCCAGCGTATCGTATCGCCCACCAAGCCACTAGACTGGTAGGTTGTCTGGAATTGTATGGGCAAACAGTACAATGGGTTGCCTTTCATGCATTACTATGTTGTATTCACTTGAGAGTGCTTCTTTGTCATCCCTAACAGGAATGATCTATCTAGTATATACCACCTCATCTCACTCTTCATTTCACACTGCAACCAATCCAGTGTTTTTTATTTAATCTAATGTTCCTGGGAATGTCTTCTTTTTCTCTGTATAGAATTGTCATGAAACTGCGGGAGAGATCTTTGGCATATTAGCTACACAGGTAATCTAACAACTGTAATTGATACTGATAAAACCCAAACTATTTGGAAAAATGGCAAAGAAAACTTTTACTGGGGCAGGACTTGAACCCAAGACCTTTGGTGTTGTGTACCAGCATAATTATCTTTTGAGCTATCCAGTCCTTAAGATGGTCGCCTCCCAAATAGTCACCTAGTCTTTGCCAGGGTGGAGGTACCAGTCAGAAGCATTACTTTAACTGGCGTATATCTATAGGGATGATGCCCCCATTTTCATTCAGATGCAAACAACCAATTGTTGTGAACCTGGATTAGTTCAGGGATCACTCAAAGTAAATGTAACCTTTTCAATGAGAAAAGTCAAATAAATAAAGGAACTTTTGAACAAATTGAAAAATGGCAAAGAAAACTTTGACTGGACGTTGACTTGAACGCAAGGCCTTTGGATTTGCGTACCTGTGCTCTCGCCAACTGAGCTATCCAGCCCTTTTAGTCTTTTATTTCCTTTACCGGTACTTGTTAAGCCTAAACTATGATGCAAACAACAATTTGTTGTAAACCAGGCTTTCTTGGTTTTGGGATGGCTCAATGTGGAGGCAGCTTTTACAACTATTATGCAATCAAATTAAGTAAAGGGATAGAGATTACGGGACTTTCAAACAATTGGATTATGTAAACATTGATTTTCATCATTTCTTCTCTCCCTGATGTGCACCAGGTTGCTTCAGAGCACTATTATTATTGGCTTTGTGGATTGGAGCAATTTTGCCTTGGTGAGACATGCTTAGCAGACATCACCAATGAATCTAAGCTATTGATGCCAAGTTTGTCTAAAGCCTTGCAGCATTACGAGAAGGGACTGTCCAATCTGAAGGTAAGCAGAAGTTACCAAACAGATGCACTGTTTAAATGTACACAGATGTGAATTGGATTGGAATGAAATCAATTCAGTTCTAATTTCAGTTCAGTCATCTAGAGTTGATGTTTTCCACTCACCAGGCAGCATCCACTCCGTCCCATCCTCTACTCTTCCATTGTGACTACATGAGATTAAGAGCAGACATGTTACATTCATGCCTGCTACTCCTATCCTGCCTAGCAACCATACGAACCTGCCCGCCTCCCGCCATCGCTCCGGCCGTTGCCATGACGTTGGGGCAGGAGCTGCTTAGATGTGGTCACATGGCAACAGAGGTAGGAGGAATCCTCTTGTGTTGTTGAAATTTGATTTATAGATTAAGCTTTTACCTAGCCGACCATGAAAGGCCGACCATGAAAGGCCGACCATGAAAGGCCGACCATGAAAGGCCAACCATGAAAGGCCGACCATGAAAGGCCGACCATGAAAGGCCAACCATGAAAGGCCGACCATGAAAGGCCGACCATGAAAGGCCGACCATGAAAGGCCAACCATGAAAGGCCGACCATGAAAGGCCGACCATGAAAGGCCGAACATGAAAGGCCGACCATGAAAGGCCAACCATGAAAGGCCAACCATGAAAGGCCGACCATGAAAGGCCGACCATGAAAGGCCGACCATGAAAGGCCGACCATGAAAGGCCGACCATGAAAGGCCAACCATGAAAGGCCAACCATGAAAGGCCAACCATGAAAGGCCGACCATGAAAGGCCGACCATGAAAGGCCGACCATGTTTGTCAGCCTCTTATCTGTGGCTCTCTGCTCCTGACCAATCTCAGTGGGCGGCTCAATGGCCCAAAACTGGATCTTTAGACCGATGATGATTATGATAATTTAGTTACTTGCACAATTGGAAGTGACTTTTGTGGTCTTGGAAGTATAATTGAGTCTGTAGCAAGATCTTAGGTTAAAATCCCTCGTGGAGTTTAGTAGATTTCTCCGTTCAGTGCATTGTATAAATCATTGTGGATGTTTATCTTGGTTCTTTCAGGTGCAGCAGTGTTCAGCACAAATCCAGCAGCTCAGCGTCCGATACGCTCGCCTTTATCAAACATCATTCGATGCAGACCCAGACTCACTCAGTAAAATCAAACTGTATCCTTTCTCTAAATCAGGCTTGTCATTTGGACATTAAAAAACAAGGAAATACAGCCTTCCCTGTCACAATTCATAACCATTTACTTGAATGAATCACTTTGCATTGTAAGCTAAATTTGCCACAAACAGCTTGGGGCAGTCTTATCTATCTTGGATGAAGTCTTTGATATTGAGCAATGGTGTTATGAGGCTAATGGATACTTTGCTGTTAGATGATATTCTCATTACTAAGAGGCTAACTCTGTTGTTTTAGCCAATTGGATTTCTTCTTTCAAACATTTCCCTTGACTTTGATTATGATGCTAGGATACAACAACAGTGTTTGTTGCTTGGTCATGTGATTGACTGCCTCATCCTCAACAATCCTGCATATAGGTAAGGTCTGCCACGCTAGTCACAATAGCAATCTGACTGGTTTGTACTTGCATTGCACAGCACTCTTCAAAACCAATGTGAATTGTCCGGTGTGAACATTTGAGTGTCAAGTACATGTTACTGTGTCATTAGCCAGTGGAGTTGTCAGTCAAATTGCATTATGTATTAAAAACCTAGGATTCAATAGAAACCAAATAAATCAAAAAATGATTGAGTGTAATCACCAATGAATTATTTCAAAGTAAAGAGTTTGGATTGAACAATTCAATCCAGATGAGACGTGAGAATTAAATTGACAATCTCATGTTTGATGTCAGTGACATGTAGTTCTCCAGGCTGTCTGAAATCTCCAGGTCTTCTTTCTCTTCTTGTAGTGGAACCAAGCAATGGAATCTGCTAGGTAGTTGTAATGCTGTAGAGGGTTCGTCAGGATCTAACAAGCGACAAGCCAAGATGCAGCAGGAATCTACGGACGTCATCTTAAAGGATCTACAGAGAGTCTTAGCTCAAACTGATGGCCAGTCTATTTCTCACCAGGTACCAATTATCCAGGCTCTTATATATAACCTTGTAACCTAACAACTGCCTTAACATTGCATTGAGCCACATTCAATATTCTATTCCTCCTTTCCAGGCCCTTAGTTTTTAGGTTAATTTTTACTTTCAGTCATTTTGAAATATGAAAACTTTAGCCTGTTTTACTAAGCTGAAACATTGATGAATATTTGGTAATTCTCAGTGGCGGTTACGGCCTATACCACAAGTATTCCTTTTGGCCAGATGGATTATGCGCATAATTGCTTCTATCTTCTTTCTATTTGCAGCATGTGAATTGCTTGATTTCATCCTGCGCTGGAATGATGAAACTACCGTTTGGTTTTCCACGATATTTCTTCCAAGCACTTCAGTCTACCAGCATCAAAGTAAGTCATAAAATTGCTTTGTTTGTTTTTCAGCACAAAACTGTGGCTCAATGAGGTTGTTTGCAATGGAATAAGAACAAGAATATCTAGACAAATGAGGGTGATCTAATGGAATGATATTGGTGATTCTTGTTATTTTAAAAGGTTTTATACAAATGCCGATGTTTCCCATTTGCAGTTTCTTTCAATGAACTGATATACATGTAATTGATTTTGTTCAAAGTATTTTTCATTTTTGTTTTACTGTTGATCTTTATGTTACACTCCAACCATTGTGTTGGTAATGCCTCCTCACAAGGAGTTGAATGTTGAATCTGTTAGCAAGACATCCAACATGTCTCTGTTTTCCTTGACAGCTTGCCTTGTCTCCTACTGCACGTAACCCCAATGAACCTGTTACCTTGGCAACGGACACCCATCTTGCTATGAAGGTGGAGGGAGTCATTCAGCATGGGAACAAACCAGGTAAGAACCATTCATGACAGAATTTGTGGCTTAAAAACCAGGACTTTGTCCTGTGAAGAGGTTCTCAGGTTCCCAAACAAAGAATTTCATAATACGACTCAAATGAAAACGCATTTTAAATGGTAAAGAAATATTGGGAATGATAAGACATAGTGGGTAGGACAAACAGTGCATCCCAGAATTGATGTATAAAATTACAGTTATTTGATAGACTTATGTCAACTTTCTTTTGTCATATGGTTCCAGGTTTGTTCCGTAAAGTTTGTAATGTGAAACTAGCTGTGACTTCCTCTTGTGCTGCAGCAAAGACAAGTATGTCATCCAGCAAAGGAAATGGGGTGAGTTGGCAGCTTGGTGTGAATTGAAACGACACTTTTCAGTTACTAAATGATGTAGGTCCAAATGAAAAAAACACCATTTCTGTTGATCATAACACATGAACACTCCTTCAAGACTTCATTCCGTCAGGTTATACATGTTGACCATTGTAAACTCACTCCAATGTCTGAATCACAATTGAGTTGACATTGTTTGTTGCAATTATTTATAAGAGCAAAGATCATTTGTAATTGTGTCTGGAATGTCTGCATATTGAAACACAGATTGTATTACCAGCTTTGTACCACCTTAGCTATCTAGATGGGGGCCTTCTAAATAGTCACCTTAGCTATCTAGATGGGGCCTTCTAAATAGTCACCTTAGCTATCTAGATGGGGCCTTCTAAATAGTCACCTTAGCTATCTAGATGGGGGCCTTCTAAATAGTCAGCTATCTTTGCTTTGGTCACGCTGCTTGTCAGAAACAAATTATGATTCAGCTAAGAATGTGAGTTTGTGTTTTTCTCTCAGCCTGGTGAGAATGGGACCAATGAAGGTACATGGTCTGTTCAACCTCATCATGACTACTTCAGCATCCAGATACTACTGTCTTTACCAGTGGTTGGTACACACACCATCAATGTAGAGGCTAGTGTAGTGGATAGTGATGGTAACTGCTGGCAGACAGGACCCAAGCTGAGTCTGTTGGTGAAGACACATGAAGATATGACCTTACAACAACGCCAGCAACAAGCCAACCAACAAAGTACAGCAACCAGATGAAGATACATGTACTTACAGTTTCTTACATTGCACAGAAGCATGAGTTGAGGCTCAAAACCAATCCCAGCTATACGTGTATATAATTATATGAAGATGGGTGAAGATAGCCGTTAGTCTTAATAATAACAACTTATGCATTGTACTTATTTCCTTGCCGCCAAGATTATTCCAGTGCCTATGGCTATCACAGTGCCATGCCAAAACACGCTAAACAATCGGAGAACAATATATCTGTGAAATAAATCACTAGGAGTACACAATCTGTATCAGCGAGTCAAATCTGGCACGATTCAGAAGTCTGTGCGACTTTGTCAAGGTATTATCTGCTCCAAGAGGGGCCCTTTGTATATAGTACAATGGATTGAAGTACAGTATGCTGTCTGAGAAGCTAGTGTACTGATGCCCTTTGGACAAAAATTACCGTGATCCCCGAGTTGCTGTAGCCACGTTTACAATTGGTTGTTTGCATCTGAATGGAAGTAGGGGGTGTTATTCCTGGAGATTTACGTACAGCAGTTAATGGTTGAATTGCTTCTGCCAGTGACTGGTGCCCCCATGCCACTTGACTGTTTGGGAAGGCTGCCATCAAAGGATTGGATAGCTCAGATGGTAAGAGTGATGGCCCACAAAACCTGAGGGTTCAAGCCCCGGTCCAGTCATTATTTTCTTTGCCTTTTTCAAAATTGTTTAAACGTTTGCAGTCATTTTTTCCAATATTTGTTTAGCTTTAAAGGAAATAGTTATTCCATGGAAATTGTCCAAAATTTGTAGTTACCATTCAGTTGGGTGCTTCCTGTATGGTAATACATGAATGAATATGGTAATGAATGAAGACATCAAGACAATATTTTTCCATCTCCATTTTAATTGCGAAATATACAATTTTAATTGACGTATGAAGAAATATATACGTGTATTGTGCTGCTGTGCGCAAGCGAAGTGGTTAGACTTGGGATTTTTTAAGCAGGAATTACAAAGAAAATTCCTTAAATTGAAAACACTCTTAATGCCACCAACTACAGAGTAAGTTATAAATAAAATATTCACAACATTTATGTCATGACATCAACTTTATTTTTACCAGACTGTAGAGCAAATAAAGAAAAGAAAAGACAATTTGTTTTTAAACAATAAAGATATGGAAATGAATAGAGCTGTGTGATGAGTGTCAGACAAGCAATTTCAAGACTTTTTTTATCTTCAATCAAAAACTTGAACCTTATTTTATCAAATTGTAGTTTCAAACTTTTTCCAAATAAAGTAAAAAGCTACAGAGCTATGACAAACGGTACCATAATCTAAAATTATAAATGATATTTCAAAAATTTTAAGAAACATCTCTGAAAATAATTTTCATGATTTCCAAACCATAGAACAGTTTTGCTCTGATGCGAAATTCCAGTTGTTCACAGGAGGCAAGACTACAAAAATAAAAACCACTGGGGAGCATCATATGCAGAGATCTTTTGTACAAATCCTGTGCCATAGTACAGATACATCACCTTCCAAGAATCAGGCATTCTAAGAGGATATTTGTGTGAGATTATATATCTTTATTCACCCACAAACGCCCAATAAACAATGCAGAGCTTTCACAGAACGTTACTCCTGGTTTTTTTGTCCTTTTTACCTCAGAATGTTCAGGAATATCAGACTTAGATATCTCCAACAAAATTGACTTCACATGGTCAGACCTGAGTTTTAATGTCCGTTTGTGAAATGCAACTTCGTAAATGCGTAAGAATAAAAAAGCTGTGTAGGAAGAATTTGTCATATGTCAATGGCTACTTTCAGTTCTTGTAAAACACTTTGAAGTTCTGTCTCCATACATAACAGCAGCCCTGAAAGCAAGCAGAACAAACTTACATATCAAATTATTAGGAAATTAAGAAAAAAAGGTTTTACATCCAATACTCAAAGACAAAATGGAAATGTATAAATACAGCATTGGTTACAGCAGAAGTTCCCATATTATTTGTCAAAGCAACTAGGCTGACGTCTGCTCTATTCTTAGTTCTGCTTTACCTGTGTTGGCTGTGCTACTTGCAATCAAACTGATGACTAATGGAAGCTCGTTGAACTGAACCACCTACAGGAGAAATCAAAAGGATTAATTACTTTCAAAAATTACATTTTTTCGGAAAAATGTCAATTTTCCATACATACAGATGATGTTTTTATTGTGTGATAGGCAAAGTGTGTAGTACCTGATAGGTGCCATACATACAGATGATGCTTTTATTGTGTGACAGGCCAAGTTTACTGGCTTGGTCAGCTGCCATGGCAAAGGTTGACAGGAACGCTGGCTTCAAAGCCTGCTCTGGAATGGCTTCCGTTGTAACTGCAATAAAAAAACACATAATACAATCACACTCTCAAACACTTATTGTTGCATAGATCTGATGAAGTCACTGTTGCTACAGAAGCTCATGCTTCACCCTTTCTAGATATGTACACCACCGCGATGAACAACCCCTTCATTTATATTTAAGCTCATGCTTGTTTTAATTAGTTTCATTATCATATTTTATCCTTGGCTTTGCACAACTAGCACAGCTATCCTCTAGTTTGCAACGTGCATACAATTCTCAAAATACTAAAAACCTCACCTAAGACATGATTGCAATGCAGCATTTCCAATATCTTCTTGCCCACTACTGTCTGAAGCACAAACCTTTGCTTACATAGATATAACATTGATCTATACATGTCGTGTACATACCTTTTATGACTGGTACTCCATCCCTGTCTGTTATAATAATAGCCTCCAGTCCATCAACCCTTACAAAGAGAAAAGCAAATCATACATACATGTATGTCATGTTTAGCCCTTTATTCCATCCTACAATGTCCTATGGAAATTTACCAATCTGCATATTTTATAAAAGTTCTACAAAAATATAGCAAAAATGGTGGGTCTAACTATTGCCAATTGAATGTCATGTTACTTGCCAAAATGAACAGCAAAAAACACTCAAAACTTACATTTGCAGCAACTTGTAAAAGTATTTCCTTAATTCCTGAAAATGAATTCAACAGAAAAAGAGGCATTACTGATACTACATGTATGTACAATGTACACAGAATGGTCACACAACGCAAGTCATATTCTTTGAAATCGTATGCTGGTAGAGCTAATTTGCTTTAATTGCTTATTTCCTTGCGCTTGAAACAAGAATAATTATAGACATAGCAGTATGAGATCACATCAAAGTCTGTGATTGTGTGTGGCGAAAAAAAGGGGGGAATCTGGAATTCTGGACACTAGTCTGTCAAAAATCCTGAAAACACCAAGAAAGGTCTCCAGTGTTGTGTACATGACTGAGTCCCGTACCTGGCCTATGCCTTAGTCTTAAGTTTTAGGTCTAAAATCGCCAGGAGGATACCAAGATGACAAAACATGCTTTTCACTATTCCTGCATACATCATGTACGCTCTACACATATATATGCGCATCACAAAATCATGATTTTGGTGAAAACTGTACTGTAGACGTAGTGTAGTGTCTATTTTTTCGGCAAGTACTGAAGTAGTTGATATGCCAGACAATGTCGTACACGGTACACTTTACAGGTACTGTATTATTTAGTATTACTACTACTAACACTCAGTAACATATTACTTAGTAGTCGTTAGTAATAGTACATTTTTGTATACATTTCACTTGTTACAACATACACTGTATCGTGGGAACCATACATGTGCACTGATCATCTGACAGCGACACAAATCATGTGGCTAGTACTAGTACTACTACTAGTAGTAGTACTAGTAGTAGTACTAGTAGTACTAGTACTTAGTAGTACTGAAGAGTAGTACTAGTACTGTACTGTAGTAATACTGATAGTGATAGTGATAGTGACCGTACAGTGATAATGTGAATGTGATGATACTTGATAGTTAGTTGATAGTCGTCTTGACGCAAACCTGGGCAAGGCTTCAATTCAGCTAATAATCACACTTCAAAATGACCATGGGGTGAGCAGAATATAAAGGAAGTTATCTACAGCTTACCTCAACCATTTTCGCAATGAAATTAACCTAAAATTGATCTTGCTTCATCACACTTGACTGTAAAAAATAATAATTATTGTGTTCTGTCACAGACATGTCTTCAGTAAACTGGATGTAGCGCCCTCTACGCCCAAGAATCACCGACAGTGTGATAGCGCCCTCTCTTGATATAAAATTGTCCAGTGAAATAAATATGGTGGTACCCGAATGATATTCGCGGAATCTTTTCTTGAAGAAAAACTTCGCATTGGTAAGCATCCTTCTTCGCTAAATTTTGAAGTTATCAGAGTAAATTGAATGATTACAGCACTTCACCTTATTCTGAAGATAATATATTTGTTTAAAGATGGGTTTCATTTAGTACTTTCCACAGCTGGGAACCAAGCCAAGATCATGCATCCGCTTCAGGTTTACTGTGCATGTACTTACGCGAATATCGAATGAAAACTTGCGAATAAAAAATTAAAATATGAATGACTCTCAGTCTCAGTCTCACTCTCAGTCTCAGCATGGAGGAAGGTCTATTTTCCTTCCTCCATGCTCTCAGCCAGCAGTTGAGCCAGAGGCCTGTTTCACATTCACAACATACATGTTTACTCACGGAGGTTTACTTTAGGCCTAGTATTTTAGTAATTACTAATATTATAATTGATAACAATCACAATACTAAACTATATACGGTGTAGCAGCTGCACTACATTTTCAATGTTACTTATAACTATAAGTTATAGTTATACTTGGCAAAACTGTTCACTGTTGACCTTACTTGGTTGAAACCCTAGCTGAACTTGAACTTGACCCCTTCCTATATTTCGTCTTTCGCAGTGGCTGTTGTTACGGCAGTCGTCTGTGTGTCACTGTGGTTCCCTGACTTGATTGTATTTCGTCAGCATTGCAGGTTGGTTGAACCAGTCTAGTATTAGCTGATAGTCTGGTTCCAAGAGCTAAACATCCTGACAAATACTGTGAAGACAGGGAACCACACGGACAACTGCCGTAACAACAGCCACTGCGTTCATCTTTCAAATTCAAGAGAAGTTATCATGAGTGATGAACCATTACTAAATTAGGCAGTGCAGTTCTACTACTTAACTCTTTAGTCTTTACTTCAGTTTACAGACTAGTCTATACTAATTACTATATTTGACAGTCTATGTTTACACACAGTCGATCTACAGACTTCAGTACATAAAGTCACAGAGAGCTATGCATGACTTGTAAACAGGGCCCAGATCCTATTCCTCCTACGTAGCTGTAGTGGTCAATTGTACCTGACACCTGTGCAGTGTACGTGTACATCATCTACCCCCAGAACTGTGGGGTTCTACGTCGTCTGCTGCTCTCCCGACCGGAACCCCACAGATAACTATGCTTTTTTCCCATAGGCTTCTGTGTAACGTTCACAAGTGCTGTGGCATAGGGATCAGCAGGTTCAGCATAACTCATAAAATACTGCTTCATTTGGCCCAAGATTTCAAGCAAATGTGGTTTACATACCACGCAATTGTATGCAACTGTCCATGTGGCGAAAATGTGTGGCGAACAACAACAAACATTCAAACGGCAGCTCCGTAACTGGCAGTCCCCCTGTAGTACGGTATAGCGGCTAGCTGCGAAGACGTACAGGGAACCAGACTGCCAGTTGCGGCGCTGCAGTTTGGATCTTGCGACCAAACCGGGAGGTTTTCGCCCACTTTTTTGGGGGGAAATCGACACATTTTCGCCACATGGACAGTTGCACACAGGTGCGTGGAATGTAAAAACCACATTTGCTAGATATCTTGGGCCGAATGAAGCAGTATTTTATGAGTTATGTTGAACCTGCTGATCCCTATGCCACAGCACTAGTGAACGTTACACAGAAGCCTATGGGAAAAAAGCATCTTAGTTATCTGTGGGGTTCCGGTCGGGAGAGCAGTGGACGACTTACATGTAGTTGAATAAGGGTTTGTATTGATTGTGTTCCCAGGTGCATTAATGTATGAATATTAATAATTCATGTACATGTATGGCAGATGTATTGTACTGTACATGTATACGATGACATGAGCTAAGTCAAAGAAATGATTACTAATAATTATTTACGTTACATGTACATCAGAAGATCAATAAATATGTCATGGTAATGTAACTAGAAATTTGAGCCATAAAACCGGGCTGTATGGTGTAAGTGTTATTGTTCTAGTGATATACATGTACGGTGTGTAGCATAGGCCCTACATGTGCAGTACAATGAGTACATGTATACATATATGTTGCTTATTTTAGATCAAGAACATTTTGTTTGAAGACTAAACAATTGAAAGTCCTGATTTGGCATTAAAAATGTTCATTGGTACTTGGTAGAATTTGGTACATTATTATACCCAGATCAAACAGTCAAACATGTCAAATATGTAATTTATGTGTTTCAGGCTTATTTGAAGCCTGGTTTTAAAATTAATTAACCCTGTTTAATTAATTATTCCCATAGTTTTTTGGGGCGCTATTCTTAATGTCATGGGATGAATAGGTTTGTTTTCTTTCCCCCATCAAGGCCGTTTACCATTTTTACACATGTATCGGAGTACTGTACACTGTACACTGTACATGTACATGTACACGTATGTAGTTCCCTGATTTTTCCATTGAGTTTTTTTTAGTGTGGTGCCATTTATTTATTTTTTTCGGAAAAAGACTATTTCTTCTACCAGCTTTTTCTTCAGAATCCGATGAACTCTCAGTCGATAAAGATTCTTGAAATAATGTTCCGATAGCAACAGATGGGAACACGGTGCAGAACCATACAGTACAGAACGGAAATGGTCTTCATGAATTGAAAGCAAGTTTTGTAATGGACACCACTGCATTCCTTGTCAGCATGATTTTTGATGTCCATACATGTATGTGGCTTATACCACGGTCATCACAAAATAATATGTTTATCCTTTACTGCAATGGTTTACATCCAATTTTCCAGGCATGTCAACAAATTTGTCAATATAAACTCCTGAAATCAGTTCCCTTGAAAAATGTTCACTTTGTGTTGTATATTATACAATTGATTTACATATATTCAAATGTGCAACCTAGGAGTAAGAGTAACACTTTCCCGACAAAAGTAATAAATACATGTACATGTATGGACCTGATTGTCATCTCATGATGTCAAAAAGGACTGCCTCCACAGGGCCGTGGCGGCTCCACCTTCCAAACTTAAATGATTTTTTACACTCTTTCCCAAAGTTGAAAATAACAAAAATGCATGAATGTACAGTATTCTGCATAGATTTATTTCTTCTCAGGGCGTGCTAAATGTAGATCACCGTACATACTACATATGTACTTGTAGGTTATAGAAAAAAAAGTAGAAAAATATGTACGTGTTAGGAGAGACCTTTTGTCCTTATTCGACAACTCTTTTTTAGACCATCTGGAATGGGACAGTACGGTACTTAGTCACATTACAATTTTCATAAATTTGTTCCTATTTTTCCTGCAATGTTAATTTTAACCTTGACTGCACAGTGTGGCAGTACTGTAGTGTATTCATTGTAATGGAATGTATTGTTTATAGATCTGCATGTACATGTACTGTGTACATGACATTTACACTGTACTGTAGAACTGTACCTCATGACATACAATAACATGTACCTGCACATGTGTGAAATGATTTTGTCCCGAGGTGTTAACCATTTTTGTCAGTTTGTGGTGATTTTGGCACTTTAGGATTAGTAAACACATGTAGTATTTACACATTGTGGACAGTGTAAGTGTGACAAACAACACATTATTTGTGTCCTGCTGAAGTGCCTTTCACATTAATAAATGCACAATAACACATTATGGTTCATTTCATTTTTACAAACAACTGTGCACTTGTGTGCAAGACTTTTACCAGTATGTGACCATGGTGACATGTACCGGTAAACGCAAAACTGAGTATCACCAATTTAGCAAGCAAGTTATAACTTCTCTGTACCAGATGTTTCAATCCAAGAAGGATTTTGTGATAATTGTTTTGTGATTTGTATACCGGTACATGTACGTAACATATTTCAGGCTCTTCTAGTAGTAGTCAGTAAGTACAGTGTAGCAGTCATACATGTACATATGTCATAGATTTTGCCTCAAAGATTAGTTGTCTGTCTGGTACACGCCCTGTATGCTTACATACAGGTACACATGTACATGTGTGTAAGCCTACATGTACAAATGTATACATACGTGTACAATACATGTACTTGTACACATGCACAATTATACATACTATTGTACTTTACATGTGTATTTGAGGCTTTCATTTCTAATTTATAATGCATTGACCTGACCCAATCCACTTGGTTGTTCTGTGACTTCTGTCTTGGTGCAGTACATTTTACATGTATTTGCATCTAAATGTACGTGCATGTACACTGTACTACAGTGTACATGTACTACTGTACAGTAATTATTTGAAGACATCTGCACCTGTTACACTTTTCCTGCAAGCTGTTTCCTTGCTCCATGCTGTAAATAAGCATGGAGTTCCTTCCTCCATGAAGTCATGTATGTAAGCAGTCAACTCAACCCCTGAGCACTTTGCAACACTTTTGTATCATTTTGTAAACTGAATGTGTGCCCATGTACTGTAAGTTGTATACACGTACACGTACATGTACAGTACATGCACAGTACATGTACATGCACTGTACATGTACATGTACTTAGTTGTCATGGACTACATCTGCTCAAACTGAAGCATTGTGTAAGGTCATACTGTGAAGGTCCATTTATACTACATGTACACTGTACCATTAAAAGCATTCAACAATAATACCTTGAGTTGTGAACACGTACACTGTAGGCATGGTAGGCCTATAAAAAGTATAAATGCAGTTCCTGTATGGATATTGTGCCTGGGATGATGACTCATACGCATGAGTCATTTCAGCTTGCGTGGCTCTGTCCATGTGTAGGATATATCAGGTACCCGTATCAAGTATCAGTATGGTGAAGTGTTAATGATGCTACAAGTACCCTCCATGTACCTGTACATGGAGTATTTAGGTGAGGGAGGGCATTGCTCGGTAGAATTCTGGTTGACTGCACTGATGTACATGTAGCAGATCATAAATAATGTGTTTAGCCTACAGTACAGCAAGATGTCAGCTACGTATCGGTACTCAGCTCTTATTACTGGGTACACACGGCTTCTGCAGACCTTTCTTATAATATCCAGGTCCAGATGTGCAATTTCATGTTGTCAAAGAATGAAGTACAAATTTGACTGAAATCTGAACTGTTGCAATTTACATGAATGAAATGCATCAATCATTTACAGTGCCTTAAATACAGTTTTGTCAATTCCAGTACAAACTTTGTCAATGGCTTAAGAAAGGTTCTGCTACAGGTACAGTAGCATAGAAATCTCAGGCCCTCAGTTCATGATGGATCGGTGCACAATGTGCACAGTAAGGCTGTGCTTCCGCCTCCGGTATCCTGGCCGACCCTATTTTGACAGTGCAGCCCTAGCACTGCAGTGTTGGCATGTTTGGGGGAAAGTGCGTGTTTCACCACCGACCCTATTTTGACAGCGTGTGGGCATGACCCTAGATGACGGCGCAAGCAGCCTGTTTTAAATTGACGTGATTTAAATCAAGCAACCCTGTATAAATGCAAATCATGTTTATGTCGGCTCGAGTATTTCACTTGGTCAGTAGTCAGTAGGCCTACATGTACATGTACATGACTCAAGATTTAAAAAAAAGTAATAAAGCAAAAAAATGTCCTACCTTTCTACATGTACATGTACATGTACAATGTACCTAGCCTACATGTATTATTTTTCAGATGCCATGTACAGTGTACCCGGTAATAGAAAGTATAACTATTTTTGTTTGGCCTAAGCACCAATACCAGTACCAACTATAGTACTATACCATTGTACTTGTTAGCAAAGTCTAAATCATGATACAAAAATGTTGCAAACTGCTTACTGACTAGTAAAATTACCCAAATTACCAAAATGCAAATCTCAAAATTTAGTGGGCCTGGCATTTCGATTCTAGCAGGACCTTTCTCAAAGGCAGAGAGTCACTCTGCCTTTGAGAAAGGTCCTGCTAGAATCGAAATGCCAGGCCCACTAAAATGGAAGTCTAAATCATTTACACATTGTACAGGTACAAAATGTACACATGACTTTTTGTATGTAAAATAATAAAAAAGTACCGGTAATAGTGCCTCATGCACCTTATCGGTACGCACACGTATACATACATGTACATGTACATGTACATGTACAGTACATGTACATCATGTGCGCATACTGTATCTATTCTATACACATACATTGTACTATCCGCATACTGTACATGTACATGTACATACAGTATATGTACACACTGTACTGTACTGTCACATATACCGGTATACATGTACAGTACATACATGTACAAGTTGCTTGACATACTACGGTGTACATGTACATGTATATTAAGTTTACTGTTGATCAAGTATAAAATCCTACATGTACATGTGGTGGTACGTGTATGTAAAATGATCATACTGTACACATCTGTTTACGTGTTGCTTCTTAGACATGTATAGCAGCACGTATTCGCAATCACATATTGACACAGTTAGCTCAAGCATGTTTACCATTACATTACATGTGTAGCAGCAGGGATATGAAATGATTCCGTGCAAATACATGTACAAGGAATGTACCTTATTCTCTGAGCTGTTTATTCAATACCTTGAGCTATTGTGAAGGTCACTATTCACCAAACTTGCCAAAAGATGAAGGGTACCCTACACCTACATTGTACGCTAAACAGGTACATGTACATGTACATGTACATAGTACATACTACCGTACATATACCGGTCTTGAGATTTGAATGTTTACAGAAAATAGAAACCATATGTGCGTTGTGAGTGTAATCAATCACTGTACAGATGTACTTTGTACGTACAAATGTACGTGTGTGTCATGATACATGATACATGTACATGTACATGTACATGTACATGTACATGTGCATGTACTGTACATGTGCATGTTACTGAAAATGCATTTTTTGAACAATCCTGTGACTGTCAAACGGATCAGTTTGAGAGATGAAAACAGTTTAAGAAACATCTTGTCATTTAAAATGTTGTGATTTTAAAAGATAAATTGAAATAAAATTGATAAAATTTAGTGGGCCTGACGTTTCAATCCTAGCCATGTGTGCCTGTACATGTGTAAATGATTTCTCTTTTTGAGAAAGGTCCTGCTACATGTAGGATTGAAATGTCAGGCCCACTAAATTCTAAGATTTGCATTTTGGTAATTTTAGTCAGTAAGCAGTTTGCAACATGTTTCAAAATAAAATTGTGTACACATTCAGATCATATACATATACACTACACATGTACATGTAGACACATGCACATACATGTACAGTATGCATAAATGTACATGTACCAGTTGTACATACCGGGTACAGTATATACATGTATGTACCATACAGTATGCATTAAACTATGCAATGCGTATAAATGCAATCCTCATTAATGTTGAGCATGATTTTCACCTTACCATCCACTGTATACATGTACGTAGGTCTGACTCTGCATTATACCGTACTTTGTTTTCCTTCACCCCTAGATGGTTGACCCCTGGTGAGCTCTGACCTTTGACACCAAGCCTTGATGAAATTGTTTTCCTGTTGACGCCCTGTGTGTGGTTGGCTTGGCATCCATGTGAATACACTGTGCTTGGAGCATGACTTGGTGTCTAGTTAGCAACACAGGGGTGCTCCATGTTTTGCCTCAGACTATGACATTTGTTGGAAGGGAAAACTGTGAAGTTAATATATTGGTGAGTTGACTCCATGTCTTCATTTCTGAGCAATCAGTGAATTGTATTGAAGATTTGTTTATTTCTTCATCTTCATACATGTACATGTCATGTACACTGTAGAAGCTCTTGATGTAACTAGACGAATTTTGAAATGAATTACATGTATGTTCTATTTTTTTTGTTATCCTTATGCATACAGTACATATTTAGCATGGATCCTAGTTGTTGTGTAGTCTGGACATTGGTGAAGGAAATGATGTGCATAATGTGCATGAAATCATCAACACATTACATGTGTACTGTACATGCATATTACACAGGTCTTTAGTTTTATTTCAGCACAATATCTACATGTACAGGTGTATAGGTAGCTTGAATAGAAGAGGTACCGGGTACATGTACTGGTACAATGTAAAGATATGTCATATGCGTATAGGCCTACTGCAGTTACATGTATTTGGTTGAATTAAGCCGGTATGTACATTTTTCCTTTTCATGCTTTTTATTTTAGTCAAGGAGTGTTGATAAACGTCATTCTGTAATTAACTACAACCAGTTTGACAATGCCTACTACATCAAGGATATGGAAACATTGAATGGGGTGAGTGCGCAATGTACAGAGAATAAAAATTATCTTGTCACAGTTTAAATACATGTGTAGGCATGGTAGGTATGAAGTGCATCTATTCTAGCAAAGACTAGGGCCATTTCCACTGTCCAAATAATTGCGATTAATAATCCAGGGTTTTTTGCTTGTGTTCACACAGGCCAAAACATCGTGAGCTGATTGTGGTTAGCAGTTCAGGTCAAATGGTGGGTGTGGCCTTGAGGGTGGCCCACGCAGGGAGACATGTACATGTACAGCACTTCCTGTCAGTCAGAGTGTGAGCGGTGCATTGTGGGATTAAAAAACGGTGCGATTCAGCAGGGTATTCCCACAGACATCGCATTGCAAATAAATGTGATTTTTAGGAATTTAAGTCTCACTAATTCTTGGAATCAGAATCACAATTCAAATAAAATTGCATTTATTGTGTCCACACAAAACGAAAGTGGAGTTTGAATTGTGATTCATCCAAATAATCGCGTTAATTTGGGGCAGTGGAAATGTCCCTAATGTCTACAGACTGAAAACAACTATCAGAGGATGATCCATGGCAAACAGTGACCAAGAGATACATGTAAGGAATGACTACTTAACAATTACTAGTGACATCATTGCAATGGCACTGTCCTCATTGTCTTCCATGTCTGCTGCCTTAACATTCCTATAGACAGTTTGTTTTGTCAAGTTTACAAAAGTTTACAGTATTTGTAGTGTCTTTATATCTCAACTTGCAGACGTTTGTGAATGAAACAAGAATTCCCGATCAAACCTACATGAGTTTGCAACGAGGGGATTCCATCAGGTTTGGATACGATATCCTTTGAAAACAAAAGACAGAAAAGCCTTTCAAGTTTTTGTCATTTACTGTAATCGTCTTACATGTACCTGGTACATGTGTATGTAAGATAGCATTGTATCTTGTGAAATTCACTGAGGTTGAATTTGTTCAAAGTGACAGAAAATCAATTTGGCTGGCTATTGAGTCAGCGTTAGTTGTGTTGGTGTTGAAATTTCATGTAGACTTTGCACACAAGGCTTATGGTACATGTACATGTGTACAGTTCCACTCCATATAACTTTTGGCAGAAAGCATACACTACTGTACAATACCTTCCTTCATAAATAAGATTACCATAACTGTTGATAACAGAACTAGAAAATAGACTTTTAATGCAAGTGCCCAAATTCTTGGCACATGCATTGTTGCTGTGAATGTACACTGTATGTATTGTATATGTACATGTATGTATGTGAACACATACTGGGGGTACAGTGTACACACAAGGGTGCAAGTCTAGCAAACTGTACCTGTTACAAATGGACTGCAGGTTTGTTATGTACCATGTAGAATTTCAAGAACTTTAGGTATGACTGAGTCAGTCATAGACACTCAGTCTGTTGGTGTGTGGGTTGTCATGACTGTCATGAGTGTTTACTCTCACTGAGTCTGTTAGGAATGGCATAGCCATTGTTTCTGTGCACAAAGATTTGGGTTGAGGAAGTCATTCATTACTGTGCACTTGTGGTGGCTTTGTTTGTGCATAGAGCTAGCAAGCTCTATGGTTCTTGGTATCATTGATGGTAGGTAATTCCATTTCATATTATTACGTGTAATTTACATCCAATTGTATACATGTGTGTATGTCAATACATGTACATGTAGAATACAGTAGGCCTACATGTATGTGCAGTCTGTCACTAACTATCGTTGGATCAGACAATATCTATGACTGAACGAGTCAAGGCATTCGATCATGTCATGTTGTTACTCTCCAAACAACTGCACTCATGTATTCAAGTGATTGAAGGAATCATCCATGTATCCTATAGTTTATTTCCTCCTTGACTTAGTAACTCCACATCCAGTAACCTATCGATTTGACGAAGTTGATCCCAGTAGCATCCGGCAGTTTAAAGGTGAAGGTGACGTCAAGAAATTGGTAAGACTAAGAGCCTTTACTTTTACCAGAAGTTTGAAAGATGTAAGTTGTTTCTGCTCGTTATTTCACACACACATCTTGTGAAGTGGAAGTCTTTGCCTAAAATAACATGACCATGATGACTGCAATAACAGATTTCAAATTGTAAGATTTTCATTTTCTGTTTACTTAATCATGCTTTCATTTTTGTGTTTTCCTGGTCTGGTAGATACATCAGGGAATTGTTTTCCTAGCGTCCTAATTAAATGCTTTACAGGAAATTAACCTACATATAATGTGGATGTGTATCTTATCTATATTTTTAATGAGTAGGTTTGATAGATGCTTGGCAATATTGTTATTGGCCATTTAAAATCATAGATTCATAATTCTTTTTTAGATTTATCACATACACTGTACCATACAGGTACTGTACATACAGTAAAAGTACACGTATATGTTCCGTACACTGTACATCATGTACATGTAATACATGTACATGATGTACAGTATATGGAAAGTTAGAAACATCCTTGTTCTGTTTATACTGTACATGTGTATGCATGAGCTTTATAATTACCTACTTTTGCAGTGTGATTGTAACTCGGCATTATTGTCTCAAAGACTATAATATCTATTTAATAATAGACTATATTTGTTTATTTTATAGTAAACTTATCGAAATAGTTAAATATCAACAGACTGATGCAGTAAAATGTACATGTACATACAGTAGCATACCATACACACTTTTTAAAAGTGTTATCTTACATACATGTAAGTTAGCCTATGAACCTGACCATCTCATCTATGTGTCTATTAGATTTATGAGAGATATTTTCAGGTGATATACAAAAATGTTTCAAACTGCTTACTGACTAAAATTTTGACTGGAATACTTTTTATTACCAGGAACTTCCACGTACATGTACATGTACATGTACATGTACATGTAAGTACAATGTATTGGATGAAGTAAACCCCAATCCAACTATTGGATTAGGAACTAGCAAATTCCAGAAATTATAGAGCAATGAGATTATTATGCAGGCACTGCTCACTGCTCACACACATATGTAAACGTACATACGTACGAGGCAAGTTCATGTACATGTACTTATACATTGTATGTGTGTCTGTCAGTAGTGCATTCAGGATTACATAGACTTGGAATGTGTGATTTGTTTCCTATGCACAATGTCATGAGATAGTGATGACTGATGACAGCTGCATGTCACATTAGGACAGGATACATGACTGGAGCAAAGAACCAATGTACATGTACATTGGCACGGAACTGTGTCAAAAATGGGAGTCTACATGTATCCATGGATGGCAGTCATTGCAGTACTGTACTGTATATGAAGACGAGGGTTCATCTCGGACAATGGGACCTTTATTGATGCACTGCATTGTCTGTTGATGAAGATGTCACTGGTATTGACAATACAGTTATAATTATATGTAATCAGTCACCCATTGTGATTTATATTGGCTGATGACTTGGTGCAGTACCTACTGGTAAAGTGTCTTCTTGTGATATAAAACTCTCTCCCTTAGTTGGAAATCTCTCCTAAGGTTGGGCATTCATCCATTGACATTGCTGTTGTGTATCTTACATACTCTATAGTCTCAGTGCATGACTTGGTAGAGGAGCATGTCATGACTTCAGCACCTCATACCTTATTAGCAGTCATTATAGTTGTACTCATTCATCCATTTCAACTAATTTGCAATTAATCCCTTTTGTGACTGACGATGTCACGCTTACATGTACATGGAATAGGACATCTGTCTCACAGTTGTTCATTTGTCTTAGCTCACGTCTTATTGGATCATTGGTTGACATGTATACATGTACATGTTTATGTGTCTGTACAAGTGTTATATTGTTGGCAGATTATTCTTAGATGTACATGGATACATTATCCTAAAGGGACCATTAGTTTATTGTAAAAATCATGCACATAATGTACAAGCTACTATATGTACCGGTACATTAAATACTGCTTCCGAAATATAACATAATGGGAGAAAATGGAGGAATAGAAAGTGGAAAAAAAAATACGTCCATTGATAGGTCAGCATTACACGGCTTTAATGACATTTATGTTGAAAATATGGATTGCCTTTTACTTCTGTAAGTTTTTGGTTTCTAATGATCCCAGTTATTAGCATGGATGTGTTTGTGATATTCAACCTTATCACAGGAAATCAAGAAAATGAACAAGTCATTATTGATTTTTGAGAGGATACACTCAGTAGGATGACTTGAGTTTTCTTTGGATTCCTTTGCTTTGAAACACTCAAAGGTGATGGATAGTTTGAAGGATGAACATGATGAAGAGGAAAGGGTAGAAGTGGAAGACATAGAGGAAGAGGTTTGTTTGCATGCAAATTGACATTATGCACTGCTACATGTAGATTAGAATGTGTATCGTGTAGTAGAGTAGACACGATTGTCTAAAGATAAAGAGAGAATTAGATTGTACATCTACATAATGCCCAGTGTAGCTATAGAGACACATGTACTGTACATGTATGTGGGCAGTTTGTGCATATTGCTATATTGCTGAACTCTTTCCTGCTTCTGGGTAAAGTGTTTGTGTCATGGCTTGGATGACATTCAGAAAACAATTTCTTGTAATGCATTACTACATGTACATGTGTACTTTGTCTGGATAATACTGGTATACTCTTTCTGTGTGCCATTAATACATGTACAATGTACATTGTACATGTACATGCAGCTAACTTTTCACTGTAATCTATGCTGTAATGTTATCCCTGTACATGGGTCCAAACCTTTACAAATTACCATGGTTACAGGCCCTAATGTTTTGCAGGCCCTTTCCTAGTGGTGCTGCCAGGAAGGAGACATCAGACACCAATCTAACATTTGTTGTTTGTTTGACTTGCACTAAAAAAATAGCAAGGGTTCATCAGATTATTGCTCATCGTGCTTTTGCAAACCTTCCCATTCGTTAAATTGGATAGTATAACTTTTTGCAGCGGACATGGTGACAAAAATGAGTGTTCCTCTAGTACCCATTACATGTACATGTACATGTACAGTATGTGTTGTATTATGTACATGTACATGTACGTACTGTACAATGTAGGTGACTAGGTGTGCACTGACACATCTACACTGTACATTTAACATGTACCGGTCTTTGCAAGGTGCCATATATGTACATACACAGTACTGTACAGTACATGTATGTGTGTGTCGTCATGACGATGTGAAGTACATAGGTACTGCATGGGGTATTGATTATGGAATACCGACAGTATATTGTGTACCGGTACCGGTATATACTGCAATGAAGGAATTCAGAGGTGAAATGTGGAGTATACAGGTACAACTGTATATGCATTTTGTATTGATTAGCTGTCTAACAAAACAGACTGTGTACATGTACCGGTATATTGTAAAAATACATGTAAATGGTAACATCCCTTTTAACTGACCTTAGAAACCTCTCAGGTGCATGTGCATGATTAAAGATGTTTGTTTATGTTTATGTTTAGCATACATGTATGTACGGTATGTGCATGATAGAAGAGAAAACAATAATGCTCACTATAGAAGCATCATTTCTGACACAAGCATGCAATATTTTGCCTTTCTCAAATCAGTATTACATGTAGATTACCAGCAAGACTTACTTTGATTTACATGCATCATACGGAGTGTGCTTCACTGGTATTCTGCTTTACTTATTTACGTTTACAAATTATATGTACAGTACATGTACGTATGTTATGATAATTTGTCGTCTTTACTTTTGGGAGTGGGTTCTACTGTGTACTGTGTTCATGTTTGTGTGCCAGTTTTTAATCTAGAAATATTTGAAGCCACATGTGAGCATGAATGCAGCAAGGCAGGATGATTCCACATTCTCAAGTACCCCGGTATAGGATTACATTTTCACAAATCCATGGGACATTGTAGTCAGTGCTCAGGGGCATCAGGACCATGTCTTCATAGATGTACATGTACATGTAGATGGATACTATACATGTACATTCTTGTGCACATGTTAGTACTGTCTACTGTGCACGTGTATCAGTAAGGTCAAGAGTGATCATGCTTAATTGGCATGGAGGGGTGTGGTGAAAGGTCATTATGGGGAAGAAATAACAGCACAACTATGTGTGTGCTCATCAATCACATGGCGGTTGACATTGACTAGTGTACATGTACATTTGTACTATGTGGACAATGTTCAATTCTCGTATAGCATAGCCTTCTGTACATATTCTACATGTATCTGCAGGTGCATTTGTACTGTACATGTACACTGTACATTATGTGTACAGTTTATGATGTACTGTACATGTACATGTACTGTATCATAAAGTGAACTGTACATTACATTGTGTTATACATTAGATTAATTTGGGGCACTGCCATAAATAAAGTGAGCTTGTACAACTGTAGATTCCTTCTTTGTAAGACTTGTGCATAACTGTTTACAATATTAAGCCACATATCATTGTACAGTGTATACACGTAAGCACACGACTGAGACCTGTAGACTTACAGGTGTATGGAAGTCATTAGTGTAATGTACATGTACCGGTACATGTATCATTTGTATGCCTTGATGTTCCTGTACAATATTTTACATGTGTACATGTGCATGTATGGACAGTTCATGTCAAAGGACTAATGTTGTTCTTTATTTTATACATACACGTAACTATGAACTGTACTAGCATTCTAATGTATACATATGCACTATTTACTTGAATGTACTACCAGTACATGAACATTTATACATGTACTGTACTATACTGTGCAGAACAGTCATCCATGTGTGTTCACTACCTGACTACAGTACATTGTACATGTACATGTACAGTGTACAACTGTACACGTACATGTAGTGTCCTTGTGCTATGTTCAGCTTACTGTATGCAAGTAAATACCGATATGTATTTGGCAGCTTCTGTCATCATGTGGTCATGGTGCTTTTTCTAAATTAATTAACTTTGTCAACATTTGCTTTCAGGGATACTTGAGCAAGCACCGAGATGCTGCCACGCCTCAGTATGAAGATCCAACGTCCCCATTAGAGAGGAAAATGGCAGCCTGTGGTAGAACAACACCTCTTAAACAAGGTATACTACATGTACACTTAGGAGGGTATACAGGTACATGTACACATATCCCATACACCTGTCATAATGCTTACACACTCAAGTGTGGTGCATATAGTACGTGTACCTTTTCACCCAAAGAAAAGGAAACTAGCTGATGCGTTAAACCAGAGGGCTCCGTTTCAAGTCCTAGTCCAAACAATAATTCTTTGCCATTTTTCAAATTGTTCTATGATCTTATAACAATCCACCCATTTTTGTCGTCGCATTGTTACAGTTGAAAGCAAAGATTCATCATTGTATTCTTTGGAACTGAGTGAGTTGCTTATTGGGCCACAGTTTGCTGTCAGTCAGGTTGTACTTTTGTAGAATGGTCTCAACTTCTCAAGCAAAGATGTATAGTGCTGACAGTCAGGCTGACAGATATTGTCTGTAAATAAAAACAAAGTACTTTATTTTTGCTACTTTGTCTGTGATGTACTCAGAAGAAGGTCCTTTGCTCAAAGTCTGCCATGAAATTAGTCT
The DNA here is from genome assembly GCA_949987565.1 of Luidia sarsii. NCBI lineage: Eukaryota > Metazoa > Echinodermata > Asteroidea > Paxillosida > Luidiidae > Luidia > Luidia sarsii. The sequence goes on along the minus strand of OX465101.1, from coordinate 107,791 downwards.
TATTGTAAGGTGCCCGTGCTCATCACCATCACATATAAATGTATGTTTAAGAATTTGGGGAAAAATTCTGAGGAAATTATCAGTACCACGAGCACACTTGTAGCAATCATGTTTGATTTGAGAAGCTGCTCTTTATCATTTGACTTGTCTTTGTTTGTTTAGAGTATTCTTCCTCCAGCCAGCCATCAGCTCTCTATGGTCAGCCAGCATGGTGGGGACAAGATGAGCAAGTCCAGGAAGAAGAAGTGTTGAGTCATGACAGAGAGGAGAGTGGGCAGAGTGGACTTAGACGTAGGAGTGGAACTTACACCACCAGTGATAAAGGTAGGCTAGACTACTATTATGCAGCCTAGTTATAAAAGGCATGCTTGAGCAGGTTGCTCAAACTGTCAAATCAACTCTGGGTCACTAACTACCATTTTGTCTGAAAGCAGAAAATCTTCTGGAGATACTGTACCTACATGTATGTATGCATGTACAAGTCAAAGTTAATCCAGTTTATGAGTTAGCATTTGACAGACTGTTTCAAGCGGTAAAAAGGACTTGCTAGAATTGAAACACCATGCCCTCTTTGTTTTCATAAGTTCTATATTTAGGATGATATACAAAAATGTTGCAAACTGCTTACTGACTAAAATTACCAAAATGTAAATCTTAAAATTTAGTGGGCCTGACATTTCGATCCTAGCAGGACCTTTCTCAAAGGCAGATTGACAAGGACAAAACAGATACATGTACACGAAGGAAGGGGGAAGAGTGAATAGGACACGGATGAGAAACAGAGGACAAAGAGTGAAGCTGGTAGAGAGAGATCAAAGGGAAGGGCAAGGAGTAGGGTAGGGATTAGTGAGAGGAGGGGGAAAGATCAAATAGAAGGGCAAGGAGTGGGGTAGGGATTAGTGAGAAGAGGGGGAAAGATCAAAGAGAGAAGTGTGAAGGACTGAACACAAAAGAAGGATTATCAGAAAGCTGCATGGTGTTAGTCATTACCCTCCTGGATGTTGAGACCATGTGGTTGAATAGTCCGAAGACGCTTCATCCACATTTTCTCATGGCTAAGACGGACAGCATTACTACGGTGACCAAGTGATTCTATGCCCAGTACACTCATATCTGACATCGAATGATCAGGGAGATTGAAGTGATACCCAACAGGGGTGTCCATTTTACCGGCTTTGATAGTAGACCTATGGCCATAGATCCGTTTTTTGAGGGTGTTTTTGGTCTCGCCAACATACTGAATATTACAAACTCTACAAGAGATGAGGTATATGATGTTTGAGGTAGTGCACGTGATACAGCCATAGGTCGTGTGGGTAATTCCAGAAGAATGTCCATTGAAAGAGTCTATTTCCTTGACATGTGTCTTGCAAACAATGCATTTCGAGGTACACTTAGTTGGAGGTGAAGAGTCCAAAGGGGGAACCTCTGCTTGGACAATTAAGTCACGCAGGTTCTAATATAAGTTCTATATTTCATCAGAATTGTGATTTTGCAATTTACAACATATTTGTGACATCACGTTTTCCCAAGTGTGTTTGATGTCATAGCTACAGTATCACACAAGAATGATATGTAATACCGGTACAACTATTGCATACGTCATTTATTTTCCTGTTAATTTGTTGGAATATCTCCAATCATTCCAAAATCAGTCACAAAAACTTTGCACGTTGGACGTGTCACTGGTCAATGTCCTTTTGTCAGAAAATAACACTGACCTATGCATTGTATTCATCTTCTTGATTCATGCAGATATCCTGGCTACTCAAGCCAACCAAAGGCAAATAGAACGTCCTACCAAACTACCAATCACAGAAGCCGCCGAGAGAGACATTCCCATCCATATGTACACCCGTCCATCTACAGATCTCAATCCTACCACACCTGTCAAAAGAGTGCCTACCCCAGAACACACTGAGGTCACACTCATGTCCGCCTCACAAAAGCATGTAGGATTCACCATTGAATTCAACGCTAAGGAAGATGCTCCCAAGATGTCCATGAATGAGAGTTTGAGTGAGTTTGTCCCGCCAACAGTCAAGAGCAAAATGGAAGGAAGCAGTAAGATGGTGGAGGAGATGAAAGCTGAAAGGATACAAAAGAAGGGTGTTGCTGATGAACCAGAAACCTATCAGGTACAGGACTCCTAGCACATGATATATCATTACAACGTCTAAGGTCCATTCTATGAAGTCTTACTATTTATTTGCTTGTGTAGCATTGCATAGCATTGTTTATCATCCTAAGAATGTTTGAATGAGATTGATGAAATCAACCTTACGTCCATGTTTTATGGCTCTTTGTGGTGATTAGAATAGAGAAATACATGAAGAGCATTGCACTATCACCTTGTGGACAAGCTCTGTTTGGAAAGTGATTTTATTATGGAAAAAAAATGCTGACATTGGCCATCTTCAATTGGCTATAGACATAGCATCCTTACTGGAATGGTTTGTTACATATGTTGTGCTCATCTTGTTAAAAAACATTGATCATTTGACTTGATGTTACCATAAACCCCCTTCAGTGAATCAGTCCAGAACCATTCTTTCAAATTAATTGTGTAATAAAGAATGCAGCTTCAACTATTGTGCAAGGGGGTATCAGAAAACACACCAATTTACCATCAGCGTTTCTCCTTTTTCTTTGTGAGAAGTCTGCACGGATCTCTCCATCAGCCGTCCAGAAGCTGAACATCATGTGGTCTACTGGGTCAGCAAAGAAAGTGACTAAGACAAGTGATAGCAGATTGGCAAACACTCCAGGTACATGATGGCAGGCATTTCACTTTATTCCATGCCATCAGTTTACTCAACAACACATGAGGTTTACATGAGGTAACAGGCTATTCAAGGTGAAGGTAACAAGTCGAGAATTATTTGCAATAGACGTCCAAATGCGCTCCATCTCTTGCCTTGAAACAGCTGAGGTATAGAGCATTCTATGTCTGGTACAGTATGTTGAGTCCCTTGGATCTTCCCAGAACCACAGACACTCACAAAAGATAATATTTCTACACGATGCCAGCACAGACAACCATTTTGAACTAAATGAGACTTAAGGCTTTGCATGGTGGGTGAATCAATATAGGAAGGTTTGCGGTGAACACCATGTATCAGGTCTCTTAAAGGAAGAGGTATGGTTCTGAAAAAGAACCTGAGGGTAACTCGGTTTCGACCAGTATGCTCTGGCCGTCATCAGGAGAATCAGGAGATTACCCTCAGGTTCTTTTTCAGAACCATACCTCTTCCTTTAAGAGACCTGATACATGGTGTTCACCGCAAACCTTCCTATATTCATTTTGAACTAGATTTCAGTTGAAGGATCAGCAAGTTGAATCATGTTTGTGCTTCCTCTTTTCACCAATCAGAACTTTCAAGAGGAGAATCAAGCAAACAGCTAAAAATGCGACCAAATTCTGCTGCCTGGCAACCATCCAGCTCCAAATCTGGGCCTCTTAAGAGTCAATCCTCACTTGGCCATTACAAACCTGAGGATTCTAATGACCACAATGGAGACAATGTTAGTGAGTCTGGGACCTATACCATAGAGAGTGAGAGCCAGTCTAAGGAGGTCTTAGAAGCACGGTCCAGAATCGACGAAGTGTTTGGAGTTGGAATGAGCACAGAGGCCAAACAGGGCAGCGATGAAGACACAGATAAAGACATTGGCATTGAGGAGATCCAAGAGGAGGCAGTTAGCATGGAATTGACCAGTGTTCAGGAGATAGATGTCAATAAATACTTAGACCAGCAGTTTGGAAAGTCTAGTGAATCAGAATCGTCCAAATCAACAGAGAAATACAAGCCTTTACAGGTAGGTTCTACCTACAGATTAATCGTCAACATGTCTATAAAGAGGAAGATCGATTCTCGTGTAACTTTGTACATGTATGAGAATTACCATGTGTGTAAATGTGATAGCAACTATCAACATAAGTTTTTATTGCTGTACACCTAATAATTGAAAGACAAGGCCATTCCTGAAAGCTGGATACAGAAAAACAAACCAAAGAGGCTTGAAGTTTTAGCCTAACTCCCTTCAACTGATAAACTAATATGGTAAGTGTAGATAGTGCCTGGTAAGAAGTGTATCTCATAAATGCTTATTTATGTTCTTTAAAAGTTTGAATTCTCTGTTTTGATTTTGTGGCAGCCTAAGCCCCCCACAGGATCAGCTACAGGACCTGCCTGGGTACGTCAGTGGGCAGTCTTTGCTAGTAAAGACACCAGTCCTCGTGATCCAAAGAGATCACCACAAAGCGACACATCCAGTCCAAGGAATCAGACGGCATCTGTAGATGAAACAAATGGATCCCCTCGTCAGAACAACCAGGCCCCTACAGTGCCTCCAAGAAGGTCAGGAAAGCGTCTGCTCCCAACCACCCCACCAGACAGGCCTGATAAGCAACCACCTCATCCCACCCAGTCTGAAGATTCTACAAAACAAAATGGCTTGCATGTCAGACCATCCCCAGCCAGTGCCTTCTACAGTCCCAGGAATCGAGAGGAAACCATCAACCATGAGCAGACGTCAACGAGGGAAATTCTGTCCCCTCGCAATGAGTCCAACCCTACTGTCTATGTTACCAAGGATGCACCACAGGCCATATCACTGCAAGAAGATGATGATTTCCAAACTGAAGTGTCTATGGATACAGAAGTACTTCTTAAGGACACAGAGACCTTTGTCAAAAGTCTTGAGATGCGAATGCGTGACCGTAAACAATCCACGCCTTCCCCTGATCTCTCGGAGTCTTACGACATCTCTTACAGGTCCTTTGATGGAGACATAGATACAGATTTAGACACAGCAAGCTGTGTGAGTTTAGTGGGTACCACTGGAGCTGCTCACCCGCTCAGAGCTAACCAAGCGAGTCTTCCACCTTCTGGTTTGCAAGGAAATCGGAACCTCAATGACAGGAACCTAGAGGCTAAGAGTAGTGCTAGAAAGACTCCTGATCCCAAGACCAAGAAAGGTAGTATATGGAATCGCTTGTCCCAGCCTACAAAACACAAACGGAATGAGAAAAGTCAAGGACAGAGTAAAGACTCCGCCTCGGATTGTATGAGTGACTCAATGGATTCTGTCGCATTCCGGCGAAATACCGGCGTTACATCCTCCTTGCCAAGTGGACGGGTTACTGGTCGCAAAACTCCAAGAGAATCTCGAGAATCTGACAGCAAAGAGACCAGCCCTAAGATTATTCGAAAGATCAAGGCTAATCTGAGTAAACCTCGGCAGACACGAAGCACAATGCTTCGAAAGTCTCGGTTTGATGGCAAGGAATCCCCAAGTTTTGATCAGAGTGAACTAAGTCCTAGCTCCAGCATCTCAGATATGAGTAGCTCAAGGAACTCCTCTATGTTTAGACGGTCAAGCAATCAAAGAGAGTCTATGGGTCGGTCCCAAGACAGCAAGGATCAGCATTCAAGGTCTAAGACAGCCAGTGCAAGGATTGATACTGGAAGAAGCAGAACGAATAGTCGTAGCAGTGATCAGACTCCTCGGAGTGAAGTTAGTCTGGGAGGGCAGATAGTTCAACAAGCTCGTTCTCAGTCTTTGAGGGAACGTAAGATGAATGCGGGAGAGTCAAGTGCTAGGATCATGGGGAAGGTGCAGACACAGTCATCTAAGACAAGCACATCAACATCAAGGAGGACCTCACAGAGCTCAGTAGAGTCTGCGTCCACCAAGAAAGCTCCAACTGGAACCTGGAGAAGGTAGCTAGACAAAAACTTGCTTCTCTTGAAAGTAAAACCTCCATTGCTGGAAGTGTGATGCCTTCTGGTTATTCAAGGTTGTCGTCCACACACATACTGCACCTGTGAATATTTACCTTCCTGACTTTTATTCACTGCTTAAATGAAAAGCTCACTGGCTAAGAATAGACTGAATGGTGCTCATGTTTTAATCCAAACAAGGTCTTTGCCATAGAAGTGGTTCATTTAATACCTTACTCAGTTGAGAAATCATTTTTCAATGTTTCATTCATGACAGATACAAAGAGCCCTCTGGTGAGACAGATACAGTCGATGCCTACATCCGATCTGTTACCAACCGCCAAGCATCCGTTTCTAGCGCTGATGAAAGCAGCATCAAGTCTGCTCCTGCTTATAACTATCACAAACCTCGCAGCAACAGTGGTTCCTCCTCCCAACAACGACCTGCTATGTCTATGCAGCATCTCGCTGCTGGAAGCCGTCACAGACGCACATCGCATGAATCTTTGAGGAATGGCAACGATGAAATTGCTCAGGCGAGCAACTCACTGGCTGAGAGTTTGCAGAGGTTGGCCAAGGGGGATAGTTCACTTGGTGTGGCCATGGAAAATGTCCCCAAAGATGAGGTGAGTCAAAGATAGGCTTAGGGTTAATGTTGGAGTTATCACTGTCCACTAAGCTCACTTCTTTTGACTTCAAGCAGAGAGTTCCTGACAAAAATGATGTCATGTTCATAAGAGCAAATCCTTCTGGACTATTCGGGTTTCGTTGGTTATTTACTATTTGCTTTGAAAAAGATCATTTTGTGGTGGGGACCGGATTTGTCTTTGTCTGCATATTGAATTTAATGATAAAAGTTGAACCAACCCAAGCATGATATGCACAATTTTGCTGTAGACCCAAATGAAATGGAAGTATATGTATGGGTAAGCTGCCACATTGTGACTATTACCTGATGGGAGATCTTCCCAGTGAGAAATGTTTTTGGAATACATGTACCGTATTTGTGTCATGTTCAGTCTTTACATTTCAGAAAACAACAGACATGATAATATGAAGATGCCTGAGGTATTTGAAACTGTTGTCCAGTCTCCTGACGATGGGTAGAGTACACACTGCCCAAAATGTTGAGTTTGCAGCTCTTTTCAGAGCCACACTCACAAGGGATAATGTACATGGTGTCGCTACAAACCTTCCACTTGAATTCCTCTAGGAACTCAGTTTTCCCCCCAAACCAAACTGAGTTCATCTATGTACATGTACATAATTCAATGTCAATAATACATGCATGTTCTGTGTGATTCCTACACACAGCTACTTTTCCATTTTGTGGTAAGTAACTGGCCTCAGTCTTATGGTCCATGTGTTCTCAGTGTTGCCTGCTTAACTGCAACTTCTGTTCTTGTCAAATTTACATAGTAACCTGTACCAAGTGTACATTGAGACAAGTCACACCTGTAAACCGCATGGGATTGGTACACTCAGTGAAGACTTAAAAATAACCATTGACATGGATGTACATTTTAGTGATCCAATCCACCTCAGCTCTATCAAAAGATTATCGCAACCTCACATTAACATGCAATTGATTTTAAGATTTTAGTTGGCTAACTATTACCTACAGTTTGAAGTAAAAATAGCGGATTTTTTCATGATGGGACAGGAACAGAATATGCTTCCAGTCTGTCACAGATTGATGCATTTTGCTGACATATTTGTACAAGAACAGACCTTTTTGTTCTCTTTTTCAGAACTTGCTTAGCTTTTTGTGCAGGAGTCTTCTATTTCCTTTCAGTTTGCAATATTTCCTAGCCTTTCAATTACTGTATCAGTGAAATGTGCACCACCTCCTTCAGGTCCAACCATCTTTCCCCTCTTTCTACATCCAGCAAAAATGTCTCAAAAAATTGTAGCATTATAGAAATTAAATCACTTAAAATAAAAAAAAAATAATGACAGGGACTTAAAAAGCTCAATCCACTCTTGAAGCTGAGGTTGAATTGGAAATTTGTCAATAGAAAGGCAAATAAACAGAACTAACTACAGTAGTGATCAATCATACCTTCTCCTTACAGTGACATTTTACTATTTTTGTCAAAAGGAACAGTATCGTAGTTGTACAAGTCATTGTGTACAGTGTGCAGATAATATTATCCAAAGTGGTTTTAATTCTTGTTCAAATGTTCTACTCTATTTTTATGACATACATGTACATGACAATGCATGTTCTTGAGATGCATTCATGTTTATTTGTTTGCTCATGTTCCAAGAAGAATCCTCACATTTTGTAAATGTATCAAAAACCACACCTGACTCCCGGTTAGATTTTAGAAAGTCAATCTACAGATGCAGAGTGCACATTGCACAATCCTAGTGATTTCTGGTAGTTTGGGCTTCTTCTGTTGGGTGTTGGGATCTGCTGTCCCCAATGCAACCTGTCTTCCCAGTTGCCAACTTGCTATCTATCTGTACCACCTGTGGTCACAGTACACTACTATACCCAGTACCTATCCTTCTAAATACCGGTACATGACCAACCTGTTACTGCCATTCTCAAATACATACACCCCCTACTTAAGGACTTTTACTATGTGCTGGTGGCATGAATCCTTAATGTTCCAAATGATCACATTTTCTTTGCTCAAACCTCTTCACCACATTTGCTATCAAATTTGTGGTTATTTTACGTTACTTTTTCCCCACGTGTACAGTCTCAGTGTAAGTGTTTTTGTCTTTAATTTCTTCAGCACTTTGTGGTTTTATTCTTTTTTTTTTGTTTAGTTGGTTATAAGTTGGTATTCTCATGTTTGCATGATGTGCACATTTGTTGTAGACTCGCTGTCTTACGTAGATGTGCTAAACATTTCATGAATTAAAGAAGGACATATTGCAATATTGTATTTTTTGGGTCATGACTTCCAGGTTTTAAACTTTTGTATTTTTGTTCTTTGTTGTAAAGTGTCAATGTTAAACTTCCAATAGTTTTCCAATCTGCGTGTATACATGTACATGTAGCTTTAATGGCATGACTCCTATGTGTAGATTCATGTAGTTCACTGTGATCATACATTTATATACATTATACATTTTAGGCTTGAAGAATGTGAGAAAGACAAATTTTATTTTTCTTTGAGAAAAATGAGGACCATGGATTGAAAAATCTTGTTACAATGTGCTGTACATACAGACATCAATACATGTAATTAGGTGGATTATCTAATATCAATGTCCAGTACTCACAAATTTCGCAATAATTGAATTTCGTTTCCAATTTCCCTTGATTTATAACAGAGGATGATGGATGAGATTCTAGCTGATGACACCGTGGATGTTGGTGTGAAGGAAGTACAAACAGATCGAGCTGACATTCACAAACAACCACTGCAACGATCAACCTCTGTAGGCTACAACTCCCAAGGTACCCAAGGCATCCACTAGTGAATATATTACAACTTCTCAAATATCCTGTCACATAGATTTTCTTCAACTCCTTTTCATATCATAGAGGTCTAATCAATGTGCTCATATTCTTCTGAGGATTCACATTTCATGTTGAAATTACACCTCTTTCAATACACTTCTTGCCTGATTAAGTTGAGCAGCAGTAGACCATGAATTGGTCTAATAGACCATTTCTGATATTGCTATTGTTCACATTTGCACTTACTGTATATACAAAACTAAAACCAAACTCTATTTAACCACTCCAAACCAAGGTAACCAGTGCAGGAACCAGTGTGTTCCACCCGTAGCTGGGTCATTCAGTCACAGCAGTAGAATATTAAGTTTGGAAACTAGCCATCAGTGTGTGCATTCTGCTGGCCTTACCCTTCTAGTTAGTGGTTCCAATCATCTTCACCATGAAGCTATTCATTCCGAATGTGTCATGCAATGAGTGAGGATTATTTGTGTGTTATTTGCAGGAGTTTCTGTCCAGTCTCCAGTATTAGCTCAGCCAGGAAGTCCACCTGTATCATTGAAGCATAAACAATGGTCCAAACCTGAGGTAATGACACCTGTAAGCATCATAATTGGAATCCAGCAGTCTCCCGATGACGGGAAGAGTACACACTGCCCAAAACATTGAGTTACTCAGAGCCACACTCCATCTCACAAGAGATTATTTACATTAGTGTCGCCACAAACCTTCTATTCCATAACAGTTGTGTTGCTTTGATATCAGTACTCCTTACTCTATTAACTCTATAACTATTATGAAAGCAGAATCACTTGGTTATTACATGTAGGAAAGCTAATCTGATACACACTGCCTATGTTATACTGAAGTTCTTCTTGCTTTATGTTTGACACATTTTTCATACTGATTTTATTGCAGTCATTTGACATGCTGGTGATGTCCTCAATCAATCATTTGTCTGTTAAACTGAAAGACAATGCTGATCAGATCGCCTACAAACTCAAGTAAGTCAACCAATAGCCAAAGTCAAAGACCTTAAGGCTACAGCCCTAAATCCTACAAGAAGGCAAAAAGCTGTAGTTTTTAATGCAATCGAGCCAAAATTCCTAATGAATGTACAGCAGTTATAACTATTCAGATATGACATATGTATAGATTAACATCATCATTTGAAAATCTGTTTTTTACCTTGAAGGAGTTTTCCATGCTGAGTTGAGCTGCTTTGCTTAATGAGTTCAGTGAGCTTCCATACATTCTTATCATTGCCATTATACATGTCAATGATATTTCATGCTGGTTTAGAATTACCTACAATTCTTCATCCTTAAATCATTTGTGTTTCTTTTGTAGTAAATTGCAGTGCCCACAAGCCACTGATGAAGAACTTAGGGATGCCTTGAAGGAGACTGAGTCACCGCTACTGAAAACACACAATAAGGAAATTGCTAGCATCTTGAAAAACATGAGACAGCTTGAGAAGAGGCTATCTGGTAAATTGTGCTGTGTAGTTACCATGGTAACATGGATTCATGTGAAATGAGAAAATGTTGTTTTTCAACTCATGACATTTTCAAATTATTGTCTGTTAATGACTAACATAGTTTTATTTCACTCAAATTTGATGGTAAAATTTCATATTTTATTGAATTACTTAATTACTTTGGGGTGATATACAAAAATATTGCAAACTGCTTACTGACTAAAATTACCAAAATGTAAATCTTCAAATTTAGTGGGCCTGACGTTTCGATCCTAGCAGGACCTTTCTCCTTTGAGAAAGGTCCTGCTAGGATCAAAACGTCAGGCCCACTAATACTTAATTACTTTATTAAATTCAAAAATATAGCCTTTTGGTTGATTTGTTTGTATTTCATATTTTAAGGGAAAAAAGCCTTTTAGACAGGACATGCTACAATGTAGGATCTTTTGACTTCTTTTTCTTTTGTATATTTCTGGTTATTTTAATCAGTAATATTATCGCAGTATTTTTGTATAATTTGTTGGGAATGTGTCTCAGAGTTTATCGTTTTGTTTTTCTTGCTTCAGAAATCAACACCATGATTGATCCTCGGGAAGAAATAGCTCTCCCCGAACAGCTGACCCCAGCAGCTCAGATCCGTCGCAAATATATCACTGATTACGGTGCCAGTACCTCCAATGTGGGAGCAACATCTATACGAGGGGTGAAGCAAAAGGGTGGAGAAAGTGCAGGCAATACAGTAGGGCCTAATGACACACCAAGGTCATCCAGAAGTGATGAATCTGAATATTATGTGTAAAAATATCCACATATATTTTATATTTACAATATCGGTATATATTCATGTTTATAAAGGACTTGCAAGGAAACTGAATGGATGGCTAGTTAGTGCAGCAGGGTGGGTGGATGTTTGGTTTCATAACATATAAGGGACACTCAGTCTCGGTCATATGTACATTTACATTTCAGTGTAATCTAGTGCAAACATTCAGCTGTGACTAGGACATGATGTCACTCAGGCATGCCAGGACAGACAAACGTTCAAACTCTTTGAAGTCCAAACACTGCAAGTCAACTGTCATACCATGTACAGGAAGAAACCTCTGTTACCATGGTTACTGCTTGAAATGTCTACTCAGAATCCATAAGTCCAAACACTGCAAGTCAACTGTCATACCATGTACAGGAAGAAACCTCTGTTACCATGGTTACTGCTTGAAATGGAGCTAGCTTTGCTTCCCTTTGAATGACCAGAAAAAATGCTTTGATAAGATGAATTGCATAATGATTACTCATAGGTAAGTTTCAGATGACCATGGGAAACCATACATGTTCCATTTATCAACTGTTGTGTATTTGCATTGAGGTGATATTATGGAATTGAATGTAGCTGTCGTTACATCAAGTTTAGCCTGTGTGATTGGCAAAACTTTAAAAAGTCTTATCTGCATAACAGGCTTCTATGAGTGGAATGGAATATCACATTTAAATGCTTCAAGTAAATGGGATATCACATTTGAATGCTTCAAGTAGGATATCACATTTGAATGCTTCAAGTAAATGGGATATCACATTTGAATGCTTCAAGTAGGATATCACATTTGAATGCTTCAAGTAAATGGATCGATATCACATTTGAATGCTTCAAGTAAATGGGATATCACATTTGAATGCTTCAAGTAAATGGGATATCACATTTGAATGCTTCAAGTAAATGGGATATCACATTTGAATGCTTCAAGTAAATGGGATATCACATTTGAATGCTTCAAGTAAATGGGATATCACATTTGAATGCTTCAAGTAAATGGGATATCACATTTGAATGCTTCAAGTAAATGGGATATCACATTTGAATGCTTCAAGTAAATGGGATATCACATTTGAATGCTTCAAGTAAATGGGATATCACATTTGAATGCTTCAAGTAAATGGGATATCACATTTGAATGCTTCAAGTAAATGGGATATCACATTTGAATGCTTCAAGTATATGGGATATCACATTTGTTGTTGCTGTGGTTTTTAGACAGACATAAGAATTACGATGATCCCAATGTGCTCTTGAGTAGTCTAGCAGCTATTTGGTCCTATAGTCAGGTAGTCTTTGAAATTGCTACACATGCACGTACCCACCCATAGCATTAGTCCCACTGTACAAGATGTCTGGATTTATTCAGAGACTTGTGTTTTGAAAGCATTACGATAACTTGTATGATATTTTTTAAGCATGACTGCTGGTTTGACATATAGCTTTTTAAAGGTGCCTTTTGCATAAATTCAGCCACCTATGTAGTTATTAATTGCTAGATGAATAATTTATCAATTGAAAAATCAAGGGATGTAAAATACCAGAAGGCAGTGTGTTGAAAAGGAACGTTTTTAATCAAAGACATGCATGATGGGTTAATTCATACAAAATACAATTTATTCTAATTTGAAAAGGCTTCAAAGTCCTTTATTTTGTTCAGAAAATAAATTGAGTGCAACTCTGCTGTCATCATTTTGAAAATGGCAATACAAAGCCAACACAGTTGTGATGCAAATGCAAGAAATTCCAAATATTTTTGTGTGTGCAAAGTCCCAAAAAGGAATTGTTAGAAGTTCAAAGAAATATAATGTCAGAAGCTGTGATACTTATCGCGGAGGTTGGGTCACTACAAGTACATCTATTCACACAGATACACTGTGATAGTGTGTGTGAGTTTCCTTTCTAGAATATAGACTGGTACTATTTGGCAACACTACGCTGATACTGCTATTTAGACCATAACTGACAGCTGCACATGCTTGTTGTCTTTCATCTCCTATTGTTTCCAAACTCATGACATTAGCACTGTATTATCTTTGCCTATGAAGAAATGTAATATGGGTGATAAACTAGTTTACTTTTCATTTTGGAAAGTGTTATCTGTGGGGTCAAGTTTGGGTTGTCTGTCTTAACGTACTCCAGGTAAGATGGGCCTAAGGAGCCTGCTTTCCTGGAGGCATCACAGTTACTTTGCTTGTGCTTTGGTTATCAGTGATCAATTAATTTGCACACAAACACTTGTCATATGTATGAATCAAGCAAGCTTCCTCATATCTATAAATTGTACATGAATGTTTCCCTGTGAGGCAAGGTTTATATAATGTACATTTAATACAAAAGCTGTACATTGGAATAGCTGTTACATTTGCTATACATACACATACTGTACCAATCATATCTACATATATTATGATATATCATGGCAAGTATTACATGTACCTTGTCCTCCCAAGGATAGTGTCCCGTCAATGTCAAGCTTTCTTACATCACCAAACTACGTACAGATGCTGTAGTGTGTTTCATACAAGGCTCAATAATTAGGGAAAGGCAGTAGGTTGATTCAGTAGCATTACCTTAGTTAGTGACACTGCTCCAAAATGTGACTGATGTTTCAATGAAAGAAGGAATTTGCTCATAGAAACCTTTCAATGCAATTTTTTGTTTAAGAATCCACAATTTTGCAAAATGATAGCCATGTGTGCAACAAATGAAAAGTATTAAGTGTCTCCTAAATGACAAAGATTGTATTTATGCTGGAAAAAGTTAAGTATTTATTTTGTTAAGTTGGTATTATTGAGTATTAATAATTGTTTGACCATTGTACAAACTATTTACGTTGTTGGTTTGCTACCTGCAACTGTTTGTGTACAGCCGAATTAGAAAATCCCCCAAATATGTTTGAAATATTATTATAGGGTTTATTGTTATAATTTATGAGTGACCTTTGTGATGAACCCCCAAATCAGGACATGGAAGTCACATTCAGCATTTGTTATATTTTTTTAAGGAAGAAATTAACAAACAGTCATTCAACCTACATTGTATCTGTTTATTTATAATGTGATTTCCTGGCGAACTTTTGATGTATGGAAAGTCTCCCAAAGTCAATTGTGTCCTCAAGAAGTAAAACTGCAAACTACCAGTATAACATGTCAGAATCAGTATTGATAACATATTTTATTACACCTATACACCATTCTGGTCGCAATCCTTTGTTGAAGTTCTTGACAATTCTTACACACCCAGTTAGTGTTTTCATTATTGTGAAGATTTTTTGTTTTGCATACAGCTGCTTTCATTTGTCTAAAGATAGCTGATGTTCATGTAGGGATATAATCTGGCATTGATTCCAAATTTAAACAAGTGCTTGAATACTTCTGAGGCCTCTCATGCCTCTCACCTTGAGTCATGTTCATTTCTTTGCAAGGTGGTGTGAACAAATGTCCGATATTTGGCCTCAATTTAATCAAAGGCTGAGACCGATCTTCAGATGACTATTAGTCTTAGTTGCTAAGCTACATGCTAATGTCATGGTAACTTGTAGTTGTACTGTGACATCACTCTTTGCTTTACAACTAAGAATGATATGTATGTAGTAGTTTTGGTCTTTCATGAAATTGAGTCCAGATGTCATTTGACACAGGAGCCTGTACCACAGCCTACTTCCTTTGTTTTAACACACATTGCAATTAGTACAAGACATGTATATCACTTCTTCTTACAATCAGCTGTATGTGGAAATGATTTATACATGAACAGATGGTGCAGCTTGTCTGCAGGTGAACCTGTCCTTCCCTCATTAATGTACTACTATGTAGTATTGTTTCCTGTGCGGAATAATCAGCAGGGGGTCCAAGACACTCAGTCCCGTATAGATTAATTACTTTCCTTTAACATTCTCTGGATTTTACATGTACATTTCATTCCTCCTTTTCAAAGCTGTTTTACTTCCCTGGTATTGTCTATTATTTATGCTCGGTTAATTTACAGGTCATGTTTTCTACTGGGGCTCTATTTACTATTTTGTGCATCCTACCCCTGTTGCAGCAAATTTATTGGTTATTTTTGCATTATCGATAACATTTCATGTACATTCTGGTTAATGTTCATATTCAAGTAATTCCTTTCAAATAGTTTGACTTTTAAACTAATGTTGCAAGAAAAAATATTGTTCAACTTTATTTAAAAACCCAAGCATTTCATTTGTGTATAGTATTGATTTATATGTGTTCATTTGTTTGCATTGCTATGCATGACAAGAGCTAATGGTGAAAAAAAACCCAAGATGGAATAAAATGACAATTTCTTGCTTGGCAGGAATCAATGAAACATCCAAAATGTAATATTCATTCTTGATTAGATTTGCATGTAAGGCTATGCATGGTGGTACTATACTATGCTTGTGACACCATGTACCGGTATGATAATCTCTTATGAGTGTGGTTCTGGAAAGAACCAGAGGGTTTTCACTCGACGTTTCAGACAGTGTGCTCCATCTCTTCATGAGGATTAACCCTTGGACAGAGCACATTGTCTGAAACGTGGAGTGAAACCCTCTGGTTCTTTTCAGAACCACACTCACTCACAAAAGAGATTCTCGTACATGGTGTCACCACAAACCTATACTCTGTATTCATTCTTGACTTTCTTAATAATTAAATATCAATCTGTTTTATACACTTGGCAAGCTTGCCTACAACCACATGTGAATATCAAAAATAAATTGTAAAACTTATTAATTTAAATAAAACATCTTGATGATAAATTCAACATCAATTTAAATACATCATATTAAATTTCTTTCCTTATATATAAATTAAACAACTTTCTCAACCCCCAGACAAAAAAGAATACGCTGCTGAATCAGGTATCATAAAAATGCCCACAGACCTTGAACAACCCACAGTGGTACCCATCATGAGCCAATAGATTCTGAGCCAAATCTTTCTTAATAATGAGAGCACCTGATGTCTCTCAAAGTATTTATATAAGTCAATTCAAAAACTTAGAAAGCTATGATGGAAACTTCAGGCCCTCTACAAGTCAGTAAGTAGTTTGCAACATTTTGTTTCAGTATATTACTCAAAGCCAAATCTTTCTTAGATGTCAAATACAACAAGTTCAACAAAATAAGACTGTTTGATTAAGCAAGGTGAACATGCAAGTACGGTATCACAGGTCCTACTGTTTCTTCTGGCCTTTATGTAGTAAGACATTAACACTTGATTCCACTTGTTGATTATTGAAACCCAAGCTGTGAAGTGCGCAAGTGACTGAGAGTGTCACCCTCGGGACATCTTGCCATCAGAACATGCATCAGTAACCACATATCAGTCTCAGATACCTCTTCATCTGTGGAGGAAGACATCATCGTAAGTCATGTACATGCATCGTTATGTAACAATCATTTGAATACCGGATATCTCATCACTTTTTAGTTATGCAAATATGTAGAAACATGTGTGTTGGGACATGTCATGTCATGTCATTTCAACTCAATTTATGCAGCAGAGTTCCTTCTGCAGACGAGTTGGAAGAACAAACATCATCTGAATAGATTCCAAGTTAGGCCATGTACGAAACGGGTGTCTAGAGCTAGGTCTAGGTCTTCCCCCTATTGGAAATACACAGAGATGCGAAGACAATAGCCCTAGCGTAGCTCTGGAAGCCTGTTTCGGACACGGCCTTACATTACTAGCCAGGGACATTAGGAGCATTGTTTTATATCATTTGAAGTGAAAAGATTCCTGCACTTCAAATACAGCCTGTATTACACTTACTTGTAAGTGCAGTGGGCTTGTAGCCATGTTGTATTAGTTGCTGTGACATTGCCCATACTTCTGCAGCTAAACTCTCCGTTACGTTCACATACTGGGACTTGATGAATTCAATGAGGCATTGTACAACCTTGTCAACGTCTATCAGCTTAGAAAGGGTAAAGGAATGGAGTGTGGACATCATGGAATGCCATGATTCCTGTCAAAGGAGACAAGAATTCAATCAGAAAACAGTTCATCATATGCTCATCAACACTCATCAAAACTTTTTGGTTCAATAAACTTTATAGATGACAGCACAGTGGTCATATTTAAACAAGATTAAAGGTCAACTGTAATGGATTTTGAAATTTTTATTATTAAATTACAATGGTGTCAGTAAAATACATGTACATACATGTACATACATGCATTTAATTAATGTTAAAAAGCTTCAAATAAGCCTGAAACAAAAAAAGTTATGTTTGATCTGGGATTATAATGTATGAATGAACATATCAAATGCCGAATCAGGATTTTCAATTTGTTGGACATCAGTTGACCTTCAATATTTACTGTATGTGTATTAGTGTCAAAGCTGTTTACCTTCGAGTTGATGGTCTGCTCTATCAGAAAGGCATTCTTTGCACACAGGAAGACCTCAGTAGAGACCTTACACTTGAAATAGTTTCTCCATAAAATAATAAAAATATCCAAGAAGCACATTCTTCTTCTATTAGCACAGGGATGATGACAAGAGAACATACCACTGCCTTCTTGTCTATCTACCTGGTCCGTTAGAATCATTTCATGAGGCAAGTGGCCTGCATTGTTGGAATCGGTTACTCTTGCTTGACTTGTATTCAAATAGGTTCCTGTTTTTAAGATGCATCTTGAAAATATCCATGATGAATCATCATTTAGAGGGGACCCTGGACTCACAGCTTGCTCGTGTGTCCCCTGTATTGTCCGGTGAGTAAACTGAGTGTCAAAGCTACTGACTTCATATTCAAGATGGCAGATTTCAGCCTCAGCTGCAATGTCTTGTGTCAGCCCTATATCCTCCTGAGTGGCATTGTCCTGATGAGAGTCTGATATCTGTGACACCATCTGTGTCCTTTCTCCATTCACTGCATGTCCATATATATTGTCTGGAGATAATTCTGCTCCCAGTCTTACATCTGAGTGGATTTCCTGAAGGCTGTCATGACTAGAGTCCATGAACACCTTTCCTGGTTTGTAATTGGGATAGTTTTTACTCTTGAGCTCATCTGATGAGCTTTGCATCTCAAACTGTCCCTTCCTTTCTCTAGACTGAACAGGATCTTGTCTGACGTGACCTCTGTCCTTTCCTGTGCAGTGAGTAGCACAGTGAGCAGTTATGGTGGAATGTAGGAGGTCTGGTTTGAAGATGGCAATGGCAGCAACAAGGTCTATGGATAACTGTTGGATCATTTGGCATGCTAAAGGTGTCAGGTCCTGCAATGAGAACAGATAAGAGTTATCTCTGAAGGTTTCTAGCAATTTAGGCCAAGTAACATTTGTCTCATATTGCATGGATACATGAATGTTGCCACTGACATAATTAATCTTGCAAACTACAAAAATCTCAAAAGTTTCCCTTTGAGAAAGGTCCTGCTAGGATCGAAACGTCAGGCCCTCTAACTCAATCTTGGAAAGAATAGAGAGCTAAGCCAAGTTGGAAATCTCCTAGTTCTCATCAGTGTGATATACACACACATATAAATGATTCTTTTACCTGTCTAGAATGTAGGACCTCCTGTGTTCCTGTCACAAGATGAACCAGTTCGTCCAGGGTCACTTCATGATATGTGCTTCTGGTCAGTAGATATCTCAAGGTGTCCTGTCCATGGAAGAAATAACATCTGATGATGAGAGTGGATTGGATGGCAGAACACAGCAAAACCAAGTTTGGTGAATTATTTTGTAGGCTGAATTGTCAGTCTGTATTCATTGATTGCTACCCCATTTGGAATAATAAGTGCACCAACTGTATGTATGTCATCATGCTGAAAGGTAGATACATGTAGTGTACAGTACCTTGTATTGCTGTAGTATTACTGATGGTGCTGCCACATCTCTGTCATGCTTCTTAGGGAAAGTCACCTTAGGTTTGTCTATGGATTCCTTCTTGGCTGCTCTTACTGCTCTGTCTATACCTGTATTTAATTCCTGCTGAATGGCAGCTGAGACAAAGGAAATGAAAACAGTTCTTATTATCAAAGCAGATTGTTGCCATATTGATTGAACTGAAATCATGTCAAGGATGATGTGCAGTGCCACCATGTAGGAATATTTCTTTTGTGAGATATCACATGGCACCAATGTAAAGTACCCTAGACTTAATATAGGAAGGTTTGCGGTGACACCATGTATAAGGTCTCTTAAAGAAGAGGTGGGGTTCTGAAAAAAACCTGAGTGGTAACTCGACGTTTCGACCAGCATGCTCTGGCTGTTATCAGGAGAATGGCCAGAGCATACTGGTCAAAACGTCAAGTTACCACTCAGGTTCTTTTCAGAACCACACCTCTTCTTTAAGAGACCTTATGCATGGTGTCACCGCAAACCTTCCTATATTGATTCACCCACCATGCAAAGCCTTATTTACCCTAGACTTGCTGCATCCACCACGAAAAGCCTGAAAATCTTGTCTCAAATCATAATAAAAAAATCTTACAATTATCTTGCTGACAATAAATAAAACGTGACAAAGAGGGAGAAATGAAAAAGATGTCTTTACGGACTTTAAAAATCTAAATCACAAAAAAGTAGGGATATAACAACAAATTTAACCAAAAAATTTGAAATGTTTTTAAAAATTGGCAAATTAAACTTGGACTGGACTTGAACCTGCGACCACTAGATTAACGTACCAGAGCTCTTCCCATCTGAGCTATCTAGCCCTTAGATTGTGGCCTTCCAAAATAGTCAACAAGTCTTTGGCACACCAGTACTCTTACCATCTGAGCTTTCCAGCCCTTAGATTGTGGCCTTCCCAAATAGTCAACTAGTCTTTGGCACACCAGTACTCTTACCATCTGAGCTATCCAGCCCTTAGATTGTGGCCTCCCCAAATAGTCAACTAGTCTTTGCCTGGGTGGGGGCACCAGTAAGAAGCAATTCAATCATGGTTGAATTGCAACTGCTTCCATCAGTTTTTCTTTTATTTGTTTGACTTAAATTTTATACCAATTTGGTTTTAATTAATACATTTGGAAATCATGTCCAAGTGATATTAAAAGTATGCTCAGTTGGTAAGAGCACTGGGATGCAAAACCAAGCGGTCTCGGGTTCAAGTCCAGCTCCAGTCAAAGTTACCTTTGCCATTTTTCAAAATTGAAATGAAGTCTTAACTATGGACATGTACATGTATGGAATGTGTTTGGGTGAGCTCTCTCACCTTGTATCTGTGTGTTGATCCACCTTGTAGCACGCTCCATGGCTAACCTGTTTGTGATATGTGCTGCTGCCTCTAAGACCTGATCACAAGTTTCCTGAGGTAGAAGTAACATAAGAGCCTCTCTGCTTCTGCTTAATATAAACCTACATATGAAGGGAAAACATTCACATTTTAGCTATTATCTAAGTCTTTAAAATGCTTTACATTAATTGAGGTCATAAAATAGCAGAATAAATTCATGACATACCTTCATCATTAAATGTTAAACTTTCATGTATTGTTTTACCACGATTGGGATATAAACTGTAAGTTTATGTGTAAAAATGTGCGTTTAACATTTTATAGTATGTAAATGTGTGAATAGATTCAAATGTCCTTAATTTATAAATGGAAATTACTTATGCATGACATGTTCATACACATATAAACATGTACATGTACATGTACATGTACATGCACAGGTAGGCCTACACCATGTGTAAACATGCAGGTATATGTTAAGGGCATGTGTGCATTTGTGCATGTATGCATTATAAGCTTGTGTGTGAGTCACATGCACAAATAAAAACAAATGCATAGCAACATTGGCTGTTATCTGAACAATAGATCACCCCTCCCAGTACATGTACAGCACTACATGAATTGATGGAAATATCTTAGGGAAGGGGCTATGGTCCATAAGATTACACAGTAATGTATGACTCCAGCAAGAAGCAGGCTGAGAATGTAGTGATCAAAGGACTTGGTCTTATGTCTCTTTTCAATGCAGTCCAAGCAACTCAACCTTATTGTCACACAGCTTCAAATGTGCTGTACACTGTATACATTCACTATACACAGTGGTACTATGCATGCAACTCTTGGCTTCACTGAGTTCTTTGCATTGGAATGATAGGAATGGTCAAGTTGTTGGGTTGGTTGCATGAATGGAAAGCTAAGACTGTAGAAGGTTGGAAGTCACTTTGTTAGTGTTCAGTGGGGCTCCTTCATGCAGCAAGAGGACCTTCACATAGGAACTATTGTACATGCATTCTGGATTGATAACTAAAGTCATCTGTCCAAGGTTTGTTTAGACTGTGTCTGTACTCTAGGATTTATGGAAATATTCTGCAGTTCTAGAGATATGTGAAGCCAGTTTATATTTCTGAAATGGTACAGAGCCTATGGACCACACCCATGTCTTATTCCTGGATATATCTTGGGCCCATTCATCTGTGCTTGCACTCAACAACCCTACAAACTATGCGACTCTTCCTACTGGATTCTTCATGTGTCTTGGAAGGGATATACCTATCTCCTCCTCTCTATCATAACAATGCACTGGATATAGCCATATTGGAATATCTACTGAAACTGAAAGCCTTGCTCTGATGAGAAACTGTCTGCACCTTTATCATAGCTTGGATGCAAATTTCCACCTGATTTAACGGAAATTGCAAGGATATTTCTGACATACTGCCATACATCCAAGAGTACAGCACAGCAGTTGATAGCACAGCAAATGATTATAAGGTAAGATGTAAATCAAACCTGTCCCTGAAATTGGATGCCATTTTCTGTACATTATCTGATGCCATTATCTGTACCATTATCTACTACCACTGGTATGTCTATTAGTCACTTCTCACTAACACCAGTAACAGTATATGTACAGTAAACCTCGGCTAAGTCGGCACCGTCGGCACAGGCATTTTAGTGACGACTTACTCTGAGCTCGACATGTACTGCAAGTCGTCATTTTGCCGAATTACACATTATACATGTACGTGTAAACACATGTGGGATACGTACGTACCGTAGGCATGTCGTCAATCATGCCTACACGTACTTAGTATATTATACACTTATCATAAGTTACACTCCTGTCATTGTATGTTTGACTTAGATTACAGTGTTATACTTCTCTTCCATTATATGTATTTTCCAACAAATACTGTTCATCAAGATAGCACGCTATCCAGTTGTGCACAGCGTGCGGCAAGCTCTCATTCTATGCTGCATGCACAGTGTGGCTACCCGTTGGGTCTATTTTTCAAGATCTTGACAAAATAATCTAGCACTTGTAGCAGTAGCAACGTGTTTGCTAGTCTTGGTTCAAGACGTTGTTGGTTGAGATACACTAACGGCCGTCACGTGGGGGCACAACTGAACACGGTACCCAAAATAATCCGCAAACACGTATGCACACCTATACCCACACATGTAAAGTACATGTACATGTACTGTACATGTATGTGTGTGCGGATCTGTGCGAGTAAGTACGCAGCTGATGTACAGTACACTGCAGATCACGGTCGGCTCGCCAAACCAACGTCTTGAATGAAGACTACGTGTTTGCACGTGCGTGCATGTTCACAGGGGTATGCTCAATTGACTGTTCCAATGTCAATTGTGGAACCCCTAAATTGGCATTGCGCCCACACTTTGGGGAGGGAAATACCCCTCCGAATGTGTTACATGAGGGACCGTCCATGTGTACAACACTATAGGCACAGAAATGAAATGTGTGAAACCGTTCCACGTGCAAATTCTTCAATAATCTCACGGACCTAAAATAGCTGTGCCTCAAAATTCCTAAAAAATCACAAGTTGCCAGGATTAAAAAAAAAATGTGTTCGGAAGTGATTTCATGACGAGTTACACAAAGGATTTTACTATGTTTTTTTTTTGTCAAGGGACCGCTAGAAATGCGACGACTTGGGCGAGATGACGACTTACATTTGTCGACTTAGACTTCAGAATTTGTATAATAAATGCATTACAGAAATCGGGACTTCGTTCACACCGCTGACTTGAGCAAGGTGCCGAGTAAAAAGATGTCGGCTTAGCCGAGGTTTACTGTACTTGCCTTACATGTACATGTACATGTAGTCATGTACATGCACATGTATGTTGTACTGTAGACCAAAATGTACATGAATGTAATAAGTCAATGGACACTGGATTTCAGCTTATGACAAGAACACAAATACAATGAACTTACTGTATGTCACATACATGTATGCATACAGATAACATGCTTATGTAATACAAAGAATAATTTATATAATGTCATTCTGCCTTTAAAAGGGTCCTGCTAGGATTGAAATGCCAGGCCCTCTAAATAGTGATAGGTTTGACATGTTGGTAATAGTCAGTGAGTTTGATGCTTGGAAGTGTAAACAAATTCTCTACAAAAAACTACTGCAGATATCTGTTTCAATGGCCACCTTATATTTATTAGTTTTATGGCACATCCCTGACTTAGTGTATACAGCTCATAAGCTTTGCCATTTTAAATGATGGAAGCACAGTACAGTTTGACACATGTGTTAATGTTATATTCTTCTGCATATCCTGACAAATGTACATACTCTTTGGCTTGGTCCTCTGCTGCCTTCATGGTTTCCATGGCAACCTGTTCACCCTTTGCCTTCACTCTGCATAAGACAGCTCTTTTCATTTGGCTTGTCCATTCCTCGTCCAGCATTCCCACCTCCTCTGTCTTTATCTCCCTCTCAAGCAAACTCATGGCAGTCTCACGTGATGCCGTTATCAGTTTAGCATCAATGTGCTTGATGCAGTTGGAACCAAGTCTTGAACTGACAAAGTCCACAGTTTTCTTGAGGGAAGGAGAGTGGTTGTCAAAGAAGTTCTTCTCCAAATCTTGCTGTAATAAAATAGTAGACAGCATGTATGTACAGAGGAACATCGCTATAACAAACATCAATTTACTGAACATTTGGCTGTAACGAACACACCCTTTGTCTTCCGATTTTTGTGTACATAATATGTGGCTATGACCGCTATAACAAACAATTGCTATACCAAACTATTTTCATGGATCCCAGGATGTTTGTTATAGCGACGTTCAACTGTATACAAATCACGTATCTACAAGTCATTTCCCATTGTCATATAACTATCAAGTGAAAATGGGTCTATTGATGCGGTAAATGGTAAATATGTGTTGTACATACTATATAGCTAGGATAATGCTACCCACCTGTAGTTGTTGTACACCCATGACTGGTTTGGTGGGAGATATAGCTAGGATAATGCTACCCACCTGTAGTTGTTGTACACCCATGACTGGTTTTGTGGGAGATATAGCTAGGATAATGCTACTCACCTGTAGTTGTTGTACACCCATGACTGGTTTGGTGGGAGATATAGCTAGGAAAATGCTACTCACCTGTAATTGTTGTACACCCATGACTGGTTTGGTGGGAGATATAGCTAGGATAATGCTACTCACCTGTAATTGTTGTACACCCATGACTGGTTTGGTGGGAGATATAGCTAGGATAATGCTACTCACCTGTAATTGTTGTACACCCATGACTGGTTTGGTGGGAGATATAGCTAGGATAATGCTACCCACCTGTAGTTGTTGTACACCCATGACTGGTTTGGTGGGAGATATAGCTAGGATAATGCTACTCACCTGTAGTTGTTGTACACCCATGACTGGTTTGGTGGGAGATATAGCTAGGATAATGCTACCCACCTGTAGTTGTTGTACACCCATGACTGGTTTGGTGGGAGATATAGCTAGGATAATGCTACTCACCTGTAATTGTTGTACACCCATGACTGGTTTGGTGGGAAATATAGCTAGGATAATGCTACCCACCTGTAGTTGTTGTACACCCATGACTGGTTTGGTGGGAGATATAGCTAGGATAATGCTACCCACCTGTAGTTGTTGTACACCCATGACTGGTTTGGTGGGAGATATAGCTAGGATAATGCTACCCACCTGTAGTTGTTGTACACCCATGACTGGTTTGGTGGGAGATATAGCTAGGATAATGCTACCCACCTGTAGTTGTTGTACACCCATGACTGGTTTGGTGGGAGATATAGCTAGGATAATGCTACCCACCTGTAGTTGTTGTACACCCATGACTGGTTTGGTGGGAGATATAGCTAGGATAATGCTACTCACCTGTAATTGTTGTACACCGATGACTGGTTTGGTGGGAGATTTGGCTGAAATGGGCGTGATCTTCTTCACAGGAGTTCCCTTGGATCCAAACCCCAAAGAGGCATCTGTCAATAAAACTCTGATATCCCCTAAACACAAGCAAAACCAAGATACCAAACTCATCAATATTAGCATGATCAATGGCTTGTAAATCTTTAATTATAATGACTCATTTCCAATTAGTTCAGGTAGCATGACCTAAGTCCAATGTTATATCATTCTTTGTACATGTCCTGACTCAAATCACTTTGTTTATGGTGAAAATTCATCCAAAGATAAATCTGAGTTATGAAATCCAACCCTGTTTAATACTTGGATGAAGGAAAAAAGAAAGTGTCGGTGCTGTGTAAATGGTTGTAACCACCATCATAATATATTAATATGATATATCATTGATGAATAAAACCCTGGCAAAAACTAGTTGACTATTTGGGAAGGCCACCATCTAAGGGCTGGATAGCTCAGATGGTAAGAGCACTGGTTTGCCAAAGACTATTTGAGTAAGTTGACTATTTGGGAAGGCCATCTTGGCAAAATTTGAGAATCATGCGCATATATTTTGTATAGAATATTTGAAATTTGAATAGAATGAGATTGACAGTACCTAGGTATGGGCAGCATAGATACAGACTTTGTTGGTCAACAAGCAGGTGATGATCTAGTGATGTGTTGGATATGGATTGTTCCTTAACTGAGTCATCAAATACAAAGTCATCTGCAAAGCTTAGGAAGTACATGGATGCTGGAAGACCAGGAATCTGAAACAAATATGATACTGTGGCTGTCAGAATGCACCGAATATTGGAGAATAGCTCAATTAAGAAGAATTAGAGTGATGAAAAACTCATTGGTATAATTAAAGTAAATATCAAACTAAGCTAAATTCAGGATTACCTCAAAAAGCCATCCAAGAACGAGAAGAACCAAAAGCATGTTGTAGCTTGTTGGTTCTGAAGACAGCTTTTCAGAAACCTTCCTAATGGTAAATAAAATAACCATAATAACAGTGTCAAAACATGGGTTTTACCACGTGATAAAATGAATACCATTAGCTACATATTTAGTAAGGAAATGATTTTAAAATTGTTCAAAAGTTCCCAGTCAGTTTTTTCATTATTTGCTTGACTTGATATGAAAAAGCTGAATCCACTGCTGTGGCCAAGATTACAATTACAACAATTGGTTGTTTGCATCAGAATTAGAGCAGGGGTATGATCCCTGGATATATACAGCAGTTAATGGTTGAATTGCTTCCGACTGGCACCCCACCCCAGCAAAGACTAGTTGACTATTTGGGCAGGCCACCATCTAAGGACTAGATAGCTTGGATGTTAAGAGTGCTGGTATGCAAAACCAGGGGTTTCAGCTTTAAGTATTGGTCAAGTCAAAATGTTCTTTGCTATTTTTTCAAAATTCCCCGAAAACAGATGGAGTAGTGTCCTTTATGGTTATGCAGCCAGTACTGAGGTGAAATGGCAAATATGTCAACCAACTAGTTCATGAAAGATTCAGAGAATCTGTCATTTTGTCCTCTGACTTTGTGAGATTGGGAATCTCATTCATTCTAGCCAGTGAGACATTTCAAACATGTTTTTATCATTTCCTGCGATGCAAGCAGCTTTGTTTAAATCACCAACTCCTGCTGAAATCCTTTACCTGTATACTTGAACCAAGAGAGTCAGTAGAGCTTGGAAGTGTTCAAGTTGTGCAGCAATGGGGTCCATCATGCTGAGATACTCAACCACCCAAGGAACTGTTAAAACCAGACGATGGTGACGGAAGGCAGTGCGTAGCTTATCCAGTATGTCAATGGGAGGATGTACCTGAAAATACAAATCAGCAATGAATAAACTATGAACTTTACATGCAAACAATCCCCCTTCCTACTTACACTGTAACAAAATTAATCATGAAGAACCATTGATCAAATCCAGAATTATCCTTCCAATGGATTTTCTCAAATCGCCTTAATGTCTCAGTGAATGCAAGCAAATAAATCCCATCTCTGACAAAGTTTTGTGAAGATAACCACAGCATACTGGCTAGTACAATACGATTATACTTATATGCTTCTTTTTAGAACCAAGCTCTCTAAATAAAACCTGACCTGACCAAATGTTCATTCCTTTTGCTAAACTGCAAAGTTGAGAACATCTAACAATTTTACCTTGTTTCGGAGAGCAATCACATCTGCTTGATTGACTTCAGGAAGAACATATCCTTGTTGGTAAGGCAAGAAGATAAAAAATCCAAGGAACTTGGCTAGAACTCGAGCAGCTTGGAGGTTGCTGGAGAAGTTACTGCGAACTTCCTATGGGCAGAGTAAATCACGTCAAAATCACACATCAACCAAACTCAAAGCAAACACTCTACAGCGAATTGAAATACAAATTTAGAGAACCCAAATGTAGGAGGGCCTGACATTTCGATCCAAGCAAAGAAAGGTCCTGCTCGGATCAAAACATCATGCCCTCTTAATTGTTAATACTTTGATTCTGGTAATTTTAGTCAGTAAGCAGTTTGCAACATGTTTGCATAATACTCAGCAAAACCAAATGTAATGCAAGAAAGCAAGCCCATGATACAAGAAGCATACTTACATTGTCCACACCATTTGACTCAGCCTCGCCATCAGGGTCACTGATTCCAAACTGCATCTCATTTATCTGCATATCCAAAGAGAACCAACCAGGACTTTTATAGTTGGCAAACTTGGCATGTACATGTACATGTACTGACTTATTTGACTGAACAAATGCATTAATGGGTTATTTGAGAACCAACCAGGACTCATTGTTTTATAGTTGGCAAACTTGGCATGTACATGTACCGTCTTATTTGACTGAACACATGCATTAATGGGTTATTTGAGAACCAACCAGGACTCATTGTTTTATAGTTGGCAAACTTGGCATGTACATGTACCGTCTTATTTGACTGAACACATGCATTAATGGGTTATTTGAGAACCAACCAGGACTCATTGTTTTATAGTTGGCAAACTTGGCATGTACATGTACTGACTTATTTGACTGAACACATGCATTAATGGGTTATTTGAGAACCAACCAGGACTCATTGTTTTATAGTTGGCAAACTTGGCATGTACATGTACTGACTTATTTGACTGAACACATGCATTAATGGGTTATTTGAGAACCAACCAGGACTCATTGTTTTATAGTTGGCAAACTTGGCATGTACATGTACCGTCTTATTTGACTGAACACATGCATTAATGGGTTATTTGAGAACCAACCAGGACTCATTGTTTTATAGTTGGCAAACTTGGCATGTACATGTACTGACTTATTTGACTGAACACATGCATTAATGGGTTATTTGAGAACCAACCAGGACTCATTGTTTTATAGTTCGCAAACTTGGCATGTACATGTACTGACTTATTTGACTTATTTATGCTCTTACTAATAATCATAATTACCTCTAGGATCTTGCTTGAAAAGTTGTCTATTAGATGTTGGTTGAACAAAAAACTGTAAGAGGAAGGAAAACGGGCAATTAATTGTTTTTTTCACAAAAGCTCATATCAATAGACTGATAGAGGTATAGCTGAATCATTAATGTACTCAACAAGTATGAAGAGCATTTTTTCACAAATTAAACTGCTTGTTTCTTCATCCATTGGCAAATTCTATTCCCCCAAACATACATACTGCAGGATTCCAATTTATTGCTTCACCTTTAACACAGAGGCAAGATGATATAAATGAGGCTGATAAGAAGCTGAAAATAAGGAAGGTTGTGGTGAAGAATGCAAGGAATTATATACCTGTCAGCAGCTACAATGAACTCTTTGAAGAATTCCTGACATCCTTGGAATGACGGCGGTGGACTTGGACCACAAGATGAAGTAGGAGTGAAGAAACGTTCCTCCAATCTACAAGAAACAACGCCTAGTTGATCACATGTAGCAAAATGAATCCTTCATGACAAATTTCATCCATAGAAATACATACCGGTAAATAAAATGCCAGTGTGGTGAGCAAAGTTGAATTACGGTAAGAATGCCTGCAAACCCAGCCAGGCTAGTCCAAAATAGGCAGCTGATACTGGACATGTGCCTGAGATGAAATGCATGATCTTGAATACCGGTATGCTGAATAGGGAAACTTTGAACAGATGTACAAGTAAAATCTTGGAAGGCGTAATCAGAAACTGTTGACTTGTCCAAAGGAAAACTCTTACCGTTTGAACTTCTCAGGGTTTGTTTTCTTTAAGTTTCCAAGTAGACCCTGTTCCTTCTCATCCTTGTGGTCTGTTATCAAATGATCACCTTGGCACATCTATCATGGCAAAACAAATATCACTGAGCCCACATCAGAAACCTAGCAATACTTACACTAGTTACTGAAGTTAGTATGAATGGATACGTACATACAGTAAAGCACTGTGTTAATCCATCGGATGTAGTTAGTGCTATGAAAGCTTATGCATTCTTCCAAATTAGTTGGTGCTATCCTATTTGAGAGTTCTACTAAAAAGGCTATCTTTACACAAGTGATCCAGCAAGACTTGGAATAGCACATTTCCATTCATACTCTATATAACACTATAAAGTCTATAAGCTTCCATCCCACAAAAACACTCAAACCTTCAGCCAAAGCAACAAAATGGAATGTTGGTACGGTATACATGTATTCTAAAAATTCTAACTCAATATACCTCATATAATAAATAGTGTAAGCATTTTTAGAAATCATTAATTGGATGAAATACCCACCCTTGTTAGTTGTGAACTGAAGAGTCTGCTGAAATGACTGCAGTTAGCAACCTCCACAACATGCTGCACCAACTCCCTGTGGACAGGATATAAAAATGGTCTACCATTCCCATTACCACAAATGCAAAAAGGGGCACATTACATTCATGTTTAATATTACCTGTGGAATAAGTCATGTTTCTTCCTTCATATTTGATTGCTCATGCTGATTCATTTCTGTTGGATAATTCATCTTATAAAGAGAGTGCTCAAACCTAACATGACTCTTTTCAAAGGTACAGGAGGATATAGACAGCCTTAGAGAAAGGTCCTGCTAGCACTGGAAAAAAAATAGGCCATGTAGCTTTTCGTGATTTGTGTTACTTCAGTCATAATATTGTAAGAATTTAATAATGATTTTGTTAATTCACATTTATTCAAAAAAAAGGGCGCAAATTGGGGCAGTATGGGCATATCACAAGATTGACAGGACTGATGAAGACGATCCTGCAGGGCATTGTGCAAGGAGGGAGAGGAAGAGGCAGACAGACAAAGAGATGGGAAGACAATATCACAGAGTGGACAGGGCTGTGAGAGTGAAGCCTTTGGAAAGCAGAAAACAGAGAAGGTAGGAGAAAGATGGTTGACGGAGTTCCCGTGGTACCCTAACTGTCTATCAGACTAAGGGACAAATGACAAAATGACATTTACAAAATGACATTTACAAAATGACATTTACAAAATGACATTTACAAAATGACATTTACAAAATGACATTTACAAAATGACATTTACAAAATGACATTTACAAAATGACATTTACAAAATGACATTTACAAAATGACATTTACAAAATGACATTTACAAAATGACATTTACAAAATGACATTTACAAAATGACATTTACAAAATGACATTTACAAAATGACATTTATAAAATGACATTTACAAAATGACATTTACAAAATGACATTTACAAAATGACATTTACAAAATGACATTTAATCATACATGTTCAATCATTGATACTACTAAATGATTCAATAATGCAATATTCCAACCACAATCCCATACCTTATCCTCCTTGCCATTGCCGCATGCATATTCCATCCTGGTTTGTTGTGATGATCCATCCACTCCCGTACTAACTCATAAAACTTGTCTCTAGAAAGTCAGATGAGAGTCAGACATACTATAAATGGTCTATCCAATGTACTGACACCTAAAAGAAAGGCTGACAACATGTATACATGTACCTGTCCAATGCTTACAAAACTAATGGGAAGAATTCTGAGCTATAAGAGACTTTCAAATTGTGCAGTCAATTATTCAAGACCGAGTGTACCTTAAGCACAGGGCATGGAAGGTAGATTTCCATCTGGAGACACGATTGTGAGTCGCTAATTTATCCAACCCTCTTTATATTCAGTCAGTGTCTGTACGGTACTTGCCTCTGTTTCTTAAAACTATGGAAGGCCCCTTCACTTGGGAAGTTCCTCCGGTTGTCTGTGTCAGCTAGAAATGGAACTGCCTGTACTGGCGACTTGATTGCCACAACAAAGGGCCTTGCCAGACTTCCGTCTATGTGTAAGTCAAGCTGAGACTTTAGGGCCGGGCTGAACTCAGAGAGATGAGGAACCTCAGCCAGCAACCTCAAGGTGTTCTTGTCAAGAAATAACAATAACCTGCAGTTTGGAGTTAAGAGTGATACCAAATTTGAATTAGGGAGCTTTCTTAATGACTTTTCAAATCCATTTTTAAAACAAAGTATGAAGGGAAAGATAGTCATGATAATTATGTTTCTGACAAATGGCAAAGAAAACTTAGACTGCATCTTGTAATTTAGAGGGTCTGACGTTTTGATCCTAGCTAGAGGTTTCTCAAAGGCAAAACCTCTTGTTTTGCATACCAGCGCTTTTACCATCTGAGCTATCTTAGACGGCCATAATAGTCTACTATTCTTTATCAGGGCAATTCAGCTAATGCCCAGGTCTTTTGTTTGTTCACATCCTATGGAATTCACCAACTCTGTGGGTAATCAAAGCCCTGTTCTTCTCTTTCTTCCTTAGCCATGTAAGCCCCCGTGTCCTTTCAGAATAAAAAAAACCCCACAATTGAGAAGGTAATTAGCACACATAGATGCATTTCAGATACAAGAATTGCATTTCCTTCCATAGCACTTTCAACACGTTGACTTGGACATGTACCCTGCTATTCTTGCCTTCATATCCTTAATAGGTTTCTTGTACAATCAGGGCCAAATAGGCTGCATTCAAGACTTGATACTGACCATAAGAGTTGCTGCAGTACAGATACGGAGAAGTAGACACAGTTGTGTATGGAGAAGAGATAATTGATGTCTTCTTGGTCACTATGCTTGTTGACACCTTCAAGAGATGACAAGCTCCCCTTGGCTGTCAAGAGATGTACTAAGAAGTACAGCTCTATAGTCAGATTAGGCATCAGACATGCTAGAAAGAAAAAGGTTTGATTATTATGGGAATGTCCCAGTACATTTGAATATGTACGTATGTATACATTACATTTATTCCAAACTTTCATGATTTGTTGTAGAAATGGGAACCGTGCAACACAGCCATCGAGGAGAATGTAATTCAATGGGGTTTTGCCCTTACGTGATAAACACTGATTGCTCAGTGCTTTGCCCGGTGCCTGATAAAAAGAAATAAAAAAATATTTTTATCAGGTACCGGGGAAAGCACTGAGCACTCAGTGTTTATCACGTCGAGCAAGGGCAAAACCTCATTGAATCACATTCTCCTCAATGAAAAAAATCATTCTAAATATATCTATGATGCAACGCAGTACCCGCCGCTATACAATATTCGAATCCACCACACGACCTCGACCAGTTCGGTGGTCTAGTGGTTAAGACGTCTGTAATAGAATTTGGGAGGCGCAGGTTCAAATCCCGCCCGAGCTGCCTGAAATATTTTTATCAGGCACTGGGCAAAGCACTGAGCACTCGGTGTTTATCACGTCGAGTAAGGGCAAAGCACTGAGCACTCAGTGTTTATCACGTCGAGTAAGGGCAAAGCACTCAGTGTTTATCACATCGAGTAAGGGCAAAGCACTGAGCACTCAGTGTTTATCACATCGAGTAAGGGCAAAGCACTGAGCACTCAGTGTTTATCATGTCGAGTAAGGGCAAAGCACTGAGCACTGTGTTTATCACATCGAGTAAGGGAAAGCACTGAGCACTCAGTGTTTATCACGTCGAGTAAGGGCAAAGCACTGAGCACTCAGTGTTTATCACGTCGAGTAAGGGCAAAGCACTGAGCACTCAGTGTTTATCACGTCGAGTAAGGGCAAAGCACTGAACACTGTGTTTATCACGTCAAGTAAGGGAAAGCACTGAGCACTCAGTGTTTATCAAGTCAAGTAAGGGAAAAGCACTGAGCACTCAGTGTTTATCACGTCGAGTAAGGGCAAAGCACTGAACACTGTGTTTATCAAGTCAAGTAAGGGAAAAGCACTGAGCACTCAGTGTTTATCACGTCGAGTAAGGGCAAAGCACTGAACACTGTGTTTATCACGTCGAGTAAGGGAAAGCACTGAGCACTCAGTGTTTATCACGTCGAGTAAGGGCAAAGCACTGAGCACTCAGTGTTTATCACGTTGAGGAAGGGAAAAACCTCATTGAATTAATTCAAAATACGGTAGCTCATGTATGCAATAATACTGAGGTGGGAGTTATGTGGTGCAAAAATCTAAGTCTAAAAAATCCTTGGAGAACATTTCATGGATAAAAATGTACAACATATTGTTTATTTACCTTTTGTACATTCCGAATACAGTTCAGAAAGTCTGTCAATAGATTCCTGATATGTCACTTCCTTTTTAGAAACCTTTACAACTTCTGCTGGGAAGGAAAAAGCTGCCGAAGAGATACTTGTCTTTGTAGGTGTTTGAGGCTTTTGAGGGGATGAGAGAGAATCGGGATGACATGCTACGTCATTGGTGTTTGCTTGCTTGATACGTTCCAGTCTCAGAAGCTCCCTCTCTCTTTCAAGACCTCTATTTGTGTGGGAATGGGTTTCCTGGGTACATGAGGCAGCATTGGCATCTGCAGAATCTTGGAAAAGCCCCTTGAAAGAAGGACTGGATTCTGATGGTTCCTCCTGGTATGACTTTGAAAATGCAGGACTTGTTAAAGACTGATGTTTGACACGAGATGTTAGAACCATTCTGTTACTGGTGACCGCTGTTGGTGTAATTCTTCTGGATGGAATATTTGTGGAGGAAGAAGGGGTTCCAAATGCTGGGAAATCCTCAGAATCATTCAAGACAAAGTCAGGGGCAGGTTGGTCCTGATGAAATGGTTTTGCCTTTGACTTTAAAGAACCGTCACTGTAAGACATTTTGCTTCCCTTATTGCCAGACCGACGCTTCATGTTGACTGGGGTTCTATGGGAGACATTTTCTTTGGCGTGGTGTTGATCACTGCGTCTCCTGCCTTTCACTTGGTGAGAATTAAATCCATCTCCTTTCATGAACTGACCAAGGGTACGTTGGTCATCCTTTTTGTGAAAAGGTGAAATTTTCTTGGTTCTTCCCTTGTGGTCATCATGAGGTGTCTTCATGTAAAATTGTCCTGGTATGTCCCATGAGTTCCCTTCTGCTGATACAACAGGACTGTCTCCTTCTGAATCCTGAGATTTAAAAGAACAATTTCTCCCAGATGGGTCTGATTCCAAAGGACTAGGGCTGAACAGTTGGGTCCTATTGAGTCTGTGCTGAGTGCTTTTCCTTTTGGAGTCTTGTGGGTATGATCCTTGGCTGGAATTTTGATGTTGTAAACTTGACCTACGGAATTTTTGGGCACTTGCTGGTGTCTTTGCTGGAGACGCTCCTGATGATGCCCCATGATATATGAGGTGAGACGTCTGATCCCTCAAATAGTTGATGAAAAATGGCATAAAATCAGCTCGCAGTGACCTGTCTTTTAACACTTCATTTGTAGCATCAGCCTGACGAAAAAAACCAGAAAATTAGTGTCAGTTTGAATCTCCCTGAAAAGAACCAATTATGAGTCAAAACTCTGATTTGGGCCAGTTGCTGAGCTTAGATTTACAAAAATGACATCAAGCCAGGATTGAGTGGCTCTCTTATGCAACAAGTCATGGGTAGCCTTCACTACCAGTACATGCAAACCAGGATTATATTACTACAGTACTACTACTAGTACTAGTACTAGCATTAGGACAAGGTCTGCCCTGACCTGGATACTGATAAAACAAAGCTAAAGCCAATTTCTGTGCTTAGCGGAGGATTTTGCGTGATGCGCAACGAGAGGAAAATGGCATTCATTCGTTGTACAAAATTTCAACAGCAACTGCGAATTCTGACAAAACCACCTGAAATATTTTCAACGACACAGGTTAGGGTGTTCAGTTTTCAACCCCTAAGTAATTACTGATTAGTAGACGACAACGCAAGGATTCCTTTTGCATTCCACGCACTGACGCAGGGAAGCAATTTCACATACGCAATCATTGTGAATCATTTTTTGGTTTCGGATGCAGGAAAATATTGGCCGTGAAATACGCTTACGTTAAGCGCAGTTCTAAGTTTTGCTTCTGTAACTAAGCCTCGATTCTACGCTTAGTTAAACTAGTTAAAGCCCTACGCAGTTACAATGCAGCTGAGCAGGGCCATGATCATGATGGCATGAAAAGGGGCCGATTTGTCGTAACTTACTTCAATCGTAGGACTTACAAGTTACAATGTATTACAGCCTTATGTCATGATCAATCGTAGCGCTTCGTATAATCGACCCCAGATATCATCTGATCTGTCACTTTTGTGTATTCTAATTTTGAGGGAATAATTAATCAATTGATATTTTTGTATTTAATGTAAACTAAAATTGAAAAGTAAAAATCATTCATGAAATTGAAATATGCCCAAGCAATATGTTATCGTTTAAAGTTAGGTTATCATAGACGGTTGGTTAGGCATAGATCATGATGTCGTTTATGCAATCAATGTGTTATTGTTTATGTTATTGTTATTGTTTTGCTCGCGCAATAATTAAAATATCAATAAATTATCAACACAACATAAACATACACGAGATCGGCTTCTTTCGTGTCTAAATTACACGCGCTGCAATTCAGAATTACGCTTCAAGACATTCGAAAATACTACAGACGACAAAATTCAACAAAAAGGCTGTTCTTACCACAAAATTATTGCATGATAACCACAAGACTAAACTTTTAGAAGAAATCTTTTCGGACAAAAATTCTTCCAACACGGCGGCCATTTTAAAACTTTCCAGGCTTGTATATAAATGATATGTTGATATTAACATCGTGGCACACAAATATTGTTTACATTTATCAAATTAGAAAAAGAATAATAATTATTTTTTTCTAATTTATTTATAATGCATGAAATAATTTGTGACTTTATAGAATTTTCAAAAATTATAGTATTGTTTTATTTTCTCGACAAGAATTGCATTGGAGTAGAGGTGTTTTCAAAGCAGTGCGAA
Source organism: Luidia sarsii (assembly GCA_949987565.1). Classification (NCBI taxonomy): domain Eukaryota; kingdom Metazoa; phylum Echinodermata; class Asteroidea; order Paxillosida; family Luidiidae; genus Luidia; species Luidia sarsii. Next base: position 70,967 of record OX465101.1, on the reverse strand, counting down.
CAAACAAATCATTCGCGCCAAAATCGATCAGCTGTTGACTGACCCTGTAAACATTGCTCGTGTAACATTTAAATGCCACTGCTCACTGCACATTGTACTACAGCAGTACATAGTATTACTAGTAATACTACTAAGTACTAATACTAGTAATACTAATAGTATTAATGTACATTGTCGTCCACTTGACTGGCAGACATGCTGAAAAGAACGTGCCCATTTAGTGAGCCTTCTACGAACCAGCTTAAAACCCATGTTGGACAGAAAGAAGTGGCCCATGGAGTGGATGGAGAGAAGTACATGAAAGAAATTCACGGTAGAACTAGAATAATATTCATACATTTGTAAATTCTAAATTCTATTACTTTATTTACTAAATAGTACTACTACTTACTAGTCCGACTCCGAGTAACTTGGACCCTTACAGTTACAATACATTATCGCCCTTTTTATTTTGAGGGATTTGGGCGATTAGTAATAGTAGGGTCCAAGGAATCCTGCTGGGAAACCCGGTAAGTAACTAGTATGGGTTCGACTCCATGACTACCCCCGACCAAAACCCCCAGATTTTACCCCGAAAACACCCATGAAACCGTCCCATGCACCCATCTTTGGATTAAGTGAGAATCACCGATTTCAATACTGGTCATATGTTTTACACACATTTGGGGAAAAAGGAGAAATTTCCCCTTAAAAAGGGCGATTGTAAGGGTCCAAGTTACTCGGACTAAAATCTATACTTTGTAAAGTAAAATACAAACTAGAGTAATAATATATTAATTAAATAATATATTAATTAATAATTAAATACTTTTTGTAATAGTATTATGTTGTTTGGGGCTGTTGAAACTGTTAAAGGCTCACTCCCTTCATCAAGTTTATGCTCCCTTCATGCTCCCTTCAACTGGAGTGAAACATCATTCATATTACTTACTACTCTGAGGAACTTGCACCCTTTTTTATCGAATTTTGAAATTTTGAGGGACGGGTGACTGTCTGTAGTGTAGGATCCAAGGATAGTGGCTATCAATGTTAGTTCAAGTAACTTGGACCCGATAAGTCACTCTTTTTGTATCAAATTTTGTAATTTTGAGGGACGGGTGACTGTAGGGTCCAAGGATATTGGCTATGCAATGTGGGAATTTGATCTTTGAAAAATAACCCCTACCGATATCCCCAGATTTACCCCCAAAACACCCGCGAAACCGTCCCACGCGCCCATTGGGGATTCATTGAGAATTACAGATTACAATACTGGTCATTTTGTTTTACTCACGATTGAGAAAAGGGAGAAATTTCCCCAAAGTATGTCCGAGAACGGGTCGACTAGCCGAGTTGGGGTGGCCATCTTGGATTTGAAACTTCATGACGTCACGATGTGCAGGCAGGTCCGGGTGCGTAGTGGTCTGCGGAAGTGTGCGCGTGCGCTTGCACATGTTAAGCCCTACGACTGTTTCCTAAACAGCAGTGAAAAGCAACGTCTGGGATATCGCACTGCGCGCACACAAACAAGCAAGGGGACACATAGTACTACTACTACATGTTGTACTAGAACTCCAGTAGGGCAAGCAATTATGGCAGTAGGTAAGGGATCACTGTCACAAACATCAGCAGGAACAATCAAACATTATCCGTAGATATTCACATCCATAATGCAAGGTGAATTTCAAGATCATGTTGTTCTGAGGACACTATGAACAGCAGAACAGCTCCTGAAAAGCAAAACTCAGACTGACTACAGCATTCCAGTTACCAAAGAATTCAGTATGTAGATAAGATGCACATACATACATACATTACATCACCAGTTACATAGTTTGTTGTTATGGGTTGAAAATTAAATTTCATAGTCACAATCACCTTTTTTTAATTTCAAATTCAACAGAGAAAACCTTGGCTATGATGTATGAATCGCAGAAAGAGTTAAGTCATGATGAAACAAATCAACCAGCTCCCACGTCATCGAATACCTGTGGATGCACTGAAATCCAGTTATTGCCAGGCCAATGTCTATTGGATCAGTATGGTCACATTATTGCTGGCCAGACTGTCCCTAAAAAGCCCCCACAAGGTTTGTAAGTCGTCAATTATCCGTTTTAGATTCATGTGCCTTTTGGTTTTTCTTGATTACTTTTAGATCTCAAATGACTCAAAAATGTCATATTAAACATATTTCGTTAAATATTTTTTATTTTTTATTCTCACGTCATAATTACCGACAAATTGTATACTGATGTTGACCAAATGTTTTTCCAGCATCTAGATAGTAATCTTGTGATGTTTATTTTATCCCTTTTCTTATAAGCAGCAGTTGGAGAGACCACATCACCTGTCAGGTGCAGCTGCTGTAAGACACCTGTTAGCGAGATGATAAACTGTTACGCTTGCAATAATCAGCTGTGTCCTAGTTCGTCAAGACTCTGCACTCAGTGTGCGAACACATTTTGTAATATGTGCTCTACAATCAAGTGAGTTAAAAGAAGCCGGAAGAAAACACTTGTGATTTTATGTAATATTTATTTTTTGTAAGAGTTGAATTTTTTTTGTTGTTGACTGGACCGGATCTTGAACCTGAGACCTCTGGATTAATTTACCAGTGCTCTTCCATCTGAGCTAACCAGCCCTTAAATGGTGGCCTTCCCTAATAGTCAACTAGTCTTTGCCGGGTTGGGGGCACGAGTCCTGACTGTTTATCCAGAGGTCTCGGGTTCAAGTCCCAGTCAAAGTTTTCTTTGCCAATATTTCAATTTGTTCAAAAGTTCCAAGTCAGTTTTTCCTTTGTTTGTTTGATTTATATTTTGTAGTCATTTCACAAATTCACATTATGTACCTGAGCCAATACATGCAAGTTAAATTCACTCCCAAGAGTTCAAGACTTACAGATAACAGGCGTGTTCCCACATGGAAAATAACAAAATGTGAATTGCCTTTTTTTGCTATTGGGAATGCACCTAGCATGACATTTATTTGATTATACACCATGAAAAAAGTGTCTATCCTTAAAAGTTTAATGCAGCTTGAGATGTTATCCTTTCATGCACTAAAGGGTGTTCATACATGTGTACATGGACCTTATAACAGTAAACAGAGACAAAGGAGATGGGGTGCGGCCCAAGTTTAAGGGTGGTTTTTCAGAGGACGTGATAAGTATGGAATGAGTTCAAAATGATATGATTGAAGAAGTTTATCTGTAATTAGTGTTGATACTGTGACTGAAATTTATGGCTGAATGACACCTGCTAACAGTGTTGGTGATCAAGACAAATTTTGGAAGATTTATATTTACATAACAATGATATAAGGCTTGAAAGAGGAGATATGATCTCATGAAATACATGATTTTTTTTCTTCCAGTTTTGATGAAAGCTATGACCGAGTGTTCTGCCTGAGTTGTTCATCACAGATGAGATGAAGTCTCCAGAAAGTTACCACAAATAAGCTTCAATATACTGTATTTAATTTTCTTTGTCACTGGACTATTATGTGCAGTTACCAGATAGAGACGACACCTGAGCAGTATGTATGCTACCAGATTGCATGTAAAATTATTGTAGGATGTTTTTGAATTTCATATTTCTACATTTTCGACATAAACACACATCAGTTTGCAGTAGTATCTCAAAAAAGACTGCCATAAAACAATAGTAATGGCTTTAATGTTTTTGCAGACCTGTGTAAGTTATAAAGAGAAGTTATCTATTTTGTCTATTATTCTCTAATATCTTGTAAAGACTTATATTTTATAAAATGACTTATTTATTAAAGTCTGTGGTGATTTAAATCCATTATTGGTATACATGGCGTAAATATTATGGTTGTGCTTACTTTACCAAGTATTGCTTTTGCTGCTGTTCTCATTATGACATTACAACATCCTTGATCTTAGGTCCAAATATTATTGAAAATAATTTCATCCCAGAAAACAGGGAATCTGATGTTGTCAAAGCTCTGTATCATTTTGGAAAAATACCATTATTTGCATTTGTATGCCCAGATTTATTGCAAATATAACTAGTCAAAATACTCATTGACTTTTGTAACTTTGAAAATAAAATCAGTCAAACATATAAATCTCTTCTGTTTATTATTTTTGACTGTCTTACAAAATAATATAAAGATACAGGCATACATGCAAACTACATGTAGATTATATAACCATCTTGATAACTGACCTCTTCCTCATGCTATGTATGGTTTCCTCAGTAAATACCCTTTATGATGTTATTCAAACTACCTTTAATCCTGATGAAAATAAGGATATTTGATTCACAATTATGAATCTCTTTTCCCCCAGATAATGGTTCATTTCAGATAACAAAGTGCAAATCAAAATGAGGTAAATTTAATGCATTTTCTTTAAATGCCAAAAAGATCAAATTAGTAAGTACCATATTCCTTTATTGTACAATGACAATGATTGTGATGGGTACAACTAAATCTTCAAGCTCATTACATGTACTGTACATGTACACAAATATACCAGTTAAATGAACATCAAAAGTATTGTTTATGGAAAAAGAATAGAAAACAAAATGAAAAGGCGCAGAAAATGATATTCCTTTAGTACCACCCTAAATTTAAGACTTAACAAATTGACAAAGTAAAATGTATGGATATATGAGATCTATGTATACTGTGACAAAAGCTTCTAGTATACGGTAGGTAACTAGGTATCTTTCTCACAATGTAACACTGTAAGAATGGTAAATAACTAAATATCAAAATTTTAGTTCCGTTGAAAAATCAGAGTTGAAACTTTTGAAAACCAGAGTAAATTGGTATACTCTATTAGATTTATATTCAATATCCTTTCCCCACATATTGCAAACTGAAAAATATCTTTAAAAGGCACATTTTTAATTTTTTTTTTATCTCTTGCCTGCTTGGGTAGATGATCTTTTAACAAAAATAAAGTAAGAAAAATAAAGCCTTGAATTTCTCTGGCTTTCAAATAGAAAGACTATAAATTTGGAATCATGTACAGTATTCCACAAATGGCTTCACAGTTATGTCATGCAGTATGTCATTGAAATGATGATGAATTTCAGCAAAGTAACACTGGTGATTACACTGGATATGCATATAAAACCAAAACAAACAAGAAATAAAGACATACATGTACAATGGAACAAATGGCAATCACTGCATTGCAATTACAGTACCATGTATCTGTATTTTTGTAATTCTTATTTGCAGAACATTGTCACCATCTTTCTACATACCGGTACCGGTACATGTACCACTGATTGTGTAAACTTTTGAGAAAAATTTTCTCATTCTAAAACCTCTTAACCACCTTTGCACTTATTGATAATTGCGTACAGTAAATGTTAAACTGTAAATCCCATTTCCAAGGCAGTATTTACTGCCATCCCTCCTTGCGCTCATTTCTGATTGATTATGTCGTCTGATTTGATGTCATAGTAATGTTTTCTGATAGCCTCATTGGGTACAGACCGATTCTTGCACACACTTTGAGCCTTGGCTGCTGATGGCATGAAGTTCTGTAATGAAAGAGAAATTTGAACTAGTAAAAGTCCCGGCTAACAATTTAGAACAAAGATTGTTTCCGACATTTTTCAAAACCCAAATCAAAACTGAAAACTTATCAGTGCCATGTTGAAATTCCAACACCAGTCTACTCAATGGTATCTTTTTAACAAAAACCTTGACTACATTCAATGCAAACTAAATTGACCAACATGTACTGATTACACTGTCAGAAGAAAGAAAGACGAAGCTTACCACAAGGTTTGATTTCTTGGTCTTCTTGAGCTTAGCACTGACTTCATCATACCTGGCTCCTTTAAACATGGCTCCTTCAGGTGATGCATGGGCATCATTCTCCTAGAAATACAAACCAAATATGAAATGCTTCATTCAAAGTTTGGGATGGAGTCACACTGCATTAACAAGGAATGAAATAATGTTATGTAATACCTCAGCAATCAGTTCCATTACAGGGGAAGGCTAATTACTGATGAACTAAAGGATCCTCATAATAAAGGTTTTGATGACATAAATCACACATAAAAACATTGCCCATTTTTCTCTACTTTTAACGATCTAACACGGGTCAAGTACGTATGGTGGATATACTGGACACAGACACAGAAACAGGATTTTAAAAATTCATACTTATGGGCAACAGACATTAATTTGTGCATACCATTGACTGAAGCATTTCATCAAATTCAATGGCTGGTAATTCGTAGAGGCAAGCTTCTTCTGCTTGGTTGGGACTAGCAGGTGCACGGCTCAAGTAACGTGTGGTGGAATGCCTAATGAATGCAAATAACCAATGAAAATAAACGGCGCAAAGATCTAGTCTTCTGATGTACATGTAGATCTTTTTAATAATGACCATCTGTGTACATGTACTTGAAAAATGGTATTGGTTCAGTAGCCAAACCTTTAACTGCACAATACCATGAATGGTTGCATGCAGTGCGTTAATTAAGTTCAAATCATTCCTGAACAAGCTTTGTAGTTCTTTCTTCACACTTATTAATATCCCCTCATTTTGTCACTTCAATATTTTAATACAAACAATAAAGAAATGTTTCCTTCAAAAAGAATGAAGTGATTGTTGAAATGGAAACGGACAGGGAGAAACTAAGGAATCACCTATGCGCTTTCATATAATTATTCAGAAAAGTTGATTTCAATGATTGAGACCCAACTGATTCGAGGGTACTTTGTTAATGACTCACAGGTGTAGACGAGCTTCTTGAAATTGTTTCTTTTCAGCTAGAGATGCTGCTTGCTGCAAAGCTGCAACTGATGCGACAGGAGAGTTGAGATTCTGAAACAGTAATGACAGTAATACATCTATGAATATGTGACAGTGATACACACTAGATACATTTGTTCAGAGATTTGAGTCCGTTTCTATCAACTTCTTTCAATAATCACATTTCTAACAGTACAATACAAAAGATTGTTTTCAATGAGATTTGGATTAGAAAGTCGGAAGTTAAATGTCAGTACCTCTTCCATTTCTGATCTGCTTGATGTTGTTTGACGTTCCTCTGTGACTATCCGCAAGAAATGTCTGCCATCTGTCTTGGTATACTTTATCTGGACCTGACAAGATCACACATGAACCATTGGCTTTAAGTTTACAAAACACAAACTTGTTTAGAAATGCCCTAATCTACCAAACATTATGGTAGTGGTTTAAATCTACACAAAGTTAATGAAATAATAAATTACATGAATTAAAATGCAACAACTAGACTGATAACCAACCTGGAATGGCAATTTTGGCAGGTTTGCACCACTTGATCTTGGCTGGAAACCGAAAGTCAAATCTGTAGATTGCTGCACATTGCCAAGGTTTTTGACAATTTTGCTCTTTTCAGCTGCCTGAAAGTAGAAAAAGAAAACCATAAATTGCAAATGTACAAACTTGAGAGGGCCCATGACGTCTGATCCGAGCAAAACCTTTCTCAAACGAAGAAAAGGTTTGAGATCTCTCTGATTCAGTGATTGTAATTGTAAAGTTACTGATGTACATTATAAGTGCAATAAATAGACCTCCTGGTTAAATGTTCACAGACCTAGCTGTCACCTATTACAAAACAATGATGTTACCTCTGGCCCTTCTGTGGTGGCATCAAACTGCAGGGAGGGATGCAGCATTAGAGTGACTTGGACATTTGTGGCTACCACCTTGTCCTGGCCAAGTTGACGGATCTGTCTGGTCAACTCATGAGGATTCAGAATGCTGACAGTTCCAGATGAGATGGAAACACACTTGGTGACTTGCTCAAAGGCACAGTGGTCATCTGTCTTGATCCCAATGATGGATATTGTCGTCTGTTGCGTTTCAGCGATGTGCCCGGCCTGTATAGAAGAAAGAGTCCTAAAAAGTAAAGCAATTCACAAAATCGGCATTCGCATCAGATGTTTAACTCTGTACTCTAAATGAGACACTGATCATTCAATATTCCACTTACTTCACTGTAGAATTCAGTATCGTTCAGCCTTCCTTGCAGTGATCCAACCCCTTTATTTGGCATGCCATCAGTACACAGTACAATCTCAGAGCCAGGTTGCTTGGCCAGAAGTCCCAAGCAAACTGCTAAGGCTGGCCCTAGTGCAGTAGAACCACCCTCATGCAGACCAGCTACTTTGGACTTCAGGGCACTACAGGGCAACAAGGGTTGAAATGTCTGTGTTATTTCAAAGGAAAAGGATTATAATCTTTAAAATAAGAGATTATTTTGTTTATTCAAAGCTGAGAACTGCCTTATACTCCTACCTCACTGATGAGCTCAATGACTGTATGTCCATCTGTGAAGCAAGCTGTTGTCCTTCATTCAACAAGGTTGCCAAATCTTTCAGCTTCAGTCCAGCAACAGTTGCAGGATGCTGACTACCATCACCATGCACTTTGACATCGTGACAAAAGGACACCAAGATGACCTTTTTGTCAGGATTTTCTAGTTCATAATGTTCCAATTGCCTACAAATAGGAAAATTCCATAAACAGTACATAAGAACTAAACCAATTTCACATGGTTTTGGCAGAGAACCAATGACCAATCAGAACTGAGCAACTGCAGGAGTTTTGAAAGGAAGTTTGACTAAGCTCTAAAAACTTGGATTTTATTCGTGAATATGTAGAATCAATTGTAAGGATTACCTCTTGACAGCCATCTGCATGCACTGCAGCCTAGTCACATATGAAGACCCACTACCACCATGACCTTGTACTGCCATCCATTCAGCTGCCATTTTCACAATGAAGAAATTAGAGAGGAACTTTAGAAAATCTTGTAAGCCATTGTAAATGTGAATCACAATGCATAATAATTACTTTGTAGATTTAAGTGTTGCTATGAATGAATAACCTCATGGTATTTCCGTAGTCTTAATTAAAGGATTGTCAATTTTCACATTAGAACCTGTTGTACTTGACGTGCTACTTACCCTGAAGGTTAGAAAGGTGAGAAGACGAAGACATGGAACCACTGGTATCAATGCAATATATCAAAGTGCCTGTGCACTTGGATTGGCTGATACCAGTAGCATTTCCATCTGCTTTCTTATCTTCAACCTTTTTGTCCTGTGCAGCTCCCAAAAGATAGTCCACACTTTTCTCTTTTGGAATCTAAAAATGTACAAAATATCCAAAGATAAGTACCCATAAGACATATATGTACCTACTGTATATGAGCCAGCCTGTGCAAGTCTATAAACAGGTTTCGGTGGTAAATGTAATTCTGTCAAGGTGAATTGTGCGTATTCATTGAACTACTTTGGCCTATCTTTCTAATAGGAAAATGACCCTTTTCAAAGATGAACTTATAGCCTGGTGGTGCTTGACAGGGACAAAATGGAATCCAGTTAGGATTCTGCATCAAGAACATTAATAATATTTTATTATCAAATTGCACAAAATGCAAAGAGACCTTTTTGGCAAAGAGACCTTTTTGGCAAAGAGACCTTTTTGGCAAAGAGACCTTTTTGGCAAAGAGACCTTTTTGGCAAAGAGACCTTTTTGGCAAAGAGACCTTTTTAGCAAAGAGACTTGTATGGTACATCTGTATATGGCTTGATAAATTCACTTGGCACTGAAGGTTAAGGCATATACATGTAATCCAGGAAATCCAACGCCTTCTTATAGCCCTAACACTTCAGAAATCAATCTTGGTCAGTTGGTTGTGCGGTTTGGAAGGTTTAGGCAATGTTCAGAAACTTCAGATAGATATAGAAAGGAGTCCTACCTCTTCTTCAACAACATCCAGCCCATCATTTGTATAGTCACAGAACTCACTGAAATTGTAAACATGGTAAAAGATAGGCAAATAATTATAATGCATACAAGCTAACTTGGCAAGTTAATTTAAACGACGGTGCAGTGGTTTTTGCATTGGCTTAGGTATATAGTGAAGCTTAATCCTTAGAAAATACCCACACCTGATTACTTGATCAATGCAAAGAGTCATATTCTGTTTTCTAGCAAGAGTAGAAAAGAAGAAAGGCTCTTGGTTATATGATGTTTCCATTTAACTCACCACTTCCACTTCTTGTTGCCATCTACATCATCATGGTCTTGATCCAACTTGGAAATGAAAGACAGCATAGCATGGCACTCACTGTATTCAAATGCAAAGTTAACAACTGAGTAAGATGAAATGAAGTATGCACAGCCACTGGTTGCACTGCCAATATGAATACCAGCAGATTTGATCTGATGTGAAGGTGCACAGGGTTTATCATTTCATTGCTATGCTATCCAGAATCACCATCTTTAATATGTAACTATTTCAAGTTCTGGTCTTGGTTTCCTTGATAAGATCCACTACAACAATGAAAATAACTCTTGATACAAGTCTCACCTGCATGATACTGGATCTCCTGTGACCACAGTTGGCTCATTGGCAAGAGTTCCAAGAGGCAAGAGAACAATGTTGGAGTCTACTTTTCGATACACCATTTTCTTTTGCATCTGGCTTTGCTGATTTAATCGAGGTGTGCATGGGGGAGGCATAGAGGCTCCCTTTCTGCTTTTAGTCTTAACACCACCGAGACCAAATGGCAGCTTGAATCTCTTGCTTGATTTACTTGCTCTTGAAGGAACAGCTAAAATTGGCAAATAAACAATGGCAAAGAAAGGAAACTCATTACAACAAACACAAAATGACATCACCCTTTTTACTTTCAAATAATTTGTAAGCCTCTGAGAAAGTTTAAAATTAAAAAGATTAAAATATCTGGCCCTCTTAACTTTGGAGATATATTTGGAGCACATTTGGGGTCATTCAAATCAGTAAGTCATTTGTAGTTTGTACCATTTTTGTATTATGTTTCTTAAAACAAACTTTGTGCAATATTCAAAACAGTAGCTAAAAACGGAAAAATATTAAGACATTATTAGAGGAAAAAAATATTGCATTATTTTCAAATTGACATAAAACAGCTTCTGTGGTGTAGGACACACAAATTGTTTGTGGAAGCAATCGGAGATTCCACAAGCATCTGCTTTAAGGAAACATTCAGACACTTACATGGCGCAGCATTCAGCATTTCCGGTGGTATGTTATCAACAACCACCTGCTTCATGTAAGAGTCCTCAATAGTCGGGTCATAATCGCTCACAAACTGGTCGCTTACAAAACGCACAGTCATTGCAGACTTGCCAACTCCACCAGCACCAAGAACGATCACCTATAATGTACATGTAAGAGAACATCAGCATCCAAATCATGTGGTAAGTGCATGTTTTGGGCATTGTATTCACTGATGACTCCAAATTCAAAGTGCCACTGGTGTTACTATTAAGTGCCGGGCTCTCCAAATCTGGGCAGCACTATTGTCCAAGTTTTAAACAAAGACTCTTTTCACAATGTCAATGATGATGATGGGGTACAGTTGTACATCAGTATTTTTCTGCGGAGCATTCTAACAGATCAGATGATTATATTCTGACTGATTTGTATCAAGTTTACCTTGTAGTTCTTGCTGATGCGAGGGGTACATCTCACCAAGGCATGGAAACTTTCCTTCACATTGTCTCCAGTTTTGGCTGATGTCTCAAGGAATGCCATGTTATTGTCTTTGGCTTGTTTCTCAGCTTCATCCCTTGGCACCTCCCTCAAGTCCACCAGATCAGACTTGTTGCCACAAAGAATCTATGCCAACGGATGTAAGAGTGCATCATTGGTGAAAAATAAACAATAAAATAGTTTCTCAGAAGTTAGAGGGCCAGGCGTTTCGATCCTAGAAGCCGAGACCTTTCTTGAAAGCAAAGAAAGGTCCTGCTAGGATCGAAACGCCAGGCCCTCGATCTTTTCAGATTGATGTATTGCAGGTCAATTTAGTCAGTGAGCAGTTTGCAACAGTTTCTGATTGAACATTCCTAGATCCATGAAACTGGCTAAATACTTGGCTCTGACCCTACTTGACACCCCAAATTACCACAAACGTGTTTCATTGACAAAGTGTTAGGGATCAAATAATGTGAAGATAGATACTTACCATAGGGATTTTGTCAACATGTCTCATGCGTAAAACCCATTTGTAGATGTTCAGTGCTTCCTCAAACGTCTTTCTGTTGTCAATGGAGTATATGATCATGAAGCAATGGCCACTACGAACATACTGAATAAAAAAAGATAGTAATTATCAGCTTCACATATCTATATAAATATCAACTACGAAACATTTACAAAGCCTGCCAAAAGGCATAATCCAGTTTCCATTTTCCTGGGACAAAAGAAACATAGTCTTTCCAATACTAAAACGTGTCATTTACTACATGGTAATGAAAGCTTACCCGCTCCCTTAAGGATGAGTATTCCTCTTGACCAGCAGAATCCAAAATGTCAAGCATGCATGTCTGAAATGAGAAATCAGCATCCAATGCATGTGAACATCAACCCATAACCAATCACAATCCTGAATGTTCCATTGTTTAAAAGGCAACATGCAATGTTTTGGTATTTAAGTACCGCTAACAGGTCTTAATGTCATTAAGATTATGTCATTAATTGAATTCATTATCTCATTTTTGATTTTGGATATTCTGTGTATAATTCAGTCTTTGCAAAACCTAACTTGACTAGATTAAAGTGTTGTCATGGTTGTATAGGACTTGGCAAAAGATTAAGACAAAGTCCTTGTTATATTAGTCAGACACATTACCTTGCCATCATCCGCACTCATTGCTGAGGATGTCTGTAATCCCAGGTTGAGCTCTTCCTCAGCAAAATTTTCGTATTCTTCATTATCTTCAGCATCAACGTTTGCCTTCTCTGCATCATTTTTTTCTGACCCCTTCTTCATATACACAAATTTGCCTCCAAACTCCATCTTGATTATCTGACCTGTAAATTATCCATCACAAGATTAAAAATAAATGTTCAAAGTTAGGGGATAAATCTAAATGTTGAATACCCAAATAGTTATACCCTCAATCGTTTCAACAAAACAAACACTAAACTAATATGACAAAACTGATTTCTTTAAAAACTGCAAATCAGTGCCGGTATTTTTTCCCCTTTTTGTTTGACATGACTTGGAAAATCTGCATCCACTTTGTGTAATCCCCGAGCTGCAGTAGCCAGGTTTACAATAATGAATGAAAGCGGGGGTGTGATCCCTGGAGATATACGTATGGCAGTTAATGGTTGCATGTTTCTGACTGGTGCCCCACCCAGGCAAAGACTACCGAAGTTGACTTTTTGATGAGGCCACCATCAAAGGGCTGGATAGTTCAGATGGTAACAGCGCTGGTACACAAAACCAGAGGTCTCGCGTTCAAATCACAGTCCAGTCAAAGTTTTCTTTGCCATTTTTTTTCAATTTCTTCTGATGCTCGCAGTAAGTTTTGATTTGTTTGAAACCAAATTTCACTTGACTGGGATTTGGACTCCAGGGCTTTATCATCTGATCTTTCCAGCCCTTAGGAGGGGGCCTTCCTAAACTTGGAGGTGCCTTCCTAAACTTGGAGGGGACTTCCTAAACTTGGAGGTGCCTTCCTAAACTTGGAGGGGACTTCCTAAACTTGGAGGTGCCTTCCTAAACTTGGAGGGGACTTCCTAAACTTGGAGGGGACTTCCTAAACTTGGAGGGGACTTCCTAAACTTGGAGGGGACTTCCTAAACTTGGAGGGGACTTCCTAAACTTGGAGGGGACTTCCTAAACTTGGAGGGGACTTCCTAAACTTGGAGGTGACTTTTTTTGGACTTTTTGACTTTTTAAAAAACTTTGTTGGAAGGGAGTCAGTCAGAACCACAGGTACTACCCCATATTTAATTAAATCACAAACACAGCTATTGCAAGTGGAACAGATGCAGTTTAAGCAGTGATAAAATGTTTACAGACGTAAATGACCAAAATTGTAAAAGGCCAAGTGCAGAGATTCAAAGGAATATGACGTGACAGAATGCTTTTAGTTTTAAAGCATTTTTGCAGCAAGTTAGATGATAATTGTGCAAATGTTATACTTAGATAGATGTACATTCTAAAGAGGGAACTTCTAATGTTATATTCTTTCCAGTGTTCCTCATCCCTTAAACCCATTTCAGGTAGGGCATTGAAGTAGCTTTCCTATAGAAAGATTCTGTTATTATTCATGGCCAATGATCATAGGAGCAAACAACCTGATGTTTTCCTTTCAAAGGCAGCCAGAGGTTCCTGGTTCTGTCATGATTGCATACTGTGGTGCAATCACTACCAAAGGTTTTCTATAGGAGCCCTGTTGTGGCTCGAGCCACAACAGGGCTCCTATAGAAAACCTTTGGTAGTGATTGCACCACAGTATGCAATCATGACAGAACCAGGAACCTCTGGCTGCCTTTGAAAGGAAAACATCAGGTTGTTTGCTCCTATGATGATGACTCATATGTATCCATTCAATAACCAACCTTTGTCAGGTTAGCTCACAGAATACAAATTACACAGTGAAGTGGTTTAAGTGAATGCAATCAGTAGCACTATTACAGGCAATCCATAAAAGCTTGCCAAAGCTTGCAACCCTGTCCATGTACTGTAAACGTGTACATGTACATGATACCGTACTACTTGTGGACTGGGGGTATGTTTTTTTAACAGGGCCCCCGTCATTTTCATCTAGAGCTGTTTTCACAATCATGAATCTAAATTATCAAGCCTATTGATCGTGAATAGGATTTAATAAATCATGTAAAATACCATGGACATAGAATGAAATACCTCCAATAGGAATTGGATCGATCAACTCTTCTTGACTATAATTTAGTATACTATAATTACCATGGAGCTAGTACTACTACTAGTAGTAGTTTAGAGTTTAGACAGATGATTGTTGAAACAGCTCTACACAGTATGAAATGGGGCCCTGTTAAAAAAAAATGCCCTGCATGAACATGGGTAAATTACTGGCTTGTACGCTGACTGTCTATGTACATATGCAGTCCTGCTAGGATCGAAACGTCAGGCCCTCTAATTTATGTATTGCAGGTCATTTTAGTCAGTGATGAGCAGTTTGCAACAGTTTTTGTATTAACTTCATGTTCCTAATTTTATTTACTTCAACCATTTCACTTATTTTTGTGTGTTTGCATTGCACTATGCTATGGAATAATCATGTACACGTACATATAAGTACATGCACTGCAGTACTAAAAATAAAAAGTGCTAGCATAATTTAGGCAAAAGGAACACTGGCCATTATATTATGATGACCAATTCCTTTTGCCTCGGAATGCCAAGCCTTTAACATAAACAAAGAAATTAAAAGAATGTTGATAAATTATTGATTGAATTGAATGCCTGCACTGTACTCATACTAGTATAAGTATTAGTATTACTAGCCATGGGCCAGTATACGCTACACTACAAAAACGTACAAAAATATGTACTTTTGACTTTTGTATGCATTCCTTGTTCTTTGCATAGCCGGTGTACGTACCATGGGCTGGAGAAACCATAACTCTATAACTGAAACCCCACGCTGTACATGTAATACACATTGCATAGTCATACGGTAGATGATGTACATGTACATATAGTCCGAGTAACTTGGACCCGACAAGTCACCCTTTTTTATCGAATTTTGAAATTTTGAGTTTCGGGTGACTGTAGGGTTACAGTCACCCGAAACTCAAAATTTCAAAATTCGATAAAAAAGGGTGACTTGTCGGGTCCAAGTTACTCGGACATGTATCGTGGGAACCCCCGTTTTCGAGGTACACGTTTTTGGCGCTTAGCCTTCTAACTCACATCGCACAATAAAAACAACTCCGTATAACGATCTCAGACTTCGTATCTTACAGTTGGTTTCCTGCTCTTGTCCGTCACCCAAAATGTGGAAAGTTAAGGCTTTTCCAGTAGGCCAAACTCGTGTGATTAAAAAAGTTGCTCTTTTAGGGTCAATTTTCCTAGGTACAAAATTGGCAGGTGCTTCGAAGCTCCAGTTTTCGTTATTGTCGGTCCTAAAAAAAATCTGAGTGTACCACAATAAACCCCAACATCCGTAGAACAAAAATATATTACGCAACTTGAGGCATTCCGTTCTGGGTAAAAACTATGGAGGCTCCTGGCGGGATTCTCGCTTATATCATTTTTTAAATATTATTTTTATTTTTATTTAAAGACAAAAATAACATGGCCCAATACAAATAGGCTTTTATAAAAAATGAAAAAAATATAAGGGCAGCTAGAGAAAGTACCAAGAAGGAGGAAATGTGTCTCTGGAGTGACATTGGGAAAGGTCATAACTGAAGAAGCAGTGAGAAAGAGGATTGTGGAGTTTTTTTAAACGTCACAAAAGAAGACATCAACCAGACCAATACAATAGCAATAGGTTTTAAGCATAAATTATGAATGATTTGAGGAAAGTGTTAGAAGCAGAGTCGAAAAAAAACCCACCAAAGATGAACACAAAAAAACATATAGGGAAGAATTTTACAGTGCCACACAGCATTTTGAGTTATTTTAAGAATCTATTTTGCGTTTGGCTGTACTGGGGCACCTTACTATTAAACACCACCAACGAAAATAGGTGACGGTGCTTACTGCGCGGTGCGCCGCGGACGTCAACAAAACCGGGTAATCTTACGGAAGTGACAGGCTTGATGAACGTTCTCTATGATTATTCTAATAATAGTCTGTGGTGTGGAGAAAGTGACTGAGACCTCTTTTACTAGTGTGATACTTTCGTCCACATTTGTCGTCGAAAACCGGTTACTGGACTGGAGGATACATACATGTACATGTACATACTGAGAAATTATGTGTGTACACTGTCATTATACTTAGCATGGAGTTAATATTACTTTGTATTAGTACCATGGAGGTAGAGGAGGGCTCCTCCATGTTGTTAGTACAATGTAATTCATTCACGTAACGTGTACAATTGTAGTTGTAGTCGTAAGCCTACATAGTAGTACTAGTAGTTAGTACATCCTGAACTTGTGCTGTGGGCCACTGAATAACCACGGCCGTGTATTTTTTCACCCTTACTTAATTTTAATTTTCGACTGATCGTTTATTCCACACAAACTCAGAAAATCGAACTCCATAATAATATTGACATATCTTACACGTACATGTACTTACACCTTATGAGGTTTTCAGTGACTTCAGATGAGCAGCCTTAGAGATATTTGACGAGCACAAGGCAACGGTAGCCCGTAATGTACTCGGTGTTTATTTACTTCGATGGAATGCACTGCACCAGCGTTCACTACGCAGTTCCTTGTACGTGACACGCGCGATGAGCATCAACAACATTGCTCAAGAACATTGCGTCATTCTATTTATAAACAGTACGTCATGCGCTATTTTTAGTTCTTAGGGAAACCGCGTCCATGATCATGGTACTGGAGCCGTTTGTTTTGTACGCCTACATAATAATATGTACTAGGCCTACATTGAAGAGTAGTACATACAATAGTCGGATAAGGGCCAGCTGATCTGTGCCTTGGGTTAGGGATGGGATATATTTTATCCACCATTCAGAATTAAGAATGATAACTATGTCAGAAATATTTCATTCCTTTCGCTGCCCGCTTACCCTTTCCTGCCATCTATAGCAATTAGAACATATGCTAGAATAATCATTCTTACCTTATACTCCAGTGATGTACCGGTACTCTAGAGTTTCTTCTTCAACCTCAGAAGCTGTGACCCTAATTGAATAACTCTTAACTGTCGTATAAGCTAGTCAATCATCCATATATCATTATTATGGACCTCGGTTGCGGTACATGGTGGGAATTAACGTTTCACATAACTGTTGCAAACTGCTTATTGACGCAACTGACACAAATGCAAACATCAAATAAGATTATAGATAGGCCTAGTCCGAGGCCTAGTCTGACATTTCGATCCTAGCAGGACCTTTCTCAGTCAGAGGCAGAATACTGATCTCTATCCCCTTTACTCTCCACTATTTTGAGTGTTATATAGTTTTATCACACCATGCACACATCATCATAAAAACTAGCATTTCCAGGTGAACACAGCAAGACCGTCTTTAAACCAACTTATTGTTAAACCAGTTTCTTCTCTACAAATCCGCGATGAAAATCATTATAATCACTGTAATTGCTGTTAATATCCGTATCTAGGTCCTGCTAGGAGCGAAACGTCAGGCCCTCTAACTTTTGAGATTTATATCTTGTAGTAGTACTAGACTGAACAGTAGACCACATAACGTACACTGTGATTGGAAGTTAACGAGTTCTCAACTCACAATGCCGGTAGGGGCTACATAGGGACCTATATAGGCCTAACATAATTTTCATGAAGCAGAAAGCAAATGACTTATAATTTATTAGATTATAGCACGAGGTAGGAACTGCATCCTGCGTAATTCATTAATTTTTCGCTTTTTTTATTATGAAATAGCCTGAACTGTATCTGTGTTAGTGTGCATGCGACCCTCTTAGTCAGAAAACAGCACCATAGGCGCGCCTATAGGCCTAAAGTTTAAATTTCAACTTGGCAAAAAAAGTCACACATTGAAGGTGGAAACACTATTTGCTTCATTTCGACCAAAAGACTACTGTATACATATATATAATGAAGTTAATACAAAAACTGCTCACTGACTACCATGACCTGCAATATTACATAAATCTCAAAAATTATAGGGCCTAGCTGTATATAATGATAGGTCCCATGTTTTCATAACATTTCATTTTTTCCCAGTTAGATTACTCTCTTTTTCTTGCTGTGTAAAAACCAGTATTACCC
The DNA here is from genome assembly GCA_949987565.1 of Luidia sarsii. Taxonomy (NCBI): domain Eukaryota; kingdom Metazoa; phylum Echinodermata; class Asteroidea; order Paxillosida; family Luidiidae; genus Luidia; species Luidia sarsii. The sequence continues at coordinate 52,277 of OX465101.1, read as the reverse complement.
ATGAGCTTCCATGAGTCAGGTTAAAATATATGATGATCACGTACATGTTGAATAATTATGATTACTTTGGACCTGATTTTGGTTTTGGACCTCACTACACGGCACTGTCCTATATAGATGGTAATGCTTGATGCGTGCATGGGCAAACCTTTATTTGCGAACTCCTTGAGTGCACTTTGAACAAAGGTCACTGCAACTCTTGTATTTTTTTTTTTTTAAATAATTATAGGCCTATGTCTGGGACCATATAAGTAATAATGTAAACCGTCTCTATAATTGTATTTTTTTCGAAATAACAATCTTTGCAATGTGATTAATTTATTGGAGGTTGCATGGAGGTTTCAAAAGATTAACGATCGTGTTATTATAAAATATTATATGTAATTGAATATTATAGGCCTACTACTGTAGTTGTGATCTGATTGTATATCTGCATTAATCTTCACAGCAATCATTGTGTTCCAATAAACTACAAGGTGTTACGATTGTATGGTCCAATACAATGGTGATCTAACGTTGGGGACAAAGCTCCGCAAAGTGGAAAGTCCTCATGCCATAGGTCATGTCATATTTCTTGCGGCAGATCATGTGATGGTTTGTTCATACAGTCTATGCCATTGTCTTCTTGTATCATTTGGGCGTCCATTACTAGGGAGTCAAGACCATATTATTGGATGCAGTGTCCATTACTGTATGGGGAGTCAACGGCCATACGTGATGCAGTTCTTGGTTGTTCTCTTTCTTGTGCCCTTTGTGGCCTGCTTTCCTAGCGAGGAAATCTTCCCAGTGCCAGAGGCAGAACCGTCTTCATCCAAACACTGGGGTCTTCTTGTGGCTGGATCTAACACTTGGTCTAACTATCGACACCAGGTATACTCCCGTTGTTGCTCATCACTTAATTGATCATTATTTTATTGTCATCTCGATACAAAGTTTGACATCGATCACTCAGGGCAATACACAGAATGTTCTTCCTATACGCTCAAAATATCGACCCCAAGCTTGTGGTTGTCTGTTATCCAGTCTGTTTAACTTCTATCAAATACACATTCTTTTATATTGATTATTTTTGTTTTACATTTCTCCCATTGTTGACTCGTGGTCTTTATTGTATCAAAAAGAAGCAGCAGAATTGCCCTCATAATCTAAACTTTAATATGATAAACAACCATTATGAAACCATTTATATCATTCCCTTGTTTTTGTTCAGGCTGACGTATGCCATGCTTACCAGATCCTGCACAGAAATGGTATTCCAGACGAAAACATCGTTGTGATGATGTATGATGATATCGCATTCAACTCGCAGTAAGTTAAAGTTACACCCCAATGTGAGAAGTATATCTGAAACTAAAAAGCGTTTATCCCATTACTCTTTGTTCCGGTTAGACTCATTAGTATTATCTCGGTAGAAACATAATAACATTTTATCTATGAACCGATATTCATATATTCTATGGATACACCATGTGGGGTGCTTTAATTGGTAGTCTGCTGGGACAATCTTCAGCTCAGATTTTGACCTCGCAAGGTGTATACGTGATGATATAGAGATACGCACTACTATACATGACCAAATCAAGCTCCAATAATTGACCATTCATTGCAGGAACCCTACTCAGGGAGTTGTCATCAATCGACACAATGGACCAGATGTATACCATGGTGTCCTCAAGGACTACACCAAATCGGTAGAGTATTATATAGTTTCGTTTTAGGACAATACAGGTCAATCACCCAATAGCCCTATTGCTCTCTTATACAATTAACGTTATCTCATGAAAAAGCTATAGTTTTGGTATTTTGCTTATTATCTCTACTAAACAATGGACAGGACGTAAACCCGAAGAACTTCTTGAGTATCCTTAGTGGCAATAAGACGGCAATGAGGGGGATCGGTAGCGGCAAAGTGATTGCTAGGTAAGTAAACTTTAGGGCATGATTAGGCATGACTATATTTAACTGCCGAATATAATCATGCCTTTCCAATTTAGTCAAAGAATAGTTTTAGGATAATAAATTATCAATGACTCCTCTTCTTGTCTGAACAAACCCTTTCTCCACAGATATATGAACAATTTGCATTGAAAAGTTCCCAGTCAAAGAGATGTGTCAAAGTCACGTTCTACAGTAACTGTATTCAATTTTTCTCATGATGTGGATAAAGCATTATGATTGTCATTAATACATGTCACAAGATTTTTTTCTAAACAATCGATATTGTCGAGCTTGTTGACATTTTCGCCGCTTTTTATTGTCTGTTTAAAATCTTCTTTAGCATGACTGTAAAGAGTTTCAAATGAATTGTATGCATTTTGTTTTTCGTATATAGTGGCCCGAATGACCACGTGTTTGTGTTCTTCGCTGACCACGGGGCAACGAACCTCATAGCATTCATGGATGAAATGGTATCTTAACATGATTATGCTCAGTCTATACATGTATTGACATTTCATTTCATAACAACAGTACGTTTTAAGGGAAAAGTCTTATCTTCATTTCTTCTTAGATTATACTTAAACCGTAATGCTCACCTTTTCTTGCAGCTTTATGCAAAGGACCTTATCCAAACACTGACGAAAATGCAGTCAGAGAGAAAGTTTAAAAAGGTAAGACAAATTATGGATGGTTTTGAAGACGCGTGTGACTGTGTAAGGCATTGCGACGATGGCAACTAACGCGTGATCGAAAAACTTGCATGATCCACCAGTTTAATTAATGCCGATCAACGATTGGATTAATCTTTGTTTTGATATTTTAGTTGGTGTTTTATCTGGAATCGTGCGAGTCTGGTTCTATGTTTCTTAACCTACCGGATGACATTAGCATCTATGCTACAACAGCGGCAGGACCAGATACCTCATCTTATGCTTGCTACTATGACAATAAGTTGGGCACCTACCTTGGTGATGTATATAGTGTCAAGTGGATGGAGGATTCTGATCAGGTAATGTAATGAACATACGCATTGAAGTAGACAGAACAACTCTCCTAAACCTTTATACATGTATATAAATAAAGGCATATAATTAGCACCTGAGAAAGGTCACGCGAGGATCAAAATGTAATCGTCGCTTTCTGTGACTGCACACTTTCTACCCAATTATAGACCTTTTGAACAGTCAGTCTGACAAAGCACTGAGCATTAAACGTACAGTACATGATTGTATAATTTATGTGTACATTGTACGTACCATTGTACACTATAATAGCTACAACACTCCCATTCTTCTCAACGAAAAATCGTCTGTCTATAACAATAACATGTTGATCTGTTGCAATTTTTTGGCGCATTTTCAGGAGGACCTTACCAAGGAGACGCTTGAGCAGCAATTTGATATTGTAAAGAAGGAGACTAACACAAGCGTTGTTCATCAATTTGGAGATATCTCGATGGATCAAGACACATTGATAAACTTTCAAGGGAGTGGAGGGCAGTCTATGCGGGGAAAACTTGCCCCGACTGTAAAGGTAATGAAGTGAGAATAAACATCATGCACACTCCTATACAAGTTGATGTCTTATTTTCCAAAGACATGGTTTTGTTTGCAGATGACACGTAGTGTACATTATTTTGAATTGGCCTTTATACAAGACGTCGTTTGTGTGAACCCACAGTTGGACGCCATCAGCAGCCGCGATGTCGACATGGATCTCCTGATTCGCACGCTTGAGAGGGAGACTAACCCGGAACGGAGAAGTGACCTGATGAAGCGAATTGTTGATCTGGCGCAGGTCAGATAGAGTTTTTGTTAATTTGTCTTCAAACGTTTTATGCAATTCGCTCGCTAAAAGCGCGCTTGTCATTCTGAGGCTATCATAGGCCTATTCAAGCCATATTGAACATGCATGGTCACTTTGAAATATCCAAGTATAGCGCTATTTCAATTAACTACCAGGCCAGGGGTGTAATCCCTGGAAATATACGGCAGTATAATGGTCGAATGACTTGAAAGACTGGTATGAATGACTGGCGCCCCACCCCGGCAAAGACTAGTTATAGTATAACGGCCGGATAGCCCAGATGGAAAAGCACCGGTACGTTAATAATGCAGTCGTGTAGGGTTCAAGTCCCGGTCCACTCAAACACTCAAAGCTTTCTTTGCCAATTTTTCAATTCAAGAAAAATAAGTTTAACTTTTAGCCCTAAGCATTTTTTTTTAAATGCAGAAGCAAAGCTTTGCCCATGATCTGATGTACATCTTAACCGCGAAGCTAACAAGAGATGACAAGACTTCTATCGAATCCTTGATGAACACCAGAGGGCGTGCTGTCATGAATTGGGGTTGCTTCAAAGATGTGGTTCAGGCGTTTAGTGACTTTTGTTTCAAGATAAGCGAGGTGAGTTTTGTCAGCCGGTAAGCCTATAAATTATTAACAGGCCTATACGCGCTTTATATTCTGCGTGAAAATTACGTGAAACTTCCTGTCAAGTTATGAACCCATGTTCATACTATTGACCTGTTAACACTTAGTCCATAACTTACTTCAAACTCCTAAAATGTTGAAAATGACTGTTTTACCATGCAGGCGTTTAATCGTTCAATCCTACATGTGTAAGTATACAAACAAATAGGCCTACTGCGATACACTTCAATGTAACAATAACTCACCCGCATGTTTCGCCTTATTTTCAGGTTTCCTATGCTTGGGGCCAACTCCATGTCCTTGCCAATCTCTGTGATTTGACGGGCATTCACACAATCGAGTGAGCTGAAATTATTTCTCTTGACAGTTTAAACAGATGTAATTAATTATAAATCTATAGTAGATTTTGGAAATCCAACAATTCGGTCACGCTACCCTCAAGTTACCCTCAACCCGAGTTTGGTAAATTCTTGCGTATAATTAGGACAAAATTAATGTTATACCGGTAGTAAACCAAAGAGTGAAATAGTGACACAAATGATTATACATGTATTGCACATGGAAATAACCAAAATAATGGTTTACTTTGACATGCTATAGAATATACCTAGTCAACCCAACACTGTAACGCCATACAAAATAATTCTTGGTTTCTAGTTGTTCGGGCGTGCCATCTCAAGTTGTTTGGCTATATTTACACGAATGCGAATTTCTCCCACCTTTACAGTATCACCATGGCCCTCAAGTCTGCCTGCTCCACTGGCAACATCTGATTGCAGGAAGCTGACATAGGCCTCGTCCGACCAGATACTCTTTACTTCGAAGTACCGATGATTTGTTTGACAACTGATTAATGCCGCTGTCACGGTGTTTTTTACGGAACACAATTAATTTGGGGTAGAATTCAATTAGCCATCTGAATGACTGCAATCATAATTTTACACACAGTTAGCTTTTATAGGCTTAAGATGTGCATAATAATTTTTCTGACTCAATAACTATACGGTATCCACTTTGAAGTTTATTTACAAAATTATTATCAGAATCCATTCTCGTTATTTTTACAGTTCTAGAATTTTGGTGGACATTACATTGATTTGGAATAGATTACTCTGACGTGGAATTCGTTCAAGCACAATAGTCAATTCTGGACTGTAGAGAGACGCATCACTCGACGTACTTTTACACTGACCATTATTAAGGCCTCCCACGACGCTCACATACTGTATTACACTGGACAAGAATCGCCCTTGCTTTATAATCAAATCTGACATAATAAAGCACATAATAAGTAATAACACATGAACGTTTTCGGGAAATGTTCTATTTGATAGCGTATTGGATCATCTTTTCTTTTTAAATTTCTTAACATGCATGGATCTCTTTACTTTCCGTCTTGCAATTTTAAAGGAACGTCAATTCAATCAATTATCAATTAATAGATAGATAAATAAACATATCAATAGATAAATACTTGTTTGGATACCGTAATCGTTTAAACTCTGCAAGTGAAATAAACCAAGATAGAAACGCATTGTGTCTTGTATTTTTGCACTCGTTCGTCTATTGCTCCCAGTCCCCTGAGTGGAACATCACTAAATCTTTCAAGTTCTTACTTTGAGTAAGGATCTGAAAGGATCGGAACGTTATGCTCTCCTAATATTTATGAGATTTGCATTTTAATTTGGTCTTTTAAGTCAGTAATTATAAGGAGCTTGCAATATTTATACTTTCAACAATATAAATTATTGAAGCCTATATATAGGTCTATGGTTATATCATTAATTCTGCTTTTGAGAAAGGTCCTGCTAGGAACGAAACATCAGGGGGTCACTCAAGCCCTCCAGTAATTTTTGATAATAATCCTCGACTTGAATTATTTATTTATTTGCCGCCCTGAATGAGTTTTTCGGCCCAAATCGACCAACTCGCCAAAATGACTCGATACGTGGCCCAGTTTGAACTGGGTATTGCGGTAGTGAATAATAATCTTTATTGTGTACAAAGTCCTGTACACTAGCCTGTGCATGTAACTGAGACACGCCCATTGGATCAGTCATCACACAAGGTGGCTGTAGCGTGGGAGGGCGTGTAACATTTAATAACGTACAGTTCGCTCGCATAGACAGCCCCACGTTTGAGTAGACTTTACACAGTCTACGAATCGATTAAAAGAGTCAACACGGATAGAGGACATAATAATACGTGTTGGTAGTGCTATTTTGAAATCTTTGAAGCGAGTCTAATTTGTGTAGATTTTCTCAACTACATGTTGTAATATTAGAAACTAAGACATCAATGAACGTTGGTATTGGTGAACGTAATGGCGGGTGAAATTGGACTAACGCAGCTCCCAAAGAGTAAATCCAAAAGCCGTGCCTTAGGATGGCTGACAATTCGACGATCACGATCTAAGAACAAGTACAACCTGCAAACGGCAGAGCCTCATGCTTTCCAACATCCAGACGATAGGTGTGGGGCACTAGACGATGATCTAGACGAAGATGACATCCCTAAGTTGGTGGAGCGTTTGCACGTAAGTCTCGTTTCATCATGTACACATGTATCGTGGGAACCCCCGTTTTCGACGGTACACGTTTTCGGCGCTTAGCCTTCTAACTCACATCGCACGATGAAAACAACTCCGTATAACGATCTCAGACTTCGTATCTTACACTACAGTTGGTTTCCTGCTCTTGTCCGTCACCGAAAATGTGGAAAGTTAAGGCTTTTCCGGTAGGCCGAACTCGTGTGATTCAAAAAGTTGCTCTTTTTGGGTCTATTTTCCTAGGTACAAAATTGGCAGTTGCTTCGAAGCTCCAGTTTTCTTTATTGTTGGTCCTAACAAAAATCTGAGTGTACCATAACAAACCCCAACATCCGTAGAAAAAAAATATATATCAGGCAACTTGAGGCAGTCCGTTCTGGGTAAAAACTATGGAGGCTCCTATAGGGCGTCTCGCTTATATAATTTTTTTAAATATTTTGTTTTATTATTATTTAAAGGGGTTCCCACGATACACATCATCACATACTTGTGACAGTACTGTGAATCTGTGATACTGATAATATTATTATATTAGTTACTGGCATGACTGGGACCGACGGTGTGGGCCCTGTTTATCCTTGCTCTGTGGTTTATGCCATTATTAAAAAAAATATTATCGGTCTAATTAGTAATTTGACCGATGTGTAGTGTAGCCCTACTCCTACGCTACAGTACTACTACTTACTAGTAGTACTAGTACTAGTAGTATAGTACTAGTACCGGTACTAGTACTACTAGTAGTCACTACTACTAGTAGTAGTCACTACTACTAGTAGTAGTAGTAGTACTAAATAGTACTAGTAGTACTACTACTACTAGTACTACTACTGTAGTACACTAGTACTAGTACTAGTCCTAGACTTACTACTAGTACTACTACTACTAACTAGTCCTACTCCTACTCCTAGTCCTAGTCCTGCATTGGCCAGAATTGTGGGGTCCTCTGTCTGCTGCTCTCCCTACAGCCCTACGATTACGAACTAGGGGCTAGGGACTAGGGAGAGAAGTAGTCCGAGTAACTTGGACCCGACAAGTCACCCTTTTTTTTATCAAATTTTGAAATTTTGAGATTCGGGTGACTGTAGGGTCCAAGGATCATGACTGCATCGTGGTAATGTCATCTTTGAAAAATATGCCCAACCGAAATCCCCAGATTTACCCCCCAAAACACCCGTGAAACCGTCCCACGCGCCCATTGAGGATTCAGTGAGAATTACAGATTCCAATACTGGTCATTTTGTTTTACTCACGTTTGGGAAAAGGGAGAAAATTCCCCTCAGTTGACTGAGAATGGGTTGACGAGCCGAGTTGGGGTGGCCATCTTGGATTTGAAAACTGGATGACGTCACCAGGTCCGGGTGCGGAGTGGTCTGCGGAAGTGTGCGTGCGCGCTTGCACGCGTTGAGCCCTACGACTGTTTCCTGAACAGCAGTGCAAAGCAACGTCCGGGACATCGCACCGCGTGCGCACACACTTTTGCAGACCACTCCGCAAGCCATAGTTAGTAACTGTGGTGTAACAATACTTAGACAGATTTTGGGTTAATACTTAGACCATAAATGGATGGAAAAAACCACAACAAAGTATTTTTTTATACGCAATAGACCATTCCTAGTTATTTTATGTACCGGTAGACAAAAATAGTACTTACAGTAATGGTTTTCCCCCACATGATTTTGTGAAGGCTGTACTGTACACTGTTTGTGTGGCACGTATACTGTACAGTGTACATAATGTTGGAATAATGAAGTGCATGTTTTGTACAAAGTCGCATACTGATCAGCTTTCGGTTGACACATGCATTGAAATATCACAAAATTATGAATTTTAGGGAAAGGTTCATTTTCTGGCGCAAGTGGTTGTGCCAGACAATGTATTTCAAACATCATCTTCTCATATGGACATGCATTGTACGGTTTCAAAAGTTGCTTATGACTTGGCATGCTTATTACATTTTTCCTTTTTCCTTTTTTTGAGAATTAGAATCGTGAAACTAGAATGCCAAAATGAAGAAAAGGCAACAGTTACAAGCTGCCATTTTTTAAGATTCAGCAAAAGTTGCGTAGTTTAGCAGACTTGCAGTTGAGCAAACTGTTAAAGACAGAATTCTTTAAAAATCATATTTCATGTTACGCTATTAAGAGTTCACGTGTGTATGTGTATCTTTTATTGGGCTCTCCGTGTGCATACATTTTATCGACCGTCTGAACCTACATGTACAATTTCCATTTTCAAAAAAATCTAAAGCCTCACAACATTCCACAAAGTTATGTTTTCCTGTTGACAGCTATATGATAAAATGGATTACCGGTAATTACATACATGTATGCACCACAAGCTCAACTTTTAACAATAGCATCACTTGGAACAGGCTACCAGAATGTTAGTTGCCAATGGTCAAGCTGACCACCCCTGGGAAAATTCCAGCCTTCAATCTCACACTGTAGGCCTAGTACCGGTACGCTGTAACAGTACCATTGATTACCAACTGTGTTTGTTTTCCAAAACATCAGGAATACTGCACTTCCCTCTATTCAATATTTTCCATATGAATAAGTTGTTTTGGTATGTTTGGGCCTCCTCATGTGTTCCCCATAATTGTGTCCCATTACCTTGCTGTACATGTACTCTATGTACCTGCCCCCCCCCCACCCAGTCACAAAATGTTTGAGTGACTGCATATTATGTACATATGTACATACATACCCTTCACAGGGAAGCACAGTGTGTAGCATGTGAATAAGTGGAATGCTGCGCCAGTAAGGGTGAAGTTGTATAAAGACAAATTGAAAGGCTTTGCTGAATAGGGGTCAGCAGGCTGACCTTTGTTAAATTCAAGGACATTTGCAGGTTTTCTTTGGATTTTTTTTTTGCATGCCGAATTAGCTTCCAGTACCCATTATATTAAAAAGCGGTGGGAAAAAGGGTTTAACAGTAAAGTACTGTACATGTATATTGCTGCAATAAGTAGTGCATGGCCAAGCTGCTTGCATGATACTGTACATATGTACATGTAGAATGACCTGAATTCTACAAATCAAACATGGTAGAAGGCTAGATGTTTTGTCCTCCCAGGATTCCCAAAGGCCTTATTACATGGCAGTAGCCAGGTTTACAACAATTAGTTGGTACCGGTACATGTACAGGTGTGGCTTTAAATTCATATCAGATTGATTTGATATTAGATGTCTATGTACGTAATAATAAGTGGAAATTGTTAAGTTATGTTAAATTGATTGTTATGTTACAAATGTTAAGCGGTTGTATGTACTGTAGATAAAAATAATGTGATACTATACGGCAGCTGACAGCAAACAAATGAGTTCACAAAGTTCTGCAAAATATTAAGTAACTTATTCACAAATCCAGTTAGATTTCACATTTGTTAAAAGTATTCAGGTAATATCTGAAGATACAAGTTTTGCAATTGCAAACTGCTTACCGACTGAACTAAATGCAAATCTCAAGAATAGTCAAGCCTCTGACATATGTACATGTAGTAGGACCTTTCTCAACGACAAAAATATTCAAACAAATGAATGAAAAACTGACTGGTAAGTTGGAAACAGAACAAATTTAAAAAATGGCAAAGAAAACTGGGCCAGGATTTGAACTGAGCTGGTTTTGCATCCAGTGCTCTTACCATCTGAGCTATCCAGCGCTTAGATCGTGGCATCCCAAAAAGTCAACTAGTCTTTGGCAGGGTGGGTGGGTAGACCACTGACCAGCCAAGAGCAAATTTGACCATTGAGCATTGACTGCCAATTGCCAAATACCACACCCCTGACCCCCATTTACCTTTTCAATTCAGACGCAAATAAACAATGGTTGTACAGTATGTAAACCTGGCTACAGCAGCTCGGGGATGCAGCTTTTCCAATTCAAGTCAAACCAAAAAAGGACTGGGAACATGGCAATAAAATCATTCTTTCTTTTCAATTTTTTCAATTTTTTTTGTTCAGTTTCTATTTTTTTATTTTTTATTCTTCAGGTCCTAGAGAGTGAAGCAAGCCACTATGACCCCCGGGTCGTGATGACAACCCAGAGGCATCTTATAGATGCTCTGAGGAGAGAAAATGGAGCACTTCGTCTTCTCAGACATCAGGTCGATCTTTTAAGGAGAGAGAACTCTATCCTTAAAGCAGATCTTGAAAGATCTCTGACAAAGAAATCCACAAATGGTTCTAAGACCAAGAATGGGATATCCAACGGAGAGAAGGCAACTGTGAATGGAGTCCTAAATGACATAGAGAAAGAATCTTCATGCAGCACAGGATCATCAGAAAACATCACTGCTTTGAAGATGGAGAATGAGAAATTGCGGAAGAGCAATGACCAACTCCAGAATTGCTTGAATGAACACAAGAAACAGAAGGTGACCTCTAACGGGTTGACTAATGGGACAACAAATGGACATGAGTTGACCAATGGTACATCCGATGAGGAAGACTCTCAAAATGGAGGCCCATCACCAAGGAATGCAGGAGCAGGAGAGGACAAAAAGTTGAGACCTCTTTTGCGGAGTGGAAATGATAATGGAGCAGGTACAAGTGGAACAAGCTTAGTCACAGGTAGGAACAAGCATATATTTGCTGAGACTTCGTGGAATGTGCCCGTGTGATCTTCATCAACTCCTCATTGATAAGAAAAGATTTGTTTTTTTACTTAAGTGGTATACAAAAATGTTGCAAACTACATGTGTACTTACTGACTAAAATTACCAAGATGCAAATCTCAAAATTTAGTGGGCCTGACGTTTCGATCCTAGCAGGACCTTTCTCTAAGGCAGAGAGTTTATTTACTACTTATTAGGTATCAAAATCTACATGCACAAATGGAATATAAATGATAAACATGAGTAAGGAATTGGAAATAAGGCAATAATTTGATTCTGTATAATTTTAAGCGCCTTGAACATCTTTGCAGACGGATTCTGGCGCTCTATAAATGTCCAGTATTATTATTATTGTTATTATTAATAATATTGACATTGACTGCCTTGCATTTCACTGACTCAGTGATTCGTTACTGTGGATGGTTGAGCTGCACTTAAGCTCGTTAAGAGTGACAGGACTCAGGAGAATTTCATTAAAAGCAATTTCAGACCAATGATGATTTCTGTGGATTGGACTATGATCTAGATACTCTGGGTTAGCATACCATGACGCTGAAAAAACTTGAGCCACCCATCCACAAAATAATTAAGTCGGATAGTTTCCTTCAATCTCTCATTTATGCAATTGAAAGTGTAATCATTCTGAGGTTCAATGTGTTTTATTCTGAATCCCAACAGTAAACTGTCTCCGGAAGTCGGATGGTAACTTTCATGACTGTGATGAGATTCTTGAAGAACGTTTGAAATCCCACATGGCCGCCAAAGGAGTAGACCTTGTGTTAAAGGAATGGTCACCTGGACGGGACCACCACATGGTGACTTTGGTCTTTTGCTTAGCAACTAACAATGTGGCCAAGAACATCACAGGGGCAATGGAGGGAGTCAGTAGTAAGTACATGTACATGTACATTCATTATTCCATTCAAGATTTCACTGCATCATAATGATACAACTTTATTGTTAAAGGCGTTATTAAGGAAGTTAAATGGAAGTTATCAATATTCTCCATTTGTATTTCTTTTCTGTCTTAAATTCTGCTTCTGTTACATTCCATGTTTTCATAGAATAATTCATGAATATTGCAGCAGTAAATTAATATGTGTACACTACAATAATTATCTTAAGTCACTGGTTAACTGTGCAGACTAAGTAGTCATGGGTTTTACACTTTTTGATACATATGAAGCAAGGAATGAGTAAATTCATCCACTGTCAGTGTTGGTTTGCTTAACCCAATGGCCAGTCCAAAGGTAGATTCTTAGGTGTATAGGTATTAGCACATGTAATATGTTTATTTAACATGAAATGAGAATCTTGTTTGATGTTGTTTGTTCTTAGCTGATGCTGAAGTAGTCCTAGTGGTCTTCCACACAGCTAGTCAAGATGCGAACAGAAAAGACCCTGAGACAGAGTCATTGAGTCTTCCTGTCCTTTCCAATGCCTGCTTAGTGGTTGATGTTTTCTTCAGCAAAAGGGATAGCCTCTACAGATGCACTCAGAATAACAGAGCCATGTCAAGACTTCTGCACCTGTTTGAAATGATTTGTTGAGTCTGAACAAAGATTGAATTGGTATGTTCTAAGTGCATGAGTTGTCCCACTTGAAGAAGAGTCTTCATTTTGCGAGCAAACAGCTGGCAGCTGGTAAAAAAATCTTAAGTACTAATTATGTCTGATACAAAACTCAAACTGAATGTGCCAAAGACCTTTCTTAATTAATTTTCTATCCCACAACTACTTTTAAGTGTAAATGTAGTTTTTAATGACATACAGAAAAAGTCACATCTGAAAGTACTTCATTTGCGCTGATTGGTTTGTATCCTATTATACATTTGTCTGGACTTCACTGATTCAAAGATGACTATGTAGACAGAATGAGGATTCTATCTGCTTCACTCTAGGTTCCTGATGTACATGTAGTATACAAACCATGCTCACAGTCTGCCACCTCAATCCCAACTTCATAATTATTGTTTGTTGACAGTTTTTTTTACTTCAAATGATCGTACAAACAAATTGTTTTCTTTACAGTATAAGTTGAAAGCCAATTGGATCATTGTTTAATTGTCTTAATACATGTACCATGCCGGAAAGAATCGCATCCATACTAAGTCTTTGCCTAACCATGGTCTAACCCTGCATGTACATGTACATGAAATAACACTTGGTAAGTTTCGGCTCAATCAGTCAGCCATGTCATAAGAAAATTATATGCTAATTTTTTTTAAAAATAGAGGACGGTATTTGTTAAAAGGGCACCTTTTCATTGAAAATCTATACAACATTCCTCTTCTCGAAAGCAGCAACATACCGTGCGCTATAAAATTCATAAATTTTTGGATACTTAACCAGCTTCCTGATGAATAGGCCTAAGTACTTTTCAAAATTTTGACTCAGGAAATTTTGCACTTTGCAAATGGTGCAACTTCCCTATAATTTTTTTTTACAAATGATTAATACAGGTACATGTACACGTATGACCAGTTTTAAGAATATTCACATTTAACTAGAACGGGAATTGGAATACATTGGAATACCACCTCATGATGAAAATATAAGCACAAAACAACCAAATATATACATGTCATCAACCTATTATACAGGTCCAAATATATAGATCAATCATCAACCTATTATACAGGTCCAAATATATACATCAATCATCAAACTATTATACAGGTCCAAATAATAAACATATTCTATGTTTTTCTTCAGTTTCGTGATTGACTTTTTCTGTAAAATTCCTAAAAAACCTTTCCTTGTGGGTCAACCTTTTAAATGGAATTAACATATCGTAACATATTTTGAATTGCTGTAGTTTTTAATATACAAAAGTAGCATTTTAGTTCTTTTCACTGTTGGTGTATCGCAGGCAGGTTGTCATTTGTGTTGAGCACATTCATTTGTGAATTTATAATACACAAAATCCGTAAACATTTGAAGTGATACAGAAATGTATACTGCTTACTCAAATGACCAATATTTTCATCTTCAAAAAGTTAAGGGCCTCGTGTTTCTTATCAGGACCTGTCTCAAAGGCAGGGTCATCCTGAAAGAACCAAAGAACCTGCTAGTATAGAAAGGTCAGGCTCCCTACTTTGTTAATGTATGAAACAAGATGAATGACATCATCTCTTTAATATCGTGATTTTGGTAGCTTTTTTAAATCTCTTCATGATTTGAATCAGCATAACTTGCTTCTCACAAGTCCGTCAATCGTGATGTGGCTCCACTCCAAATAGGAGAATTTTCCCCAATCTAAGAAAAAGACAATTTTCTTTGGAAAAGTATTGCAGAATAATTTATAGGCTTAAAGAAAATCTTATTGATGGCTTACAATGTGAGTTTGATGGGTATATAATCTGGGGAATCGCATTGAACGTGCAGCACTGGATGCAAACCGAGTGCTTCAAGTTTTCCATTTAATTTGTTTTAGCTGCCTCAGTAAAAGGAATATGCCGCAGTATGGTATTCATGTCTTCAAAAACTGTTTTAAGAGCCATAAAGTAAACTGAAATATTCAAAAACAAAACCTTAAAACTTTTGGAGGTCGTTACCAATATTTTGTCAAAAAGTGAATATTGATAATTTTTAACCGTCTCCCGATTTGACCTGCATTTTATAAATAGTATTTTTAAAGAAATAAATGTATATATGTTATCGACTGAAAGCCACCTTCATGTCGCTTTCAATGAGGAACAGGGCTTTGAAGAATTCCAATTTTCATATTTTTTCAGAAAAAGTGCCATGAATTCCATGATTGTACCCATTCATTAATTAAAATTCAAATGAATGGACTATATACGTGAATCCCTAATAGACAAAAACACTCTATTTCCCAATTGAGGCAATCTTCCAGGTATTGCAATGAGAATATAATTATCACAGTGTAGTTTTTCTAGAAATTAGCTTTAGAGTTCAATTCTGTGACTTGACTCGGGACTTTAAAGAGATGAACTTTTCCAAAACAATAAATCGATAAACCTTATTAATATTTAACCCTTTTTAGCTATCATGGTAATATAATTGAATATACCACTGCGGTTGTGCATCTGCCACATTCTGTTGAAATTATTGTAACTTTACACGAATGAAATAGTTCTGAGTACACACTCGCATCCATCAGAACATTTATTTTTTATCTGTGTAGTTATCGCTAAGCTATTTTTTTAACGAAATAAATGTGATCGCAATAATTTCAAAGTTCTCGGTTGTCAGAAGATTTGTGATTAGAATGACATCGACGGCATTTCATTGAAATCTTTGTGTATGAAGTACTTATTTCTTAATCTGCGAAAGGCAAGCCTAATTTGCATAAACAAATATTATGTCAAGATGTTGTCTTTGAAATTAGAACATTGAGATGAAGAATGTTTTGTTCATTTTTCCTGATGCCTACAAAGCATATCAACCAAATCAAACATTTTCAACTGTAATATTATGGATCTTGCTCGTTGTCAGTTGTTATTGGTTGTTGTTGGTTTTCAGGTAATTAGTATGATCCTTTGCATGTTTTTCTTATCCGACCCCTGCCCAACAAAGTATGGAGAAACATATTTCATTGGAGCCAAATGCTTCAGATGTTTCAAACCCCTCAACACAGAAAGAAGGTGTAACTGTGGGTGTTTTAAAGATTGCAGGGTAAAGGAGAATGAGATACAATGGGAAATACAGTAGAGGAAACCACACTCAGTAAAGTTGGTGTTGCCTATTGATGTAAAAGGAGACAAAACTGAGCATGCACCATTCAGGAAAAATGACATTAAATCATGTCAATCAATCAATTTTCAAGTCCCAACAAAATGACAATGGAATCTTGTAGCAGGCCTGTTCTATCGAGCAGAATGTTTCGTGAAATTTGGGTCATGGCCTATCCACTGTTATTTGTTAAATCTTAGGGAAGTTTCACTTAATTCTGGTCATTTTGATACCAGGTTTGCACCAAGTTATCCAGTGAAAAGGTAGTGTCTGAACATGAAAATGTCCATATTTTGGGGACATACGTAAAGGCCTGCACATAGGTGGATGGATTCCACTAAATGACATAGGCATACATTCATTGCTCACTGATAGGCCTACCTTCTTGCAAACAAGATGTACCGTAATGTTAAGATCGGAAAACTTAAGGCCATGGAAAGTGTGTTGGTCTGACATGGAATAACCCTGTACAAATGACACGTGCATGCGCCTGTATTCACGCGCAAGTTTCATTAATTACCAGTGCACTAACCAACTAGCGTGATACGCGCTCACATTATTTGTATATGTTTAATTGCTGGCGCTTTCGCCGTTTGTTAGGCAAACTTGGCGTCGTTTATACACAAAGATGATTTCCAGAATCATCTGTTGTAGTTGTTCACGTAGGGAGGATCTTGTTGATAATTTTTATGCTTATGATTTTTGCTGAAGGGCGCGCGGGGGACAGCTGCTGCCTGATCGGGGGGGGGGGGGTTCTAGTCCGAGTAACTTGGACCCGACAAGTCACCCTTTTTTATCGAATTTTTAAATTTTGAGATTCGGGTGACTGTAGGGTCCAAGTAAAACAGAGTCCCAACCCTGCTGATGTGTACAAACCGCCCCAAAAAAATTCGACCGAAAACTACCCGACCGAAACCCCCAGATTTACCGCCGAAAACACCCGTATCACACATTGATCGTTGCATGCTTTGCGCAGTTCATGAAACAGTCACGGGCTCAACCGCTTACAGACCCACTGCGCACACGGAATTGTCAGAATGTTATTTTTTAGAAATCGAAGATGGCAGCCTTGTTTTGGCTGTCGCACGGGCGAAACACCTTCTCGATCAACTGAGGGTATTTTTTCCCTTTTTTCCAAAACGTGAGTAAAGCAAATGACCAGTATTATAATCCTTGATTCTCACTGAATCCAAAAATGGGCACGTAGGACGGTGATACGGGTGTTTTCGGCGGTAAATCTGGGGGGTTCGGTCGGGTAGTTTTTCGGTCGAAATGTTTTTTTGGCGATTTGTACACATCAGCAGGGTTGGGACTCTGTTTTACTTGGACCCTACAGTCACCCGAATCTCAAAATTTAAAAATTCGATAAAACAGGTGACTTTTCGGGTCCAAGTTACTCGGACTAAGAGGGGGGGGGGGGGTAGGAGGAGGACAGGGATGGAAAGAGGTGAATAAGTGAATGCTAGCATCGATCTTGGATCTTAATGCTGAGCCCTGATTGTCAAACGTCGGAGAATCAAACAGACTATTATATTATACCGGTGGAATTCTTCCAAAATTCATTATTGCTTTTTAAGTATACACATGTAAAAACCTTAATAATGTTTACTTTGCGATGCCATGAAAAAGATTTCCCAGATTCAGATTTCTAACTCCAGAAATCCCATCGTCTGGAGGCCGTTTTGATCCACGTGACCGCTGTAATAACAGCTGTCTTTTCTATCTAGACTGCCAGTTTTCTCCTTTTGTACCTGTTTATCAATGGCCATAATGCTAGCCTTTAAATCAGGGCGGCAATCTTCCAGTTGTGTTAGGGCCCACTTCAAGTGGTCTAAACAATCTCCACCCCCTTTACTGATTGCATCCTTGAAGTAAACTTGCAGCACAAGCCAAGTTGGGCTACACTTCGATCTTTGCGCTTTTTCTTCGATTTCCTTGACAAAATCTTGACCGCGTTTCCCTGGCTCCATCAGAATCTCCGGCAGACTGCGCCAGTCGAGGATCGCTGCACATCTCTGTTCACTGCAGTCCAGCGTTTTGCATAGCCCAGCAATGGTCTTTTCATCAAGTGGGCATTCTTCCATACGTTTCGGTACTAGCTGACCCAACATTAAAGCATACAAGACGTCTGGACTAAGAGGAGGTTTCTATAAGGAGATAAAAATCAACCCAAATTAGTGTTTTATTATTTTAAGTTCATTCTCAAGAATAATGTTAACCCTATATAGACCTATCTAAAAATCGGAGGGCCTGACGTTTCGATCCCATCAAGACCTTTCTCAAAGTCGGATTTACATGTAAAAAACTAAATTTAAAATAGGAAGGGGAGAGTAACAGGGACATGGGTGACAGACAGAGAACAAAGGGGATATCTGGTAGGGTGAGATCAAAGGGAAGGGCATGGATTTGGGTAAAGGGATTGGGTAGTGGAAGGGGGAAACATCAAAGGGAAAGAAGTAGGGGTGTAAACACAAAAGAGGGATTATTGGTAAACATGCAAGGTGTTAAACATTCCCCTCCTTGATGTTTATCAAGAGGCCATGTGGTTGAATTGTTCGCATTTTCTCCCTGCTTAATACGGACAGCATGTCCGTTATTATTATTATCATTATAATTATTATTATTATATCTGATATAGAATAATTGGGAAAATTGAAGTGGGATTAAAGATTGGGAAGATTTTGAGTGTGTTTTTTTAGTTTCGAATTCGCCAACATATTGAATAGTATACTATAAAATTATAGGGCCAATGGGGTCCATTTGTTTTTTTAAATTGGGACGGTTGTGTGCGCAGTCTATACAAATGTATCTCATAGAAGAGTGAGAAAGGCAACATGGGATCGGGGGTTTAAGAATAATAAAAATCTTACGCATGGCTTAGTCTTTGAGAGTTTCTGAACGAGGAGCTGAACGCGAAGATCCTTCCGGCTGCCTTGCAAGACTTCAATCTCAGCATTAAATGTAGACATTTTAGAGGAATCCTTCCGCTTTGCATTAAACATCCGCGAAGGGGAAATCGCGACACTGTCCTCTCCAGTTTCTCGCCATATATATTCATGGGGAATTATCTGTAAGTATAGCAAAATAATCATTTATTCAGTATGTTGGCGAGACCAAAAACACCCTCAAAAAACGAATCTATGGCCATAGGTCTACTATCAAAACTGGTAAAATGGACACCCCTGTTGGGTATCACTTCAATCTCCCTGATCATTCGATATCAGATATGAGTGTACTGGGCATAGAATCACTTGGTCACCGTAATAATGCTGTCCGTCTTAGCCGTGAGAAAATGTGGATGAAGCGCCTTCGGACTATTCAACCACATGGTCTCAACATCCAGGAGGGTAATGACTAACACCATGCAGCTTTCTGATAATCCTTCTTTTGTGTTCAGTCCTTCACACTTCTCTCTTTGATCTTTCCCCCTATTGTCACTAATCCCTACCCCACTCCTTGCCCTTCTCTTTGAACTTTCCCCCTCCTCTCATTAAATCCCTACCCTACCCCCTGCCCTTCCCTTTGATCTCTCCCTACCAGCTTCACTCTTTGTCCTTTGTTTCTCATCCGTGTCCTATTCACTCTCCCCCCTTCCTTCGTGTACATGTATCTGTTTTGTCCTTGTCACTCTGCCTTTGAGAAAGGTCCTGCTAGGATCGAAACGTCAGGCCCACTAAATTTTAGATTTACATTTTGGTAATTTTAGTCAGTAAGCAGTTTGCAACATTTTTGTATATCACCTTATTTATTATGGAAGCGTAATGAAGGACAGTACATGTATATTCTTTAGGCAGGAAGCCAAAAGATTCATCCAATGTCACTGAGGTTGTACAAAGCACGCAGTGGCTCTGATGTTTGAATGAGCTAAGAGCTGTGATTGGCTGATGCTAGAATGAGCTAAGAGCTGTGATTGGCTGATGCTAGAATGAGCTAAGAGCTGTGATTGGCTGATGCTAGAATGAGCGAGCAGCTGTGATTGGCTGATGCTAGAATGAGCGAGTAGCTGTGATTGGCTGATGCTAGAATGAGCGAGCAGCTGTGATTGGCTGATGCTAGAATGAGCGAGTAGCTGTGATTGGCTGATGCTAGCATGAGCTAAGAGTTGTGATTGGCTGATGCTAGAATGAGCTAAGAGCTGTGATTGGCTGATGCTAGAATGAGCTAAGAGCTGTGATTGGCTGATGCTAGAATGAGCGAGCAGCTGTGATTGCAGGCCTTCAACTCTTTTCTTAAGGGGTGGTTGATAATTGTTGCATCCTCCGCATGAACAGTTTTATAGCTTTCATCCAGAAAACACTGAGCCCCGTTGGATTGATCTTGCCGGGAGCTTTTCTTAATGCAACTACAAAAGTCTAAAAACGCTTACCATTTGGCTGTCACCCTCGATAACCCATGTATCCGATATCATTTTGATATTCACCACGACATTGGCATTGTGTACCTCCAATTCATGGAAATCTGTCCTGATGAAGCCCCTTTGTTCTTCTTCCATTCGTACTTCCTATTATAGATACAATAATTATGAATTGATGTAGCAATTATAAGCAAACATAATATGGACAGAATTAATGAAACAGAATTAACAGATTAAAGATATGACTTAAGGTGATATACACAAATGTTGCAAACTGCTTACTGACTAAATTTACCAAAATGTAAATCTTATAATTTAGTGGGCCTGACGTTTCGATCCTAGCAGGACCTTTCTCAAAGGCCCTTTCTCTGCCTTTGAGGAAGGTCCTGCTAGGATCGAAACGTCAGGCCCACTAAATTTTAAGATTAAAGATATACTAAAAGACAGACAGACAGACAGACAGACAGACAGACAGACAGACAGACAGACAGACAGACAGACAGACAGACAGACAGACAGACAGACAGACAGACAGACAGACAGACAGACAGACAGACAGACAGACAGACAGACAGACAGACAGACAGACAGACAGACAGACAGACAGACAGACAGACAGACAGACAGACAGACAGACAGACAGACAGACAGACAGACAGACAGACAGACAGACAGACAGACAGACAGACAGACAGACAGACAGACAGACAGACAGACAGACAGACAGACAGACAGACAGACAGACAGACAGACAGACAGACAGACAGACAGACAGACAGACAGACAGACAGACAGACAGACAGACAGACAGACAGACAGACAGACAGACAGACAGACAGACAGACAGACAGACAGACAGACAGACAGACAGACAGACAGACAGACAGACAGACAGACAGACAGACAGACAGACAGACAGACAGACAGACAGACAGACAGACAGACAGACAGACAGACAGACAGACAGACAGACAGACAGACAGACAGACAGACAGACAGACAGACAGACAGACAGACAGACAGACAGACAGACAGACAGACAGACAGACAGACAGACAGACAGACAGACAGACAGACAGACAGACAGACAGACAGACAGACAGACAGACAGACAGACAGACAGACAGACAGACAGACAGACAGACAGACAGACAGACAGACAGACAGACAGACAGACAGACAGACAGACAGACAGGCAGGCAGGCAGGCAGGCAGGCAGGCAGGCAGGCAGGCAGGCAGGCAGGCAGGCAGGCAGGCAGGCAGGCAGGCAGGCAGGCAGGCAGGCAGGCAGGCAGGCAGGCAGGCAGGCAGGCAGGCAGGCAGGCAGGCAGGCAGGCAGGCAGGCAGGCAGGCAGGCAGGCAGGCAGGCAGGCAGGCAGGCAGGCAGGCAGGCAGGCAGGCAGGCAGGCAGGCAGGCAGGCAGGCAGGCAGGCAGGCAGGCAGGCAGGCAGGCAGGCAGGCAGGCAGGCAGGCAGGCAGGCAGGCAGGCAGGCAGGCAGGCAGGCAGGCAGGCAGGCAGGCAGGCAGGCAGGCAGGCAGGCAGGCAGGCAGGCAGGCAGGCAGGCAGGCAGGCAGGCAGGCAGGCAGGCAGGCAGACAGACAGACAGACAGAAAGACATACCGACAGACAGACAGACAGGTAGACAGACAGAAATTGTATCCAAATCGACCGAGCAAACCTTTACGGCCCCCAAATTAATGTCTCTTTTTTATATTTATAATACATATAATTATTACCTTGTGGTTGATTTTGGTGTTGTCATAGAGACGAACACGAAACCTTGCTTTATCCTCATCACCGTTTTGGTAGATGAATGCAGCCGCGAGCATATACTTGGCTTCAACCGATCCTTTGACTCCATTTCCACAGAAATGATTTAAGGGTATGGTGATGCTTTTGCTTTTCACGTCTGGTTGTACGGCGCAACCCTTTTCATCGACGATTTCCTGCGATCTACCTGAGGATGTTTTGAGGCACTGGTATTGGTTCTCGGGTGATTCCTTTGCGCAGTGTGGTAAGGTTAAGAAGACGTTCTTGTTGAAGTTGAAACCAGAGGGCCCGCAATGAACATAAGGTGTTATGTAGCCATTGCAATGCGTCCTTCCTCCTTGCACAAAAATATACACCATGATGGGCGGAACCTCTTTAGCTATGGCACCTGGGGGCACGTGCAGTTCCACGTCCAAGTTTTTAATTGAGAGGTCTCCGCCATTGCTGTTCAACATAGCAGCAGCGAAGTTTTCGATTTGAACCACTCGCCCTATTACATCAATGTCCTGTTGTTGTGCTGTTAAGTACGCTCGATTAAACGCTGCTATGAAGTCTTCTTTCTTCGGAGACAAATCTGCGTAGTGCTCAATTACTGGTGGTGCTGAAGTCAGAGATGGTGTTTCCGTCGAAAGTATATTCTTTTCTTTGATTGTGTCTTTGTTTCCACTTATCTTTACTTTGTTTTGGGTTGGTGGCATTGTCGTGACAGCTGGGTCTGTAATGAAAGCTAAGTTTTCATATGCAGAAAGCTGTGTACAATCTTTGCCTATTTCTGAAAAGCTCGAATTTGGCACAAAATATTCACTTTCATCTGGACTGGTTTTCTGCAAGGACCGCCTCGGTGGTGGGAGACAGAAACTAAAGAGCCTTAAAACCCTCCGTAGAAGGCGAACAGTGTCAGTTGGTCTTTGCGATTTCATTTGGATTTTTGGGTCTTTATTTATCTCACATCGTTCGGCTTTCTCTAATCTGCAGTTCCCACTCTCTATTTGAGACTCCACTTTGGAATGCCACTCCTCTTCCTGCATATTATCCGTTTCTGAGATGGTATAAATGGTGGATGAGCTATACCTGTACGAGGCGCAGATGGCACTGTCAACGCTATCACTGCGACACACCAACTCATTTCGTGGACTTAAGTAGCTACTACTTCTTCTTTTTCTTATTGTGGCTTGACTTTTCGGTCCACGGAATATCACCGGTGTCTCGTACATATGGTCATCGATTGTGTCGCAGGCTAAGGTTATTTCGTCAGGCGTGGTACATAATTCCAAGGTTCCTGTTCTTTCCTTTCTCGCCCCCTTCTCCTCATCTTTGGTGGTCGTTTCCTTGGAGGCACTGGGAGTCAGGTGGGAACCTATCATTTTCATCTGAGACTCGTAATGCTCGCAGGTTTCAAGGGTCCTTTCCCTTTGTTTGTTATGTTCTAGAGCGACTGTAGACACAAATCCTTGGTCTGATTCTGCAGATTTCATGCCAAATCTGAATAAGATGTCATCATCTCGGAGTGATAATCGCTCTATTCGCTCTATTCGCTCTAGATAAGGCAAACCCTTGCGGCCTGATTGGACTCTTTCCATAGTTACCTATGTGATCATAAAAAGTAACGTTTTACTACCAGATCAATTTTGTTGATTGAATTAATAATGTGATTCACAAAGGGCCATTGTAACGTCTCGCAGAATAGTCGACCCTTTCCAGACATGCATTGGGTCGACAGAATCCGTTGCAAACTCTTGAGTGCCCACTATTGTGAATCGCCCGAATTGTCACAAAACATTGACCGCGTTTTACGTGTTTTAATGTGTTTTATTACGATGGAAACAAGTTTGTTTCACGCGTAATAAAGCGTGATAACAAGGGAAAGTATCACCGCACTGTTTGTGTCGAAATGTAATGAAATCAGATTTACATTAGACTCTCATATTGAATGCATTATTTATAAAAGCAACGTGCAGCATTCTCAGGTTCGTGTGCTCGCTGCATGAATTGGTTTTCTCGACCACAATGAAAACCCTGAATCATTGTTTCTTTTTTAGAATTCATAATGGCGGTTGCATTCACCTGTGGATTTGGGGAAAACCCCTGAGTTTTTGCGCCACATTATTTCGTAGCATCCCTTCAATTTAAACATAACCCTGTGTACACATGCATTTGCTTCGATCTCGATCAGTGAGGGGCGTAATTTGTTATCCCGAATTAAAGTGGTTTTGATAAAACACACATCATGAACCTAAGGAATATAAAGTTAATCCAAAACAGGAAGAGTACAAACTTTCGTAGCAATGTCTTAATCAGAATGCAATGAAGGGATCAACCTAGGTACAATAAATGTTAAGCCAGGAAATCAACCCATAGTCATCACAATATTCTTTTACGATCACATCATACCGAATAAACTTGGACACCCATTGTTCAGTTTTGCGCAACATTTTTCAGACTTTTATGAGCCAAATATTTATCAGCATTTGATGAAATTGACCTGTTTCGTGTGTGCTGAGAAACTCACCGTAGAGTAAATAGGACCCCAAACCGTATACACTCAGGAAACGAGTAAATTTGACAGGGAAAGCAAGGATGGAGATGGTTAATGATATATCCGCATGTAATCAAAGTGAGGCCTGCTGATTGCCAACCAGAATGCAAGTGAGTTGTGGCTAATTGCTCCACGTGGGGCTTTGCATAAAAATACTTTTAGTTAAGATTAAGGTTTTGTGAAATCCCCTTGTGCCTATAAATACCATTAACAGTTATGTCTTACATCACACTACATTCTTGTAATTCATTTGGACTTCCGGCATTTTTCTCAACAGAAATATCCGATAATTATAGATTTGTTTGCAAGTGTATTCGCTGCCGCGCACAAAACGTAACTTACTATTGTAGAGTGCACCACAGTGAGAAGCACGAGTGAAGCAGTCGCAGATGGAAATAAGCTGTTCACGCTTGACTGCATTCTTGTAAATAGTGAAATTCTTAGGGGGAAGTCCCACGATGTTCCCTATGGGGGTCTATATATAGAATGAGATATGTCACGCACTGCTCATCCATAATGCATTTACATGTATAGCCTATTGGTTAACGTGCCCAGGGTTGAAAATGGCAAAAAAGATACTCGAAACATGAATAACTGTCGTGGTTTGGAGGTACATTTTCTTTTTTTTGTAGACATTATAGGCCTAAACGTAAACACCTTATAAAAACATTTTTGGCAAAATTTAAAATATCTTAAATGGTATAACTTAATGTGAATATACAAAAGGGGGTGTGATCCCTGGATATATACGACAGTTACGTGTAATGTTTAAATTACTTTACAATTTTTTTAAATAGAAAGATCTTAGACATACATTTTCCAAGTGTATTCACTGCGAACAAAAAACCCACTTACCAGCAATTTTATACCACTATAAGTTGCAGTTTGCACCAGCAAGTTGTAAATGGTTGCATCGAATGATTAAACCACACGGAAATGAAATGTGTTCTTACTGTCCTCTAAACGCTTGACTGCATTTGTGTTTACTGTATTGCGAAACATCTACCAGGGAAGTCCCTTCATGGTCCCAAAATGTTCCTGGATTTAGGTGTTGACAAATGGTACTTGTCAATAAAAATGTATGCCACTGCATGACTGATGTTACCATAAGAAAAAAAGAAAGGGTTTGCTTGCTCGACGTGATTATCACTGAGCCCGAGCTGCCTCAATATTTTTTCATCAGGCATCGGGTAAAGCACTGAGCACTGAGTATTTATCACGTCGAGCAGGGCAAACCCTCATTGAATTATTCTCCCCGACGCAAACATCATGCTATATCTATAAAGTTGTCAACAACAATTTTTTTCTTCTAAAATTCCTTTGGCAGTTTTCCTTTGAAGGATCCAAAAGTGTTGTCTACGTGGCCGTGAGTTAGCAATAGAAGCATCAACAACTTCAACGAACTATACCCTTAGTGTGGGGATCCACATTACATCTACATGTACTTTCGTATTATTTCACCAATGTTAAGCCCAAGGGGACGCCCTTTCGGTTTGGTTTCTTTTGCAACAACTAAGAGCATGAGCACACAAGCCAGTACGATCGGGACAGTTTGGGCCTCATAAACCTGATGCTACCGGAACATAATTATACGCCAAAATCCCACCAGGCTTGGGGATTAATTAATATTGAATTTCGTCATCCGAATCAAAAAGAGAGCAAGAGGCAAAATAATATTGCTTCATGTCTCTTCATTTCTTGGTCTCCTTACGTATGCATGTACACCCTCCACCGCTTAATGAACCATCGTTTCTTTCCAGAGGGACGCTGCTACTAATGTGCGTCACCTTTACACTAGTAACTCGAGCCTGTTTGAAGCAGACATTCAAATTAAAACAGCAAAGAACAGTTTGGCTTGAATTGTTGATTTTCCGAAAATATAAAATAAGTGAATGAAATCAATCAATAAATTTATACATCCAGGAAATTAATAAACAGAAACTATTCATAAATTGGCCTATGATATATATTTTAAAATGCGCGTTTGGGTGCTTTTTGTTTAACAATAAAAAAAGGTCATTTCGTCGACAAACTTTTAACAGTTAAGTTGAATTTCAACCCCGTGTACTGGGCTATTTCGCTCCATGAAGATACTGAAGGCGGGCTCGGAGGCCTCCCTATCAATGATCTCAAGGTCCGATGAACTGGAAATTTCGCTTACAGATATGTGCGGAATATGATTGCATAATCGATTTTAATCAAATATGCAAGTTTGATGAATAATTAGCTCTGCAGTGTTCCAGTAAGTAGGTTGTCCTGCAGTGTTCCAGTCAGTCGGTTGTCCTGCAGTGTTCCAGTCAGTAGGTTGTCCTGCAGTGTTCCATTCAGTCGGTTGTCCTGCAGTGTTCCAGTCAGTCGGTTGTCCTGCAGTGTTCCAGTCAGTCGGTTGTCCTGCAGTGTTCCAGTCATGATCAGTCGGTTGTCCTGCAGTACGTGTTCCATTCAGTCGGTTCACTCGGTTGTCCTGCAGTGTTCCAGTCAGTCGGTTGTCCTGCAGTGTTCCAGTCAGTAGGTTGTCCTGCAGTGTTCCAGTCAGTCGGTTGTCCTGCAGTGTTCCAGTCAGTCGGTTGTCCTGCAGTGTTCCAGTCAGTCGGTTGTCCTGCAGTACATGTTCCAGTCAGTCGGTTGTCCTGCAGTACATGTTCCAGTCAGTAGGTTGTCCTGCAGTGTTCCATTCAGTCGGTTGTCCTGCAGTGTTCCAGTCAGTAGGTTGTCCTGCAGTGTTCCAGTCAGTAGGTTGTCCTGCAGTGTTCCATTCAGTCGGTTGTCCTGCAGTGTTCCAGTCAGTCGGTTGTCCTGCAGTGTTCCAGTCAGTCGGTTGTCCTGCAGTGTTCCAGTCAGTCGGTTGTCCTGCAGTGTTCCAGTCAGTAGGTTGTCCTGCAGTGTTCCATTCAGTCGGTTGTCCTGCAGTGTTCAAGTCAGTCGGTTGTCCTGCAGTGTTCCAGTCAGTCGGTTGTCCTGCAGTGTTCCAGTCAGTCGGTTGTTCTGCAGTGTTCCAGTCAGTCGGTTGTCCTGCAGTGTTCCAGTCAGTCGGTTGTCCTGCAGTGTTCCAGTCAGTCGGTTGTCCTGCAGTGTTCCATTCAGTCGGTTGTCCTGCAGTGTTCCAGTCAGTCGGTTGTCCTGCAGTGTTCCAGTCAGTCGGTTGTCCTGCAGTGTTCCAGTCAGTCGGTTGTCCTGCAGTGTTCCAGTCAGTCGGTTGTCCTGCAGTGTTCCAGTCAGTCGGTTGTCCTGCAGTGTTCCATTCAGTCGGTTCACTCGGTTGTCCTGCAGTTATCCAGTCAGTCGGTTGTCCTGCAGTGTTCCAGTCAGTAGGTTGTCCTGCAGTGTTCCAGTCAGTCGGTTGTCCTGCAGTGTTCCAGTCAGTCGGTTGTCCTGCAGTGTTCCAGTCAGTCGGTTGTCCTGCAGTACATGTTCCAGTCAGTAGGTTGTCCTGCAGTGTTCCATTCAGTCGGTTGTCCTGCAGTGTTCCAGTCAGTCGGTTGTCCTGCAGTGTTCCAGTCAGTAGGTTGTCCTGCAGTGTTCCATTCAGTCGGTTGTCCTGCAGTGTTCCAGTCAGTCGGTTGTCCTGCAGTGTTCCAGTCAGTCGGTTGTCCTGCAGTGTTCCAGTCAGTCGGTTGTCCTGCAGTGTTCCAGTCAGTCGGTTGTCCTGCAGTGTTCCAGTCAGTCGGTTGTCCTGCAGTGTTCCAGTCAGTCGGTTGTCCTGCAGTGTTCCATTCAGTCGTGTGATGAATGAGGGGGAGGGGTGTAATGGGTGAGGGGGGATGTGATGGGTGAGGGGGAGGGGTGTGATGTGTGATTGGGGGATGTGATGGATGAGGGGGAGGGGTGTAATGGGGGCAGACAACTTGTATTTGAGTCTCATCTCTCAGGTCCGAGTCCAAGACATGAGTCTTACAAGACTGGTCAACAACCCAAGCATTTAACCTTGTTCTCTAGGTCATGCATTGCGGGTAGCTCTGCCTCTATCTTTTTTGATCGTCATTCAGTTCGCTGGTTTGCCCAATGTGGCTGAATTTCTTTAGAATAGACCCTGTAGCGGCAAATTTCTGTAAATCGGCAAATAATTATTGGCGTACATTTTCATATCCCATGATCCTCGTGATTTCAACCAGCTCTATAGAGTTTTACCTGTAGACCGCTTCAAAGTAATGATCATCTACAAAATGATACTTTGTAAACCAACGTCGTACTTGTGCAGTCAAGGTGAGCGTCAAACTAACTTTGTGTTTGCGATTCGTTTTCACTATGTGCAATTGAAGGATCTCCTCAATAGATAGAAGTTGAAATGGATCTGTTCCCATCTTGGGAAAAAATGGACTAATAAATTCTTCCTGTAAATAATCAGAGTGGCATACATATGCCTCTGGGAGTAGCAGAGGTACATAAAAACCGCATATGACCCCATCCTTGATCAAGTGGTTCTCTGAACATGGTCTGTATGAGTCTTACGTGCATGATGCTTTCAGACTAGGTCATGTATTGTGGGTAACTCGACCACACTGGGTAATGGGTGAGGGGAGGGGCATAATATGTGAGGGGGGATTTGATGGGTAAGGGGAGGGGTGGGATGCTAGCATAAAACCATTTGTTTTCTAAGGCCAATGTCTTTGCTTTGAGCTGCAGTGAATCAGAGGATTGGACCAGTAAGGTTAAGGATTTGTAAACCAACCCTGGTTGTGAAGTCAACGTGACAGTCTAATTGAATTTGTGTTTGTGATGTTTTCTTCACTATGTAAGCATGGATCTCCTAAATGATGTAAATGATTCTGTGCCTACATTTGCAAAAATGTATAACCAAAATGCCAAATTTAAAGTAACTCTAAAATTAATGATAATCTACAAAATGAAAGAATTTTCTGTAAACCAACCCGTGGTTGTGCAGTCAACGTGATTTTTTTACTTCACTCCAGCCTCATCCATACGTCAAGGATCTTATATATAAATAATTACTTCTCCTTCAAGAGAATTGCTCAGGAGATTTCTGAGCTGCCGTGGTTACACACATACCCTGCTTATCAAGGCAGTGTAAGACTCCTCGTATTTAACAAAGAGAAATAAATCAGGTTTGTATCAAACAACATTTTACTTAGTTCCATCGATCATTTCAATTTCTAAGGATTAATTGTGTAGTAGTGCATTACAATATTTAAGTTAAGTATTAACTGTGATTAAATAATGTATTATAAATTAGATAATGGATTATTTGTAAATATTTGCCTTACTGGGCACCCCATAGTTTTGTACAATAATCCGGGAATAATGAGCAAAGGCAGTTCTTATAGTTGCTGTGTGACAAGACCCAGTGTACTTGCTCATTGACCTCGACGTCCATCTACAAGTTTGTTATACACACTAGAGTGTGTGTTATAGTGTGTGTGTGTGTGTGTGTGAAGTAGACAGTGTGTAAACAATATCTTCAACTTACCTATACCCCTTTTTTGCGACCATCATACTCGGCAATGGCATACTGTTGCACGCAAACTGA
Organism: Luidia sarsii; assembly: GCA_949987565.1. Taxonomy (NCBI): domain Eukaryota; kingdom Metazoa; phylum Echinodermata; class Asteroidea; order Paxillosida; family Luidiidae; genus Luidia; species Luidia sarsii. The sequence goes on along the minus strand of OX465101.1, from coordinate 21,903 downwards.
GACTGCAGTCATGTAATGGACGTTCTGTGTGTACCAAAGGTATCCTTAGTACCCTGTCGTCATGGCCGAGTATGTGTACGCGACCGAAAGAAGAGAGTTCACGTGGCGGGGCCGCATCCTTATCCTGATGTACTTCGTTTACACTATGATATGGGAGGGCGTGTACAAGAGTCTGGGAGTGTTGCTGCCCACGATGAGAGACCAGTTCACTACACGTACGTGGATCATGGGCATCGTGACCTCGTTATTAGGCGGTGTATCAGCTGTATCGGGTAGGTATAATTATGTGTCATTGCGTGTAGGGATGAAGAAGGGGGCTGGACGAGATGGATACATTTCCTCCCGAGGTTTAGTACACGTAATTCGGGGAGGTTTTGAAATTGCATTGGATGACTATTATTTTAGAGTGAAAGAAGATGTTTAAAACATGTAAATATTGGTAATTAAAATTCCTGAGCTAAGAGGTCAGGATATAAATGAATATGTTATAAATAAGGGTAGCAGAAGTAGTGGCAAAACATTGAATCCATAATTTGTTTGGGTTTGACTGTGATGGTCACTGTATAGAAAATTGTTAAAATCTCCCGACATAAATTTGTTACCATCAGAAAGTAAGGTTTGAGTTTCCTGGAGTGAAACACAAAAAATTGTAAATTGTGAGGAGGCCGGTTTATAGACAACTTCTACAATAATTTTCATATTTTTTACTTTCAATCTCATTAAAAAAATACTGAATGGAATCGATGAATGGATAGGTCAAGTCTATCTATGTTTTGCAGATCAGAAGAGACATACAAAGCTACACCGACCCAATTATATTGGATTGACTGTTTGCCTCAAGCACCGACCCAGAATAGTTAGGATATTAAAGGGTGAATCCAAATTATTGAGCCATGTTTCTGAGAGGTTAAGGACAGAAAATTAAGAGTGGAGAGTTTGTAGATAATAATTGTTCAGTTGATCAAAGTGTTTGTGAAGACCTGTTATAATCATATGGAAGACAGAACATTGGTGAGGGTCATTATAGGATTTGAAGAGCGTGGACAATATTGGTTTCAATCAAGTAGAATGATGACATAAATGTTGGTTATTGCTCATAATGGTTGGTGTCGATTTCGGGGTGAACGCCTTCTAAATTGAAGCTATCAGCTTCTATGGCAGTCATTTTGAATTCAGTTGTGTATGGAGTTGCATCCTGTATCCTGTATCCTGTACCTGCATGACAAGGACAACAGCAAAATATAGAGTGATCGGGAAAAATGAAGCCATAACAGTATGAGGTGATTATCAATTAATCAATTGAAAAGTGCGTTTGAGGTAGCGGTACACTAAAAGTAGTTTTACTCACCAGCCAAAATAAGAAACAACATGAGTCATATTTTTTAAGGTTTTTAAAGTCGTCATTTGAGCCCACGATTACACGATTACATTTTCTTGCAGGATCTCGATTCGGCCATCTTGGGTCCTCACCAATTGTCAGTAGCGGGGTGACACTTCGCTACATTCAACAAGCCTTGATGTTCTCATTGTGATCTTTTACTACTACAATCAAGGGTCATTTTGAAAACAGTATACTGGACAGGTGCAATCCACGGGGGGGGGGGGGTCAACAAATAAATATGAGAAACAGACTCGAAGCTTACACTATTATAAAAGAGAGTTTATTTGGGACTTCAGTCGTCTACAACCACGTACATATTGCGCTGTATAGTGTGCACCTACATAATTTTATGTTTCGTTTGACAAAGAATAGTTGGTACTTAATGAATACACGTGCATGCATGTGTGCTGGGTTAGGCACAGGCAAATTCTCCTAAAAATAATGTGTTAATTACTGAATGGCGGCTACAGGTATACATTTTTTTAAAGAAAACATAAACACCTTGTATCAAAAGGATATGGAATGATAAGAAACGAGCCTTATAAAGATGAATTAACAAGTATATCTAAACACTTTCACAAAACTTTTGCCATACAAAGATGAAACTGGAAATTGTGAGTTTTCGATCTTATGATAATCTTAGGCATCTTAACACGTTTTTTTTAATGTAGGAGAAAAAGACATTTAGCGCGTGCGGGAAATAATTATAACAATACCGATGGCAGGGGAAGCAAAACTCGGTAGAAATAGCATCCTCCATACCAGGAAGGACCTTTAGAAGGCAGAACATACGAAAGAAACAAATTTAACCAAGGTTTGTTGCGATCGATTCGTCCTTTCTGATGAATTCTCGGACAATTTTGAAATGAATGCTCTGTTTTATTTCAGGTATTCTCGCACGGCCAATCAACAGAAAACTCGGAAGTCGGAGATCAATAATCACCTGCACAGTGCTCCTAAATTGTGGACTGATTTTGGTTTCCTTAGCAACCAATCCCATCTTGATTGGCCTTCCGGTGGCCGGTCTAGTAGGTATGTGCCACTGGGGGTAGAGCGGACCACATAAAGATGACGAACTTTAAAATAATAAATCATTCAGGAATCAAGGGTTTGGAAAGCATCATTTGTTTTTTACTGCGAACGATCCGTGTCATTTGAAATTCATTCTCAGTATGACTCTCTTCAATTGTTTTAGGGCTTTGTGTTGGTATCCTCGACGTGAACATTCTGGGCTTGCTAGGAAGTCACTTCAGCAGGCATTTCAGTCTGGCCTGTGGGATAGGTCACAGTGGCGGAGCCATCTCCCTCTTCATTTTTGCACCCTTGACGCAATTGTTCCTGGACACCTACGGTTGGAGAGGAGCGATGGTGCTCATCACTGCAGTCTGTTGTCACTCCATCCCCTGTGCGATGCTCATCACAGATGACAAGGAAGCGTACGACTCCGTGCCCGATAGAGATATCAGTGAGCAAGCAAACACCAACCCAAGGACTTCGATGAAAGCGTTTGTCGTCGGTCTCTGCCAACGGGCAGGGATGACGGTGTTGCTAGAGTCCAAATACTGGGTGGTAGTCTTCAGCCGACTCGCCGTCACCTTTTCAAACACTTCGTGGCTGATTTATTTCGTTCCCCACCTCGAAGACAAAGGGTTCTCCTCTGAAGTGGCTGCCTCACTTTGCTCAGCAGCAGCTGTAGGCTACTTGTTGGGAACCTTCATTTGGTCACCTTTCATCGACAGAGGCTACGTGCGATGCACCACTGCGTTGATCGTGAGCAGTCTGATGTTGGGCTTGTCGTTTATCGTCGATCCCTGGGTGAACAGCGTTCTTGGCTACGTGTTCGTCACCTTTCTGTGCGGTCTATTCATTGCTTCAATATTCACACTCAACGACATTTTGGCGAAAGAAGTTTTTGGTAACGAGCAGTTGTCAAACGCTTACGCGTGGCTAAAGGTTCTTTCAGTCGTTGCAATGTTACTATCGGGATTTGTGCCAGGTAAGACTAAATATCGGTTCCAATTAGGGGGCTCCATTTAGATGTAACTGTTACATCAGTATCACATTCGAAATGATATTGCTTTTCCGCTGTCGTAATGCAGTAGTACTGCACATCCCATTTGGGGTTACATCAAATTAGGTCATAACGTCAACAATAGTCCTTCGAGAAAGTAGGTAACTGCGCCAAGTATGTTCAGTTGCATTTGTTATGGCTGGTATACCGTTGGTATCGGGATGAGCCTGTCTCATCATTCACAGTCGAAATGAGTATACTTCGCGACTACATGAAAATTATTAAATACACGGGAGCCAGAAAGTGGTTCATGCACCAGTCTCAAATCCTGCCCGGTGTACGGGTTCCTGTTTCTAGCGTTGCAGAGTTCTTGGGGTGAAACGTTGGGTCAATTGTTGCTAAGCATTAATGTTCTTCAATGAGGGTTTGCCCTGCTGGACGTAATAAGCACTGAATACCCAGTGCTTTGGCTGATGCCTGATGGACAAAATAATGAGGTAACTCGAGCGGGATTCTAACCCGCGATTCCTGCTTTCTGGTAGGCACTATATACAGTACTTACTGGGCATTCAATGCTTATTACCTCGACATGGGCAAACCCTCATTGATTAACATTCTCCTCGACGCAAAATTCAAAATTATTTCCTTTGTTTTATTTTTTTTCATGTAGACCCCTAATACTGCTGGATATTAAAGAATCTGACATGAATAGCTGGCCGACGAATACAACAGAGAAAATTTAATATGCGTACAGTACATGCGTACATGCAACCGATCATCATAAACGACCACTATAATGAAAACAAATTAAATGACAGGACATTTTGTTCCAACAAATCAAGATAAACTATGAGCTGACTTGTACGCATTAATGTTCTTGACTTCGTTTCATTTGACAGGTTGGTTATACGACGCCACGGGAAGCTATGACATGGCTTTCATCATCATTGGATGTGTGCCCTGTGCTGCTCTCATTCCACTGGCCATTGGACTCGTCCTGAAAATTGTTTAAAATATCAAAGCGTCATCTCTATAATCTCGTGATGGCTTTAACCTACGTGTGTACTGGGCTATTTCGCTCCATGAAAATACTGGGGCCTCGGAGGCCGTGTTGATCTCACATGTACAATGTCTGTTTCCCTGATCTTATGTTGTAATAAGCCTTGTAAATATTGCAATTATTCAAACTATTTCGTATATATTGTAACGAAAAGGGCTTCTGGCTCTGGTGCCCTGTACAGCCTGAACAAAAGAGTGGTCCATTCACAGGAATTCCTTCCCGGTGGATACACTTGAGCGAACATACCCCCCTCCAAGGACGCAATATTTTTTTCTGTACCACTAATTTCGCGTCAGGTTGGCCCCTTAATTGCAAGTGTGCGACTTGAATGAAGATCAACGCGATTTCCACGGCTGGTTGCCAACTCGCCCACTAGTCTACTTGCCCCTTGCCTAATTCGCCCACTAGTCTACTTGCCCCTTGCCCAACTCGCCCACTAGTCTACTTGCCCCTTGCCCAACTCGCCCACTAGTCTACTTGCCCCTTGCCAACTCGCCCACTAGTCTACTTGCCCCTTGCCAACTCGCCCACTAGTCTACTTGCCCCTTGCCAACTCGCCCACTAGTCTACTTGCCCCTTGCCAACTCGCCCACTAGTCTACTTGCCCCTCCCTCTACCTCCATGCCCTAGCCAACTCGCCCACTAGTCTATTTGCCCCTCCCTCTACCTCCATGCCCTAGCCAACTCGCCCACTAGTCTATTTGCCCCTCCCTCTACCTCCATGCCCTTGCCCAACTCGCCCACTAGTCTACTTGCCCCTTGCCAACTCGCCCACTAGTCTACTTGCCCCTTGCCTAATTCGCCCACTAGTCTACTTGCCCCTTGCCCAACTCGCCCACTAGTCTACTTGCCCCTTGCCAACTCGCCCACTAGTCTACTTGCCCCTTGCCAACTCGCCCACTAGTCTACTTGCCCCTTGCCAACTCGCCCACTAGTCTACTTGCCCCTTGCCAACTCGCCCACTAGTCTACTTGCCCCTCCCTCTACCTCCATGCCCTAGCCAACTCGCCCACTAGTCTATTTGCCCCTCCCTCTACCTCCATGCCCTAGCCAACTCGCCCACTAGTCTATTTGCCCCTCCCTCTACCTCCATGCCCTAGCCAACTCGCCCACTAGTCTATTTGCCCCTTGCCAACGAGCCGCGGAAATCGCATTGGTAGTCATTCAAGTCGCACAATTGCAATTAAGGGGCCAAACTGACGCGTTAGTGGTACGGAAAAAATCGCTCCCGGGACCGGACATGCATTCTCCTGTATGAAATCATCGTGCAGGTTTGGGGCGTTGGTCACATCTTTACTATCGCCTGCGATACCTTGGTTGCTTTCGTTCTTTCTGTTGGCCTTCGCCCTGCCCCTGCACCCCTGCCAGCCTGGGTTCATTTATGTAAGTTAATTCCCCTCTGCTCCCCTGTTATTTCTAGTTTATATATCTAGTTTATATTTCTAGTTTGTATTCAGTTAGAAAAAATGTATTTCGGGAGGCGCCCCCAAAGTCTGTCTGCGTGCCCCATTCATTACATGTATTTTTTTTCTAGGGATTCAGTTATTGATTATCGGCTTCACCCATACGGGTGTAGCTGAGCCAAGCCCACTCCAGAAGGTTGAGGCCGTTACAAAAATTGGTGGCAGCAGTGGGATTAAATTGACCTATCTTGATTTGTAATGGCGCACAGACAAGGACCGAGGGTGGGTCTCCCAGGTACGGAGCATGGGATTTTTTCAAGCTAGGTCAACTCCAAACATGGATTCTGTTCGTGGTGAAATTGCATTATTGGAAGCAGAAGTTCCTTGTATAATGACGTGGTGCAGGGTACGGCCGAAAGAAATGGCATTAGCATAAATAGTTGGGAGACAAAATAGTCGTGACCCCCCAGCTAGCGGAAAGCATTTAAGTTATGATGGTATTCCTTGTTCTAATGTTACAATTAGAGGATACATGTAAGCAGAACCCACCGAAAGTGGTATAGGCCTATGTAGAACGACCGATGTAGGCATTTATGCGTGTTGCACTAGATATAATGGGCCCCTTACCCAGTTCACGAAAAGTACATGCATGTATGTTTTGGTGGTCATGGATTATTTTACTATTTAATGGGATGAAGCCTATGCGCTACGTACGTCTCGGTGCTTGTAAATGTCGAACTACATGAACCCGACTGTTACTTCCAGGGGATGTCAGATCAGGTTCCGATGTCTCGTCGGAATTATCCTCATTCACCATCCCTGCCACTTTGGTGAAGGTACTACGGTTATTACCACCACACGTTGGGTTGGAATTACCTCTACAATTCTTGGCAATGTGTCCTAATTTGGCACAAGAGTAACATTTTCTTGGTGTGTAATTTACGGGTGTGGCTGAATAAGATGAGGAGTTACTCGATCTTGCATGATTACTCTTACCATCATCTGAGGTTTTGTTGCTGCCCGACCGCTGTTGGTGCTGGGCAGGCTTATGCCAAGTCTGAGTCTTGGTGACCAAAATAATCCAGTATGTGCTTCAGTGTACTGCTCAGCTAACTTGGCCATAGCCTCAATATTCTTCGGTTTCCTTTCTTTTAGGAAAAGACTGAGATCTCTATGACAGGCATTTATGTACTGTTCTCTGAGAAGCAAGTCAATAAGGCCTCCGTAACTCCTTTCAATGTTTGATAAATCTATGCAGCGCGTCAGGAGATTTTATCATAGTCTGACAGCAAACTGCGATGGGGTTTCACCTGGTTCAGGTCTAGCAACTTTAGTCGAAACCCATCTTCCGTGAGCCGATGTCTCTTCAAAAGGGCAGTCTTTAACGCTTGGAAATTACTAGCTTCTTCATTATCTAGCCTTGAGTATAGATCCAATGCTTTGCCTTTGAGTAAAGCACTTGAGTAAAGATTTATGGCCCAATCAGATTCTGGCCACTCTTGGCGGATGGCATATCGCTCAAACCGTTGAAGGTACGCGTCAACTAGACGGCAGCCATTAAATTCGTTGACCATTTCTTAACAAATAAATTAGATCTACGATGTTACTTCAGATTATCATTATGAAATATTTTTTCTTAAATTAATTTAGATAGTTCATTGTATAATCACAATGAAAAAGAAGAGTTTCTGTGTGTAATTTTGGAAGTACATGTATAGGAAAACTTTGATAAGTTAAATCTCAAACGAACAGGCTCATAAATTCAAAAGTTAGAGGGTTTGACATTTCGTTCCTAGCAGGACCTTTCTCAAAGGTCCTTGAGAAAGGTCCTGCTAGGATCGAAACGTCAGGCCCTGTAACCTTTGAGATTGATGCATTGCAGGTAATTTTAGTCAGTAAGTAGTTTAGTTTTTGAGATTTTATTTACTTCATACTCATCATTATTTTGTGTTGAGCAGAGTTTTGAGTCAAGAAAAGTTGTAACATTATTTTACTAGTGAAGGGAACATAATCCTTGTTTGACTTAACAGGAGTTTTGAGTTATCAGAGAGTGACTTATCAAGCTTTTACTGTCGAACAAAGTCAACGCTTATGCAAATTACATCCTCCAACCGCAGACTTGTTTCTTCTCTCTCTCTCCTATCTTTGCACCCACATCTTCTCTCAGCCAGGTCAATCATTGACCTATCTCTTTCATTTCTTTGCACCCACATCTTTCTCTCTACTCTTTCCCATGCACCAATTGCACTCTTGCACTGTCACCCTCAAAGCATAGAAGAAACAAAGCCTGCTTGGTCATAAATTGATGGGATGATATTCTGAAATGATCATCTCAAAAGCAAAAGAAAACTGAAGTACTTTGAGCAATCAAACAAAATGTGTGTACCACAGAGTAACTTGTTTATGGTTAATAATTATTGTAATTATGGTAATATTTTGTTATTGTGTTAATTATGGTAATGTGATTTAAATAATTAATGTTAAGATGGTTATCAAGTGAATTCAATCAAAGCAGCTTAATTGGCCAAAACAAGTATCTTCTTTCATCAGCTGTTCTAATTAGATATGAAAATTATATCTCACAATTTATTTTGTACAGAATATTAAAAGTTGAGATTATTTTAACGTTCAAATATTGATGAATATTCATGACATCAAATTTTATGTAAATAGTACTGTTGATGTAAAAAGTCCCTTTGATCTAAAGTTGTATTGCTTGATCGCTCTCAGGAGGGTCGGAAAGGAATTTCAGATAATTGTTTTGCTTTGAATGTTTGATCTGTTTTTCGCCTTTTCCCAGGTCAAAGAGGGCGCCCTATTATCAGAGTTAATGTAAACCACAGTGAGCTAGTGAATGTATAAAGGATTTCATTATGATGTATAACAATAACTGAAACTCTAACAAAGCCAACTTAATTCACAATAAAGAAATTTAAAAAATTGAAACTGATATAATTTTAATCTCTGCTATTTTTGGGTCATTCAATTTGTTTTTTAAATTATTATTAACGTTGGATATTAATGGGATTGTCTTTTTGATATAATACAGAGTTCTTGGACTTGGATTGGTAGATTACCAGGTAGATTAGCAAAAATGGCGAATGATTTCAAATTGTCTGCCCATTCAAGCTCGAAAACTAGTCGTCTCTCAGCTAGACTCTCCAAAATGGCGAGAAACAGCGACGTGTCTTCTTTCAAGCTAGAAACTAGCCGCCTCTCTGCTAGACTCTCCAAAATGGCGAGAAATATAGCGGCGTCTCCTCTTTCCAGCTAGAAAACTAGCCGTCTCTCAGCTACACTCTCCAAAATGGTGAGAAACATAGCGACGTGTCCTCTTTCAAACTAGAAAACTAGCCGTATCTCTGCTAGACTTTCCAAAATGGCGCGAAATATAGCGGTGCGCGTCTCCTCTTTCAAGGTAGAAAACTAGCCGTCACTCTGCTAGACTCTCCAAAATGGCGAGAACTATAGCGGCGTCTCCTCTTTCAAGCTGGAAAACTTGTCGTCTCTCGGCTAGACTCGCCAAAATGGCGAGAATTATAGCGGCGTCTCCTCTTTCAAGCTAGAAAACTAGTCGTCTCTCAGATAGACTCTCCAAAATGGCGACAAACATAGCGGCGTCTTCTCTTTCAAACTCGAAAACTAGCCGTCTCTCGGCTAGACTCTCTAAAATGGCGAGAAATATAGCTGCGTCTTCTCTTTCAAACTAGAAAACTAGCCGTCTCTCAGATAGACTCTCTAAAATGGCGTGAAATATAGCGGCGTCTCCTCTTTCAAGCTGGAAAACTAGTCGTCTCTCAGATAGACTCTCCAAAATGGCGTGAAATATAGCGGCGTCTTCTCTTTCAAGCTGGAAAACTAGTCGTCTCTCAGATAGACTCTCCAAAATGGCGTGAAATATAGCGGCGTTTTCTCTTTCAAACTAGAAAACTAGCCGTCTCTCAGATAGACTCTCCAAAATGGCGTGAAATATAGCGGCGTCTCCTCTTTCAAACTAGAAAACTAGCCTTCTCTCAGATAGACTCTCCAAAATGGCGAGAAATATAGCGGCGTCTCCTCTTTCAAGCTAGAAAACTAGTCGTCTCTCAGATAGACTCTCCAAAATGGCGAGAAACATAGCGGCGTCTCCTCTTTCAAGCTGGAAAACTAGCCGTCTGTCTGCTAGACTCTCCCAAATGGCGAGAAACATAGCTGCGTCTCCTCTTTCAAGTTAAAAAACTAGCCTTCTCTCGGCTAGACTCATGACATTATGTAAACAGTACTATTGATGTTAGAAGCCCCTTTGACCTGGAGCTGTAACGCTTGATCGCTCTCAGGAGGGTCGGAAAGGAATTTTCAGATTGTTTCTGTCGATGTGTAATCTGTTTTTCGCCTTTCCCAGGTCAAAGAGGGCGCATTATTTTATCATACCGCTGTATCGGAGTTAGTGAATGTATAGAGGATATCATTATGATGATTAAGTGATAACTGAAGCTCTAACAAACCCAACTTAATTCACAATAAAGATAATTGAAAAAAAATGAAACTAATGTAATTTTAATCTCCTCTATTTATGGGGTCATTTAATTTGTTTGTTTTTAATTATTATGAACGTTGGATATTAATGGGATTGTCTTTTTGACATACATAGTTGTTGGACTTCATTCTTCTGTCGATCGAAGGTGTGATCAGAAAGTCTGGCAACGATTCGTCCGGCTCATGTCGCTGCATGCAACCCTCTATTCTAATCCCTTCAGGCGGTTGCAAAAGGTTCTTACAAAATAGAGGGCGCCCTTCATAGAATGAAAGAAGTTCCCCGGCCGCACGGTGGCGCTGTTGCAGGTGTAATGGGTGCAGAACACTAAATAGAGCTCCCATTGAACACTGTACAAAAACACTCACTTTCAAACCCAATTATCCCATGCCCAAAAGTCTCTCAGTTCTTGTAGCTATACTTAAAATTATAGTTTGGACCTTCATCTCTCAGATTCTTTTCAATTTTAGTGCTCTTAGCCAAAATGTGTAGCCGTCCAAGCCGAATTTCTGCAAGGATTTTGGGATGGACCCCTCCATTTCCACAGCCTAATAGGGCCACATTTAAAGCCAGATATGGTCCAAATTACATACCAAATTGAAGAGTGAACCCCCAGGTTGTCTTAAGCTTCACTTGTTCTACAATGTATCAGTTAATTAGCCTCCAAAGACCCCTTATTAAAAAAAAGTTGTGGGTACACACTTTATGATAATCAGCTCGGCGGAGCCATCTTGGATGGATTTTGTGTGCTGCACCCTAATACTCGCAATATAATGATTATCATTTCCACGATGGATCACTGTGAAAAAAACCTGTGAGTTCAAGCTCACACGTTCCTCGGTGATCGTAATGACCCTTGAAAATGTAGTTTGTTGATTCGTAATCTGTCAGATTTATGAAATCAAGTGATAGTGTTCGATTCCTTTCACTACCCTTTATAGCAGCAATAGGTTCCTTTAAAATATCCATAAAGACAGTTCATCTGGTCGCACGGTGGCGCTGTTCCCTGATGCAATAACGTGTTAGGGTTACCATGGTAATTAGCGCCGAGCTTGTTTAGTTGTGTGCCCCTTGGTAACCCATTCGGTATAATAATATTTTCCCAGCATCCGTCGTGAACCTCTATTTCATTTGAGTGCAAATTAACCAATGATACTCAGTCCAATACGGCTGTGGCTACGAATTGCCGGGTATGACGTGAACACGCCTAAACTATTCCCTAGCAACAGTCGGCATCACACGCACGACACCATTGAGCATTGGTTTGTGTCAAGCAGAATGGATAAATCACGTGACCGTGTATTGCAAGATCCGCGCGCCCAACGTTCAATCCACAGCCGTCTGCCGCAGTCCACGCCCACATCAGTGACCTCCGTGTACTCCTTTATGTGGTATGGCGCCTGCGCAGAATGTATCCCGGCTCTATTACGTGGTACTCCTGCAAATTACTACATTGTGCACTGCGCGCACTACTTGCCAAAGTACTATCGACCAATCACAGTGGTACTTCTTTGTAATCTGTAGTGATTGCAGCTGTTGGCATATGCCCATAGGAGCTTGCCTGGAAGGGTATTAACCCGGTGAAGAAAGACGGTGAAGAAAGGGTAATTTGCTATGCGAGTTATGTCCTTTCCCATTCGCAAAGGAAATATTGCATGACCCGCAAAGAACTCCTAGCCTTAGTTCGTTTCACGCGCCAATTTCGCCATTCTCTTTTGGGGAGGAGGTTTTATGTACGAACTGATCATGGTAGTCTAACTTGGCTCATGAACTTTAAAAACTTATCTGGACTACTAGCCAGATGGTTGGAAGAATTAAGTCAATATGATATGCGAGTTCTTCACAGAAAAGGAATACATCACACAAATGCCGACGCCTTATCACGAATTCCCAATAATTTACCATTTTGTAACTGCTACACAGCAGGCTGTAACACAGAAGACTTGCCTTGTGGTGGCTGCAGCTACTGCACGCGCGTTAATTCCCAATGGAGGAAATTCGAAGACGACGTCGATGACGTTGTGCCCCTAGCGGTTTGTCAAGCCAATATTGCGGACCCAACGTACAAGACAGATAACCTTAAGGGTGATGCAAGCCTGGACAACCAGTGTTCGCTGGATGCACAGGGAGCATCACTATTCACAAAGTACACCCATAGCCAGCTAAGGAAAATGCAAATGCAGGACAATGATCTCAAACACCTGTTAAACTGGATAGAGAATTCAATTACACCCTCTCAAAAAGAGCTCCACATCAGGTCGCCAGCCATTGAATATCTCTGGTCAAATCTTCCCCATCTCCGATTAGAAGAAAGCGTTTTGTACATGCAGTGGGTGGAAGACTACGCCCGACGGTTGCTTTTCCTGGTCCCTAACAAATTAAAGCCCGAGGTTCTGAGTCTCTGCCATGAAAGTAAAATGGCGGGACATCCAGGAATTACCAAAACTCTTAACAAAGTTCGGCAATCCGCTTTTTGGTACGGGATGACGGAGGACGTTTCACTCTTTGTTAAGTCATGCAGAGAATGTAACAGATACAAAAAACCGTCTAGAAGAGCTAAAGCCCCTATGTCATTATACCACGTGGGGGCGCCAGTTGAACGAATTCACCTCGACGTACTTGGCCCGTTTCTCCCTTAAAATGCAGGAAATAAATACATTCTTATGTTGGTGTGTCAATTTTCAAAATGGATAGAAGCATACCCCCTCCCAGACCAGAAGGCTGAAAGTGTAGCTAGGGCTGTTGTGGACAATTTTATTTCGAGGTTCGGGTGCCCATTACAGATACATTCGGACCAAGGAAGTAATTTCATGAGCTCGTTGTTCACAACGCTTTCTCACCTGTTAGGTATTGCTCGAACTCGAACAACCCCATATCATCCTTCCTCAAATGGCCAAGTTGAAAGGTATAATCGGACCTTACTACAAATAATGAGATATCTAAAAGGAAACAATTCACGATGGGACGAGGACCTTCGTATCCTGACGGGAGCTATCCGCGCCATCCCAAACCGTACCACGGGTTTAACTCCCAACATAATGATGTTAGGCAGAAAAGTTAGACAGCCGTTAGACCTTGTCTTTGAGACTCAACACAATGAAATAAAAAGTGAACAACGACAGGAATATGTGCAAAAACTCAAAGAAAAAATGTCTAGGGTACATTTACTAGCACGAGAGACTATTGGAATTTGACAAAACTACCAAAATAAATATTACGATCATATCCAAAACCAGTACTCATTTGAGGAAGGAGATATTGTATACAAACTTAACAAAGCATCAAAAATAGGCCAGTCAAGTAAATTAAAACCCATTATTTTGGTTGGGCAGTTCTCTCCCCAATCTTATACCAAATTCAAGGGAAAAAAGGGTTAGGGTTAGGGTTAGGGGGTTAGGGTTAGGGGGTTAGGGTTAGGGGGTTAGGGTTAGGGGGTTAGGGTTAGGGGGTTAGGGTTAGGGGGTTAGGGTTAGGGGGTTAGGGTTAGGGGGTTAGGGTTAGGGGGTTAGGGTTAGGGGGTTAGGGTTAGGGGGTTAGGGTTAGGGGGTTAGGGTTAGGGGGTTAGGGTTAGGGGGTTAGGGTTAGGGGGTTAGGGTTAGGGGGTTAGGGTTAGGGGGTTAGGGTTAGGGGGTTAGGGTTAGGGTTAGGGGGTTAGGGTTAGGGGGTTAGGGTTAGGGGGTTAGGGTTAGGGGGTTAGGGTTAGGGGTTAGGGTTAGGGTTAGGGTTAGGGTTAGGGTTAGGGTTAGGGTTAGGGTTAGGGTTAGGGTTAGGGTTAGGGTTAGGGTTAGGGTTAGGGTTAGGGTTAGGGTTAGGGTTAGGGTTAGGGTTAGGGTTAGGGTTAGGGTTAGGGTTAGGGTTAGGGTTAGGGTTAGGGTTAGGGTTAGGGTTAGGGTTAGGGTTAGGGTTAGGGTTAGGGTTAGGGTTAGGGTTAGGGTTAGGGTTAGGGTTAGGGTTAGGGTTAGGGTTAGGGTTAGGGTTAGGGTTAGGGTTAGGGTTAGGGTTAGGGTTAGGGTTAGGGTTAGGGTTAGGGTTAGGGTTAGGGTTAGGGTTAGGGTTAGGGTTAGGGTTAGGGTTAGGGTTAGGGTTAGGGTTAGGGTTAGGGTTAGGGTTAGGGTTAGGGTTAGGGTTAGGGTTAGGGTTAGGGTTAGGGTTAGGGTTAGGGTTAGGGTTAGGGTTAGGGTTAGGGTTAGGGTTAGGGTTAGGGTTAGGGTTAGGGTTAGGGTTAGGGTTAGGGTTAGGGTTAGGGTTAGGGTTAGGGTTAGGGTTAGGGTTAGGGTTAGGGTTAGGGTTAGGGTTAGGGTTAGGGTTAGGGTTAGGGTTAGGGTTAGGGTTAGGGTTAGGGTTAGGGTTAGGGTTAGGGTTAGGGTTAGGGTTAGGGTTAGGGTTAGGGTTAGGGTTAGGGTTAGGGTTAGGGTTAGGGTTAGGGTTAGGGTTAGGGTTAGGGTTAGGGTTAGGGTTAGGGTTAGGGTTAGGGTTAGGGTTAGGGTTAGGGTTAGGGTTAGGGTTAGGGTTAGGGTTAGGGTTAGGGTTAGGGTTAGGGTTAGGGTTAGGGTTAGGGTTAGGGTTAGGGTTAGGGTTAGGGTTAGGGTTAGGGTTAGGGTTAGGGTTAGGGTTAGGGTTAGGGTTAGGGTTAGGGTTAGGGTTAGGGTTAGGGTTAGGGTTAGGGTTAGGGTTAGGGTTAGGGTTAGGGTTAGGGTTAGGGTTAGGGTTAGGGTTAGGGTTAGGGTTAGGGTTAGGGTTAGGGTTAGGGTTAGGGTTAGGGTTAGGGTTAGGGTTAGGGTTAGGGTTAGGGTTAGGGTTAGGGTTAGGGTTAGGGTTAGGGTTAGGGTTAGGGTTAGGGTTAGGGTTAGGGTTAGGGTTAGGGTTAGGGTTAGGGTTAGGGTTAGGGTTAGGGTTAGGGTTAGGGTTAGGGTTAGGGTTAGGGTTAGGGTTAGGGTTAGGGTTAGGGTTAGGGTTAGGGTTAGGGTTAGGGTTAGGGTTAGGGTTAGGGTTAGGGTTAGGGTTAGGGTTAGGGTTAGGGTTAGGGTTAGGGTTAGGGTTAGGGTTAGGGTTAGGGTTAGGGTTAGGGTTAGGGTTAGGGTTAGGGTTAGGGTTAGGGTTAGGGTTAGGGTTAGGGTTAGGGTTAGGGTTAGGGTTAGGGTTAGGGTTAGGGTTAGGGTTAGGGTTAGGGTTAGGGTTAGGGTTAGGGTTAGGGTTAGGGTTAGGGTTAGGGTTAGGGTTAGGGTTAGGGTTAGGGTTAGGGTTAGGGTTAGGGTTAGGGTTAGGGTTAGGGTTAGGGTTAGGGTTAGGGTTAGGGTTAGGGTTAGGGTTAGGGTTAGGGTTAGGGTTAGGGTTAGGGTTAGGGTTAGGGTTAGGGTTAGGGTTAGGGTTAGGGTTAGGGTTAGGGTTAGGGTTAGGGTTAGGGTTAGGGTTAGGGTTAGGGTTAGGGTTAGGGTTAGGGTTAGGGTTAGGGTTAGGGTTAGGGTTAGGGTTAGGGTTAGGGTTAGGGTTAGGGTTAGGGTTAGGGTTAGGGTTAGGGTTAGGGTTAGGGTTAGGGTTAGGGTTAGGGTTAGGGTTAGGGTTAGGGTTAGGGTTAGGGTTAGGGTTAGGGTTAGGGTTAGGGTTAGGGTTAGGGTTAGGGTTAGGGTTAGGGTTAGGGTTAGGGTTAGGGTTAGGGTTAGGGTTAGGGTTAGGGTTAGGGTTAGGGTTAGGGTTAGGGTTAGGGTTAGGGTTAGGGTTAGGGTTAGGGTTAGGGTTAGGGTTAGGGTTAGGGTTAGGGTTAGGGTTAGGGTTAGGGTTAGGGTTAGGGTTAGGGTTAGGGTTAGGGTTAGGGTTAGGGTTAGGGTTAGGGTTAGGGTTAGGGTTAGGGTTAGGGTTAGGGTTAGGGTTAGGGTTAGGGTTAGGGTTAGGGTTAGGGTTAGGGTTAGGGTTAGGGTTAGGGTTAGGGTTAGGGTTAGGGTTAGGGTTAGGGTTAGGGTTAGGGTTAGGGTTAGGGTTAGGGTTAGGGTTAGGGTTAGGGTTAGGGTTAGGGTTAGGGTTAGGGTTAGGGTTAGGGTTAGGGTTAGGGTTAGGGTTAGGGTTAGGGTTAGGGTTAGGGTTAGGGTTAGGGTTAGGGTTAGGGTTAGGGTTAGGGTTAGGGTTAGGGTTAGGGTTAGGGTTAGGGTTAGGGTTAGGGTTAGGGTTAGGGTTAGGGTTAGGGTTAGGGTTAGGGTTAGGGTTAGGGTTAGGGTTAGGGTTAGGGTTAGGGTTAGGGTTAGGGTTAGGGTTAGGGTTAGGGTTAGGGTTAGGGTTAGGGTTAGGGTTAGGGTTAGGGTTAGGGTTAGGGTTAGGGTTAGGGTTAGGGTTAGGGTTAGGGTTAGGGTTAGGGTTAGGGTTAGGGTTAGGGTTAGGGTTAGGGTTAGGGTTAGGGTTAGGGTTAGGGTTAGGGTTAGGGTTAGGGTTAGGGTTAGGGTTAGGGTTAGGGTTAGGGTTAGGGTTAGGGTTAGGGTTAGGGTTAGGGTTAGGGTTAGGGTTAGGGTTAGGGTTAGGGTTAGGGTTAGGGTTAGGGTTAGGGTTAGGGTTAGGGTTAGGGTTAGGGTTAGGGTTAGGGTTAGGGTTAGGGTTAGGGTTAGGGTTAGGGTTAGGGTTAGGGTTAGGGTTAGGGTTAGGGTTAGGGTTAGGGTTAGGGTTAGGGTTAGGGTTAGGGTTAGGGTTAGGGTTAGGGTTAGGGTTAGGGTTAGGGTTAGGGTTAGGGTTAGGGTTAGGGTTAGGGTTAGGGTTAGGGTTAGGGTTAGGGTTAGGGTTAGGGTTAGGGTTAGGGTTAGGGTTAGGGTTAGGGTTAGGGTTAGGGTTAGGGTTAGGGTTAGGGTTAGGGTTAGGGTTAGGGTTAGGGTTAGGGTTAGGGTTAGGGTTAGGGTTAGGGTTAGGGTTAGGGTTAGGGTTAGGGTTAGGGTTAGGGTTAGGGTTAGGGTTAGGGTTAGGGTTAGGGTTAGGGTTAGGGTTAGGGTTAGGGTTAGGGTTAGGGTTAGGGTTAGGGTTAGGGTTAGGGTTAGGGTTAGGGTTAGGGTTAGGGTTAGGGTTAGGGTTAGGGTTAGGGTTAGGGTTAGGGTTAGGGTTAGGGTTAGGGTTAGGGTTAGGGTTAGGGTTAGGGTTAGGGTTAGGGTTAGGGTTAGGGTTAGGGTTAGGGTTAGGGTTAGGGTTAGGGTTAGGGTTAGGGTTAGGGTTAGGGTTAGGGTTAGGGTTAGGGTTAGGGTTAGGGTTAGGGTTAGGGTTAGGGTTAGGGTTAGGGTTAGGGTTAGGGTTAGGGTTAGGGTTAGGGTTAGGGTTAGGGTTAGGGTTAGGGTTAGGGTTAGGGTTAGGGTTAGGGTTAGGGTTAGGGTTAGGGTTAGGGTTAGGGTTAGGGTTAGGGTTAGGGTTAGGGTTAGGGTTAGGGTTAGGGTTAGGGTTAGGGTTAGGGTTAGGGTTAGGGTTAGGGTTAGGGTTAGGGTTAGGGTTAGGGTTAGGGTTAGGGTTAGGGTTAGGGTTAGGGTTAGGGTTAGGGTTAGGGTTAGGGTTAGGGTTAGGGTTAGGGTTAGGGTTAGGGTTAGGGTTAGGGTTAGGGTTAGGGTTAGGGTTAGGGTTAGGGTTAGGGTTAGGGTTAGGGTTAGGGTTAGGGTTAGGGTTAGGGTTAGGGTTAGGGTTAGGGTTAGGGTTAGGGTTAGGGTTAGGGTTAGGGTTAGGGTTAGGGTTAGGGTTAGGGTTAGGGTTAGGGTTAGGGTTAGGGTTAGGGTTAGGGTTAGGGTTAGGGTTAGGGTTAGGGTTAGGGTTAGGGTTAGGGTTAGGGTTAGGGTTAGGGTTAGGGTTAGGGTTAGGGTTAGGGTTAGGGTTAGGGTTAGGGTTAGGGTTAGGGTTAGGGTTAGGGTTAGGGTTAGGGTTAGGGTTAGGGTTAGGGTTAGGGTTAGGGTTAGGGTTAGGGTTAGGGTTAGGGTTAGGGTTAGGGTTAGGGTTAGGGTTAGGGTTAGGGTTAGGGTTAGGGTTAGGGTTAGGGTTAGGGTTAGGGTTAGGGTTAGGGTTAGGGTTAGGGTTAGGGTTAGGGTTAGGGTTAGGGTTAGGGTTAGGGTTAGGGTTAGGGTTAGGGTTAGGGTTAGGGTTAGGGTTAGGGTTAGGGTTAGGGTTAGGGTTAGGGTTAGGGTTAGGGTTAGGGTTAGGGTTAGGGTTAGGGTTAGGGTTAGGGTTAGGGTTAGGGTTAGGGTTAGGGTTAGGGTTAGGGTTAGGGTTAGGGTTAGGGTTAGGGTTAGGGTTAGGGTTAGGGTTAGGGTTAGGGTTAGGGTTAGGGTTAGGGTTAGGGTTAGGGTTAGGGTTAGGGTTAGGGTTAGGGTTAGGGTTAGGGTTAGGGTTAGGGTTAGGGTTAGGGTTAGGGTTAGGGTTAGGGTTAGGGTTAGGGTTAGGGTTAGGGTTAGGGTTAGGGTTAGGGTTAGGGTTAGGGTTAGGGTTAGGGTTAGGGTTAGGGTTAGGGTTAGGGTTAGGGTTAGGGTTAGGGTTAGGGTTAGGGTTAGGGTTAGGGTTAGGGTTAGGGTTAGGGTTAGGGTTAGGGTTAGGGTTAGGGTTAGGGTTAGGGTTAGGGTTAGGGTTAGGGTTAGGGTTAGGGTTAGGGTTAGGGTTAGGGTTAGGGTTAGGGTTAGGGTTAGGGTTAGGGTTAGGGTTAGGGTTAGGGTTAGGGTTAGGGTTAGGGTTAGGGTTAGGGTTAGGGTTAGGGTTAGGGTTAGGGTTAGGGTTAGGGTTAGGGTTAGGGTTAGGGTTAGGGTTAGGGTTAGGGTTAGGGTTAGGGTTAGGGTTAGGGTTAGGGTTAGGGTTAGGGTTAGGGTTAGGGTTAGGGTTAGGGTTAGGGTTAGGGTTAGGGTTAGGGTTAGGGTTAGGGTTAGGGTTAGGGTTAGGGTTAGGGTTAGGGTTAGGGTTAGGGTTAGGGTTAGGGTTAGGGTTAGGGTTAGGGTTAGGGTTAGGGTTAGGGTTAGGGTTAGGGTTAGGGTTAGGGTTAGGGTTAGGGTTAGGGTTAGGGTTAGGGTTAGGGTTAGGGTTAGGGTTAGGGTTAGGGTTAGGGTTAGGGTTAGGGTTAGGGTTAGGGTTAGGGTTAGGGTTAGGGTTAGGGTTAGGGTTAGGGTTAGGGTTAGGGTTAGGGTTAGGGTTAGGGTTAGGGTTAGGGTTAGGGTTAGGGTTAGGGTTAGGGTTAGGGTTAGGGTTAGGGTTAGGGTTAGGGTTAGGGTTAGGGTTAGGGTTAGGGTTAGGGTTAGGGTTAGGGTTAGGGTTAGGGTTAGGGTTAGGGTTAGGGTTAGGGTTAGGGTTAGGGTTAGGGTTAGGGTTAGGGTTAGGGTTAGGGTTAGGGTTAGGGTTAGGGTTAGGGTTAGGGTTAGGGTTAGGGTTAGGGTTAGGGTTAGGGTTAGGGTTAGGGTTAGGGTTAGGGTTAGGGTTAGGGTTAGGGTTAGGGTTAGGGTTAGGGTTAGGGTTAGGGTTAGGGTTAGGGTTAGGGTTAGGGTTAGGGTTAGGGTTAGGGTTAGGGTTAGGGTTAGGGTTAGGGTTAGGGTTAGGGTTAGGGTTAGGGTTAGGGTTAGGGTTAGGGTTAGGGTTAGGGTTAGGGTTAGGGTTAGGGTTAGGGTTAGGGTTAGGGTTAGGGTTAGGGTTAGGGTTAGGGTTAGGGTTAGGGTTAGGGTTAGGGTTAGGGTTAGGGTTAGGGTTAGGGTTAGGGTTAGGGTTAGGGTTAGGGTTAGGGTTAGGGTTAGGGTTAGGGTTAGGGTTAGGGTTAGGGTTAGGGTTAGGGTTAGGGTTAGGGTTAGGGTTAGGGTTAGGGTTAGGGTTAGGGTTAGGGTTAGGGTTAGGGTTAGGGTTAGGGTTAGGGTTAGGGTTAGGGTTAGGGTTAGGGTTAGGGTTAGGGTTAGGGTTAGGGTTAGGGTTAGGGTTAGGGTTAGGGTTAGGGTTAGGGTTAGGGTTAGGGTTAGGGTTAGGGTTAGGGTTAGGGTTAGGGTTAGGGTTAGGGTTAGGGTTAGGGTTAGGGTTAGGGTTAGGGTTAGGGTTAGGGTTAGGGTTAGGGTTAGGGTTAGGGTTAGGGTTAGGGTTAGGGTTAGGGTTAGGGTTAGGGTTAGGGTTAGGGTTAGGGTTAGGGTTAGGGTTAGGGTTAGGGTTAGGGTTAGGGTTAGGGTTAGGGTTAGGGTTAGGGTTAGGGTTAGGGTTAGGGTTAGGGTTAGGGTTAGGGTTAGGGTTAGGGTTAGGGTTAGGGTTAGGGTTAGGGTTAGGGTTAGGGTTAGGGTTAGGGTTAGGGTTAGGGTTAGGGTTAGGGTTAGGGTTAGGGTTAGGGTTAGGGTTAGGGTTAGGGTTAGGGTTAGGGTTAGGGTTAGGGTTAGGGTTAGGGTTAGGGTTAGGGTTAGGGTTAGGGTTAGGGTTAGGGTTAGGGTTAGGGTTAGGGTTAGGGTTAGGGTTAGGGTTAGGGTTAGGGTTAGGGTTAGGGTTAGGGTTAGGGTTAGGGTTAGGGTTAGGGTTAGGGTTAGGGTTAGGGTTAGGGTTAGGGTTAGGGTTAGGGTTAGGGTTAGGGTTAGGGTTAGGGTTAGGGTTAGGGTTAGGGTTAGGGTTAGGGTTAGGGTTAGGGTTAGGGTTAGGGTTAGGGTTAGGGTTAGGGTTAGGGTTAGGGTTAGGGTTAGGGTTAGGGTTAGGGTTAGGGTTAGGGTTAGGGTTAGGGTTAGGGTTAGGGTTAGGGTTAGGGTTAGGGTTAGGGTTAGGGTTAGGGTTAGGGTTAGGGTTAGGGTTAGGGTTAGGGTTAGGGTTAGGGTTAGGGTTAGGGTTAGGGTTAGGGTTAGGGTTAGGGTTAGGGTTAGGGTTAGGGTTAGGGTTAGGGTTAGGGTTAGGGTTAGGGTTAGGGTTAGGGTTAGGGTTAGGGTTAGGGTTAGGGTTAGGGTTAGGGTTAGGGTTAGGGTTAGGGTTAGGGTTAGGGTTAGGGGTTAGGGTTAGGGTTAGGGTTAGGGTTAGGGTAGGGGTAGGGTAGGGGTTAGGGTGAGGGTTAGGGTTAGGTGTAGGGTTTGGGTTAGGGTTAGGGTTAGGGTTAGGGTTAGGGTAGGTTAGGGTTAGGGTTAGGGTAGGGGGGTTAGGGTTAGGGTTAGGGTTAGGGTAGGGTTAGGTAGGGTTTAGGGTTAGGAGGGTTAGGGTTAGGGTAGGGTTAGGGTTAGGGTTAGGGTTAGGGTTAGGGTTAGGGTTAGGGTTAGGGTAGGGTTAGGTTAGGGTTAGAGGGTAGGGTTAGGGTTAGGGTTAGGGGGGTTAGGGTAGGTAGGGTTAGGGTAGTAGGGTTAGGGTTGGGTTAGGGTTGGGTGGGGTAGGGTGAGGGTTAGGGGTTAGGTTAGGGTAGGGTAGGGTTGGGTTAGGGTTAGGGTAGGGTTAGGGTTGGTAGGGGGTTGGGGGAGGGTTAGGGGTTAGGGTAGGGGTTAGGGTAGGGTTAGGGTTAGGTTGGTAGGGTAGGGTAGGGTTAGGGTTGGGTAGGGTGAGGGGTAGGGTTAGGGTAGGGGTAGGGTTGGGTTAGGGTTAGGGTTAGGGTAGGTAGGGGTAGGGTGTGGGTTAGGGGTT